>OU744720.1:57893418-58536405 GCA_916613615.1 Steromphala cineraria | reverse complement strand
AAACGCCAGGTCAAATATGTTATCTGTTTTTGATTAATAATAACTACTTGCTTATTCAATGTTTTATGAGTATATATTGCTAGCACCATTTATTGCAAGTGGCTAGGCCTTCATGTACCGTAAATCTTGTATAATCGTTTGTCTTAGCAATCGCCTGGTCACCTACAAAATTAAAGATGAATTTTTTATTCTGAAGAATATAAGGCATATTTATTCGACGTTTGACCTCACGGCACAAAGCGACTATCCACAGTAAAGCCTAAAAGTATATTTTAGTACTATTTACTCTATCTAAGAAGTTCAGATTTATTATTATAAATCTGTCTTAAATCCTGTGGTCAAATCTGTGTATGAAATTATGAAGCGTTATATTATGCTGTTATTAACGAATTGACTACATATCACATTAATTAGTTACTAGTTCTCTGTGCTATTTATATTTCGAATAATGAGATACATGTATCAACAAATACTTTAAGTAAATTATTGTCATACAAGTCATCTAAGACATGAAAATAAATTTGTTATACTTATAAATTATTTGAGATATTGTAGTTTTATATGAAGTTCGACATATAATATTGACGGGACAGATTAACATATTGATTTCATTATCTTATTCAATACTGTGGCTATCTTATGTGCTAAGAATTGACTAATAAATGAGAGATTTGTTTTTTCAGTGACGGCGGACCTATTGTTGGCATGACATGGATGAAGATAACGTGATCTCATACCTGTAAATTCAGCGAAATAAAGCTTTTGACTTAAGGAGAAATCTTATTGTTATTTAACTTAAGGAGAAATTAATTTTACTGTCTTAATCCGCTCTAGCAGTAAATTCAATGTGTTGAATTTTAGAGTATTTCGAGTTAATTTGAAACTGTGAATTGGGCTGTTTAAAAAGCTTGAAAAAGTAGAGAGATTTAAGAGCAAATGCGGCATTATTTGCGATGGACTTTGTCCATATTTTTCACACAGGTAGCTTCGATTTCAGTGCAGTTTATTTTTTTCATAATCACCGTATAGATGATATCCTGTGATGAAACTAACTTTAATGACTTGAGAAACGGCTTTTAAATGCATTGTATGGTTGCGTCCGGAATATTTGTTGACATTGCCTTAATGATTGAAAAGGTGATACCTCTAGAAACGTAGGAGTTGTTTTTGGAACGCACAACTGGAAAATGCAAACCAGAAATCTTAACATGTGTGGATGTCGGATTTCACTAAAAAAAATTTCTCTCTAAAGGTTATAACATACATTTGGGTTTCTCAGTTGCATTTTCTACATGTGTGAGGCCAAGATGGAGTAAACCCAACTTTGTTCGATTGGTAAATGTACAACAGTAACTTTTTTAAAGAACAAATAAGCCACAAACAACACCAGGTCGAAAGTTTCTCAAAGGTTTCCTGAACGTTTCTTCAAAACGTTTTCTTACAACGTTTCTGAAACGAAAAAAAAACTCCACAAAATTACGTTGCAGAAACGTTTTTCAAAACGTTTCTGAAACCAAAAGGTAACGTTTCAGAAACGTTGTAGGAACGTTTCTGTGTTAGCTGGGAAAGCACTGCTGTTGCATAAAACATAAGGGTCGCATTCTACTGAGGCTACATGCTCAATCTTTGCCACTTTAAAATTTGAATTCAAATTTAATGCAATATTGCAATAAGTACTTCCGGTACTTTAGAGTTCACTTTGTAACTACGGACATAAGTTTTGTGGTAGATTTCCCCAGTTTTAAACCTTAGTAACACTGAGAGATATTCGTCAATATTTTTGCGTTATCACATTAATTTTACAAAATATATGTGACTTTGTATGAATGAATGACATGAATTTGTATTTGGCACTTGAAGACAAAAAGCTGAATATGACTTTTTTAATTATTACTTGAGGATCAATTTCACTTATATGCAAAGTTATCAAATAATAACTTCATTATTCCATATAAAGTTAGTTTATTTGTTCATTTGAATTAGTTAAAAATGACATTTTTAAATCGCTTAATTCACATTTATGTATTTTATGTCTTTATCAGCGACTTTCTGTCGATCATTGTATATCTATCTTGATTTGATAATAAGAATATATTGTTTTGCAATTGATTAAAAATATTTCAAATTAAAACAGTGAAGTGTTTATTGTGATAGGAATTACATTTGGTGAGTTAGGTAACAGGTTACATCTTACGTTGATCTTAAAGATAAGTTTACATTTCATTGGTAAAAGGTTAGACAAGATTTGACTGTTTACTTTCTTGTGAAATGGTTCGTAGATACAGAATGACACATTATAAGTTGTATGCTTCTCCCGAGAGTAATATGGTCTGATGTACCATCTTTGTAGAAATGTTGCCCGAGCCGCCAGGCGAGTCCTGACATATCTACAAAGATGGTACATCAGACCGTATTAACCGAAGGAGAAGAATACAACGAATTTATCTTACCGTCATGTCAAAAGAAAATAGATTCATTTTATTTTGACTTCCGTTAACGGAATAGCCATCGCCGCTAGAACGGCCTTGACCCTAATGTAAACAAAATGGCGTCAGCCAACCCGACTGAAATGTTATGAATCGTGTTACGTAAAACTACTAGCCGAAACATGCTTAAAAACTATTTGATTTTAATTCTAAAGCATGTGCAAGTAATGCAATGCGAAATTTGTTTCCAAATAAACATAGAAAGATTGGAAAACGAAATTAATCTATGATTATTAATCACGAAAACAGCTAATCGAACATATGTAAACTCTGCCCACCGCGTGCGTCATTTCGTACCGACATCTTAATGCTATGCCACAACTCTTCTCGGAGAGGAGCTGTTGCTATGGCAGCGGGGTACATGAGAGGTGAGACTCGCGGGGTACATGAGATAAAGCGAGTCGATCGTCAGCCAATCAAAAACGATTATTTTACTGTAAGGTAAGATAATAGAAAATTGAACGTTACAATACCACCATATAAAAATGTGGACTTTATCTCGCTATCTGTTTGGCTTACATCCTTCATATCAATAATGGAATTGGTTCCCCAAACATTTTGAATTGATGTATGAACAAACTTTTACTCTACTCTCAAATACATAGTCATATTCCTTTCCTATTATCACTATAAAATGAGAAACTTTTGCGACAACAAAATCGATTCAGGATAATATATGGCTTGGAAGATATCACCAGCGACCGTCCCTTGATATTCTATTTTCATAATGCTTGTCCGTTTTATATAATCATCAGTCTAAGTAAACCTAGCCTCAATATTAACCGTTTCACTCCTATACTGAGTCTAGAAAGGCCTAGTAGAGGGTCTCATATTCTCATATTGTCATTATTTTGCATATAAGGGATTTTTAGTTCACTTAGATAGTCAATAAATAAGCAATGGTTATATCTGGAGTGCTCAGTACATCAAATATATGAAAATATTGATTTAAACATATTTTATGCATGATGAAAAGGATGAGGAACAAGTTCTCCAACTTAGAATACCTTCTCCTTGGAATGTACATGGATAAGTTACAATGTTTTGCAAGGATGACAGAGCATGAACATCAAGACAGATAAGAAATTGAAAATGAAAATATAAAAAATATAAAACTGATATATTACAAGAATCGCTTTGTCTCACTAATGAATGATTATACTAACTTAAATACCTTTATATTTTGACAAGGTGATAGGTCAGCACTTCCTTCCAACAAAATTCCCTGGTACACCTGCGAATGCACATAAGCGCTCTACTGATAACGTTAAGTTTAATCTTTGTTGACTGTATATTGGACAGTTACAAAAATAGGGATAAGAATTCTCAACAGGATATCCACATGGACAGCTGGGATATTTTATTCCAACTTTATATAAATTTAAGCAACTGACTGCATAACGCAACTTGGTATGGATAATATTAAGGTTTCTTTTACCAAATGAGTATGCGGGCGCACGGGCATTGTTATTTGTAATATGTGATTTAAATCGTGAAATACTTTCTAGGTTTCGAATGGTGGTTGGTAGGTTATTCCAAGAACTTATCGTCGACGGAAAAAATTATTCTTTTGAATGTTTAAGTCTTGCGATAGGTATTGATATATTTTGAGAACTTCGTAGATTATAACTTGATTTTGAACCCACATTTATTGGTAGCAATTCGTTCAGATACTGGGGCGTTATAGAATTTTGGATTTTATACATCAAACACAAGTTTCGCTTTCTCATTCGTTCTTGTAATATTTCCCAACCAGTTTCATAGTAAAGAAATCTAATCGGTGTATATTTTGGTAAACCAGTAACTACTCTTGCCGCCTGTAACTGAATCTGTTCAAGTTTATTTGACTGTTCAAGAGTACAACCGTCCCAAACTTCACTAGCGTATTCAAGATGTGGACGAATAAACATGATATAAATCTTATTGAGAGTGTCTCTACCTCACGCATATTTCAAAAGTCGCATTGAGGTAACCATTTTTGAAACTTTTTGTATCATCGTTTGAACGGATCCGCCAATTTTCCATTACTTGCCAGGGTTATTCCAAGATGCTTATGTTTGTCAACAATTTTAACTTTAACACCATCAAAAAAAAGTTTCGGGATAATGAATTCACCTTTAGTCGAGAATATGATAGCTTCTGTCTTATCAGGGTTATACTTTATTAACCACTTTTTACCCCATATATTGAGCTTGCTCAGGTTGGCATTGAGATTTATTTCAATCAGTCTAGTATCTGGTGAAGAGTAACCAATAGAAGAATCATCAGCAAACAAGCGCGCTAGACAATCTAATTCATCTGCTATGTCATTTATGTTTACAATAAATAAAAAAGGGCCAAGCACGGATCCCTGTGGTACACCTGCACTTAGATGCCTCAGCTTTGAAAATGATTTATTAACAAATACGCTTTGATTCCGATCATTCCGAAATTTAGTAGCTCGAGGCGAGCTAGGTAGATATTCTCTCCGGGTTCATCAATATGTTAGAATTATCAATTATTGTCTATGGCTCTTGTTTCAACAGGATAATGTTATTTAAAAAAGGCTTATGGTTATCAATATAATTTGGCAGAGGCTGGAAGGAAATGCTGGGCGTTGAATGTTAAAAATTTGTTGTATAGATATGGTTTCGGTTATGTGTGGTTAAATCAAGGTGTTGGACATATCAATGTTTTTATTTCTATGTTTACGGAAAGGTGTATTGCCATTGACAACCAACTTTTTCTTGAAAATATTTCAAACTACTCCAAACTTCAACTATATAGGCCGCTAATGGCTGCAATATTGCCCAAGCGGCGCTAAACAATAACTCACTCACTCACTCACTCACTCACTCAACTATATAGCACTATCAAATTTGAAGTTAAATGTGAAGATTACATATCGTTAGTTACTATACCAGTGTATCGTATTGCATTGTGTAAATTTCGTTGCTCCAACCATAAATTGTTAATTGAGGAAGGAAGAAAGATCGGCCTACCTCGCAGTCAAAGACTTTGTCCATTTTGTATCTTCCAAGTAATTGAATCCGAGTATCATTTTTGTATGGAATGTGACTTTTATGATAATCTTCGTCGAAGCCTGGTCCCTAAATACTACACTTCTTATCCTACTATGAGTAAATTTCTGCAGTTGATGTCATAACGAAATAACAATATTGTTAATAATCTGGCAAAATATGTATTTCTAGCAATTAAGAAACGATCCAGTTTCCTATCATGCAACTAGCAATCTACATTATGTTATGGCGCTTCAACTATAATTAATATTATCATGATGTATGTATATGTATTATGGGCCGGTGGCCCCTTTACGGAAATAAACACAGTTTCTAAAATTCAACACATTTTGGCAAAGAAGTGCAGATCTAGTTAGACACCGTTCACTTAATTTGATATTTGTAAAGTATAGAGCTATTGAACAACAGAAAAGAAAGAAACCAATGAGAAGATAGTAACAATATTGGAAATACATAACATGGTAGAATAGAGGGCTTGTGTGGATATTAATATATGTATATACAAGAGGCATTTGGCAGACCTGAACAATCTGAATGATCATGTTAAGATTTGGAAATGACAACATACATACACACATTCATGGCGAAAGTTGTTACTTACATTTTGTTCGAAATCCTATACACACAAATAACAGTTCACGCATGCACATATCTGTTCAGATCGTCCTTACACTGAACGTGTCTCACTGCGCCTTCAGGTTGCTCCAGAACGAAAATGCGTCCATCCTTACTCCAGGTGTTCTCAATCCAGCGAGATTTCTTCAGGTCTCTGGCCATCTTGAAGAGCATGCTCCTGTACTGAGTCAAGTCCTCATTGATGTAAACGTTCTCCATCTTGTTCCGGAGCTTTCGTCTGTTGGTGTACATGCCATCCTTGTCCAAGTGACTCACAAACTTCACAATGATTTGTCGTTTCCTTCCTTGCACTTTTCTTCCCAACCGATGGCACCTGTCGATGTCTGTTATAGAAATATCCTTGTTTATCTTCTTCAACACTCCTAATGTGACCTTCTGAATGTCCTCGTTTTCCGACTCCTCCACTCCAGTTATCCTCAATGAATTTCTCCGACTGTATTGTTCCAGTTCGTCTGTTTTCTTGTGAAGTTCATCTGTTGTTTTCTTCAGTTCTTCAGTTCCTTCTTCATGGGCTGTATTACCTCGTCCAGTGTTGATGTTATGATGCTCTTGGCTACTTCCATGAACGCCTTCTGGAACTTCTCTTGTAGCTGAGGTAGTATCAATGCTGAGGAGAGCTTTGTCGTCAGGACATCTACTGAAACCTCATCAATGAAGTTGAAGAGTGTTGACGGGTACGAAATGTTGTTGCTTCCTGACTCCGACTGTTCTCGATCCGTGTCCTCTAGGTTATGATCGTCTTTCTCTTCGCCACTTGGTGTTGGTTTCGGCGTGCTCGTGAAAGTGCATACCTCCGGCATAGTCTGCTGTAGAAGTTGCCGCGACGACTTGGTTGGTTGAGAATCCTTAGGTGAGCTTGACGGTTTTCTCTTTTCACTCGCTGTCCTCTCAGTTTTTCTTCCTCTTTTGTGATTCCTCTCTCTTGTAGACATCTTCTTGTATTTTCAATCGAGACAGTCTTAAAGATACATTATCAGTAATTTTACTGTTTCCTTGTATTTTTTGCAAATTTTGCGACCAACCTAGGGAAAACCGGACCAAAATGTATTAAATAGGAGATAATTTACCAAAATTACAGAAACGGCAGCCGACATAAAGGCAAATAAAGTGTGGCCATCTCACAACTTCCGGTTTCTAAATATACGCTTGCAACCCGTCTTTGTCTCGCAAGATTAGATTTTATTTTATTTTTCTCCGAATTAGCTATTCGTTACTGCCAAAGTTGATACCTATCGAACACAATTACGGTCGTTGAGACACGGTGTAAATCCTACACGCACAATGATTACGTCACCGAAAGCGGGTTCGTTAAATGCTCTGCCCTTTTTACAGGGGGTACTGTGCTCTTGGCGTCGAAATAAGTATGTTATTGTTGATAAAAAAAATGTAAATGTAAATTTCGACGAAAGATTTTTCTACAGAGTGATGTATTTATATTCTCAATAGCTAAATTTCATCCCGAACCGCATGCAAGTATGATAATGTATCTTTAAGAATGTCCTTTGTGGCAATATACTTGGCCTCATTCACAGAAATTTATATAATAGAATTTACCACACAAGCGAGAGCGATGTTAAACACATCTTGTCATGTCAGCTATCTTGACCGGAAGTATGAAAATATTCAAAGAGCACCAAATTTCATTTTACAAAAAAAGGGGTGCTTAACTTTGAATTTTGAACAAATATCTTTTATTTAATGTGTGTAAGATGGGAGAAGCCTTACTTTAAAGATTGTTTGTTTTGTAATGAACACGAGTAATCAACTCTTGCTTTGATTATTTTTAGCTTGTTAAGGGTCAACGTTTCCTCAAAAAAGCCCTTTTCTCAAACTGTTTGTGCAAAATAGATTCTTCGCTTTGGTAAAGGTTATAAAAGCATTAAAAAAAACTATTTTCATACTTTTAATATCAGTAGGCTAAATTCATATATATATTTTTCAAAATTCTATAATATATCTATTCAGAAAGTTTTTGATTGAAGTTTCAATTTTTCCTATAGTTTTCCCCTCCCTTTTCCATTCATCTTGCTTATAATGTAAGCGCCTTTTGTTTTTTTACTCGTATTAATTCATAGATAGATATTCTTTATTTCCTCCGAAGTCGAAGATACAATTGTAGGAAGACATAATCATATACATTTATATACAAGTTGCACAATGTTTAGATTAGCAAATTACAATGTCTTTGATACAGGATTTGCTTTTGAGATGCAAAGATTGGCATACATGTACATCAAGCTCAGCATTTACTATGTACTAGATAATCTGTGTGAGTCGTTATATAAATTACATGAGCTCAGTCCACTCCTTCATAACCACTCCTTCCTTCTTTGATTGGCATTCCAGAAGTTTGTGAATATTATCTTTATGAATAATCAACTTCTTTATTCTGTGAAAGCGACGTTTCGACATAGATTCTATAACGATTCTCTCCCTTTGACAGCTCTTCAGACAATCCTTGAGTGCATGTACACGGGTAAGCTGCAGCTCACGGAGTGGAACGTGAGGGACATCCTGTCTGCAGCCTCGACACTAGGGTTCCTCGGAGTCCACGAAGCTTGCGAGGAGTACCTCAAGGAGAGACTTGACGTAGACAACTGCCTTAACTTTCTAAACATCGGCGTCGTACACGACCTCGACAACCTCACAGAGAACGCATCCGTCGTAGCTGCGAAGAACTTCGAGCATTTGTCCAAGCGGCCAGAGTTCAGGCAGGTTCCGGTTGAGCAGCTGATAAGCTTGATGTCACGAGATGATGTCATAGTTAGAAGTGAATTGGTTCTGTTTGGTAATGTGCTGGACTGGATTGAACAGGACCGACAGCGGCGGGTTGAGTTTGCGCCTGATCTGCTTCGAACAGTTCGCCTCCCTCTCCTCTCACCCTCCGAGATTGTAGACAAGGTTGAGTCTGTGGGCTTCATCATGGACGTCCCGGACTGTCAGAAGCTGGCCAAGGAGGCTCTTCACTACCACTGTATGCCGGCCAGACAGGCAATGCTCCAGGTAAATATACAAACTTACTAAGTATAACAGTTTAATCTATAAATAAATGTTCCTTATATTTGATCATCTAGGTTGTATCATATCCGATAATACGGAGTGAATGTCAACAACCTAGCTTGTGAAACCTAATTGACCATCGTGAATAAGAGCGTCCAGACGGGTAAGGGGGGCCACGTGACCCAAACTTTGTACTGGCTGTAAGCTGAAAGCAGTTCGTAACCAAACGATTTCTTCCCTACCTAGCATTTACGACTCTTTCGGGGCCCTGCTATTAAAACTCTGGAAGTAAAAAATTCGGGTTGCAGAGCCCCTTACTAGTATCCAATTATAATAGTGGTTGTTTATTTACTCTATTATCCCCTCCCTGGATTATCAAGGATGTGTCGCAACGTTTATTCTGGATTAATTAATAATAGCCCGGATGTCGATTATATCTGGTCTTCAAACATCTGTTAACATTGCTAGTATTTTAGAAAATCTAAAAAAAAAACTTTTCCTAATGGTTAAGTTTAGTGCTACTTAACAAAGTTCTGCTTTCATCGTTTCAAAACGTTTCATTGATTAATAAGGATGAGATGGATTTGGTAGACTCTAGATTTGTGAAAATGGAATTGGCTCAAACTAGGGAAAAACCATCTGTTTGCAATTGACACACCAATGGAGGAAATTTCATATTCAATGGAAATTTTATTTGTAATCAAATATCAAATGGATTCAATGTAAGGCCAGTAACTAAACATTTTATATATGTGAAGCTGATTGTAAATTAGAAATATGATGCCGAATTATTTTTTAAAATTTTGGTGTTCAGATGAGACCTTATGTAAGCCTTATGATATGTCACTGTAGCTGAAAAAATAATTTTGTCTTAGCAATCCGACTACACAGTTCTATAAGATTAGGTTAGAAATTGTTTATGTCATTCAGAAATTCAGAATGAAAATTGGAAAAAAAATCTTAAAAATCGTATTCAATTCAATCCCTTTTTTTTATAATCAGAAAGAGTGTTCTCAGTGAAAAGATGTGAAGGCGAGGCGTCTTGACAGTGAATAACGCATTAAAGAAAGGATAAAACGTATAAAGCAGATATACTTATTGAGATTTGTTGTCAGGTATAGTCATTCACTATCTGTTTGAAAACAAGTAACTTACTCGTATTAACTTACAACATCCTTTTTCTTTCCTTGGTAATGCAATAAATTACACTTGATAAGAAAATTCCAAGTGGCAAACTTTCTTTGGAAAAAGAACTATCAATACAAAAAATATTTTCAATGACGGAGAAACTGAAAGAAATACACAAATGGAAATATATACCCACCCCCCCCCCCCCCTCAAATAAAAAAAAAGTAAAAAGGAAGAAGAAGAAACTAATTCGGTGACGCCAATCTTTTGATAGATTTTGAAAACCATGAATGTAATCAAATCGATGAAATAATAGATAATATTAAAATAAATTGTGTCCTTTTCAAATGAAAACGGTGACCACTTGTAACCTCGAGGCTTAACCTAAGGAAACCCTGTATGGGATACAGGATCGCATATGACATCGTAGGACGCAGATAGAACAATAGATCAAACACCGTCTAAAAGATTCATCGTTTCAAATTTCAACTTCTTTGAAGAGCAGCGAAGCAGTAAAGCAGCTGATTATTTCTAATTAGGTTTCAGGGAAACAGTGCCTGTTTGGCATTACTGCACATTTATCAGACATTGGTGTTCAGCGGGCGTGCGATCTAATGTCTTTGGAAGATACGGAACCTATTGATTTTGAATTTTAGCAACCAAGGACCTTGGTATCATGTCAAAGAGACTTTGCGGGGGCGAGGGATGTCTGAGTTGTCTAGGAGCCCCGGAATAATTTACCAGCATCATTCTCTTCTGGTGAAGCCGCTGCCGGCCAATTATCTTCTGCTCCACAATGAACCAGTCAGGCTCCGTCTGCTCGAGTAAACCATCATTTGATTGTCGCGGACTTTAAGATAGATTGCTCTTTAATATGGGCGATCCATAGAAGCTGTTTAGATATTGTTAAATAAATACCTTTGACATCGTATTAGGAGAATATATAATGGTACAAAACATGATAGATGTGGCTTTAAGGTGCTAAGTTTACTCCTCCGGGCTCGATGGCTTAACTAACCATAACTACGTCTGGGAGAATTTGTGCAAGTCGAGCTCAGATCATTTTAACAAATCCATATTCAGTGAGGGAACCGGATGTTTAACAGGCAAACTGAATTAATTATTTTGTTTATGAATATATATCTTAAATCGAACTCACAAGACTACATTAGGTACTTATTATACAGTTTGTCTGGGACAATTTTTGATACTGCAATTGTTTATACATTCAAAAGTGTGGAACAGAGATATTGTTTGTGCAGGATCAATTATCTTATTATGTCTGATACGTCATCAGTAATGATTTCACATTGCTATGACGTCACAGTGCTATCGCATCACTGCGTTGGTCGTCTCAGTCTAGTGCGGTGCTCAAAGTTGAAAAGTATTGTTTAGTTTAATTGAATCTCACCCTCATGTCTTCTGATACCAAATATATCATCATGGGTTGAAACAAGTTGAGGCTGAGGAAAGAAGGCTGAGGAAGCTCAATGAATGAAATTCTTGTCTAACCTCTCGTTTAATGAGCGCCCTTATCGAGAAAGAAAATGGGAAGCCTGATTAGATGCCATCAAAGTTAGTTACCCTCCGCGCAACGTAGTTGAGACCTACCTACCTAACAAAATTTGGTATGTGCAACGGTCAGCATATGGAGATGTGCCTTTTGGGGTTTTCAAGTTCTTCGGAATTGTTTTAGCGGTTTCCATGGAAGCGTAACTTAGGCTTTTGTATCCGGAGCCGAACTTGAAAACCGTGAACCTAGCTCAACCAAACGTGGTCTGTCAAACGATCATCATCATCAATTGTAAAATAATAACGGATAGACAAATGTTGTTTTCTTATGTTACAAACCTTACAGGGAAATGCGCCCCTGCCCTGCTCAGCTAACAAAAGAAACATATCATCATCCATCTTGCTACATCAGGTTATATCAGGAGCCTGTAGGAGTCTAATACTGATACCCTGATAAATACTGATAAATAAAATAACCTGATATAGCAGGGTGGTTTTGACATTGATTTAAATATTAATTATAACGGTACCGTAACTAAAACTACAGTACTCTCTTTCAAATAAAAGAAATCAAAATGCATCACCAATAATTTCAATTGGTATAAACAAGTCACCACACCATCATGATTTCCTAAAGGTTGCATGGATGGGGAAAAATGATAATCACTGTTCTATAGTCCAAAACTAGTATCCTTAACTAACCTTTCCCTTTGGCGGGGGATATAGCTGACTCTGTCTGCTTGCTCAACCTGGTTCCCTGGCCTCGCCAGGTTGAAGTTAGATTTTGCAATCAGCGTGTTTTCGATCTTATGCAATGCAGAATTTATCATAAATTTGTCATTTGGTGTTTGAATAATTGATTGAATTTCATAACGCCACAAGGTGCACATATGGCATTTAAGCATAAATATGTCTTTAAAATCACGAGAGTTGTTCAGTTATTATTTGACGACCGAATACGTTACAATTAAGGTTATATTATACGTCAGTAAATTATTAGCGTTTTAGAGACAACTTATTTACAAATTAGATATCAACTCATTTTTAAGAGATAATAATTTTTCCGGGAAAGTAGTTTTCTCCCGAAAGAAATATAAAACCGACTCCGCATTTTTATGACGCTGAAACAGACTGATGACACCTCTGTATCAACTTCATTATATCTAATAATCAATAATTTCTCGGAATTTAAGATGTTTCAAAACCGTTAATATGTTATGTTTTTATCAGCTCTTATTCACTTTAAATGGGTTAATTGGCTTCTGTTTGTAAAAGTTAAGCCTTGAGGCCTCTCTTGCCCTCTTGTTGTTGCTTTTGAATCGAAATGAATTTTATACTTGTCAGGATAATTTGTTTCTCATGATGGATATCATCGAAGATATCTGAAATTCAAATCATAATAATACATTTGTTAATGAAATGTAATGAAGAGGGCACAACCTTCATATCTATCATTCGAATATTTAATAAATGAAATATTCTCGAAACTAAAGTTTCTTAACTTAAATAACAGTTAATCTTATTGTTAACGTAATGTCAAAATGTAAAAATGTTCTCGCTCGAGTTCTCATCTGTTTACTGCAACAATGTAGATTCATTATAAATGGTCTATCTTAGAAAATTGACACAGAAGTAACAAAAAAGTTTTAACCTTTTGTAGTTTGTAAATTATTTAGCTTTAACTATTTCCCAAGGTAATATATTTCTGGCTTGCCAAAGGGACGTTGTACCTTAGTAACATCTCATAATCATGAGAAACATGTAGGCTCAGGTTTAACGTACTAAATGGGATTTTCAATAGACTGATTGTTTCAAAATTTTGACGTCATGATGGAATGGTATGACGTCATAGTGTCCAATTACTCAGGCCATCAACACTTGATTGGATGGCTGTACCGCTTTACATATGTCATGAATTACCTCGTAGATGGCGTATTGCAGACAAAGTATCAGGAATCATTTAGTTGACCACAGGTGATTTTTAATCTGTAGGTGTAAAGGTTCAATTGATATGTTATTACGTGACTGTTTTAACAATATTCTTTTATGTGTCTGTTAATGTGTTGAGAACCGATGTTGAATCACTGGAAAGTATAATTATGTTCATGTTAAATGTTACAAGCAAAATTCAGTTTTAAGATTTATGTGTACGAAAAACTTGAAATGTGCTTGAAATTGAATATTTTGATTAATTAAAGATAATAATAAAGTGATTATATCTTTGAAAAAAATAATGATCTGTATGATGTAATTAGAGAACAAAAATCTTGGCAGTTTCAATGAACCGATGATTATAAACACATTCTTTTAAAGGTTAATGAAATGGCGTTTTTATCTCAAAGATAAGGTTAACTATATTTGATGTGTTCATAATGACTTTTACCATTAAATTTGCTATTGAGAATACTAAGATGGCATGTTTTAATAACTTTACGAAATTAAAAAAAGGATTAATACCGATACATTATATACGGCGCTCAATATCTCGATTTTCAATGGTTTATAAAAAAAATTCATTTTAAGAAAATCGTGAACGTATGACATTTTTAAAGCGTAAATCAAAATCAATAGCTTGTGTCCGTTCAATAGAACACTCAAGTACTCTTCAACGTAATATTAAAAGCTTCCTAAATGTTAAATTAATGTAGTGTGTTTGTAACTTGATATTAAATATCATGGGAAAGTAAAATACTCTTTTCTGTGAGAAATTAAAAAAATACATGTATCATGATATTGTCACACACCAGTACATGTCGTAGTTATAATGTGTTATTGACACGAATTATTTCTCAAACATAACATAAGTCATAGAATTAAGGATACGATGCCAAATTGGTAATTCAATTATAAAGGGCGGAACAGTGACTCGTGTTCAGGATCAGGTGAGCTGAAGTCATGTTGGAACATGGCTCTATGGTGTGGTGATTATAAGTTATACCATTCAGAGGCGGGGTTCATGGGCATAACACCAAGCTCGAGGCGGATATCTCCGAAATGTATCCCGCCTCTGAATGGTATAACGAATTTATCTTACCGAATGTTTATTATAAACAAAACGCACATAATATGAAGATAAAGTGTAAGAAAACGTAAGTCCTTTTAACATATAGTTTGTTCAAAGCTACATATCGGTTGATCAAAAGTAACCAGCTTGATCATGTGGTCGAGGTAAGATACATTGCACATTTCAAGACGCTCAATCTGTACGCTTTTTTCATGTTTTTTATGTGCCGGGGTACAAATTGATTTACCTCCCCCGCTCAAGAGGGTGATATCAGTATTTATCCAGGGTCACGTGGACCAATCAGAGATCGAGATTCTTACATGACGTAGGATAATATCATTTTGTTAGCTTCAACCAACATTTTACTTCGAATCCCAACATGTTGACCATCAAATTGCTTGAATCGGGCATCAACTATTTGCCTGTTAAGGTATTAACGGTTCCCTCACTCTAACCAAATGGTACTTGACTAAGACAGAATGGTCCAATATGGTCACCCCAAGGGTTGTGTACCTCCGTCGAAAGTACAAATTTGAAATTAAAGAACAGCAATTAAGCTTCAACTTTTATTTTATACTATCCAAATGGGACATATAATGAGTTTATATATTATAATTGAAAGTCCCGTGTACATATGCTTTTTCACTTGTATTTGCATACTATAATACTTATATAAAGAAGTAACTAAAGACCTTTAATTTGCGTACATGTGGTGTTTTATTCATATTTGCATATAGGTTTGTCACTGTTTCTGCCGTTTTCTTACGTGAAAGGTGTCATGCAACCGTTTGGCTTTAAATAGGGATGCACTTATGGACTTTTAAGCCACAAAAAAACCCAATACTTTACATGTAATTAAACAGAAATACCCGTGTACATGGCACAATTGCATATGGAGCAAAATAATTATGTTAGCAAAATACTCATGCTCTACCTCATAAGTCAAGGAAATAAACTCAACATGTAAACTTACTTACGTATTCAAGTTCGTTAAAATGGCCACTATACTCTTTTCAAATATTTTAGCAAATTGGAGCAAATATACTTAGGTAAGTAAAAGTGCGCATGTCTCGCCCAGTCTCACGTTAATGCCTGTTCTGTAGCGGCGCCCAGGTTTGTAGGGTTGACATCGTTCAAGGTTCTTCAAGCCTGTTTGCTCTACTGACACAATGATCTATTTTAGCTGTGCTGTCTAATGAAGCGCCAGACATAAGCTATTCTTGTCGCATTCTTGTCGGGTAATGATAATGGACACTGAACAGTAACTTACTCTGGATTTCTGCCACGCCGTCAACTAAAGCAAGATGGTGGAACCTAATTTGACGTCAAAGCTTAAGAGCTCTTAGTTTGTATCTCCCTTTATCAAATACCGATATAAATAGGTTGTGTATGCATTCACAGCTGCTTCAGGTTTTATTTGGTAAATCTATTGAAACCATCAAACAATGAAATCAAATCGCTTTCTAAAGTCGGACGACTGTGACGTCTCATAGAAGTGGTCCAAGTTAGATTGTTCATATGCTGTCTTTGTATGTAATTGCTAAAGTTAAAATGTCTTCTTTTAAGTTATATCATGTAGCTATAGAGTACGCCGCCATGTCTCAATATGTCTAATCTCTAAAGATACCATGTCTTTGTGTAAAACGTTATAATTTAAAAGACCGAATGGAAAAGACACCCCGAAAATGTGATTTGTTAACGTTAGATGATTTAAATGGTTTGATAACAATATTTGTAGATTTTAATTTTTTTTAAATATGATTACGATAGCGCAACTAGTACAATGTAACACTTAACTGCTTATTACTTTAAAGATGAGAAAATGACAAAGTGTGTTTAGGAAAATTCGATATGATCAGATCATGCTAATTACACGTTGTTCAATAAAATCACATTGTATGGATAATGATTAGATAAAACAATGTCCTCCTTAATTAGAATATTCCTCTACCGGAAATAGTTGAATTACGACTGAAATAATTATTATAACTTCATAAACAGTTAGGCCTATCATTCAGGACTCGTTGAAGGATGAGACATATTAACCAAAATGGCGTCTTGTTGAGAGTATGTGAATTTGAATTAATATCAGTGGATTTCACTCCATTTAGCCGACAGTCATTTACATAGCAGCTTTGTTTGTTAGCTGCAACCCGAGACACAATAGGAGGCGTGTAATGCAAACACGTGGAGCTTACTTAATGGTCTGATCCCTGAGATAAACAGTCAAGTCACGATTCTGCCGGGCCCACTCAAAGGTGATATAAAGACAACTTATAATAGCAAAGTAATTTAAAACGCATTGAAATGAACAACACGATAGCTTCGTTATTGCAATCTCATTCCCGTTTGGCCATTGGTTTATAATCATTTGTTTCACATTACGATAAAAAAATATTGCTTTTGAATCAAGTTTATCGAAGGCAATAAAAATCGTGACATATGACACACGCTCAGAAAAATAGAAATTAACAGAAAAGGGAAATGAATCTAAAGGTATAAAGGCACGCTGTATGTGTTATGTAGATATCGAAGAATTGAAGCGCTCATAAAATCGTCACCATAAGCCATTTCTGTTGGCTTTTATGCTTGCGTGTATTCACGAGCAACTGTTCAAACAAAGAAATATACACCCACGCTTCAGGCGTGATTGATTGGTGTACGCAGTTTGCTCTACTTTTTACCAAGATTAAAATTTCAAACTGTCGGCAGGCAATAAAGGCATTTCCCAGGGGTCATAAAACACTGCGTGCATTAATCAAGAAACGCAATATTCATGTTTTTTACTACAATCAATCATGATGTTCTTGCCTTTCTATTGTCAATTCATCAGTTTACTAACATCGCTCGAATATAATGAATATGTGTTCATGTCATTTCATTCTTTACAAAAGTCAATATAAATTGCATTTATTTCTTATCTGATTTCACTTCAGACACCTAGAACGATCCCACGTGCTCCCGCTATCAGAAACTGTTTGGTGACAGTAGGTGGCGCCCCGAGATTAAAATCAGATCCCGTATGTGACGAGATTTCAATGTATGATGACGTCAATGGCAGCTGGGAGCTAGTTGCTAGGTTACCGGAGCCTCGTCATCATCACGCAGGTGAGAGAGAAGCAATATCTAGCTGCAGCTTGGCACGATGATTAGAAACAATCGATCCAATCAATTTGCAGAAGAATGAAATGATTATTAGAGAGAATCTCTTTCGTTTAGTGTCATTCCTGACCCGACAATACGCGCTTCGTGGCAGATACTTCTCTCCAGTTAGATGGATGTATGTCTCAGGAGAATCAATTCTTCTGTTACAAACGGTGTTGTCATACGCGTTTCATTTTCGAACGAGGATAGAAACGGGTTACTTCAATATAGTTTAAACTTGTCTCAAGGTTTGTGAACATTACGATTAAACATACATATACCACTAAACTAAGCTGCAAAAGAAAGTATAGGTCGGCTTTGAAGAGTAATATAGAAAACAAATCATATATGTCAGATCATCATTTAGGCACATTATGATAGGCATTTATAAACGGCACATGATTAGTGGGCGCTCATTGATCAGTGGTCGGGTAAAAATTCGTATTTTTCAGCGAAATTAGAATCGACATACTGGATTGGCAAAGTTCTCAAACGTTACTGGAAGGGTTATAGTAGCGTGCATGTCCACCCAGTGCATCGATGCTGGCAATGATATTTCTCCTCATCAATGACGTCAGACGTCTGATGACGTTAGGTTAAAACATTTTTCATTCTCAGCTAAGAGCAACTTCCATCTCATTTATCTTCATAGAAGTCGCTGAAGGTTCCTTATTTATCTGTCGAGATGATCCCACAGTTGCTCTATTTGGTTCATGTCCGGGGATCATACAGGTCATTCATTGCACAACTTGAACATTGTTATGCTCATCGTAATCTTTCATGTCGATGTTAGGCGATCAAGAACATTCCTCTGAAGGGACGGTAAGGTCTGATATATCTGCAGAACGAGGTCTTCACAGTAGCATGCTTTGACTGATGCGATGTCCTAGAGTCGTTGATGTCGCAGTTACGAATCGGCTGCGCAAGTAAATGGTTCGTATACGTTGAACTTCCTGTGGTATTGTGACATGTGGTCTTCCGTTTTTGGACCGGTCCTTCGTCCTGCCTGTTTGCTTCTGTCGTTGGAGGAGTCCGGCCACCAAAAATGACGTGCACCGAACCTTCTTGCAATCTGGGCCTGTGTTGGCCCCATCTCTCGCATATTTACAGCTCGCTTCCTGGTCAACTTGGCATTTCTTTTGTGTGCTTTTAACAGCTATATTTCCGATCTCTTATATGTGTATATTTATACTCTACTTCAGTACGTGCATTAAGAGCTAATGGCTGAAAACATCTTTTACCATTTTGACGTGAGACATGGCACAAAGAAGAAGAATCCGTTTCATCGATGTGATTACTCCCGTATTCTACTCAGACAATGACTTTGTGAACATTTGTTTTCACTCTTTATCAAAGTCTAACAACAAAATTGAATATTCGAACCTATAATTTCTGTTGCTGCTTAGTTTAGTTCGTGTCGCGAAATTAAGCCAATCGTAACTTTGCGCACAGCCTTTACAAAATAAGATTGTGAGCATAGTTTGACGATGAATTCTGTTGAGCATTATTGTCTCAATGTCTACTCGTGCGAATATTGTTGAATGAATATGTGTGGTGTGTATTCATCTATTTGAGCAAAAGCAATTTACTCACATATATGATATAATAAGATCTAAATAAATTTAGAATAAACAAAGACAAACGTAAGGCAAAAAATCACCTGACAGTATGAAAGTGTATAGAATTACGTATGTTATTAGTATAACGTTGACTCCAAGTGTCATTTGATTGGTCGGTGAAAATTTGCACTAAGGCAACATATGAAAAATATGAACCTCGATATGACTGCCCTCGTAGGTAATAAAAATGTTTCAAACAAAACTTTGACCAAGGCTAGCGAAATACAATAGATATTCCTAATGTAGGATATTTACCATCCCAAAACACACTCGCATGCTAATCTTTATCACTTGTCGCAAATTGCAGCACACGTTAGGTAATATGGAGCCATGTAGCACTTATATCTATATCAGTTTGCACCGAGAAATTAATCAAATAAGTAAAACCATTTTATCTTCTTACGTAAGCTGAAGGCCTGTTTTTATAACATTGCAATTGTAATATATATAGACTTGTTGTTCAGGTACATGACAGCTTAATAACAGTTTGCAGAAGTTGTATAAACCTGATATAATAACATCAAAGTACTTTTGCTTATCTTAGCTTAATGATTCTTACATATTTTTGCAAGCTCAGCTACATTAAAAAAATAACATATTCTTCAAACAAAGAAACGCATGAATCATTTTTCTTAGAATATATTAACATTTAGTTGAGAGCAAAACTATCACATAATTTCAATGGTAACGAGGCTGTAGACAAAGTGGTTGCAAACACGTTGACATCAGTTTATGTTCTGTTCTTGTGTGTTATATATCCAACATTTGGCGCTAAAGTCAGTTTATTGTTTCGTTATAATATAGAGCAATTCTTGATTGTCATATTTCTGGCAATGAATGCAAAAGGTAAAAAGGTCTCCTTTACAAAGTTCTTCTCCACCCTTCCTGCATTGTGATGGCCCGATCATGGTGAAGTGTCTAAAACGTAATATGACGTTGACGTACACGTTTATAAAGTTCATAACATTTACGTTCTAAAGGGGGTTTGATCTTGTGTTTGAGGGAGTTGACCTTTTAAATAAAATTATAGACCAAATTTTCATTTTCAGAAAGTACACAATACTGAGAAACACTGTTTTTCATCTCACAATTTTGGATGATAGTGACGTTGATCGCCAAACCAGACTTTACTAAAGATTAAAAGATTAACCCTCCAGGTTTTAAAACACCATTGACGGCGATTGAACACTTTGAAGTTTCTCAAAACAGGACCGATATCTAGCTCTTTTGGTCGAATAGCCACTTCAGTGAAACGGCCCCCTAAAGTTTTGTAGACTTTTTTTCACAAAACATGGATCTGTTAAGTAATCTGTATTGCTGTGAGCCTACGATGACGCAAGAACTGGACCCGGATGTAGATAAGTTTGGCTTTGAAAGCACTCATTGTCCAACAAATATTGGCTACTTTTTGTCGAAAATGGTGCCTGGAGGAAACGACTAAATATGACTAATTGTTGTGCTCTAATGATCATTCTAATTTAAAACGACACTAGATTTTAAAAATGAAGTTTTAATTTGACGTACGACAATGTTTCCTATTTCGCAACTTAACTCTTTCATTGCTTAATTTTATCCCAAGTTTCACGTTAAGAGAATACAAAAAAATTGAAACCATATTTACCTTTTGTTAGTTATTAGTTCCCTATGCCTTTATGCTTTCTACATGTTTGAATGCTTTACAGATTTAGGACAGTTTTATTGTAATATTCATTTTACAGAATTCCAAAAAATTTAAAATATACAATGCGTTTCTTTTTTTGAAAGGTATGTTATTTTGTGGCTTATGCATCTAAATGCATTTATTAGAATATTATGATTTCGGATGTAATATGGCGTCGCTTGTTTGTCAGTTCGTAATCTGCTTGATCAGTTTTTATGTTAATGCAATATTATTTTCATTATACACGTGCCTTTACGATAATAGGTAGAGCAAAACATATTGTATAAACCGTGCATGTAGATGTCATCCGTGCGTGTACGTTAGAGTAGTTGACAGCTATCAAGATAAATTCAGACATATTTTTTTTAATTTAACTTTTTTCTCGCGTGTCTTGTTTCTGTGTTGTTTTGAACTGAAACTAAGGAAGGTCATTGGTTCCATTCTATGATTTTGATGAAGACTTTGTGAAATTCATTTTTTAAATTTAGCATCTTTATGGAGTGTCTTAGCTTAAATAAGAAAAAATATATAATTCAATTGACAAAACATCGGAACGAGTAGTATCATAAAATCAGTTGTTCATGACCTTACGTTGTATTCACTATGGAGACCGCATGTGGATTTCTGCAGACAATGCGTGTTGTCGACCTTGAATACCCGATTATAAAGGATCTAGAGTGTACATGATTTTTTTGTAATCATAACTACAATTCTTATTTTTAACCAAGGCAACATTGTATTTACTATTTGAATGCAATTTCCGGCCATTATTCACATCCAATCGAATCGAAGAGCAACTGATTAAAGCTTCATCCGATGGCACGTAATACATAACGATAAGGGACGACCCAATCCGGAAATAAGAAACTGAGATGTGTTGGCGTCGGTAGCCTGATTATTCGAAACCTTGATTGGAATCGTGGGTGGGCAATTACATATATGGAACTGTTTAACAAAGCCAAGGTTCAATTTTACGGATTGTGATTTTGATTTATCTATCGCATGATGAAATATTGACTGTTACACGGAAGTTCGATTCCCAATGGACTTTAACGCTTGGTATGTTTGCAGTTGTAAAGGTGTATACTGTTTTGGTAGGACGTCATTTTTATCGGTCATTCAACTATGATTGCAATCTCGGTAGATCTGACTACAAGCTCATTGATTTTGTAAATGAGGAAACTTTTATATCATGCTGTATCGGGACTTGTGTAAACCATTGATCATAAAATCAAACTTAAACTGCTGATGAACAGCCGATGTGACTCACGTAAACTATAATGAGAAACAGATATTATCTTCAATTCTACCATAAATGTGCAAAATACTCGTTTCTGATTGGCTGCTGTGAAAATTCAGAGGGCGTATAATTTAGTTATACGGTGCTCTGTTTACTTCGTCGTATGCGCGAGAATTCATTTGTTGCCTAGCAACAAGTAGTTCTGAAATATTGCTGTTGTGTCGAAAATTTTCACAAAATATGCAATTATTGCGTTGTATATTATTTATAGAATTTAACGCTTGCAGTCTGTCAAAACCGGTAAAATACACGTCACTGACAACAGTTCAGATTTCCCGTTCGCACGGGTCCATCATTCTGTAACGTTAGACCAAAACGGGCTCGACAAAGTTTAACCGGCCAGAATTTCATACGAATATGAATCGAAATGCGGGATACACTTCCCTAAAATTTATTTACAACACCAATGCAATTATACCGACGTCAAGTTTGTGAATATATGCAGAACTTAACATAACGCTAACAACCGTCACGAAATAATAAAACGTCTACTGAATAGAGTGAGCTCCCTTTGCAGCATTCGGATATCTGTCAGTAATCTCCGAGGCCTTCTATTGGTAACGTCATTCGAGATAACCAAGTCCGTCAACGCTGTGTGAATGTCGCTCCGTGGAAATCGTGCACGGGCATCATGATACAGCACACCTGAGTCAATGCGAAAGAATATAGTTCAATTTTAAATCGCTATTATGGTAGAATGGAGATAAACATACTGTGTTATGTTTATCTCCTATATAGTAATTAAAGCGGCATAAATACTCTCAACATATTCCAAAGCTTTAAGACATATAATCTCCGGCAATGTACACAATCATCTTGATAGAAATTTAATCCTGTTTGGCTGATTGACAAGTACATTTGTATCAACGGTACATGATATTTACATGGTAGGTAAGCGTTTTTGGTTCAAAGGTGTGAATCTAGGATCTTAGATTTAACATATTTTCATAAATTGCATGTTTTCTTGTTAAAAGTACACGTTTCCTATCATGTACAAATGGCATACCAGTGAAGTATGCAGTCAGGATAATGGAAACGGTTCTTGGAAGCACACAAGTTGCATGATGCTGATGATCAACGAAACATCATTCATTCAAATATTCACAAAGTTCATTGATGATTCCTGTTAGGGCTTGTTTTATGAAACCTCAATGTTGTTCTTGTTTGTAAAAGTCTTCTTCAAGCTGTCCATGTATGATGCTTTATTTGAAAACAATCAGAATAACGAAGGTGTTGTAAGATCTGAGAGTACGCCATATACACTAAAAGAGCCACTCCGTGCTTTTCGTCATATATTGTTTTCTTTTAAGAAGAAGAACGTCAATGGCATAACCCATTACATAGATCCAAAAACTCTCACACTTTCATCGCAAAATGGCAAATATATGATATTTACTTGTCAATAAAAAAAACAAAACAGTTATTTGTTCGCGGAAGTCAAATTCTTACATCCAATTTGCATTGATACTATTTAATAATATAACCTATGAAAAAGTATAAACTCGCAACTTTCATTCTGACGGCTTTCGATAAGTTTCCAAATTACGTTTGACTGATTGACGCGGGTCATTGTCCGGTTTTCGGTCACAATCGCGACTCCAAACCTTCCCATTTTCACAATAAGATGTTGATTAGCGTTAAAAAGCGGTCTTGCAACAGTCGATACTTCTCTATTAAATACCAGTAATGAAGTTTGTCATATGTGACCCTAAGGTCTCGTTCTACAGTTTTTTCATTGTGAACGGGGGCCAAAGAGTTCCCACTTCAGATAGCAAATAGAGGTCTGACAGTGTTTTACCCCTAAAAGAAAAGTTATTTGAGGTATTAGAATAAGTCTTTCTTTCAGAATTAGCTAATATACTTGGCTGTCAGCCTGCAACAGTCATGTATTGCTATGCCAATTGCGGAAGGTCAAGTGACCCACTCAATGGAAGCTGTTCGGTCGCTTCCGGGTCCAAAATCCCAAGAATTTCAATGTGTGAATTTCATGTGGTCTATTTTCAAACAGCTGTAGCAAAAAATTAGCAAGGATTACCTATAGTATTTCATTGATTTTTCCATCAGAAGTATGCATATCTTACTGCTGCTAGTGGTCGCTAGTGATCTATTTGAGTCGTATGGGACTGACATGCCAATGACCGATGGCGATTTAACATTGGAGTCTATGGGGAAAAAAACTGTAGAACGAGACCTTAAGGGAGATGACGAAAAATTACATTTTCTGTATTTTTTTAATATTTACACACTCTTTTGCTACCATGAATTGGGTTTTCAATACTACTGTTCAAATACAAATAAAATGATAGACTTTAGGATGACTTAGTCTTGATTTGTTGCCATAGAAACTGGCCTTTGCAACTTACTAGGCTTGAAAAGGCTAAAAATGACCCTTAAAGGCTGAATTTTTGGCAAATATCAGAATTTTTTCTAGTAATAGTGCATTTGGAAGGGCTTATTCATATATTTTGATGATGTTGCAATCAATTTCAAGTAAATTGACATACATTTTTCTTCAAAATATTTCCCAAATTCAACTTTTTGGCCTCTGCCCACCTGAATTGGCTGTAGATTGGATTTTTTAGGTACTTTTCAAGCCATGCTTGGATGAAAAAATACAGACTCCTTGCTTTTTTTTTACATTTAACTACTTCTTCAGGTCCAAATCAATGAGAAATATTCAAATAAATATATGTATCTTGCTTTATTTAGATAAAGTGATTGTTTGCTTTTGGGCTTGGAAGGCTGAAAGTTGAAGATGTGAACTGTCCAAAACGGCTTTGGACTGATCACGCCGGTTTGCCCCAACTAGTCACTTTTTTTCATATTAACTGCCTTTCGTATATATCGTTTTGTTCGAAAAACATTCACAGTCAAGAAAAATAATAAAAAGTAAGTAATCGTGAAAGTTGGTTTCTCCTTAAGGTCTCGTTCTACAGTTTTTTCATTGTGAACGGGGGCCAAAGAGTTCCCACTTCAGATAGCAAATAGAGGTCTGACAGTGTTTTACCCCTAAAAGAAAAGTTATTTGAGGTATTAGAATAAGTCTTTCTTTCAGAATTAGCTAATATACTTGGCTGTCAGCCTGCAACAGTCATGTATTGCTATGCCAATTGCGGAAGGTCAAGTGACCCACTCAATGGAAGCTGTTCGGTCGCTTCCGGGTCCAAAATCCCAAGAATTTCAATGTGTGAATTTCATGTGGTCTATTTTCAAACAGCTGTAGCAAAAAATTAGCAAGGATTACCTATAGTATTTCATTGATTTTTCCATCAGAAGTATGCATATCTTACTGCTGCTAGTGGTCGCTAGTGATCTATTTGAGTCGTATGGGACTGACATGCCAATGACCGATGGCGATTTAACATTGGAGTCTATGGGGAAAAAAACTGTAGAACGAGACCTTAAGGGAGATGACGAAAAATTACATTTTCTGTATTTTTTTAATATTTACACACTCTTTTGCTACCATGAATTGGGTTTTCAATACTACTGTTCAAATACAAATAAAATGATAGACTTTAGGATGACTTAGTCTTGATTTGTTGCCATAGAAACTGGCCTTTGCAACTTACTAGGCTTGAAAAGGCTAAAAATGACCCTTAAAGGCTGAATTTTTGGCAAATATCAGAATTTTTTCTAGTAATAGTGCATTTGGAAGGGCTTATTCATATATTTTGATGATGTTGCAATCAATTTCAAGTAAATTGACATACATTTTTCTTCAAAATATTTCCCAAATTCAACTTTTTGGCCTCTGCCCACCTGAATTGGCTGTAGATTGGATTTTTTAGGTACTTTTCAAGCCATGCTTGGATGAAAAAATACAGACTCCTTGCTTTTTTTTTACATTTAACTACTTCTTCAGGTCCAAATCAATGAGAAATATTCAAATAAATATATGTATCTTGCTTTATTTAGATAAAGTGATTGTTTGCTTTTGGGCTTGGAAGGCTGAAAGTTGAAGATGTGAACTGTCCAAAACGGCTTTGGACTGATCACGCCGGTTTGCCCCAACTAGTCACTTTTTTTCATATTAACTGCCTTTCGTATATATCGTTTTGTTCGAAAAACATTCACAGTCAAGAAAAATAATAAAAAGTAAGTAATCGTGAAAGTTGGTTTCTCCTTAAGGTCTCGTTCTACAGTTTTTTCATTGTGAACGGGGGCCAAAGAGTTCCCACTTCAGATAGCAAATAGAGGTCTGACAGTGTTTTACCCCTAAAAGAAAAGTTATTTGAGGTATTAGAATAAGTCTTTCTTTCAGAATTAGCTAATATACTTGGCTGTCAGCCTGCAACAGTCATGTATTGCTATGCCAATTGCGGAAGGTCAAGTGACCCACTCAATGGAAGCTGTTCGGTCGCTTCCGGGTCCAAAATCCCAAGAATTTCAATGTGTGAATTTCATGTGGTCTATTTTCAAACAGCTGTAGCAAAAAATTAGCAAGGATTACCTATAGTATTTCATTGATTTTTCCATCAGAAGTATGCATATCTTACTGCTGCTAGTGGTCGCTAGTGATCTATTTGAGTCGTATGGGACTGACATGCCAATGACCGATGGCGATTTAACATTGGAGTCTATGGGGAAAAAAACTGTAGAACGAGACCTTAAGGGAGATGACGAAAAATTACATTTTCTGTATTTTTTTAATATTTACACACTCTTTTGCTACCATGAATTGGGTTTTCAATACTACTGTTCAAATACAAATAAAATGATAGACTTTAGGATGACTTAGTCTTGATTTGTTGCCATAGAAACTGGCCTTTGCAACTTACTAGGCTTGAAAAGGCTAAAAATGACCCTTAAAGGCTGAATTTTTGGCAAATATCAGAATTTTTTCTAGTAATAGTGCATTTGGAAGGGCTTATTCATATATTTTGATGATGTTGCAATCAATTTCAAGTAAATTGACATACATTTTTCTTCAAAATATTTCCCAAATTCAACTTTTTGGCCTCTGCCCACCTGAATTGGCTGTAGATTGGATTTTTTAGGTACTTTTCAAGCCATGCTTGGATGAAAAAATACAGACTCCTTGCTTTTTTTTTACATTTAACTACTTCTTCAGGTCCAAATCAATGAGAAATATTCAAATAAATATATGTATCTTGCTTTATTTAGATAAAGTGATTGTTTGCTTTTGGGCTTGGAAGGCTGAAAGTTGAAGATGTGAACTGTCCAAAACGGCTTTGGACTGATCACGCCGGTTTGCCCCAACTAGTCACTTTTTTTCATATTAACTGCCTTTCGTATATATCGTTTTGTTCGAAAAACATTCACGGTCAAGAAAAATAATAAAAAGTAAGTAATCGTGAAAGTTGGTTTCTCCTTAAGGTCTCGTTCTACAGTTTTTTCATTGTGAACGGGGGCCAAAGAGTTCCCACTTCAGATAGCAAATAGAGGTCTGACAGTGTTTTACCCCTAAAAGAAAAGTTATTTGAGGTATTAGAATAAGTCTTTCTTTCAGAATTAGCTAATATACTTGGCTGTCAGCCTGCAACAGTCATGTATTGCTATGCCAATTGCGGAAGGTCAAGTGACCCACTCAATGGAAGCTGTTCGGTCGCTTCCGGGTCCAAAATCCCAAGAATTTCAATGTGTGAATTTCATGTGGTCTATTTTCAAACAGCTGTAGCAAAAAATTAGCAAGGATTACCTATAGTATTTCATTGATTTTTCCATCAGAAGTATGCATATCTTACTGCTGCTAGTGGTCGCTAGTGATCTATTTGAGTCGTATGGGACTGACATGCCAATGACCGATGGCGATTTAACATTGGAGTCTATGGGGAAAAAAACTGTAGAACGAGACCTTAAGGGAGATGACGAAAAATTACATTTTCTGTATTTTTTTAATATTTACACACTCTTTTGCTACCATGAATTGGGTTTTCAATACTACTGTTCAAATACAAATAAAATGATAGACTTTAGGATGACTTAGTCTTGATTTGTTGCCATAGAAACTGGCCTTTGCAACTTACTAGGCTTGAAAAGGCTAAAAATGACCCTTAAAGGCTGAATTTTTGGCAAATATCAGAATTTTTTCTAGTAATAGTGCATTTGGAAGGGCTTATTCATATATTTTGATGATGTTGCAATCAATTTCAAGTAAATTGACATACATTTTTCTTCAAAATATTTCCCAAATTCAACTTTTTGGCCTCTGCCCACCTGAATTGGCTGTAGATTGGATTTTTTAGGTACTTTTCAAGCCATGCTTGGATGAAAAAATACAGACTCCTTGCTTTTTTTTTACATTTAACTACTTCTTCAGGTCCAAATCAATGAGAAATATTCAAATAAATATATGTATCTTGCTTTATTTAGATAAAGTGATTGTTTGCTTTTGGGCTTGGAAGGCTGAAAGTTGAAGATGTGAACTGTCCAAAACGGCTTTGGACTGATCACGCCGGTTTGCCCCAACTAGTCACTTTTTTTCATATTAACTGCCTTTCGTATATATCGTTTTGTTCGAAAAACATTCACAGTCAAGAAAAATAATAAAAAGTAAGTAATCGTGAAAGTTGGTTTCTCCTTAAGGTCTCGTTCTACAGTTTTTTCATTGTGAACGGGGGCCAAAGAGTTCCCACTTCAGATAGCAAATAGAGGTCTGACAGTGTTTTACCCCTAAAAGAAAAGTTATTTGAGGTATTAGAATAAGTCTTTCTTTCAGAATTAGCTAATATACTTGGCTGTCAGCCTGCAACAGTCATGTATTGCTATGCCAATTGCGGAAGGTCAAGTGACCCACTCAATGGAAGCTGTTCGGTCGCTTCCGGGTCCAAAATCCCAAGAATTTCAATGTGTGAATTTCATGTGGTCTATTTTCAAACAGCTGTAGCAAAAAATTAGCAAGGATTACCTATAGTATTTCATTGATTTTTCCATCAGAAGTATGCATATCTTACTGCTGCTAGTGGTCGCTAGTGATCTATTTGAGTCGTATGGGACTGACATGCCAATGACCGATGGCGATTTAACATTGGAGTCTATGGGGAAAAAAACTGTAGAACGAGACCTTAAGGGAGATGACGAAAAATTACATTTTCTGTATTTTTTTAATATTTACACACTCTTTTGCTACCATGAATTGGGTTTTCAATACTACTGTTCAAATACAAATAAAATGATAGACTTTAGGATGACTTAGTCTTGATTTGTTGCCATAGAAACTGGCCTTTGCAACTTACTAGGCTTGAAAAGGCTAAAAATGACCCTTAAAGGCTGAATTTTTGGCAAATATCAGAATTTTTTCTAGTAATAGTGCATTTGGAAGGGCTTATTCATATATTTTGATGATGTTGCAATCAATTTCAAGTAAATTGACATACATTTTTCTTCAAAATATTTCCCAAATTCAACTTTTTGGCCTCTGCCCACCTGAATTGGCTGTAGATTGGATTTTTTAGGTACTTTTCAAGCCATGCTTGGATGAAAAAATACAGACTCCTTGCTTTTTTTTTACATTTAACTACTTCTTCAGGTCCAAATCAATGAGAAATATTCAAATAAATATATGTATCTTGCTTTATTTAGATAAAGTGATTGTTTGCTTTTGGGCTTGGAAGGCTGAAAGTTGAAGATGTGAACTGTCCAAAACGGCTTTGGACTGATCACGCCGGTTTGCCCCAACTAGTCACTTTTTTTCATATTAACTGCCTTTCGTATATATCGTTTTGTTCGAAAAACATTCACGGTCAAGAAAAATAATAAAAAGTAAGTAATCGTGAAAGTTGGTTTCTCCTTAAGGTCTCGTTCTACAGTTTTTTCATTGTGAACGGGGGCCAAAGAGTTCCCACTTCAGATAGCAAATAGAGGTCTGACAGTGTTTTACCCCTAAAAGAAAAGTTATTTGAGGTATTAGAATAAGTCTTTCTTTCAGAATTAGCTAATATACTTGGCTGTCAGCCTGCAACAGTCATGTATTGCTATGCCAATTGCGGAAGGTCAAGTGACCCACTCAATGGAAGCTGTTCGGTCGCTTCCGGGTCCAAAATCCCAAGAATTTCAATGTGTGAATTTCATGTGGTCTATTTTCAAACAGCTGTAGCAAAAAATTAGCAAGGATTACCTATAGTATTTCATTGATTTTTCCATCAGAAGTATGCATATCTTACTGCTGCTAGTGGTCGCTAGTGATCTATTTGAGTCGTATGGGACTGACATGCCAATGACCGATGGCGATTTAACATTGGAGTCTATGGGGAAAAAAACTGTAGAACGAGACCTTAAGGGAGATGACGAAAAATTACATTTTCTGTATTTTTTTAATATTTACACACTCTTTTGCTACCATGAATTGGGTTTTCAATACTACTGTTCAAATACAAATAAAATGATAGACTTTAGGATGACTTAGTCTTGATTTGTTGCCATAGAAACTGGCCTTTGCAACTTACTAGGCTTGAAAAGGCTAAAAATGACCCTTAAAGGCTGAATTTTTGGCAAATATCAGAATTTTTTCTAGTAATAGTGCATTTGGAAGGGCTTATTCATATATTTTGATGATGTTGCAATCAATTTCAAGTAAATTGACATACATTTTTCTTCAAAATATTTCCCAAATTCAACTTTTTGGCCTCTGCCCACCTGAATTGGCTGTAGATTGGATTTTTTAGGTACTTTTCAAGCCATGCTTGGATGAAAAAATACAGACTCCTTGCTTTTTTTTTACATTTAACTACTTCTTCAGGTCCAAATCAATGAGAAATATTCAAATAAATATATGTATCTTGCTTTATTTAGATAAAGTGATTGTTTGCTTTTGGGCTTGGAAGGCTGAAAGTTGAAGATGTGAACTGTCCAAAACGGCTTTGGACTGATCACGCCGGTTTGCCCCAACTAGTCACTTTTTTTCATATTAACTGCCTTTCGTATATATCGTTTTGTTCGAAAAACATTCACGGTCAAGAAAAATAATAAAAAGTAAGTAATCGTGAAAGTTGGTTTCTCCTTAAGGTCTCGTTCTACAGTTTTTTCATTGTGAACGGGGGCCAAAGAGTTCCCACTTCAGATAGCAAATAGAGGTCTGACAGTGTTTTACCCCTAAAAGAAAAGTTATTTGAGGTATTAGAATAAGTCTTTCTTTCAGAATTAGCTAATATACTTGGCTGTCAGCCTGCAACAGTCATGTATTGCTATGCCAATTGCGGAAGGTCAAGTGACCCACTCAATGGAAGCTGTTCGGTCGCTTCCGGGTCCAAAATCCCAAGAATTTCAATGTGTGAATTTCATGTGGTCTATTTTCAAACAGCTGTAGCAAAAAATTAGCAAGGATTACCTATAGTATTTCATTGATTTTTCCATCAGAAGTATGCATATCTTACTGCTGCTAGTGGTCGCTAGTGATCTATTTGAGTCGTATGGGACTGACATGCCAATGACCGATGGCGATTTAACATTGGAGTCTATGGGGAAAAAAACTGTAGAACGAGACCTTAAGGGAGATGACGAAAAATTACATTTTCTGTATTTTTTTAATATTTACACACTCTTTTGCTACCATGAATTGGGTTTTCAATACTACTGTTCAAATACAAATAAAATGATAGACTTTAGGATGACTTAGTCTTGATTTGTTGCCATAGAAACTGGCCTTTGCAACTTACTAGGCTTGAAAAGGCTAAAAATGACCCTTAAAGGCTGAATTTTTGGCAAATATCAGAATTTTTTCTAGTAATAGTGCATTTGGAAGGGCTTATTCATATATTTTGATGATGTTGCAATCAATTTCAAGTAAATTGACATACATTTTTCTTCAAAATATTTCCCAAATTCAACTTTTTGGCCTCTGCCCACCTGAATTGGCTGTAGATTGGATTTTTTAGGTACTTTTCAAGCCATGCTTGGATGAAAAAATACAGACTCCTTGTTTTTTTTTTTACATTTAACTACTTCTTCAGGTCCAAATCAATGAGAAATATTCAAATAAATATATGTATCTTGCTTTATTTAGATAAAGTGATTGTTTGCTTTTGGGCTTGGAAGGCTGAAAGTTGAAGATGTGAACTGTCCAAAACGGCTTTGGACTGATCACGCCGGTTTGCCCCAACTAGTCACTTTTTTTCATATTAACTGCCTTTCGTATATATCGTTTTGTTCGAAAAACATTCACGGTCAAGAAAAATAATAAACAGTAAGTAATCGTGAAAGTTGGTTTCTCCTTAAGGTCTCGTTCTACAGTTTTTTCATTGTGAACGGGGGCCAAAGAGTTCCCACTTCAGATAGCAAATAGAGGTCTGACAGTGTTTTACCCCTAAAAGAAAAGTTATTTGAGGTATTAGAATAAGTCTTTCTTTCAGAATTAGCTAATATACTTGGCTGTCAGCCTGCAACAGTCATGTATTGCTATGCCAATTGCGGAAGGTCAAGTGACCCACTCAATGGAAGCTGTTCGGTCGCTTCCGGGTCCAAAATCCCAAGAATTTCAATGTGTGAATTTCATGTGGTCTATTTTCAAACAGCTGTAGCAAAAAATTAGCAAGGATTACCTATAGTATTTCATTGATTTTTCCATCAGAAGTATGCATATCTTACTGCTGCTAGTGGTCGCTAGTGATCTATTTGAGTCGTATGGGACTGACATGCCAATGACCGATGGCGATTTAACATTGGAGTCTATGGGGAAAAAAACTGTAGAACGAGACCTAAAGAACTCACGGAGTTGGTCTTTGATATACTTCATATTGAAATGATTCACCTTTATGCAATGTCAGCATTTTTTTTATGACTTCGTATATGTATTGTTATTTGATTCTTTGATCCCACCCATAGAAGTAATCGATCGTCTGGAATAGAAATATGGCATCCACTTTGGTATAGTTTTATAGGATCGCCATTATAAGATATTAAATCCTCGGAAGCTCAATCAGAGTTCCGCCTGCACTAATAGAACTGATAATATACTAAGTATATTTGCCATAACATCCTATTTTGTCAATTTTGGACAATAGCTACATATGAATGACCAAAAACGTAATTAAGCATCTTGATATAAACACGGAAGAACAACGTGAATGATATATTTGGTAAAATTAGACATAAAGAGAATCTCATCGAAGTTTGTTTTCATATATTTGGTATCAGAGGAGATTTAAAATCCTTTTGTTCACCATCCAAAATCTTTCTTCAACGGTTATGAGAAAGAAAGACACATAGCTAAGACACCAAGTTTCACCATCTTTCTGAAGCGATGGGGGTCATAGCGTTGTAACGTCGTGTGCATTAAGACGTCAAACCATTTTGAAGTTCTCAACGTCAAGTTGACGTCATTGTACTGTAAGTTCTGTAGATATTTTGACTGTAGAAGCTTGTTTTTATGATTAGATGTATCGTTTCTTAACAAAAAAATGAAACTAGGTCTTCATGTCTTCCTCTTTGACCTTCACACAGTGTTTGACCTTCAAATGTATTTTCGTCAAAGAGGTATACAGTAAGAAAAACATCGCCAGAATGACCAACTTTCACATGATATTCAATGTTTAAGGCTTTGCAGAAATTTGATCATGGCGGCCAACGTCAACTATGACATCATTCTAAAGAGACTATTATTCCAAGAATAAGAAAAAAAAAGATATCTGTAACCCTTTTTGAGGTTTGAAGTCTGTAAAATATAAATTGATGTTTTAGACCCCTTTGTGATTTATATGAACTTGACACGGTAGATATTTTGTTGATAAGGTACATCAGAAGACATTTCGGTCTGGGTCATACGTATACATAGATGTATAATTTTGTTAAATAACTTCTGGATTGTAGGAACAATGTTTCTTTGAACTTTGATGACAAGACTTAAAAATGATATTTTAAAACCCCTTCTCATTGTTTTTCTTTCCATCTCTATCATTTATATGATATAAGATATGATAGCAGATGTTGTAATTTAAAAAGCGCTTGTGTAGATGTTATCGAGTTTAGGATAGCTCAACAAGGAATTGTTACACCATGGTAAACGTTTTCAACTTCGAAAATAATTCTTTTGAACTTTTCGTACTTGTTATATTGTTTTTGTAAAACTATACGTTTATTCAAATATTAAACCATCAAATCCACAGATGAGAGTGGAGATCTGATCTGTTTGTGCTATTTGATAAGTCGTGAAGCCAAAAATGACAACTACATTTTAGCAAGAATTTTTTCAAAATCTAGTACTTTATGTCTGTATTTTGAAGCTAAATGTCTTCTTTAAATAAGTTATAACTTTCAGTTTGATCGATTTCTTGCTCATCGTATCTAACTTAAAAAGTAAAGTAAACCTTTTAACGTTCCTCTGCAACAACTATGCGCTTTCAAATACACAACATTTTATGCTTTTAATACATTTTTATGCATTCGCGACTTCAATGTACATCGATGTTTCTTCAAGTTTTCTATAGAAATAAGAAAAACTAAGGATTGTCAAAGATTTATAGATAGCTTTTATATAAATTTAAAGTTTTATTGATGGCGATAAGGACAAACCCTCTTTGTGAACCGACATTGCTTTGGACTGGATAAAATGTCGGTTAAGAGAGATGTTGGAAGAAGGATGACGAATTTTGAATGTTACTTTGACGCATTAAGTATGAAAGAAGTTGGTTGTAAACAAGGAGTATGATTATCTAGATGCACTGTAAGTGATGTTTATCTTTATTCATTCGCGTCTTTAATTTACATCGATGTTTCTTCAGGTTCTCCTTAGAAATTAGAAAAAAATAAGGGATTGTTAAAAAAAAGTTTGGACTAGACAAAATGTCGGTTAAGAGAGATATTGGATGAAGAATTTTGAATATAACAAAGACTAGGAGTATGATTTAAAGGGGCAGTAGCACGTTTTTTGATAATTTTATATTTTAAATATTTCACTGATAATTGTAAGTTAATGCTAAATGTATTATTTTGACAGTGTCCAAAATCTCATTACACAGGCCAATCATCTATAGTCTCAGGACAAAGTATGAAGAGTCACATAAAATCCATCGGCGGCCATTTTGTGTTAACACCTTTAATTCATTTTGTGTAAGAAAAAGCAATGGCATGGCTAAACTTAACGTTATATATTTGAATTATTACTGCTTCATTTAGTTTAAATATATTGTCTTTCAATTGGAAACATTAATTTTCATTTTCCTGACATCACCTTATAATGCCCACAAAAACGTGCTACTTCCCCTTTAAAAGGATGGTTCTCAAGCTTGGCTGCACTGTAATCTGATGTTGGTCTGCAGTTGCTGTGCTCCATGGCTTCCTGTACGTGGTGGGAGGGGAGATGAACAACGACCACTGCAGTCCAGTAAACACAGCATTCAGGTTCGACCCCCGCCACGGCAACTGGTTACAGATCGCCAGCATGAACAACAGAAGGGAAAGCTTTCAAATGGTGGTTTTACACGGGAAGTTGTATGTTGTGGGTAAGTCTGCAAAAACATATCCAGTTCATCTCATGTTAATTAAATCTAGTCAAAGCTAAGTTGGTATGTTGTAAATGGTTGCTGATACATTGGTTGTTTGGCTTTTCTTCATGAAAGGAATCTGTTGATTTGGGAAACTCAAGCACCAAGTTGGTATAGTTCGAGGACTCTGATGTCCTGCATAAGAACCATCTCCCCGAGCCACTTCACGTTGTTGTCAAACCGAATTCACGGACAGATTGATTACACAACTTCGATGGACACCAATCAGGATTTCGTATCAATAACTCAAAAATTGCTATCCTTATAATAGGGAATAGGGAATATATTACTATAGTACATTTTGGGAACTGCAGAGTGTGGTCGCATTTTCTTGTAGAGATGATGCAATGAAAACTTCCGCTCTGTTGGTCAGGTGGACGGGTGGACAAGACCGAGTCTCTGTCCTCAGTGGAGCGCTACAACCCCAGCACAGACGAGTGGGAGGAGGTTGCACCCATCTCAGCTCCTAAACGCAGTGTGGCTGTAGCAACCATGCAGGGGAAACTGTATGCAGTGGGAGGCTCAGGTGAGTGAGTAGGGTTTAGCATACTGTTAGTTCAGGTAAGTCTCGAGTTCTGAAGTGGTGCTGATTTGCTTGTTGTATTATGTGGGCTGTGATCAGTTGTACCTTCTAATCTTTAACAAAGCTGCAGAAATGATTGTTTTAGGAAACAGGTTTAACTACCTTTTTAGTTACTTGATGAGACATAGATTTGGAAATATGTTTCACTTATTTTATGCTTTGACGCACTATAAAATGTTTGAAAAAGAGAGTAATGTGAAAAAATAATCATTATTGTTTGGTTTAAGGCAAGAAATTTATCTCAAGTCGAGTTGAGAGATTCCATCCCTCGGAGAACAAGTGGGAGTCCAGATCGCCTCTCCTGACACCTCGTTTCTTTGCTCACCTCCGCCATGTTGGAGGAGCTCTGTATCTGATAGGGGGAGCCACCATGAGCCCGGAAGGGGATGTGGTTTGCACGGACACTATAGAGCAGTACGCTGCCAACACTGACACGTGGAACGTCATCAACAGGATGCGGACTCCCAGGGCAGAGTTTGGGTCAGCTGTTGTTGGTACCAAGATATTCATTCTTGGAGGGTATTGCTGGGACACAAAGAAGAGGTTGAACTCTGTGGAGACCCTTGACGTTGAAACCAGACTCTGGAAGGAAGCGCCATCTCTGTACAGACAGTATACGGGTCTGGCGTGTACGTCTCTCACAATGTACAGACTCAACTCTCTCTCTTCTCCTGATCCATCCTAATTCATGTTTTCATTTTCAGTATCAATATGAAGTTCCTACACAATTTGAACGTATGTAATTCCTTAGTGGATATGACTTTGATGTTCGCGTGATGCGAATAATTCATAAGCCTCCAATAATTCTGTAAGAACCAAATTATAGTTACGATTGAGACGGTTGTTGAAACAACTTGTTTCATGTATCTTAAGCGATGCATTATACACCAGGTTCCATATGATATTCATGTCATTCAGAGAGTGAAATATTTTGTTAATTCTTGTTTTGATACTCCAGTTGCTGGATGTATAAGGTTAAATTTTGCCTGCATGCTTTTGGTATCTAAATTTTAATTGAAAATCCCGTAAAATATACAGTACAAAGACTTTAACCTAACCAGATCCAACACGTTGTAACGAAGGGTTTCTTACAATTTGTAGTTTTTCAGCCTTTCAGCTCAATATGACATAATATATTTTGTGTCAAAGATTTTGTGATGTTATTTACTGAAGTGACATGACATGTATATCACTTTTGACATTTGAAAAGTTTTGAACTTTTGTTATTCGGTACGCAATGAAATGAACTTTTAAATGAACTTACAAATGAACTTTTAAATGTGTTTTTGCAAGATTGAAACATATGTTAGCTACATTAAGCTTGTTGTGGTAACGACAGTATTGACGTCTACTATCAAAATAAAGTTATAAAATCGTGATGTTAGTTTGGATTATATAAAGTAAGTATGAGTCATTTGATAAACCAACTCCCTTTGTTGTTTATATATATATCTTTGTAAAGCATACGTACCTAACGTACATGTTTCAAATAAACTTATTTTTTTATCTTTTTATCACTGAAATCGTGAAAACGATTTTATAAGAATATTGACAGTAAACATCACATAAACAGCGCCTAGTACTGAAATACAACTTGTTTAACTTGTAATTTACAAAAGATCACCTATTTTGGAAAGAAATGTAAATAGGTGAGTAAACGTGACTTTTTTCCCCGTGGCTATTGGTGCAAAGTCACGAGACACGAAAGTCGAAAAACTACTCATTATCGGTCACGGTCATCCATACTGTCCACAAAACACCGACAAACCCTAACTGAGTAATTTCTGAAATTTCAACAAAAACTGTTAAAGGATACCAACTTCACCGGAAGCACTCTATTTCTTAAGTTTATGTTGACTTTGTGCTTTCACAATACAAACAGGATCTGAAGGTATTGTGCAAAAAATACCCAACCAAAACAATAGTATTCCTTCCATATGGGGCTGATATGCGATTACGTTAGACCATCGTTAACGCTATCTTAAAGTAACGTAATGGACGTCAAATGCAAAAAGGTCTGTATTGCGATTTGTACCTAAGTACAGGAAGAATTCAAAGCTAATCGATTCCTTACTTGTCATACAAAGGCCACATAGCTTTGATATTGATAACAGAAATAACCATTAACGTTTAATATACTAATATTGACAAGAGTTATAAGGCTTGTCACATAACACACATGACATAGCTAAAAAAGTCTCACCAATGGTAAATTGTCTCAGAAGTTTTAAATACCGTCTAAAACGAAAAACATTGGAAATCATGTACAAGCAATTCGTATTGCCAGTGTTCGATTATTGTAGCCATATATGGGACAACTGTACCAAACAACAGGCCGATTTACTCGAAAAACTCAACATTGATGCTTTAAGGACCGTGTGCGGTGCCGTACGTGGTACCAGCCATTATAAGATCTACGCAGAAACAAACTGCCAACCGCTGTGTAAAAGAAGATATCTTCATAAAATGTCCATGTTATATAAAATGGTCAACAACATAACGCCGAATTATCTCAGTGATCTTGTTCCGCCTAAACTATCAGATATCTCTGGTTATAGTTTTCGCAATAATTCAAATCTTCGGACTTTGCGATGTAAATCGGAAAACCACGCGAGGTCTTTCCTCCCAAATGCTATTAAAAATTGGAATTTACTCCCCGTTGAACAGAGGGAATTACCGTCTTTGTCGAGTTTCAAAACTGCCATACTAAATAACGATACTAATATATACAGCTACTTTGACCTAAACATGGGAAACAGGTTCTGTCATATAATACATTGCCGTCTTCGACTTGAATGCAGTGACTTGAATGCACATAAATATGAATGCTTTATATCTCCATCACCAGCCTGTTCATGCGGCAATAACTATGAGGATTCTAACCATTATTTCCTACTGTGTCCTTTATACAGCGACTTACGTCAAAATATGTACTTCTATACGAAAGGATTTGATTTAAAATCCATTTTGTTCGGAAATAGTAACTCTTCCTCAGATAAAAACATTGAACTGTTAAACTCAGTCCACAAGTTTATCAATTTAACAGGCAGATTTGCTTTTGAACAACGTTAATAATATCAAATATCATTGGTATTGTTTGTTAAGTCAGATTACATCTTTGATATATTGTCAAAATACTGAAGCTGTGTTTGTACAATTTACATGTATACATAATCATCCTATTGTAAATTCATCATGACATTATATTATATTTCTGTATCCGGAGCGGTACTAATATAAGCATTTGCTTGTTTACCAATCCGGTTCCTGCTTTTTTTGGGAAATAAATATGTTTAAACCACATAACACATTAAAGAACACTTATAGTCTATCAGAAAACACATACTGGGTTGAAACTACTTCCGCCGGATAATGAACAAGCTTCTCATAAGGTTGAAGGAATAAGGAATACTGAGAGAGCCTTATGATGACGTCACAAAATCCTACTTACTTTTCATAGGTATATGATTGTGTTTGCATTTAACTGAGCATATTTGGGTCTTACGTAAATTTATTTACAACATTTATGATTTAAACTGGTAAAAGTAGCAAATGGAGAGTCTGAAATATTTTTTACCCCTACACTCGTAAATGTTTGAAGCGAAATACTGAGTATGTCAAATAACATTTTCAGTTGTTCAGTGTTTTTGAGATTGGTTTATATACTAGACCTACTATATTTCAAAATGTTGTGGTTCATTCAGTTTGTGGCGACATTTTATTGCCGATGAGTTAACAATACAACTCAGTCTCAAATCGTATGCAAAATTTAAACTTAAGCTTTTTCTTTCTGTTTGAATTTGAACAAATACATATTCATAATGAAATGGGTAAAATTTGGAAGAGGATTTTCTTTTACGTTTGGCATTTGTACGAGTATACTAAACATTATACATGTATGTTATTATATGTTTATCAAACAAGTAAATGATCAAGTTATAAATGAGAAAAACTGAGGTTGATTCAAAATCATTTACGATAAAAAGTATAAAATGGAAGGAATTTTAGTTTAGTTGCCGAAACAAGCAAACCCGTAGGTAGCTGCCATTGTGACGGATGTCCTAACACTGTGACGTCACAATTACACACTATTGTGGCGTCATATATATGTCCAGATACTTAATGTGCGCCACTCGTGAAATATAACTTTACACATGACACTCGATGAAACCAACCTGGTATTTGGAAAACTGCATTGAGTATTAGTGAAAAACAAATTTATTACCTACGAAGGCAGTCATATCGGGGTTCATACTTTTAATATGATGCCCTAGGGCAAAATATCACCTTTTCATTGTGACGTCACGTTATATATAATACTTTGACGTCATGGTTCGCCTTATGCGGGCCGCAGCGGCTGGTCCGTCTATGCTGAGAAATACATGATACACTACTACTACTACTAAACATTTGTATAGCGCCAATATCCAGCTCAGAGAGCGCTGCTCAAAGGCGCTTTGGCTTTCCCTCGATCATTGGATATCAATCTTCATGACACTACTTTTACCATCTCGACTCCCGAGGGAGCATACAACATGTCACACACATGTAGGTTTTGAGTATTTTCTTCAATTTTGGGACTACGGTAAAAAAAAGAATATTATATGAGTGCCCATGACATACTGTGTTTCCGATACTCGTGCTCTCGCTCGGGAAATACTAACATTTAGTCACTCGTGTCGTAAACATAGTATGTCATGGACACTCATATAATATCCTCTATATAATATATCGTTACTGTTACCTAGACTGCTTATTTCACGGTTAAAACCAAGTAGGTAATTCCTGATCATATAATTAACAGCGGTTTTAGATTTGTGATTTAATGCTGTATGATCACTACACTGTAGTATCTAGTGAAATTACGAGAGATAAAAGCCCCATAACAATCTAAAAATATTAAAATCTAAAATATTATATATATGTCCTTTTTTGTTGCAAACTACGCCGTTCATTAATCATTGTTCACACTAAAGCACCCTCAGTCACAATATAAAAGCAATCTCTAACCATCATTAGTGGAAACAAACATTGTACGTTTTGAACCTACATCCAATCACCTGACTAATCTGACCATAATCCATCACGAGATTTAACTACATAGCTACATAATTATGTTTAGCAGTGTTCAGATGGTAACATATCGAGGTGCCTATTCTGCATTTAAGTGATTTTTATCGAATGATAAACCTGCGTTGAACATTCATTGATATAAACCCACCCGAATCTCTTTTAAACATGGCCAGTCATACTTTAGGATAGAAAACCTTTACGTACAGGTAGCTTCCTCTATGAAGTCAACTGGCTTTGACACTTGAAACTCTCGACTTCGCGTGCATAAATATACTATTTCATGTACTTTATCTCAGTTTAACCAAGAGAAATGAAATGAAAAATAATACTTTTACTTCCTATTACAATAAGTCTTTCTGTTATTGAATCCATAAGATACCATATATGAAAAAAAGACTAAGGTTACATATTTCAAATAGATTATATTCAAGAACATTTTTGATTATCATCATCAATAAAGTATCCTAAAAGTTCAGCTGTAACAACTTCACATAAGAAATTGCTTTGAGCAATACAATCTTTTTAATTTTTAAGATTTGAGAGTAATTTTCAAATTACTTTGCCTTGTTGTCTTGTTTGTTATTTTCTTATGTTCATACTTCATGGAGTTGGAATTAGGGAAAATATGGTCGTTATTGATGTTCGATGTGTTTGGCTTAGCTTTTTATAGAATTATTTATAGAAAAGGGTTTTATTTTAACAGTGAAGCATTAAATAAAACATAAAAAATAAATACAAGTCGTAAGTGCCATCGGCGTCATTGGATAACAATATCATAATGTTTAGATTATTCTGTTTTGGCTTGATTTTTCGAAATGAAAATAAAACACACCTGAAACATAGGTCTCGACTTTGAAATATTGAAAGTGTTGCATGTTCAAATGTTATCAATACTTAAATTTCGGTCATTTCCAAATCATATCACAAGGGCAGTGGCATATTTTGGTATAGTACTTAACACCATCTTGTCTAAGTATGTATTTAAGAAATTAAGTAGCCCTAACCGTCATGTGTTTTGCAATAAAGTATAGTTTTGCCTGAACTATTATAGTTAAAGTATGAGGCTGAAGGCCGAATGGTTTGACGCTATAATAGTTCAGGGCAAAACTATACTTTATTGCAAAACACATGGTGGTTAGGGCTACTCTATTACTTTTCTAGTATGTCGATTTTAACTTGTTTAAGTTATTTCTACTCCAAATATAAATATATTTTGTAAATCACGGTCTCAAGTTAAAAATCCTTGATCAGGGACATATCTGTGACGTCATAGCTGATTCTTGTTGAAGTCATAGGTCATTGTTTCGTGACGTCACTCAAAAACTATACTTTATTGCGGAGTAAAGGTTGTGCGGCGCCTTTGATCATTTCGGGAGCAATACTAGATATAAGTTTAAAATTATCAAAGAGGACGACAATGGTAAATAGAAAACAGCAATTGTTTGTTTTTATTTCCCATGATAATAGAGGTTAAGCATTAAGTCTGCTTCAAGGAGAGTTACGTTTAGCACTCTCACTGATTCGGTACCTAGTTATCTTCATCATGCTTAACATTAACTTTATAAAGGTCATAAAGGTATTTAATTTACCATTTTATTCCAGTCAAATATAATATAAGGACAAGCATGAGAAAAGATCTGTATTAGTACTAACCAAGGTCTATTTCCACAAAGGTCCTGTAGACTGAAGTCATGATAAGTTAATATTGAAACTATTGATTGTAAAAATAGGTCTAGATGTAGAAATCATTAACCTAACCCCTTTATAATCCCTTGCCATGAGGTATATTGAACATTTTCAAAGGCTCTCAAAAATAAATCCTACACCTAACTTAAACAATGGTCCGGTCTTAAATAAATTTCAAATTATCGAAAATTATATGAACATACTTATTGGTTTATACCAAATTTGGTTTGAGGTAAATAAACTATTCAGTCAGGTGTTCTGTTCTGAAAAATAAAACAGTCAGACCCATCAGACCAAAGCTTATTCTCTTAATAAATGCCTCATTCATAAAAGTAAATTAAAAAAAAATAAGAACAAAAACAAAATTCTTTACATTATTCCTTCCAAAAACATCTTCATAATCGTTCTTTTAGTGTCAGGATAAGAAATTATTATATGTATTGTTTACTGGACTGGTAAGGCATGGATATTTCAATTTTTATTATTATTTCATCACGTGATCAATGAATACAATATCGATTTTAATCATTCTAATTTTTCATGTTTCCCATATAACCTTATCCATGATAAATCAAAGCAATTCTAGTTTCTTTTATTGCCTCTGAATTGTAGACGTTACAAGTTATCATAATAATAACCATTGTTATCATACAAATATGCCTGATTGTTGACAGTAATGCTAGCCCTTGTATCATGCGTTGCACCATCGTTACTAATGGTTAATAAATGGTTAGTAAGACCAACAGCGCTAACAATAATCCATATTTTAATCAAGGGAAATACAAACTCTGCAAGGGTCTTACAGTCCGTACTGTACACCCTTTTACAACATCGTGTAACTAATAACATACAAAGATCAATAATCAATATAACGTCATAGACGCTATAACTGGCAATTAATGAAACAAACATTAGTGCATACATAAATCAACAGGAAAGAAAAAGCTTATTTCTTGTGATTACAGCATTTCTGCTATGACAACGGCTTTGTTATATGTGCTTTTTTGTTTGTTCTATATACAAATACACTACTTACTCTGAATGATAATGTGACTGTTGTAACGTAAGAACTATTGAAGATGAATTTCATTTTGTTGTTGTGTGTCCTTTCTTTTCGTTAATGTAGAACGAAATTTATACCAAATCGATTTTGTCAGTTTCCAAAGCAACAAAACTTTGTTGATCTTTTGTCTTGCAAAAATGAAAATATAGTTAAAGGTTTAGGTATCTATTTGAAAATAAATTTGTTTGTATGAAATTAAGTCCGCACAACAACATGTACATGTATGTTTAATTTTTTGGTTTATTGTACAATATTTTTGGATTTGATCTCTGGACCACGCGGCCTCAAATGCTGAATACAATCTCTCTCTCTCTCTCTCTCTCTCTCTCTCTCTCTCTCTCTCTCTCTCTCTCCTCTCTCTCTCTCTCTCTCTCTCTCTCTCTCTCTCTCTCTCTCTCTCTCTCTCTCTCTCTCTCTCTCTCTCTCTCTCTCTCTCTCTCTCTCTCTCTCTCTCTCTATCTCTCTCTATCTCTCTCTATCTCTCTCTCTATCTATCTCTCTCTCTCTCTCTATCTCTCTCTCTCTCTCTATCTCTCTCTCTCTCTCTCTCTCTCTCTCTCTCTCTCTCTCTCACTCTCTCTGTGTATAAGATATCATATTTGCCTAATGGTATAAACAAGCTTTTTATAGCAAATTACAGACTTATACATGTACTTGATTCACAGAAATTCACGTCACACATGAATATATCCTTGCGATAGACGTTGACTTTCAAGTTTAATTAAGTATAAACTATGATAAAGGGTAATGGCCCAATTTTAGTTTATGATTAGATTATTACTTTTCAAATATTTTTATGTAAGACATTTACAAACCCAATTAAAATTTGTTCATGCTATTCCACTATGTTATATTGATACAATCAAATTTTAATTGAAATGTGGTTGGAATATCATACTGTCTTATCCGCAAAGCAAATATTTTTACAATTATCTATACTTTAAAAACACATTAAATGTTGGCATCCTTTGATCTATATAATCTTGTAATTCTATTATTCTGCCTATTCTTTGTTTAGGACCTGAACCCCGAGGAAACTCGTATAATAAGATATAAGCTAAAAGATATAAGATACTAATTAATATAACCTCAATAAATATCTGTTTCATGCTATTAGCTATTAGCTATTCAGCTATGCGAACATAACAAATCATATGGTAAATGAGAAGGAAAAGGAACGATTTCTTTTTGAGGCGATGAAGGCATAGTTAAATTAAAGTTTAGATCTATGTGGACAGAGGTGAGTTTCAATAGATTTTGAACCTTGGTGCCAAGTTTATAAAATCTGTTGTTTTAGGATTTCAATATAATATGTTGTTTCAACCATCTGATTTGTAGTAAGTTTATGTCCGTAATATTTGGCTATGACATTTTTAAAGAAGTTGGTTTGTAACACCTTTATCAATTCTCCAGATATATAATCGAAATGCTGTTGTGATAAAATGTAACCTAAAGCGGCTTAAATATGTCTGTTCCCTTAATTCTCTTACATGTGTTTGTATCAACGATTTCAACTTGTGAACATAATTTACATGTATCGTCCGTTTGATCCAATTTGATCTAATTTAGTTTGAGACACCAAAAACAAATTAAAAACAGTTATATTTTCTTTTGTACAGTTTTGTTTGCAAACACATTTAGAACTTGAAAAACTCTCGTACTCTTGGTTAAAAATAAAATTGTTTTCTTTATTGTAAACAATTTCTGAATATCTGGTGTAGATCGAATAATTACCAAAAAAGTCATTAGATTGTCAAAAACATTCGTGATGAGAAAATGTTAAGAAGAACAATGGTTTGACGTCATTTTCACTTTGTCTGCAGAGAAAATGGATTTTATGGAGACCGCCACATTGCGTTTAAAACATTAAGAGACTCACATAATGAGTTCTCCTAATGTAATATATACTTATTAGGAACACATAACATGACATACCTGTCATATTAACTTCAATCAGTAGTAATTTCTTGTATCAATTCAGTAAGGTCAAAGTGGAATATATATTAAATTTGATGACACACACGGCCACATAAATGTTAACGGGGACATTCATTGTCTTAAATTTAATAATGCCTAACTTTTCTCATATAAAAACAGCTCACATGCTATTAAAATTGGCAAAGCTTACTGTTGCATCTTAAACTGATATACCGTATTTCCTTAATTACACGCCTGCCTTGAATATACGCCTGCCTCGAATAGACGCCCTTGCATAAGACTTTCTGAAAATAATAAACGCCTGCCTTAATTAAACGCCGCGTAAACCAAGTTTAATATATAAAAACGCTTCTTTTTTGTTAAATTATCTGATTTTTTTGTGTAGCTTTGGTGGCCCTGTGACCCCTAATAAGGGCCACAGGAGCCACGCCCTTAAAACCTATTTTCATCTTCTTCTCCAGAACTATGAGGCCTAGAAACCTAAAACCTTGTGTACAGACTCCTTGACTAGTGAGGATTAAATATTGTAGCTTTGGTGGCCCTGTGACCCCTAATAAGGGCCACAGGGGCCATGCCCTAAAAACCTTTTTTCATCTTCTTCTCAAGAACCATGAGGCCTAGAAAGCTGAAACTTTGTGTACAGACCCCTTGACTAGTGAGGATTATAAATTGTAGCTTTGGTGGCCCTGTGACCCTTAATAAGGGCCACAGGGGCCACGCCCTAAAAACCTATTTTGATCTTCTTCTCAAGAACCATGAGGCCTAGAAAGCTGAAACTTTGTGTACAGACTCCTTGACTAGTGAGGATTAAATATTGTAGCTTTGGTGGCCCTGTGACCCCTAATAAGGGCCACAGGGGCCATGCCCTTAAAACCTATTTTCAAAATAGTCTAAACGGTTTCGCTTTTTACGAAATAGACGCCTGCCTTGAATAGAAGCCTGCCTCAAATAGACGCCCATGATGTTGAACTTTTGAAAATAATGGACGCCCGGCGTGTAATTAAGGAAATACGGTATGCTATAATAAAATTCAAACCCGAATTCATGCATGTCTTGAATACTACATAAAGATAATATAATTTAAGTAAAATAATAATAATGATGATAATAATAATGTGCATAATTATATTGACATACGTCCTAAGACGTCAAAGCGCTACATTATTACCCCGAAGCGCTAATCACGACCAGGTAGGTCAGTACATCCAATTTTCAGGTACCAATTTTAACAGCTTGGTGGACTGCGTGCAATGTGGATGAGGTGCCTTGCCCAGGGACACAACACAGGATGAGACCCAAGTCACAACTGTTTGGTGTCTCCCCCGGGATTCGAACCCGGGTCTCCGTCGTGAGAGGCCAGCATGCTAACCACTACACAACTGTGCTCAATAAATGATAGGGCCGTCGACCTCAACTACAACAGTTTTGCTGAAGTGTGATCCTGATCCAAATGAATTCAAACGTTTTCGAAAATGTTGAACATGTTAAATTTTCATTTTCTTCGAACATGCTTTTGATTTTCATGACGAATACAATGTTTTTCTGTTCTACATATTTTCTCCAAAACAAACTTTTGTGTACAAACAAGATTGAATAGTAGATGACCATGTGCAGATATTTCATGAATGACAGTGTAAGTACTCTACTTTCAAATGTATTTGAATAGAATGATAAACAATGATAACATGCCTAGATATAATTACCATTTACATATATTCATGATTAAAACACCAAGAAACATCGAATCGTGGTTTTAGGAACATCAGATTAAAGAGTCATAAAAGGTCAACAAAGAAGATTAATTGAATGACTGATGTGATGACAATTTTGTGTGTGACGCCGTTTATTTCTAAAAAAAAACTGTAAGAAAACCAAAAAAACTTCATACACGCTTTCTGAATGCTTTTTATATGACCGACCATTAAAAAATATGTTCACAGAGAGAAATACCGGCCATAATGTATCTTATTCTGTCAAACAAACGAGAGTCGTGATTTATATTTAACGCCTTATTTTCAGTTTTGAAGTTTCAGTCTTTGAAAAAAAGCAACTATTTGAAGCAAGAGAAATCGGTTTGACGTTAAATTCAACATGATATATTGTTTTGAGGCAGGTTTTCCGGTACTGCGTATTATACAACAAATTACCCGGAATGCATATCAAAAGTTAAAAGTGCAAGCCTAAGCAATAATGCCAGCATCTGATAGAGTGACAAGGAATGCATAGGATGGTCTGCATTAAAACAATTGACCTTTACTGTGATATACATGATAAAATGTAAAGTTGCTATTGTCAACTCTGTTACAAAATCATGCTAACTGCTATTTAAATATTTCCAGTGCCCCTGACATAATATGTTACGACACGAAACTTATATTTGGCACGATTATTGTTAAACTAGGAGGTCATGGACACAAGTATGATATTCTGTTTATTACCGTTGTCGCAGACTAGTAGGATGCAACATCATAGGCGAACCATGACGTCAAAACATTGTTAATAACATGACGTGATAATGAAAGTGCGATATTTTCCCCTAGGTAATCATATGAAAAATATGGAGATCATTCAGAAATATACTAACATACAAAATAAACTCGACATGAAATTTGTATAAACTTATCAAAACGAAACATTTTTCTTGGATATCCCGAGTACAGAAACAGAGTATTGAACATGATAATAACAATGCGAAATACACCATTTTCAAAACAAAACCAAACGGCCTGAAACCAAACTTTACATATATTAAGATGACCTAAAGAAAAACATAATATTGACAAATATAATGCTTATCAGGCTGAATCCTTATTGTTATCGGCGTGGCTTTTTTTGTTCCACGGACTTTTGTGAACAAGATTCAGCCAAAACGGCTGAAGCTGTCGAAGCCAAATCTGACCCATAAATACATGTATATGTCCCACCAAGGCCCAAAGTTGTGATTTTTAACATGTGCTTTTATTTCAAAATAAACTTAAAGACCTGAAACTTTGTTTAAAAGATGAGCAGTAACAAATGCTGCAATGAACTAAATCATGGCAAATTCGTAGGTCACGTGGAATCTTCTGCACTTTTTTAAAAAGTCCGACCCAATGCACCTTCCAGGCATCACCACTCGACAACTACTGATACCAGAACGCTGAACTTACACATAATGTAGCTGAGACATTGGCCTAAAACAAGTTTGTTACAGAATTAAAAATATAATTTTTTTTCAAAGTTTGCAAATTTGGCAATTTTCAAGGGCAGATAACCAAACAACCTGACAGACGAATTTGATGATTTTTGCATGAGAGCTAGACAAAAATCGCTCTCGGGCATTAATTTCCGGTCACAATGAGAGGTCAAATTTTGCATTGTTGAAATGTGGTGTCTTGGTGGGTATCTTTGAAAAATCGGAACTAATCAACGACATACGACAAGTCATTGTTCTATATGTAATTCAACTATAATCAATATTATCATGATGTATTGTACGGAAATAACCACAGTTTCATATGTAATTAGAAAGCCAAAGATCATAGAATTTATTGAAAATAACAATAAATTCAGAAATGTGCATTAACATTTAGCTACGGACCTTTGAATATTGTCAACTCTACTTGCGTCTTAAATGCATATTATATATGTATGTTTGAAAACATCGTAGCTCATTAACTCGGAGCATTAAGCAGTGTACAATAAAATTTGGTATTTCCTTAAACATGAAATAAAGAGCTATATTGTCGTACCTTTCGTTTTGAATGCAAATGGTTAATGTTTGTTTGAAAAGTCGTAGCTCATGTCCAACAAAACATAAGGTAATGTTTCATATATCACTAAACACCTAAATGAAAATAGAACCTATGAAAATTTACATTGAATGAAAGAGCTTTAAATATTTTCAATTTCACTTACGTTTTGAATGTTTATGATAAAAACTATGTTTGAAAAATCGAAGCTCATTAACAACAAAGTATGAGGTAATGTTTCATATATCACAAGACAGCTAAAAGAATGCAAAAAGCTTTAATTATGGCTTTTTTGGAACAATACTCATTTTGCGCATTTTTTTATTTCCCTAGTAATAAAGCTATCCTCAAATTGATTTCAACTACACACGCGTACAATATTTGCTATGTTACATTATATCAGAGAAAGTTAATAGTTAAGGGACTGTGAAGAAAAATTTTACGGAATGAAACTATTGACATTGTACATATAATAAACAATTGTCATAAATATCATCGCCATAAAACACTGAATCCGTTCGTCGTCGCTTTGCGACTATATTTCGACTTGCAACTACTCAAAATACATGAAATTCTGATCAATCTGCCATTTTATTCAAAGACTAATTACCTTTTTCTGTATGAACCTTTGTTACCGCTGTAATTGAAAACTTGAAATAGCCTACAATTATTTATTATTTAGTCAAATTCTGTCATGTAAATTTTTTGTTATGTGAATTCAGCTATGTAACTTGAACCCAAATGTGCATGTACCCCAAAAAGAACAAAACTAAAGAAACATAATTAAAATCTCATTAAAAAGCAGTATGTTGGTAGTGACACCTTGAGGTGTAATTATGCATCTACAGCAACTTAACATTCAAACAAAGTTTAATTGAACATGTAATCATTCTTTTATTTGATACCTACAGATTGGGTAAAGCATTATATTTCACACAACACCATAGTTATCATTGATACTCTTACAGAGGCCTTACGCGTGATTAAAACAGTACCAAAAAAAATTTCGGCCTTTTTGTATCTTGCCACACGCAAACCAACGTGTGGAAATTGTTGACGTCATCCGCTTGATGACGCCGATGTCGTTACGGATTTTCAAAAGAACGCAGCAAGATATCCTTGGTGCACCAAATCTTCCAAAAACTCGCCTTCTCGAAATTGTAATTTCTGCATATCCTGTACCTGTGACTGTCGCACCCAATCTTAAAAAAACTCGCCTTCTCGAAATTGTTATTTCTGCAAATCCTGTACCTGTGACTGTCGTCGTTGACGCCAACTGATGTGGTTGAACAATAGAACTTTTCGACGCGATCCTAAGAATCACCCATTGATTATTCCAATGGATCCGCTTACCCTTGGCAAAATAGGTTTTTCGACGACGCTGATTACAGTTAGGTTTTTAGCAGCATTTTTAAGACAGAAGTTTCGTGTAAATATATGAAAAAAACCTATTTAAACAAAACATTGCCTAAAAGTTCTGACACTTTGATTTGTGAAATTTCTCTTTTGACATAACATTTCCAGAAGAAGCTCACAAAGCATTTTTTCAAATAATGAAAAAGACAGTTATGCTTTTGATTTATATTTGTTTTTAACATGAGTATATATATCTTTGAAAATATTTTAGTATTTGTGTTTTTATTATTACTTATATAAAATCAAACTGTGACAATTCATTATCTTGGCATCAGTTTCAATGTCATGTTATGTGAGTTAGTGCATTTGCTTAAAGGACACTTGTGACGTCAACCCATTGTTCTCTCGCTCCTTTATTTTTTAATAATGGGGTGTAGTATTTTTTATCAGGTTCTTCACTTGAAATTTCATTTTCATAAAGTATGTAGTAAAATAGGCATTAATTTGAGTGTAATTTCAGTCGTGTAATATCCTCGTAACTTTCCATTATTTAAAGTTATTGGTACTAGCCACTTCGGGCTCCAATATGTTCAAGGAATGGAAATTATCTCGGACATTATCTTATACTTAAAGTTCACATAACCACAAACATATTTTACAATTTTCTTTGAAATATATAAAGGTCCGATTACAATACTATATAGTGCGTCAAAGGTCGCTACTCAAATATGTTCAGTTTGGTAATGAAAGCCGTTTTTGAATATCACTTTTGATTGACCGCTTAAACCGTTTGACTATCTAGCCACTAACAGGTGAATGCATGACTGCTCGTCACTGGTCACACCCCCTTTTTGTGACGTCACAAACAGAATCAGCCTTGTTATCTATACATCTATCGTAACAATACCACAGAAAAGAACCACAATAATGACCAATTTTCAAAAAATGTTTTCCACTCAGTTAGATAAATCATTTGATGATGTAACGATGTAAGTCGAGGTTAGTGGGTGTTTAACGTCAACGTGCACCTCTTGTTTGTGACCAGCTTCATATGTTAGTCTCATGGAAACTATGACAAACTGACATAATTAACCTCCAACCCCTTAAACAAACACTATAACAGTTGTGAACTATACCATGCATATACTCATTGTATATACGCTTTTATATAGGTTGAACATACATGTTTCTGTGACAGTACGAAACTATGCTTAGGAGAAATTATGTTATAAACTTATTAAGAAAACATCAAGATCTTCTTGCTTCATCAGCATAGTTCCATCTATCCCCTGACATCTATAAAGTCATTCACTGTAGATAATATCAATTTCGCTTTTTATTGTAGGCTTACTAACTTATTCCAATCTCCTGAGATCTAAAATTAACTAAATTAACTGTAAGGTTTTATGTTCTACTGTATATATAATTTGGGTCATAATGTTAATGTAATCTCTGATTTTTAATATTCTGTCATTGCTGGAGGAAATGAATAATCTCTCTCATATCCCCTTGTGAAATATGCATTCGGCTGGAAAATTACGTTTTAAGAATTGTCTGGAGCGATTTCAATGAAAGACATTATTTGTTTCATAGTGTAATACTCATATCGTTTATACACTGATTAAATTCTAGAAATGGGATTTGAATCTAGAGGTTAAAAAATATTAATTAGAAATTGGAGAGAATTGTCACGTTTTTGACATTTTGCGACTCAATAAACTTTATATCAAAGGTCATGAAGAAAATAAAACAGTAGGAGTATAAGAAGCTGAAGGGGTTTGAATTATTGGTGAATCATCGGAAACAGTTGCAAATTAAATATTTATAGGAAACTATTTTATACAAAGTCTAAATTGCAATTGAGTATCATCTGAGAGCAAGTCATCACATATGAAGTAAAACTTGATTCACTTTAACATAATTTTTACGTTTACTCATTCAAACTTTATCTTTTGTCAAACCTGTTGATTACCTAAATTTAAAATCTAAATTAATTTAGATGACCTCTTGTAAACATCTAATTCATTGCAATCTACCCAAGAAAGACCCTTCTCAGAATTACTATTTTTTTCAGTAACTTCATGAAACGTCTAAAAGGCTGTTAAAGGGGCAGTAGCACGTTTTTAGGGGGAATATAATGTTGTGTCAGGAAAATGAAAATTAATGGTTTCAAGTGAAATACAATGTATTCAAACTAAATGAATCAGTAATTAATCAAATGTATAACTTAATTTTTAGCCATGCGATTCCTTTTTCTTACGCAAAATGAATTAAAGGTGTTCACACAAAATGGCCGCCAATGGATTTTATGTGAATCTTCATATTTTGTCCTCTGACTATGGATGATTTGCTTGAGTAATAAGATATTTGACACTGTCAAAATAATACATTTAGCATTAACTTACAATTATCAGTGAACACTGTGAAATATATAATTATAAAAAAACGTGCTAGTGTCCCTTTAAGAAAAAGTTTGGATCTGATGGTGGGATTAATACTATTAATAAGTTATCATCGTAATTAGTTTTAACTTTACAAAATGTATTTAACCTATGGTGATAATGGCAACTGTCAATTGTATGCCCTTGTAGAAGCCATAATCTGTGCTTAAAGCCCCATATTCAAACTGTAGTAAACTGCAATATATTCAAAATTATTTACTGTATTAGTTGTATTCTAAGCAATATTTTGCGACCAACCTTGAGAAAATTGGACCAAAATTAATCAAATAAGAAACAATTTACCAAAATGACCGAAACGGCAGCGCTGGCATGTCGACATGCGGTAACTGAGGCGCAATGTAAATCCTGCACACATAATGATGATGTCACCAAAAGCGGGGTAGTGCAGAGTACCTTTTCCATAGGGTTCTATAATGTAGACATCGAATTAATTATTTTATTGTTGATTAAAAAACGTAAAATGTAATGACTTTTTTCTCAGTAGCTTACTTTCGGATTTGGGTTTAAACGGACAAATGCATAATCATATCTTACTCATTGTAATAATTCGCCTACCTGTATGAAAAGAGTTTGTTTTTCACTAAATTAAAGTTTTACACATATACAGGTAAGAAGAACCGTATCACTTGTATTTATGAAGAAAAGGGTTTTCTGTACAGATTTGTTTTTTCAAAAAGTAAAACTCTACAATGGTTATGTTGTCATTTGACACCTTTTCTCTGGTAACTTGGCTTCACATGTTTTCTCCTTTAAGATTTATCTGACATGACCCATGGTATCGAACATAAAATTTAAAACACATGATAAGACATTGATAAAACTAGGCGTTGATTAGTAATATTCGGATCAATTTTGTATAGAAATGTTATTTATGTTTTAAAAGTTCATATTCAATTCAACCTCAAAATATGAATAGAACGTCAGAAGAAAAGTTAAAGGGTTAAAGGGAAACCCAAAAGGTAATACTATTTTTAGATTATGAATATTTGTTAAATATTTGAGCTATAGTTATTTTATAAATCTAATGTATAGAATATATTCTAAATGTGACTCTTATCCTTATGAAAGTCCTTTAACATACTTCAACGATTATGAAGAACAGTGGTGGGAAATAAAAGGAGACATAATAGAGTGTAGTTCCTTGTGAGGTAAACAAAATTATGATTTATCGATAACAATTCATTTCGACTCAGCAGAATTTGGTATTTTGAGCACATCAAATATTTGTTGAGCACAGCTGTTGACATGGTAGAGTGCATGCTTAAATTACAAAGAAACCGGACAGTGATTACCTTTAAAGGTCAAAACATATATCCTGTAGTGACAGCCTCTGGTAAATGGCAAGAGTCGTTAAGTGGAGAAAGTAAAGAGTTATTTTAGAGGCCATCAAGACATTATTCAAACATGAAAGATCAGGTTACTGTCATCAGCGAGGACATTCAATGTAGTTCATAAGATATTTGAGATAAACAATTAGTTTTAAATCCATAATTAGATAGGTAATGATAAATACTTTTGTGCATCTCACATGGTGTCTTTTTGGTGGCTTTATGGTTTGAAACAAACGTTAATCAATCGCTACTCTTAACAGTGTCAACAGTAAACTGCATCAGCTCATCTGGATCAGTGATATTGACAATATGTTGTTCAAAATGTTTGCTGTAAGAAGTGATTACCGCTCTGTTCAATAATCATATGTGTAGTTGCACCAACCAAATGACGTCATAAACAAGGGGAATGCTGTTATGCCAAACGAATATCTAAAGAATTAGCTAAATTCTTATTTACATGAAAACACGTCCTTTAAAAGAAATGCTGATGCAAAATTTGTTTGTTTTACATATCAAATGATATCTAAATTAATAAAATAAACGGAGTAGAATGTTGAAGTCTTTATTTTGCTTATCAAATGCAACTACTTCTAGGCTGTATTTGGAGCTTTGTTTGCCCTGTTGATATACTTGGGTTATTGGATCTGACTTTTGTTTAAATTGTTCCATATTGAAATGTCAGCATATAGTTCTGCTGACAGGGAATATTTATTAGTGAGATGTCACATGATTGTGATTAATCATATAGAAGGAACTCATCTTTGCTTTACTTTTACAAGATATGATAAACTCTGTGTGAGCTTTATGTTCAATTAAATATTCGTTAAGTATATTTTATGTCAATTTAGGAAATAACATATAGGCGTTTAAACAAAATAGCACTGTAATAGGGACAATTAAATAACAATAGGTCTTAGAAGGTGTCGATATCACACACAAAATTTGTTTTTTATTAAATCAGTATGAAGAGGTATTTTATAAACATTCAAGAACATTCAACTGCAGAATTATATATTTTCCTTTCGAGAATAGGTCGAATCGTCTATTTTCAAAACCATATAATCAGTTAGAAGTTTTGATAGTATACACTCATTTTAGGTGAGACAATTTGTACTTGGTGTAAATGTTTTAGACATTGTACAGTGTACTTTTCACCAGATGTACGTTAAATAAAAAATTTACAGCATGTAAAAAAGGGATAACCATGCACGATTTTGATTTATATCTACATATATGATTATTTTAATCATAGGTGAAATATTAGAAAATACTATGAGAAAACACAATAAACCTTAAAGATATATCTTCTGGAAAATAACTTTCAATAATACTTTGAATTCCTCTTTCAAACTAAAGTGCTTGAAATTCAAGATTTTTACGTGATACTATATGAAAGCGGTGACTCACACTGAACTGATATGAAGAACGTTTATGAAAGATGGTTCATGAAATGCAACATTAACATTATCATCATTGTGTACTTTCATATATTTTTCTGCAAATGAAATAATTGATATTTGAATGATGCAATCATTTAATGACATACTCATGTAATCATATTTGATATCATTATTATCTATGTGTGGAGCATATGCTAATTAATTATTATATTAGGTTAAGGGTACAGAGGTTTTAGACAATGTTTAGAATTAAACAAGTTAAAAACCAGGAATACATTATAGAAGTCATTACTATCTAAGAGAAAATACACATATATAAGCATATTAAAATATTGATCGAGAGAAAACTGGATTTTGCTATGGTAACAGCCATGGTCTGTTTCTTTAGAGGCAAATAGAGCCTTGGTGATGGATTGCCATCTTACATTTTATTCAGAAATAGGTCATAAATGAAAAGTTTTCCGTAAAAAGTTGACTTTACCGTGTTGTAAAAAGTCTGAATAGGGAGAATGACATAAATACATCTATTAAGGAATGATAATTTCTTTTCGTAATTAATATTTCTTTTGCGAGTTCAATTTCAGTGTAAATGAAAATATATACAATATCAATAGAGAAGTAGTGTTACATAAATTTTAAATTTTACATAATGCTTAGTAATATTTTCTGATTTTTTTTGTTATTTGGCGTTTGGTTTTCATTTATTTGGTTTTGAAGTTTTGTCTGTGTTAATGAAACATGTTCTTATACTACTAGACAAACCTGAAAAACCAAACAATCATTTCACGATGGGATATCAGTTTAAATACTAGATTAACAGGAATTATCTGGAGCAAATCAGTAGGGCTGCCGTACTAATGTTAACTTAACCCTTAAATGCTTAACTATAGGACCACGATGACAACTCGAAATGTACACTAAGTCAACACGATTACTATACTATAGGGATACAATCTTTACACAATATGGTACTAGGCTAGAGTCTATGTCACAGTACAAGTTTCAAGGATGTCGGTGTAATTTTTGTCTTTAATGTTCTCTTTTTGTATCGGTTTAATACTTTTCTAACCTTTATATGTTTAGTTACATCCCTGTCATCCTATTTATCTGTTGATAAAGAACGAAGATTTCATCATCATGATTTTCATGAAGAGGGTACAAGAATTAGCCAAAATACTTAATAATTCATTGTCCATAAGATTTGTCTTGTTGAACTTTTATGATCACTATATGGCTAGTTATATGCATAGTTAATATTCAATAATTGACATTCAATACAACGTTAGTACTTGTAGTTCAAAGCAATTGAAATATAAGATATGATATGATAAGAGTTTCAAAAGAATCAATTTATATATATATATATGACACATTCAAGGTTATACTAGTTGATTTGAGATTAAACTTTATATTCACTTGGGTCGAGGGGTTTCAGCTTTAATGAATGTTATATAATATATGTTGAACGCCTTAAACTGTGACTCTGAGAATGACTTAAAAACTATTAGAATTAGCAAATAACTGATGTTTATAAGTACAATGAATATCAACAATGTTAAAGTTAACGTTTAACGTTTTCTCTTTTGACGCAGCAATATTTTGGTATTTTGAGCACATCAAATATTTGTTAAACGCAGATGTTGACATGGCATAGTGCATGATTAAATTACAAAGAAACCGGACAGTGATTACCTTTAAAGGTCAAAACATATATCCTGTAGTGACAGCCTCTTGTAAATGGCAAGAGTCGTTAAGTGGAGAAAGTAAAGAGTTATTTTAGAGGCCATCAAGACGTTATCCAAACATGAAAGATCAGATTACTGTCAACAACGAGAACAGAAGTCGGGGAAGGGAGATCCAATAAAATATTGTTCAAAGAAAAGTTTTAAAACTCGTTGATGTTTAAGGAAATTAATCTCATTTCTGTCTTTCACAAAAATATTTGTCCATAGACCATTATAGTGACATAAGGTCTTAATTGATTTTTGAAGCAGGTAATGTAACCATTATCTTTGCTAGATTGAAGTTGATCATCTTCAGACAGATAAAGTGCTGTTTTCGAGCTAACCATCGTACTATTTGAATCATATCACCAACAGTTTAAATTATTTGTTTGCTACATACGAGAGAGCCATGAGATATGGTTCAATTGATATAATTGATCTGATAAATTCGATGCACCAACGAGTGTGGAGTTGTAGTTGCATGGTATATACAGCAATAAGTAGCAATGCAGTGCAGCATGTTAATCACTGTATCTGTGATTAGTTGTTTAATTGTACAGAACAGAATATCTCGAACCCCTGCAGCTTTTGAATCGGGTGCTGCAACTATTTCTTGAAGGAGGGCGTTATTTTGGATGGTTATTTCATACATTAAGAGACAAATGGCGTGATAGATATGTGGAAAAGAAGGTTTTCCGTGGAAATAATGAAATAAGACATGCAGAAATGGAATAAACTAAGCTGGAAAAAGATTCTCGTCTACTAGATGTGTAATCTCGTTAATACAGATTTTCTCTAACATGAGCACAGTAATATACATACTTGTTGAAATCTGATAATATACATCATACACCATATCTACAGGCATTTCCATGACATCTGATAAATTGCAAAAGCATTACATTACTGGAAGTAATTTAATTGCCGAACAACTACAGAACGATTGAAAGGAGTCATTCTAAAATGTAGGTTTAAGTTTGAAAAAAAAGAGCCATTGGCTCTGTAGCTCATCAGGTTTACATTTGATTTTGCTTTAGGTTGTGGCCCAATGTGGTTCCTCCCTTAGTAGGGGCCACAGGGTCACAAAATGTACAATTAATAATCATCACGAGTCAAGGATTCTGTACATACAGTTTCAGCTTTCTAGGCCTTATGGTTCTGGAGAAGAAGTTGAAATTCCACAAAGTTTACTGAAGGATGGACGGACGGACGGATGGACAGACGAACGCCGGACACCATGCCATGTCATAACCCCATCGACCTTACAGGCCAGATGAGCTAAAAAATAAATTACTAAACTTAATTTAATTAAAAAACTATGATCTCACATAAAGCATTTAACATTCTATTTTGAAAAACTTATATATCGAAAGCAAATGATAAAATGTTGATGTATATTAATTTCATGTAAGTGAAGGTTAGAAAATAGTTCTCTGAACGTTAAAGGCATGTGTGTTTCGCTTGAAGTAGGAAAAAAAACCGTTGTCGAATTGAAAAGACATGGATTTTTGGAGATGTTAATTATTCACCCTGTCTAAAAGGACACTGATTTAAGATATAATTGACAGCACATAATAAAAGTGTTCTAGAAATGACAAAGAGCGTAAACGATTTTGTCAAGAGGATATCTATAAATCATGTCTCTATATTTCTATCCTTTATATTCTCAAGGGTCGCCGCTAATGGTTGCTATTATTATAAGGATATTTATATAGCGCACATATCCATCCACTAGTGGTTGCTCAAGGCGCTACTACACATGCAGAGGTCAACACTGATTCACTCACTTCAAGACGTGTTTTAATAGGTGTTTGATGTACTTATGTGTGTCCCCAGGTTGACAACAATGTTAAAACCACAGATACATTGACAATATTTCACCAGAAGGGCCCAAACGGGCAACTTATGAGAACTGACTGGTTGCACTATGAAGATGTTACTTACTAAAAAGATTTCGTTTCCACAGGTTGTGAATGTTCTCCGAGACATTGTTGGTAAGTTAACGCAGAAACAGATTTTTCTGTTTCACACAGAATTGGGTATGTATTTGGAAAATCCATTAAAGGAGATTCAGACTTACCCATCCATTACCAATGCTTATCAAATTAGTTATTTTGCTAAATAATTTGCAAGTCGAATATTTATTTCAGTGTGAACACCTCTTAACGGACATTCGCTCAAGGATTGATGTTTTTGTCTAAAATAATTCCTTAATATAGAAACATGTGTTGTTCTTGCAACAACGGCCAATTTAAATTCAATAGTGTATTGACTGTATGTGAAGACAAAAAATGTGAAATACACGGATATTGCAGTCTTAAATTTCTTATGCATAAGTAAAGCAACTTAATGATTGACATTTATTATTCTCCAATGAATTTGTAAATTAATTGCCATAAATAATTTGTCAGCAGATACAGCTCAGGGAGTTATTAAAAGTTCTACAAAAAAGGAAATATATTGAATGAAAAGCACTTTCATTTCTCTGACAAATTTAGAATTGATGAAGAAATATAGTTTCAACATTAGACATTTAAAAATTGTTCTGACAAAATATATTTTAAGGTAGTGTCATTTTTGAAATATTGTTTAAAAACTAATAGAAGTTCTGATAAAGTATTCGATTAGATTATCGATGTTTAAAGATTGACTGAAATGGTCTATGGCCACTTTTGGGATTCATAAAGTAGTTATTGATTAATGAAGTAGTGATTGCAATTAGACATAGACTCCACTTTATATTTCTTAAATCTGACAGTAACAAAAACAGCAATTTTATTGGATGAATAATTCTTCTCCTGAAACTTAAATGATTTTATTGTCCACTAGTTTTGATTCACCTAAACACCATATTGCTGATATCAGTATTATCCTGTGAAAAGGTTTTAAAATCAATATCGGTTTTAACAAAAGCTCTTTCAAAGGTTTTTTGTGTGTGTGTTTTATTTCTTTCTGAATTTTGAAACGGATTCTTCTTACATCTTTTAGGGACTTTCCCTGGATATGTGATGAGGCATCCTGTAAAACAGGCGTCTTTATTTCTATCGCTTCACTACGAAATAGACCCTGTAGTCATACCCGTTATATCCGCCGATTCAGCAAAATGGAAAGTCCATTTTCTATTAATAGTACACCAATCAAGAAACGCGTCTCATTTAGATGCACGGTTCAATACTCCGACTCGAGAATTTTTGTCTATACTTTATTTACTATGTGTATTATCTAATAAATCGATGTTATTTTATTGTAATATTGATTGTTTGATAAGCATGTTAGATTAAGTTTGAAGACCTGAAGATGAGTCTTTAATAAATGTGTTTCCGGTGTATTCCAAATGATTAACACGACTTAAGCAAAATTCATATTCTTCTTTGGGCCTCTTCTTCCTTATCGTACAGTTACATTACTCTCATGCTGCGATTTCGGTATCTTCAGCAAGCCGCTAAATTTTAAGTCTTGTATTTTCAAGGACAAACATTCGTGCAGTTTAAATCATTTGCATAAAACAAATGAACAATGGTCAAAATTAAATTCAGGACTGAACCATTATGAAAACAAATGCAATGAATCATTAAAACTAGATGTCAACATATTTGTGTTAAAAAATACATTAACAACGAGCAGGAAATGGTTGATTAATGAGTAATGAGAGTAAGTTTATTTGAAACGGGGCGTCACACGACTATACACGGAAAGCTTTGATTGGATCTATAGATAAGCCATAGACTTTGTTGTGATTGGTAGCTGCCGTGTCGGAGAAAATAAAGGGTATGGTTACAGGGTCTATTTCGTAGTGAAGCGATAGAAATAAAGACGCCTGTTTTACAGGATGGTGATGAGGTGGAATGAGGTCAAACATACATGGTACAGAGTCTAAGAATTTATACATCAAATACGAGGCTGAAACCAAAAGAGATATTTGTCATTAAAAAATGTCCGAGTCTAAATTCTTGGCAATAACTTCTGATGAGGCTGCAGACAGTTCTCATAAAGAAGCAAGGCTTGTCAACATGCATTCTCTCCCTACAGAGGCAGACAAAGTCATGTAATGTTGATACAGCCTCTGGGAGATGTCTGATTAGAGGCAACCAAAATTAGTTGTGCAATCAGTGACGCTGTTCTTAAATCATCATTTTGGCTACTGAATTATGGTAAAGGCATTGTGATATGAACCACCCTTTCCATGCGAGAAGCGTTGTCATTTGATAAAGAAATTCAAATGGATTGTGATGCAATTTGTTCCGACAGGGGAAACTGCCGGAACCCACGGGTTCACCAAACTCAAACCAACAAAACTGACAAATTGAACCCATTTCAGCCCTCCCAGAGTACACATCATAACCACTCAATCAACTATTATCACCCAGGGTTCAATCATCCGTCAGTTTTTATACCTGGGAAAACAATTACCCAACGTAATGCATGTACATTTTGATAAGTATATGGTATCTGTACTTGAAGCACATGATTAGGAAATTGTAAGGCCTAGAAAACAAAGTAATTTCTGGTTTTTGGTTTCCGCCCTCGTCAGTTTCAAACCCCCGCATCAAGCCTTTTTTTCCAAATGTAGTCCCCACGCTAAGAAAAAAACATTCAAACTTAAACTTTTATAATTTAACTCGTTTCTTTTCGTGTAGACCTTCAAAGACACAGTTATAAAGTGATCCAAAGTTTAATTTTATCTATTTTTTCTAATTCTGTTGAATAATTTTCATATTCAATAATAAAAAAAACATTTGGAAATAAAAGAAAAAACATCCGCGTCTTCGCATCATTTTTGCCTGCACGCAAAGACCAGAAACATATATATATATATTTTTAAGCCTAATCATTGAATTTCAATGGAGCATTGTTCTGACTAAAACCGTGTGGTAAGACGAATTTTGAGAGGTCCAATGAATGTAACAGCTTCATTGACACACCGAGATCAAGGAGAGGTTTACTGATTATATTGAGAGAAGTTCTGCTGGGTAGTAAGACCATTGGAACATATAACCCTGAGTGACTAAGAGTAATAAATCCTGGTTTAAAATATAAGTTGATACTTGGGACTGATTATGAATAAAGCTCTTTGTCTCTCGGTCTGAGTAATTACCCTCAAACCCCCCTCGAGATTATAAAGATATAATAGGGGGTTACATTCCCAGTGTAATTTACATGACAAAACAACAATAAATTCACTCAATCTTATCAAACAATTCTCTTAGTAAACGAATATATTTGTCAATGTACCTTTTTCATCGATGTTCTCTTGTTTTAAAACCATTATACTTGCTATGCTTAGTTCCATCCCTGTCATCCTATTCATCTGATAATTAACAACAAACATTTCATCCTCATTATTACGAAGAAGGTGCAAGAATGAGCCAAAGTACTGAATAAATCATTCTCCATTGTTGATGAGCTTTTATAATCACTATATTGTTAGTTATGTGCAGAGTCAATAATAAACCCCCAATACAGCTTTAGTGCTGCAGTTAAATTTTTAAGAAACGTATATACGAGGTTTCTGGATATACGGAGTCCGGGTATCCGAGTTTCGACTGTATGACACAAGTTTACTAGTCGTTGAAAATGAGTGGGTGATTTGAGATTATACGTGTTATTATTGTCTTCAGGGATTTCAACAATGACAAATAGTATATAAGACATGTTGAATACATTTAAAGTGACTCTTTAATTTCAGAATGACTTAAAAACCTATTTGAATTTGCAAATAATTTATGTTTATAAGTACAAAGAAATATTATAATTGTCTAGGTTAACATTTTATGTTTTATCTTTTGACGCAGCAATATTTTGGTATTTTGGGTACATCAAATATTTGTCGAACGCAGCTGTTGACATGGCATAGTACATGATTAAATTACAAAGAAACCGGACAATGATTACCTTTAAAGGTCAAAACATATATCCTGTAGTGACAGCCTCTTGTAAATGGCAAGAGTCGTTAAGTGGAGAAAGTAAAGAGTTATTTTAGAGGCCATCAAGACGTTATCCAAACATGAAAGATCAGATTACTGTCAACAACGAGAACAGAAGTCGGGGAAGGGAGATCCTGTAAAATATTGTTCAAAACTTCTTTTTAAAAATCCTCGATGTCAATCTCATTTGATATGGTTCACATTCAACAGGGGTCTGTCCCAAAATGATTAGTCCATAGACCATAATAGTGACTTTTGGTTTAAATTGAATTCGAAGAAGGTGATCTAACCACTATCTTAGACAGCTTTGAGTTGATCTTCTCAGACAGATATAGTGCTGTATTTGAGCTTATTATCGCACTATGTGAATCAAATTATAAACATTTAAGATATGTTTTTTTCGCCACGTACGAGAACGTCAATGAGATGTGGTTCAATTGATCCCATTGATCTGTATCTTAAATTTCATGCACCATTCTCTCGATACCAATAGTGAAGATCAATTACAAACCTCTGTGGAGTTGGAGTTATTTGGAATATGCATTTAGCAATAAAGTTAACAATGCTGTAACATCATTTCTGTGATTAGTCGTTTAATTGTAGCAAGTAGATTATCTCGAATCCACCCGTCCTTTGAATCAGGTGCTGCAACTATTGCTGGAGGGTGTTATACACTCTCTCAAAAAAGAAACGCAACCTCTGATTTTATGCAGTTTTTATACCAGTCTTTAAAGGGGCAGTAGCACGTTTTTAGGGAGATTATAAGGTGATGTCAAGAAAATGAAAATTAATGGTTCCAATTCAAAGACAATGTATTTAAACTAAATGGAGCAGTAAGAATTCAAATATATAATGTGAAGTTTAGCCATGCGATTCCCTTTTCTTACACAAAATGAATTAAAGGTGTTCACACAAAATGGCCGCCAATGGATTTTATGTTAATCTTCAAACTTTGTCCTCTGATTGTGGATAAATGGCTTTTTTTTATTAGACTTTTGACACTATCAAAATAATACATTAAGCATAAACGTACAATTATCAGTGAAAATTTTAAAATATAAAATTATCAAAAAACGTGCTTCTGCCCCTTTAATATGTCATTACACATAGATTATCAAAGATAACATAATGAATTTTTACATGGTGAAACACATGTATGTGTAGTGTAAGGTCTCAATCTCATAGGTCTCTATCATACTTTGGACGGAAACTAGGTATCTAGTATGAGCCCCATGAGCTGTAATCACAGCATTGCACCTCCTCGAAACAGAACTGATCAGACGAGGAATCCTTTCCTGTGGCATTGCTCTCCACTCATCTTGCAGCGTGTGGCCAGTGCATCTTACGTCTGCGATGGTTGTGTACGTGCACGGATACGACGATCAAGATAGTCCCAAAGATGTTCGATGTTGTGAATGTCGGGCGACCTGGAGGGTCAAGGCAAGGTGTTGACATTGGAATTCCGTAGAAAAACCACTTTTGCACGAGCCGTGTGAGGGCAGGCATTGTCCTGATGAAACAGCTCCCTCTGTTGGTCGATTATCGGAAGGAGGTGTGGCTGTAAAACGTCATTAATGTAGCGTTGGGCCGTCAAATTGCCAGGAATGATGACCAGGTGTGATCGTCCGTTGTAAGACATTTTCCCCCAACATCATGAGGTTACCTCGTCCAAGTCTGTCGACCTGTCGAACGCAGTTCGGTGCAAAACGTTCAGTTCCTCGTCTGTATACACGTTGCATGCCGTCACGTCTGTGAAGTAGGACGCTGAAATTGTCACCGAACCAGACACGTCTCCAGTTCCTTAGGGTCCATATCCTCACGATAGTGCACCATCTGAGACGTTGACGTCGATGTTGGCGTCTCAAAACAGGTCCGACAAATGGTCGTCGTGCATGAAGATTAGCGTCACGTAAACGGTTGCTTATGGTTTGGGTCGACAATCTCCTCAAACCTGGCACTTGTGTTGCAGTGATGGTTGGTGTGGCTTGCCAATTACGTAGGTGGGTGACCCGGTTGAAACGATCCTGAAACGGTGTTGTGATCCTTGGTCTACCACTCCGAGGACGGTCTTCGGATGCATGGAACTGTCTATAGCGATTCCAAAGTCGGGAGATCGTTGTTTTACGGACATTAAGATGATTGGCAACTGTTACAAAACTTTGCCCAGCCTGAATCCGACCAATGGCAATACTTCGATCTGCTGTATTCAGTCGGGTCATTTTCGACCTTGTTTTTCGGAGTATAAACGGATTGAATATAATGCCAAACTACGCATCCTTTTATAGAGGTCGGCTTAAACTTTGATTTCCTTGATTTGCACGTGCAGTTCACTTTTAGTATTATGCATATGACTGTTTTGCACATTCTCGAACAAAATCGGATAATAATATGTCGATTTGCGTTTAGAAGCTATTACTAATCATACGAGAACATATTAAGAATACATGACAAAAAAATCCAATTTACATTCACCATTTTTGTTCAGAGGATGTTGTCAGATATTGAGAGAGGGGTTGCGTTTCTTTTTTAAGAGAGTTTATAAGAGATAAATGATCTGATAGATATCTGGAAACAAAGGTTGTACGTAGATACAATTAACATGATGGCATCCACGGATATTGTGTCAGTAGTGTGTTGTTTAACACAACTATGGACCACATATTATGAGAGTTGAAATATTGGAATAAGACACGCAGAAATTGAATAAACTAAACTCGAAAAAGATTCTCGTCTACTAGATGTGTAATCTCGTTAATACAGATTTTCTCTAACATGAGCACAGTAATATACATACTTGTTGAAATCTGATAATATACATCATACACCATATCTACAGGCTTTTACATGACAGCAAGCTATCTGATGAATTGTAACAGCATTACATTACTGAAAGTAATTTTCTTGCCATACAACTACAGAACGATGGAAAGGAGTCATTTTAAACGTAGGTTGAATTTTAAAAATGAAATTGATAAACTTGATTTAATTGAAAAAGTATGATATCAAATAAAGCATTCAAGTTTTAGATAGCAAGAGCAAATGATAACATGTAGATGTATATTAATGCATATATAAGTTACGAAAATACTTGCTTGAACGATAAGCTTAAACACAGTGAAACGTTGTCGGTTTTGCTCTACGAAGCCATGGATGATATTAATTATTCACCTTATGCCTAAACCTTCGTTCAAAGGACAGCGGAAAACCATTTAAATTTCAGAGATATAATAGATGCAGAGCGTGAAAGATTTTTTATACAGGATATATATACATCATGTTTCTATTTTTTCATTTTTTATATTTTCGAGGGTCGCCGCTAATGGCTGCGATGCTGCACAAGCAGAGCAGAGCTAAACACTGATTCACTCAAAGATATATATAAGAGCCACGTGCAAACGTTTGGACATTATTGCAACAGAAGGCCCCTAAAGGACATCTGATGAGGCATTGAATATTTCTCCGAGATTGAAGGCATTGTTGCTAGGCTTAAGCAGAAACAGATTCTTCTTTCTCAAATATAACTATGTGTGCATTTGGAACAACCGATAAAGGATATTCAGACCAACCCTCCCATTACCTTAATATTAGTACAAAATAGGTCAACTTTTTTGCCGGAAAAACGTAGCTTTTGAAGAATAACTTTTAACTCGGACTGAAGAACATTCGATGTGTAAATTCATCAACGAAGTCGAAGATTTATTTCAGTATGAACACCTCTTAATGGATTTATGCTAATGGACTACTTTTTGTTTAAAATACATTGCCTTGCATACTCTTGCCAATTTCAATTCTTTAGTGTACTATTGACTGCATATGAAGACAAAAACTGTGAAATACACGAATATTGCAGTATAACATAAGTAAAGCAACTTAATGATTGACATTTGTTATTCTCCAAAGAATTTATAAATTGATTGCGGTAAATAATATGTAAGCAGATACACTTTAGGGAGTTATTTGATACAAAAACGGGAAATATGTCGAATTGACAGCGCTTTCATTTCTCTGACAACTTTAAAATTGGTGAATGAATATATATATAACATCAGATGATTAAACGGCCTGATGAAGCAGGTACAGGATGTACCTGCTGAAAACGTTTGCCAAACTTAATTCAACTTTATCTTCTTCTTTTTAATATAACATCAGATATATATGTAAATATTCTGGCAGACTTTATTTCAAAGTGATGTCTTGTTTTTTTATATTGCGTAAAACTTATGTAGGTTCTGATAAAGTGTTATTTTAAAATGCCAATATTTAAGAACAAGTGATTGTGATGAGAAATACAACATAACGGGAAAAGGGTCCATGAGTACCAAGAAAACACAACAAATCTTTTAAAACATTCTTGGATATTCATTCGTGGTCATAGGTGACATTATAATATATCGTATATTGTGAAAGATATAGCAAGAAACCTTACAAATGCTTATTTGCATCATATCTGTTTATCAACTACTTGCTTCGTTGACTTCTTTTAAAATTGAAAATATAAAAGTATTTCTGCATTCTCTCCTCGAACAGACGTATATCTTCCGAAGAAACGTCAGTAACAAACTGCAGCCATCTTTGTAAGATTGTATTGACTGAGGGAACCAGCAATTTTATGCAAAACTGAGCATCCATCATTAGCGTGACTGAATACAAGAGTATTCCAGCAGTTAGATATGCAGGACCTTTCATTGAGATATGTTTTCAAATCCATATTTCAGTTTTACGACCACTTCTCGACCATCATGTGAAATAATATTTGTGAGTGACTTTTCATTTGTACGTCGGTCTACTTTATGAAACGACGATTGAAATAAACTTTAAAATAATCATGAAACTAGGAGATACACCTGCTGTGTTTTTTAATTATCGTGGTCTAACGTAGATTCGATACCTGTTGATGTCATTCGGAGCCGAACGCGTTAGGTTCGACCATAGAAATAAACCAATGAAATTCGTGATTTTGAAATGTCATGGTAGAATATATATTTGAAAATTACACATATCGATGCACAGTTACATATATCTTTGCAGAGGTTAAACTGAAAAACATATTTTAACAAGCTTCGATACACTTCGTCTATTTTTCCGATTAATAGTTATACACTTTCCCCTGATCAACCAAAGCTCCATATGGTGATGTAGGGTTAAAGCATGAAATCACTCTATGGTAATGACAATCGCAGCATGATTCTCTCAACCTGGATCATTTCTCTGTTGTGAATAGGTTGCTTTTCAGATTCCTATTTTAAAATGTCATTCTTGATGAATTGGACTTCAAAGGAAGTTTTTAATACGTTAATGATTAATCATATCTGCGAACCAAATAGGATATCTGATCATTTCATATAAATAATTGATCATGTCCCTATTGGAAGCAAGGATATTTGATAGGCTTTTTGCAATCACGTATCATTGAATTACACAGATCCAATAATCGGAAAATCGGACAAACTGAAGGGTTCAAACCCGAACTGTTGTTGTAGGTTACTTAGTCCTGATGTTCATATTTACCCATGTATTTAATGTTTATGGAAATTGAATCTTAGCCTTGTTTTTAAAAAAAAGATAACGAAATTACTAAACTTACTATCTAAATGTCTGGTTTGACTAAAAAGGGAGGTAATGTAAGCAAACTAAGCACATGACTTTAAGTGCATTATAAATATGTAAACATTTGTTTTGATGTTATACGGTTGGATATTTGAATATGAATGACATATTAAGGGATATCTCCCCCCACCCCCCCAAACAAAAAAAGTACACACCAAAGTTTGTTTCGATATATTCAATATCTAGAAGACATGTGATTCATTTGATAATATCATGGTTATAATACTTTTATATATATCATAATATTACTCTTTGCTTTGAAAATTGTAACCTTGACACCTCACTTGTCCGAGATGCCAATCATATTTGTGAAAATCTTATATATATGTGTAGAAGTCGACATAAGTGAAGGTTACCTAGAGAAAATGAGATGTATGACACATATATGTAACCGAACGTAAATCCGTAATTCTTTAAAAGAAAAGTTCATGTTGACCAAATGGTTTGTTCAAGGCTGAATAATCGCACCGTTTTACCGCTCATATTGACCCTCTTCAATGGAGAAGTGTTAAAAGGTTTGTAAAAGGATACTCCCAATCCATTGAAAACCAAGTAGGTTTATATAAGACATATGACTCATACCTACACAAAGAAGATATTATTGACATAATAATTGCGTTCTTACATTTTGAAGTATAATATATCATATATGATATACAAAAATGACAAAAACTTTGGAAATTGATATCTGTTTTCAATACCCAGGTGTCGGTTTTGTTCCAGTTGCTATGGTACCGCTATTCTTTTTACCATTTTAATCACATTATCTTCTCTAAATATTTGAAAGCTTTCTCAGTTAGATACCAGCATCGTCTGTCATGTGTTTGTTTTATTATTCTTTTGTGTTCAAGTACACATACCAGATTTACAAATTACAGAGTCAGCAATTTGTTGGCAGAATATAGATTTTGAATGGGTCTTGTTTAACTCAAATTAAGAACCATGACGACACATTTGTGGTAGAAAGTCTTAAGTGTATGTGTACGTATGCGTTTTGAACCTTTTAATTTAACAAGACATTCGTTCCACCATATATGATTGCGAAGTTGTCGTCCCTTATATATTGAGAAATGTTCAATGTTTAGGAACTACAATGTGTACAGAATAATGCTGTGGCTTTAGTTAATCAGTGACAACCCTCTGTCATGTCTTCGTTACACCATCCTGCTACATCAGCGTATAGGTCTCCGCGTTATGCTACAACATATCCCCTGATATCCTTTGATCATATTCAGCCGCATCGTTGACGGGTGGTTAGTCAACGCTATTTATAGCCTGTCGGTTTTCGGCCAAACTATTTCACACTGCACTGTTGTCCAGCGATGCCTCTCGTGGAAATCTTATAGAACGCGGTTTGGAGCTTAGCGGGAGCCTGCAGCGGACCATGACATATATTATCTACTAGCACTCCCATTGGTTAATGTGAACCAAGCGGAACCAGTTTACCGCTATCGCTGAAAGGTTATCATTTGATAGGCTATATAAAGCGATACGGCTGAATACGATCAAAGGATATAAGGATTGCAGGATTCTTTCTGTATCTCACTCCTCGCTGTCTGTCTGGATATGACCCTTCATATCCAGCAGGAAACCAATCCTTGAAGATCTATAACCATAGCGAAAGGTCCTATCCATAAATAACCTCTACAAGTCAAAACCAACCTTAAAACCTACGCGATTGTTCAGAACTTAAAATCGAACTTGGAGTCTTTATTAAGATTAAGCCTTTTCCATTGGTTTGCTCCACCCTCTATATATTCTATGTTATATTGTACATTTTTATCATGTGCATTTGGCTTGATTCACATTGAAAAAAGGTTAATTACCATCATGCTATTGTTTGCGTTTACGAATAATATTCGTTGTAACAATTTCATCAAGTGTTTGATTGTAATAACAGAGCATTTCATAGACAACAAAGGCGAAGGTATATATAGGTAAAAAATTTCCGTTACATTTTATGAAATGAATTTTAGTGTCTAGTTAAAAAATGATTTTTTTTAATCACCACCGTTCTGTAACGTACATGATCCCAATTGATGTCAGAAGTGCTTCAACGGCCAGACTGTCAGCATATTTGAACTTGTGGTTTGCTGAACATTTGTGGAAGTTACATCTGAAACACGTCATCAAAAATAGTTGATAACCTTTTATTATATACTTTGAAATGGAATATAAGGTTATGCAGTGAACATATAACCCATATTAGTAGGACAAAACCTAATATCTTCCTTTGCGAAAATCGGACACAGGCCTCGCATCAGGGCGTTGGTTAGGAGTGACAAGGGACAACTTGTTGCGATGCTTTCGGTATGTAACGGTGTTAACTTTGCAGGGCCAATGTATCCTTTGATATCTAAAAGCCACTGAAATTCATATCTTGTTGCTGTAATTAAAAATTCTTCATTTCATCGCAAAACAAAATTTACGAAGCGAGAGAAGTGTCACTCAATGTATCAGTTCGCTTCAAAACTGACTTCCCAGGATGCATAAAGAGCCCTTATTTCACCAAGTTATGACCAATACATATTTTGGATTTGAAATCAATAAACATTCAAAAATTATTTAATTCTCAAATGATTTTTGGATTTGATATCAATATACATTTCAATCGAACTATCATGTTACCGGGAAAGGATAAAGGAGTTGCTAGGCTATTGCATTCATGAAAACAGCAACTTTTTGTCGTCATGGCTAGCCGTTCCATGTCTTACAACTGCTTGTTATGATGCTAAAAAATGTTTGATAGATAGATTATTTCATTGATTTTGCCGAATATCATTTCTTTCTCATCTCTTGAAGTGATGGTGTCATTTTCAAATATTACTTTCTTGCTCGATGTGATAGAAATGACATTCGTCAAAAACAATAACGTAATCCCTATATACTCACATGTTCTTACTTTCATAGGCTTCTGTAAAATGACTACTTTACAGGAAGATGACCAACAAACCTTGCCTGGAACTATTGAAAGATCAGGAGTATCCAATATCCCTAAAGTACGAATTAAACTTACCAAAGTGATTCGATCCCCGAACTAATGTAACTTTTAAAAGGGAACTTAATTAAGTAATAGGCAATTTCTTATCTATGTATTTTGAAATCATAAATCTAACTTTGAATAAAAGAAAAACAAAGCATTTGCTTTTAAAAACTTATTTACAAAAGCAAAATTGCATGCTTTCATGATTTCGACATTCCATTAACTCAATGTTTCAAATTACAAAGTAACACACTTAATCATGAACGTCAGAGAAGAAGTTCTCTTAACACAAATGAAATGGATAAGGTTGTTAAATTTACTCAGCAAACATATTTGCTCTCTAATTTCCATTTGCTGCTTTCGAAAATTTCATTTCATAGCTGTATTCTGACATTAACCTTTAATTTGATCCTATGGTTATAACACTTTAAGGCTGCAATGTATTCATGGCAACTTCAGTGGATGTACATGTTGATAACTGGACAGTTTAAACAACTTAATTTGCTTTACTTTACTTCTAAGTAACTACTTTAATGATCAAAATAAATTTTTAAAATGAAAAATTTCATCTCAAACACAATGTGCTCCAGAAGCTATTCTTTTAAACTAAATGATAAACCTTGACTCTAAAAACGCTCTAATCAAAAATTTTTTAAAAGTTATCCATTTAACAGAACATTGAATGACATGAGGTTAGTTTTTGTAAAATGCATAATTAGATTTAAAAACATTTAATAAATAAGAATTTTTTTAAAGTTAATGTGCAACGTGTTCTTATCAAAATGATATATGAAAACTTTACCTTACAGACAAGAGTGTATTAACAACAAAATATCAATATTGATAAACAATTAAAACGTACCAATTCCTTTTCTTTCACTTGAATAAGAACATACAGAAATATCTCTTTCCAAATATTTGAAATCTATAGTTGACGTTCGAATGTCTGTATAATAACTCTGACGATATAGTACTGGTTTTATAATTTAGGAATACATGACGGCAAAACAAGTTTCAATCAACGGTTAAATCATTGGATTAGGACATTGTAAATTATTTATTAAAATTACGGGAAGTCCCGTTCGGCTCGCAAATGTGATTAAAGTGTATGACTGCCTTTGAAGTGCAAAACATGAACTTTCAAATTTTGAATAGAAATTCCACAAGCAATAGCATTTTCATTTGTGAAATAAGCCAGGTTGAGACAGCGCTAGCATGCTGTGATTGTCATCAACACAAAGTGTGTTTCATATTCCCACCCCTACGCGTTTGTTAAGCATGTAATAGCGTTGAGTTGAAAATGAAATAGGAAGTAATTGATGAATCATTTATAAAACAATCTCTATACAACCTCGTATCATCATTTTTTTAGGGCAACATCCAAGCCTTCGAATTTCTACCTTAAATTAAGCTTTCCTTGTTAGAACTGATACCAAATATTTTGGATATTAAGTTAAGCAATAGTATTACAAGAGACAATAGTGACTAGAAATGGGATTACTATTCAGATAAACTGTCATATAAGTTTTAATATAATTTGTTTCAAAACACCAATAATTATTTATCAAATACGTTGAGTCTATCTCCGTTTAAACTATCAAACTTTCATGGAATCGTGATGAAATTCTAGCAGTTGCATTTAACTAAATTTTTCGTCAATAAATGAACTAATGAGATTTGAACCGATAGTTATAATTTTACTTGCTTGTTCATCAGAATGTTTGAAGCTGTCAATACATAGAGAATCTCACCCAAGTGTCTTCTGATATCAAAAATATCAACACAAGTTGATAAAAGTATCAAATAACCGAGGCTTGCGACACGAGGGTGAGATTCAATTTATCATCCAAATCATTTTTTATCACATTAACATGAAAAATGTACATCTTTGAACACTGCATAGCCCTCCAACTCCTAAACTAGTGATGTAATAGCATTGTGACGTCATCATGTTAATGACGTCATAGCATTGTGACGCTGTTGTGTTTATGACGTCATAGCATTGAGACGTCATTACTGATGATGTAAAACCTTTGTGATGTCATGTTTTTTCTGATTACAGGGCATTGTTCAAAATCTACTGTCAAAGCGATATCTCCTGTGGAACACAGTTTTGGATGATAAATATGTACATGTAGTTTTGTTACTCCTAAAATAATTATCAGTCTCGTTGAGACATATGATGACACATCAACGTACTTTATGATTGCTTCAGATTGTTTTAGAGCGATCAACGATGTCATGTCAATAAATAGTATATGGACATATCCGTGTTAACCATTACTTTGTATTTGATAAAACATGGATTTCTTATCATGACCGGAAGGCACGGGTTGATATCCGAAATCAAGAACATAGCGAAAATACAGATACTGAATTTAATAGGAAATCATAAGATGATCATATCACATGACATTATGACATTGGTAATGCCAAATACTTGATTCTTTGGCATGTTGTGACAAAACAAGTTCATCCAATCAGCAGATATTGAACCTACATTTCGTCACTTGCCAAGCTTCAGTATTTACTGTCATCAGTGTTACATGAAATCATGAAATATGACTTCCCTTTAGTCGTATGAAAGGAGGCAAAATAATAGATGGTTAATTTAACACTGATACCTTTTCTGGTTATGACCAATTTACTATAAATAGAAAAATATTTAGGAAAATATCCTCTGTACTTCAAGTTAAAAAATGTATAGGGACTATCAAATTAAGTGTTTATAGACGTAATTTGAATTATAGTAGTTCACAATCTTGATGTAATGTAATTGATTTTCATAAAGGAAATCAAAGACATATTGAGGGTATATTACATGTGTTTTCAATAACACGGTACCATGAGGCCATTCAGCAGGAAAGAGATAATAAGGATTGGAAAGTATTTCTACTCATTCCATATGAAACAACACTTTATCCGGATACCTGACCACCAAATGTGTGCATAACGTTAATGAAATAGAAAATCAATATTTTAATTAGTACACTGGTGTTTGAAATATTTGGATTGTAAGAACGGCTATTTTTAGGACTTTCAATTAAGGTTCTATTGCAAAAAGTGCTAAGAAAGCGATTATTGTATTGACTTGACTAGGTAATTCTAGTGTTCATGATGATTGCATTCAATCTTCAATTTGATATGAGCGAGCAAGCTACGTAATCAACGTGGATGCAACTCCCAGGGACATATTTACATCGATTGGTTACTGGAAGATAAAATGGCATTCACAGAACTTTCGCTACAAGTTTTGACTCTTGTAAGTGTCACGTTGTATGTTTTGTAATGCATTTTAATGTAACAGTGCTTACTACAGCGTTCTATAAGTTTGTTCATTTCCTTGTGCATCCAAATATCACATAACGTGTGTTTTGTTCGGACTCCAACAGAACAGAAAAAGGATACCCCCTGTCTTTGTGTAAAGTGTCCATTGTTGAAATACATGTACTTTAAAGGGGCAGCAGCACGTTTTTGAAAGTTTTTTATTTTTAATTATTCATTGAATGATAATTGTACGTTAATGCTAAATGCATGTCTGAACTTTCATCAATGAACTATCAAAATATTACAGTTCCTATGAAGACGGTTTATTTTACAGTTTGTGATGCAGTGGGTTATACAGTTATGTTACGGTAAAATGATTTTCAAATGATTTATTGACTGAAATTTCAACATAATCTGATTCGTTTTCGCAACACTACAACGCCTTAAAGACATCCAACATTTTATGATAGGCAAGTATGTGAACAAACTTTAGGTAAGCAGATTTCTCATTATAATAATACACCAAATAGATATGAAAATCAAAAGGAAAAGAAAGTTTTTGGTTACAATTATTCAAAAAGAATTATGAATGTATTACCTTTTGAACAGCTTTTGTTGAATAAGTCCAACTTGATGGCACATGATCGATTGTTACACTTTTCGTTTAACATCATCGGCAATCTGACTTCATCAATGCGTCATAAATTTACATTGATATGACACTTACAATGGGGAAAATTAAAAGAAACTTCAAAGTTTAAACCTGCAATATTTGAGCATACAGATATTGCCTTAGGATGTGTTTATTCAAAGCCAAAATTTAAAAAAATGTTAAACAATTATATCTATAACTGTTACTTGAAATATGATACATAATAACTATAACTTGTATGGTAAATGCTACTTGCATACACAACCTCTGTTAGACAGCAGTTAAAGGAATCATCGAAATGTGTCGAGTGTGAATATTCGATTTAGAGTTTAAAAGTTTATGCCATTTATGTTATATAACTGCCAGGCAAAAGAAAGTGAACACCTCTTTTTTAATCACAATAATATAAAACTAAAGATGGGAGAAGTTTGAGGTAAAGTGCATTCGATAGTTTAATCATTTTTAAAAACATCAACTTTAACGTTTAATTAGCCGGTTTTGCACACAAGAAAATCAAAAGTTGTACGGAGAGACAAAACAACCAAAAGACGTTAATTTGAATTCTTTCTATACCAATAAGTCTCTTTATTTGCAAAATGTGTCACATAATGGCCAAATGTGGTCGATTCTTGTGTCAACGCATCATAAAATGCATTGTTTGATCGAGAATTAAAAACGTCTTGTGACCTTACCTGAAAGGTGTTTCTGTGGCTTTGCAAAACCTGCATCGACGCTTGTTCATTACCTGGAGGGTGTGGTTTGACTCTAACACGCCGTTGTTGACCTTTTGACAGTTGTCCAATCAGCGACAAGTCTTGAGAAAATTGAAATCGTCTTAAAGCTGTAACGTTGCATGCGAAAACGACGTTTTCACATTCATAATGACATTAGCCATAAAATTAGCCAAAGTTTAGCGATTAGTACCTGTCACTTCAGCAGTCGAAAAACTTTGACTCTACCAGTTCAAGATCTCCTGGTGCATGTGTTCATGGTGACATGTCGATATATGGTGGTCGCCGTCAATGACGTCATTCATATATAGCGATCGTCAAATGTTACCAAACTCGGCTGTAATGTGCACGTGACATCACATTGACATAGGAAATTCAAGAACAAGGGCGATTCTTGTATCATTGGTATCCGTTGCCCAGATTTTGTAAAGCTTCAGAGGTTATTCACGTTTTTTCTGTTTTGGCTTTTGACGGGTTTAAGGTGATTTTTCACAGAGGGGATGGCCAACATTAATTATACATCTGTGTCACGTGACTTTACACCAGTACGAAGGTCAAGTGTTTTTCGATATTTTCTAATTTTCTCCAAAATGTGTTTACATGGTTTTAATTCAACTTTAAAAAAAAGTCCATGTTTAGGCCCTGGCCTGTATATTCGATGTCTACTTTCAACATTCCTACTTTAAATTTTCAATAGTTTCATTTTAAAAAGTGTTTACTTTCTTTTGTCTGTCACTTTATGATGCCTTGGTTAACAAATATTTCTTCTTGATTGATTAGCCATAAGTATTCATTCGATTTAATTTAGGTACATTATATATTAATGGCATGAATTATCGTTATATTGAGTTGAAAACAAACATATCTTTGTAATTTTAATTGCACAAAAATACGTACAATATGTAACACTATTCTTTAATAGGTTTAATATTTCTATATCAAATGCCAGGATTTTGAGATTACGAAAAAAGAATCTAAGCATTCTTTGGATCTTGCAACTAATGCATAAATTGGTGGGGCGAAAGTTATCAAAATATGCAATCAACTTTTTGACACTTAGTCAGTATATTATTTTCATGAATATATTCTTATTTGCAGATAATGACATTTATATGAAATTTCAATGGCATTTGGTTCTCTTAATTAACAGAAATTAATAATGCTGGGCGTGTAAAACATTTAAAACATTTAGCAAAATTAAGAAACTTTTGGATGAACAGACAGTTCCACTTCACTCAATTATTAATTTGACAGTTGGGATTCAGAAATGCCAAAGGAGAAGCATGTCAAAGGGGCAGTAGCACCTTTTTGATAATTTTGTATTTTAAAATTTTCACTGATAATTGTAAGTTAATGCTAAATGTATTATTTTGATAGGGTCAAAAATCTCATTACACAAGCCAATCATCCATAGTCTGAGGACAAAGTGTGAAGATTTACATAAAATCCATTGGCGGCCGTTTTGTGTGAACACCTTTAATTCATTTTGTGTAAAAAAAAAGGAATCGCATGGCTAAACTTTACATTATAAATGTTAATTATTACTGCTCCGTTTATTTTAATGACATTGTTCAATTGGAACCATTTTTACCTGACATCACCTTATATTCCCCCATAAAACGTGCTATTTCCCCTTTAATGAATGAAGAATTCCAGTTAAAATTTTAATATCACCTTAAGAGGATCTTACATTCTGGTTTGTGCTATCAATCATCTTATTATCTTCAGACAATATTATTGTTAAGCTTTACAAAGGAGAGTTAATGAATTCTTCATTCAAGTCCATCGAGCAGCGATCACTCTCAAAATAACTCCAAATGCTGATCAAGTTCTATCAATGGTTTCCAGTACAACTGAACTAGGTTTTACCTATTTGATTCAAACCGTGAGTATTTCTCATTTCGAAATGTTTAATGTGTCCATGTGTTACACGCTAAAGCTTAAAATTAAACAATGGTGTGATTTTGTGTTAAGACAGTCATGTACTCTTAAATGTCATTAATTACCGAAACTTATCTCCAGGAAAAGTAGACATTTTTTTTTATCCAAGAATAACAGAATTTTTTAGAATTTACATGTAATGAGTTTGATTGTATTGTTGGATAAAAATGTCGTCTAGATATCAGGTTTAATCAACACAATTATGGCAGTGGTAGTGTTAAGGGTTATACCAAAAATAACAATGTTTGATTTAATAAAGAAACAAGATTAACATTGATTTTAATTCAATAATCTATATTAACTTGATGTCCAGACCACACCTCCCTCGCTATCCAAGCTATCGCGTTTAACCATTCAGCTCTATTTTCACCCTTGAGGTCAGTAGCCATGTTGATCTCTGTGTTATTTTGCATGTGCCCGGGTGCTAAGTTCAAATGAAGGTTTTCAACTATTTTTTTCACCTCGAAAGAAATGTATGCTATATGTGTTTTGTTTTCTGTATTGAAGATGGCTCGCAAAGTAACATAAAATAGTCTTCAACATTACATTTTTCAAATGTTTTTGTCGAAACCTGTAATCGAACCCGTGACCGTGAACCCGCAGATTCTGGTAAGCATCAGTAAGCTTACAATTACACCAAGTAAATATGCTGAAATTTGGAGGACATTTTAAATATCACATTTAGATTTTATCAACGTGATTTTATTGCATTCAACATAGTTAAATAATGAATTTTAAATGTCCGTGGCGCAGATCATTATTACCTTAAATTTTGAAATTGAGATTCATTTGACCTTTCTCTGGTTATACAGTACTGGTTATACTATCTGTTATCATTTACTTTCAGCATTTTATTTCAGGTTCTCTGGTCACCACCTCAAGTCCTATGCCTTACCTCATGACTGTAGTTTGTCTATCTGCAATCAGAGACGTTAGTGACTTTGCGAGTCATTATTATCTCACAGTCACTGAATTACAGGTCAGCTAAATGATCGTATATTATGCAATGAACCTTTTTGATCGCGATCCAATAACAAAAAATTATGTTTGGTAAGTTCGATTCTTGGTTAACATTTAGATCTATGCTAGGTGGGAGTTTTGGAATGTTCTCAAAGGAATCAATTATCTGTATGACAATTTGAAAAACAATATATTAATACAACATTTCTTCTTTACGTCAGTGTACATAAAGCTAAAATGGGCCTTTTATGTTCCTAAGGACTAATATGTCTGCCATTTTACAGAATGAATATATTCACCTTGATAAAAAGTCATTTAAACTATAAGCAATTCTATTTTGACACTTAAACATTATATCAATTAAAATAGGATATTCTGAGCTTCAGACACATTATATCAATTTACTGAACTCATTATTCTTGTTCTGAACGTCATGTTTAATGTTTGGTCTGAATTTTAAAAAATCAAAATGACATCTTTGGTAGACAGTATTGGACATATGAAAGAGTAGCAATATCTTCTACGATATTCAACCATTGTCAATACGAATCATCAATGGCATCTTAAAGGGGCAGTAGCATGTTTTTTGAAAAATTTACATTTTCAGTTTTTCACTGATAATTGGACATCAATCCTATATGTATTATTTTGATAGTATCAAAAATTTAATTACACAAACCAATCATCCGCAGTCAGAGAACAAAATATAGAGATTTACTTTAGGTCAATTGGCGGCCATTTTTGTGTGAACACCTTTAATTCATTTCGTGTAAGAAATGGGAATCGCATGGCTGAACCTTACATAATATATTTGATTTATCAATGCTTTATTCAGTTTTAATACATTGTCTTTCAGTTGGAACCATTAATTTTCATTTTCCTGACAAAACCTTATATTCCACCTAAAACGTGCTACTACCCCTTTAAAGAGGACGGTACACTTTTATCATCAAATCATTGAAGTTATATTGAACATGTAATTGAACATAGTAAGATGAATAATCAAGGAACACAGAATAACCTTTATTTTTCCTTATTTGGAATTACAATTCAAATCCTAGAGAAAACTAACAAATTCCTCAACAGATGTCTATGGAAACAGAGAATGTCGTATAAAGGTAAATGTAGAAAATGAGCGTAGATTAAAAATCATCTACCGATAAAATACAACTTAATATAATTTCGAACAAACGTTCATACTTAGAGCACAGCTATTTCTTATATTTATTTCCATCTTAAATCTTACATTGTTCTTATTCTTAAAACACAAAAAAAACTTTTCGTCTTTCATTTTGAATATTATACTGTATAGACATTTAGTTCATAAAGATCAATTTGTCTTCACCCCGAGAGACCTATAAACTGTAATGTAGTCTTCAATATTCAGCCGTATTATCCTCCAGAGGCTGTCATCAACATTTCTTTCTGAAAATGGGAGACACAAGGGAGTCTTTGAAAATTAAAATGCTATCGAAGCGTGAGAAATTAAATTGTTGTATTTTTTAATAAAAAGTTTTGGATTGCTCTATAGAATCTGACGATGTCATTTCCAATTTACATATATTTGGCACATTTGAGAAATATACACTATACAAAATACATTGATTCCATATGAATAAGATTATGAAGAGTATGAACTGCTTAAAGGGGTAGTAGCACGTTTTTAGGGGGAATGTAAGGTGATGTCAGGAAAATTAATATAAATGGTTCCAATTGAAAAACAATGTATTTAAACTAAATAGAGCAGTAATAATTCAAATATGTAACGTAAAGTTTAGCGATGCGATTCCTTTTTCTTACACAAAATGAATTAAAGGTGTTCACACAAAATGGCCGCAGGTTGTACAACATACATCTAGCATCATGCCACTGATCCTGGAAGGGCTCCAAGTAACAGGGCGGTGGTGTGAAGGAGCGAGTTGGTCCAGATAGCTTGCTGCCCTCCCACGCAAGTAAACAGCTCGCTTCGATTCTTCTATTGAACCTGCTCCTCAGACTTCAAGAGGAGCAATGTTTGTACACCGAGGTAAACTTGTCCATTGATGTTAACTGTTACATTATCATTTGAAAGTTTAAGAAAATGTTTGTTATCTATAATGAAAAATCGAAAAAAATCAATTTAGTAAAAAAAAATATGTTCGTATTTATGCAACACTCCTCAATACATAGTAGTAGTTTTAGTAGTTGATAAGCCAGATCATTTGGTTGTAAACAGCATGACCTGACTGATAACATTAGTGACCGAGCGTATTTATCATCATTTATCATCCAAAATCGTGTTCCAGAGGAGATATCGCTTTGACATGACATCACAAACGTTTTGCATCATCAGTAATGACGTCACAATGCTATGCCGTCATAAACACCATGACGTCACAATGCTATGACATCACTGATTTAGGAGTTTTAGAGCTTTGCAGTGCTCAAAGTTGAACATTTTTCATGCAAATGTGATGAAAAATGATTTTGGATGATAAATAGAATCTCACCCTCGTTGTTATATTTGATATCAGAAGATACTAGGGTGAGATTCTGTATATAGTAACTCTCAGTTTTGAATTGTGTACCTTAATCTAATTCAAGTTAATTCCAATCTGATTCACTGAACTTTGTAATATATAGAGTTTATTAACCGAGTGTGTTTCTGTATCATTAATATCATATAATAGGAATAAAATTTTTATTATGCGAGCCTTTGGCGAGCATAATACATATATTTTTATTCCTATTATATGATATTAATGTTACGGAAACACACGAGGTTAATAATTTCTTTATCATATAATGTCATTTTGAAATAAACGAGTTTTAACGAAAATATGATTCCTACTTAAAATATGTTTGACCTAGATTTCGCGGAGTAATTGCTTTCACAATAAACCAAGGTGAAGGTCATATTGTCGGCGATGTATAGTTGTGAACAGTCTTGAAATATTCCTTCATTAAATTAACTTTTTCACAGTATTAGAAACGTCTTCTACAATCTATCAACATTTTCAGTATTATTCCAAGTGCACGAGTTAATATTGTATTTTTCTATAAAATGTGTAAGAACCACTTGTCAACGTCGCTACAACAGGGGAAGTAACTCTAACTGCATTTTGAAAAGCTGCATTGTCATTGTTGTTACGCCAGTTCAGTTACGGTATCCTTAGACCAAACGCCGACTTTTTGCGAAGGTGAGGTTGTTGCGTTTGTTACTCCGCTACTAGATAATGTGTATTGTCATTAGAATATGATTTGTTTTCGCTGATAAGTTGGTAACCGGCATGGTCAAAGCGATCTAGGCCTATGTTATTCACGAAATTTGAAGCACATATTTTTTCGATAGTCGATATTGTTAGCTGCATATTGTTATTTTTTTTTAAACGAACGATGAAAACAACTTGAAATGCTTCGATAACCAAGCTATAATTTCCTAAATACGAATGCGTCTTAAGTTTACCCTGATGGCCTTTGTACGATATTTTATTCGATAAAAAACACAAAACATGAAAACTCCCGACGACGTTATCAATGGTCAGTGACCGTTTTAGGACTCGCATGACATGCATGGAGTTTTGACAAAATAGTTCGTGTTTTGACCTAATTTGCATCTTTATCAGATTTTGAGGCAATCGGATACCAAGTTTATCAGATAGCTTTATTGCATCGATAACACCCTCCATTATATGATAAATATTTGTCCAATGCAGAAAGATTATATTGTGCCATTAACACGAGTATCAGGCTGATGTAGGAATTTGATAATTTTAATATATTTTCACATACATTTGTAAGATGTATATGTTGTTTATTTTTCTACATAACATTACTCACCGATACGATATGCATATCAAAAAGCAAATGAAGTAGTATGAATGCCGACTTTGCTTTGTGTGTGTCAGATTAGCTGAACACTGAAATAGAAATTCGGTTCACACCTCTAATAACCTAATTTTGTTGTGTCACATCATACTATACACGCTCTCTGTGACGGACCTATCTGTAAACATTTGACTTGTATTTAATGATAAAATCACGTTTATTAAATTTGCTGAAATTCTGTGAAATGTCACCACTCAAGTTTTTAATTTTATAGTAACATAATTGTATATCACACTTTTCAGTCAACCATTTGGCAGTTTATTGAAGTGACCTGGGGTCAAAATTTTGAAAACTCTATTTCTTATTTTTCATTACAAAATTCTTCATTAATGGTGAACAACTTTGTATATGATTCATATGTCTTCTTTTGCATTACTGTGCTGGTGTTTTTCTCTGAGAATTGATAGGAGAATTTTAAGGACATAACTTAAAAAGAAATTGAACCCTACCGTCATTTTCATCGTGCCAAAATTACAATTTTTGCATCAGGGACAGACAATCTCAAAAGTAGTTAAATAATGGTTATTTTACACATAGAAAATGGATGATCCCTTGTCTGTTCTGCTGAAGTTATTCAATTGATGTCCGAACCAAAACCAAATTGAAAGATATTTGTACTAAGATCCACAAGGAAGTGAACAACTAAGGTACATGTACACAGATATAAAATGTGCAAATCTCACTTACCCCTCTGTAAGTCTGCCAATCATGAATTATTTGAACAATGTCTCAAGAGTTATATTACATAAGTTTTTGATTTGCAATACAACCCAACCAAAATATAGCATTTAATTTGAATACTCAAACAATTAAATCATTAAACGTTGTATTCAAGTTTGCAAATATAGGTTTAAAACCAATGCATGTAAAAAACTTATAATTCCCAGCAAGATAATTTGTTGATTACCTAACATAAGTCATGGGATATTCATGTATAATGTTTGTGAAGGTTAGCAGGATTTTCACATAGAAAAAAGTCTTCTTGGTTGCCGAACATTTTTGTTATATTGAAATACATTTTGGAACACTTTATTAACAGTTTTTTAGAATATTTAAAAACAAATAATTTAAAAGTGTTCTTTGAACGATGATTTAACTTTTGTTTCGATAAGTTTGGTAATGTGACATCAAAAACTCGAAATCTATTAAAACTCTTACATATGGGAATATGATAACTACAACTGAAGCGTGTGCTTTCTTTTGCCTGGCAGTTAAGATTATTCAGAACCTTTATTTACAGCGTGAAAGTAACTCCCACTTTAAACTCGAAATTCAACACTACTTGAAACATTAAAGTGGCATTTATTATGTTGTTATTTTCACATATCTCAGAGCAATCCAGGATTGCCTTTATTTATCTCTTTATAATTCTACTATTTCATTTTATTGTGTATGCCAATTACAATTAAATAAGTATCGTAAAAACAAACTGCTATTAAATAGTGATTTGTGTAAGTGAACAATGACTATACAGGCGCCATTTTACCAAACTCTTACTTAGAACACAAAACGAAAGCTTTTAGTTTGCTCTTTTTAATAGGTATTTAACAAGGACGGTATTTTTTCAAACAGAATGCAGCACAAAATGCGTTTATATATACATTGACGTGTATATATGTACTGGAGTTACATACTTTTCAGTAACGTTTTGTGTTTTGTTCAACAACAACAAATTCGTCTCCCCTCAGAACTAGCTCAAGTCATAACATCCTACTTAAGATCAGGATTTTATTACTCAACCCACCTCTGTTTGAAGAGAAAAGACATTTTGGCGATACCAATCATACGTCAATTTCTCTACAGCTTTTGAAGAGTGTACATGGTTAATTACAATATTTGACCACCGGTTCTGAAAACCAAATTAGTCATCTAACAGAATTGGAATATCATCTTCGGTCTCCTAGGACTCAATGTTCTAATATAGTTCAATATTTAACTTCCAACTTTGTACTTGAGTTCCTCGTCCTTGATGTGTGTTCCGCTAAGCAGACCAGAATGATTTAAAAAACTTCTTACGCAACGCTTTGTCCTTGTTGTGAGGAAATGGTTTCATCTGTAGCCATTTAGACATGTTTTTCTGAAAGAGTTGAATTTCCTAAACATGCACAGATATACTAGGATAACGGGACACGTGATTCCTTCACTAATGCTGCGTACCTTAAAGAGCCATTGTTTGAGGTTACATTATGACATACTTATTATCCCCCGCCGCGCGAAGCGGGGGATATAGTATTGAGTAGCGTCCGTCCGTACGCACGTACGTACGTCCCGACGGATGAAATTGAATAACTCAAAAACTATTGACCTGATTCTTTCCATTTTTTGTGTGTATAGCTTTATCACCATAAGAGCAAGGTCCCTCGAGAGGTTCATGACCTTGATCTTCATTTCAAGGTCATTACGAGACTTTGACATTTTACCCTTGTCAGCAGGATATCTCAAGAACCATTAACTGGATTCTCATAATTTACACAAAGCATCTTATTGGGGAGGCGCCGGGCCCCGTCGATTTTGGTGACCATCACATTATTTTCAAGGTCACAGCGAGACTTTGAAAGTTTCAGCATTGAAACCTGCATTTTAGGCTTGTCAGCGGGATATCTCAAGAACCATTAACTGGATTCTCTTCATAATTTACACAAAGCATCTTATTGGGGAGGCGCCGGGTCCAGTCGATTTTGGTGACCATCACATTATTGTCAAGGTCACAGTGAGGCTTATATATGGAAGACCCAGGGACCAGTTGATTTGTTGTGGTCTAAATGACATCTAGTAGAATGCATATGACAAGTGTAGACAAGTGTTTCTATGTATACAGTATGCATTTTGTTCTCATCAATTTGCGGCGGGGGATCTTGTCACCTTTGTGACAAATACTTGTTAAAAGTGTCAATTGACCAAAAGTATCGACTGTTGCAGGGTAATATCACTATAAAGCTAATCGACGTTGTATAGTGACAAAAGGAAGGTTTGAAGTGGTGATTGTAATCGAGAACCGGACACTGACGCCCGTCAACTAATCAAATATAATATTGGAAACTAATTGAAAGCATTCAGAATGACCGTTACAACTTGATACAGTGTGAATTTGCCTTCTGCGAAGATAAATGACTGTTTTAGGGTTTTCATTGGAAACAAGTACATTGACCATTTTGAGATCAATATGTGATTTTTTAAATTTATATAATGAAATATACTTTATACTTTTTACTTTCGTATCAAAGCACAATAATATATGATGAAAATCACGAAGTGGAGCCTCAAGTGTTTTCGCCTTCCTTAACATAGTTAACATTCATATTGGTAGGTCATACTTCACATTCAACCGTAACAATTTTGGTAGGATGTTGAAATAACAAAATTTAGAAATTTAGTGTCGAAATTTAGAAAACTAATTATAATTTTTCTCTAAAAAGTCCTCATAGGTGATCAACAGCTTTATATCTACGTCACAATGGTTCCCCTTCACTAAGTCAATGTAATTATGCCGATCTTTATCTCAGAGAGAATATATGGAATATTTTAATCGAAATGAAAGAAAATCGTAATTAAAAATATGACCCCATATGTATAACTGACAGTGGCAAATTTCGACATGTTGCACCAGTGACCAATCGATCCAAAAAATCAGGTTTGAGAATGGCCATTTTTCAAATTGACAATCGGAGATTCTTTGTTAGTGCTGCTGGAGCTATCAAATTGACGTCCACACGAAACCCAAAGAACATATTTGCACTGAGATACACAAGCGAGTGAAAAAATGAGGTACACATCTGTATATGTCAAGCTATGTTTTTGTTTCTCCAGAAGCTACAAGTTGTTAATTTCCTTTTCGATGAAATGTAACAGGGTGGCATGCGAGTAGTATCGATCAGGAAATACATATACTGACACCTGATTACAGATAGTGTGCACAAGCATCATGCAATAGAAATAAATCTACAGAATCACAATCAATATTTTAATTAGTTAACAGGTGTTTGAAATACTTGGATTGTATTGGATTGGCTATTTTTAGGACTTTAATCATCGTTCCATTGAAGAAATGTGAAGATAGTCATTATTGTATTGCTTTTTCTTGGTAATACTTGGAAATGTGGTCATGATTACATTTTATTTTCAATTTTTCTATGGGCAGGAAGAATAGTAATCACTGCCGTTGCAACTCTCAAGTAAGTATATACATGGGTTGTTATTGGTACCATTCTGTAATACTCTGTAACAGTATGCCTAATATCAATTTAATTATCCCAAGCCAATAAAATGACCTCTCCAGACCATAGCGAATGAACTATATGTACCATTGGAGGAAGGAAGGGTTGGAGATATTAATCTTAAGGCCCGGTTGCGATCTTAAGTGCAACAACAACATAAAGAATATAAATGATATTATCATTATGTCATATATCCTTAACAATTGGATCATTTTTAGAATTTTTGTTTTCGGGAGATATAATGTCATGCACAGTATGGTTCTAAGCACATATACTCTTCTTAGCATCATGTTTCTTTACTACATGTTTGGAAATGCCTGCAATCTAGTATTTAAGTAAGCTCGTTTAGATTTACCAATTACACAAATCAGACATGAAAGTCACGAATCAGAAAGATAAATCTAACAAATGTTAAGCAAGTTATAAAATGAATTGTATAACATCAAACCCTTTTAACAGCTTTTGTTTGTATTTCAAGTCCAAAATGATACAATCGGTAATCTTCGCAAACATCAATTCTTTCAAAAATGACTTATTGCTTATCAAAAGTGCTGATCATTGTATTCACAAGTTTAGGTGAGTGTGACACTGAGAAAAGGAAACGATAAAATCAAAGATGGTAAGGATTGTTAACGGGGATAAATGAAAACACCAAAATTTCTTTAATGTGTTCCCGGAAAGCCAAAGGTTTTTGTATTGTTTTCAAATAATAGAGTAGTAAAAGTATATCTTTATATTGCGACTTTAAACACCGACAGATATTAACTAGAATCCTTTTTATGGTAAGTGCTATTTGCATTTACTGAAAATAACTCTATAAAACAGCTTTGTTTTTTAATCACAGGAAACTGTTAATATTTAAACGAAAATAAAGGTTTAGTTTTAAAAACATATGTACAAAAAGCAAAGCACATGGTAGACCTTATCAAAAGTTCATATCGGTTAGTACGGAAACTTTGTGATATTTCTCGATAAAACTAATATCATTTATACCCCACTTCCGGTCTCGTTGCTATGGTTTCCTTTGTTCTAGCTGTAGGTGTACACCTCTACTTTTCTAATACACCAACTCTATATTGTTAATCTACACTTAGTCAGGAGAAGAGATCTTCAACGTTGGCAAATAAACGGACTTGTAAAAATTTGAATTGTAAATGTTTCAGAATGGTAATCAAAGATGGTGGGAATCGAACAAGGGACCTTTATGTTGTTGAGCAGCAACTCTATCGACTGAGCTACTGAGGGTTGATACAAGCAGAGGTATTTTCTGTTGAATCTTGGTTCCTCGGCTCCGCTACGCTACGCCTCGGAGACCCACGATTCAAACAGGAGGTTATTGAGCGATACACCTCGGGAAGTGTCTATCTATCTATAACATTCACAGGTTGATCTAGGTTTTGAGGTTAAACCGAAGGTTTTGGAAAGTTTTAAAATTTTGACACTCAATACATATCAATGGGGTCTATGGTAAAACTGATTTCACCCAACTACGTGAATTTTGCCACAATTCTAGTATAGATGTACATATTGATTATACTTTTCTTATATAAGGCAAAAGAAAGTCAAAAGGTGTTAAACGACATGTTGAGAAAGTATATAAGCTCAAGAATACTCAAGAACGAATCTTTATATTCTTTGGATGTTATGATAAAGTGGAAAACAAGAAATACTTTAGTTAGTTCGTCACAAGTCGAAAAGAAACTCTTGACCCTTAACGTTAGAATATCATTTTCATAAATTAATCTTTTGTTTGCAGACTTTTGAAGTATATTTGTAAATTCAATGGCATTTGAGATGTTAATCAACTGAAAACAAAGCATGAACTGAATACACAAGCCCTTTTACATGTGCAAATGAATGAAAGTTAAGATACACTGTCAATATGGAAGAAGTTCATTTCTCTCAATTATTAATTTGACAGTTGAGATTCACAAATGTTATAAGAAATAAGCATGTTAATGAATGAAGTTAATAAAATTCACATATCACTTAAAGAGGATTTGACATTCTGGTAAGCGCTCTTTATCATCATGTTATCAGTGATATTGTCAAGCCTTGCAATAGGAGTTACGGAATTATTTAATCCTGTTCTTCTAGTAATGATCACTCCCAAAACAACTCCAAATTATGAACACGAGAATTGGATCAGCATACAAATTTGTATGTTTTTTTTGGGGTACAGGTGATACTTTGGACATGTCGTGTCTGCGAAAATAGCGTGTAAGATTGCACAGAAAAGTTTTATTCGTTTTTATACAATTAGATTTTGTGAACAGCAATATATTTTGTCCATCTCAATCTTGAAACACTAACTTTATTTTCAAAACTTAGCTCTGTGGATGTTTAGGAGATGTTCTCAAAGCAATGTATTAATTTATGGCTATTTGAAAAAAGGTTACGGTATCTATTTTAGGGGCATATCTCTTGTTCGTCAGTGTAGACAAAACAAAAATTGGCTGGATATGTTCCTAAAATTTTACAGAAAGAATATTTTTAACCCGATAAAAAGTCATTGATACTTTTGGAAGTTTCTTTTCAACCCTTAATATTTACCCCCTTCATATCTACCCAATATATCCACGGATTTAATTGGGGTAGTCTTAAACTATCATTTCAGACACATAATAATTCCTACCTCATTAGCCAGTTTTTGAACGTTGTATCAAATGTTCTGTCTAGATTTAAAGAAACTGTAGAGATTAAACACATCACTAGAGAGTGAAACTTATCTTTTTATAAACAATAACTACAGGAAAATATCACACTAATAATGGTGTAAAAAGAGGACATTTCGTTTTTATGATAAAACTATTTAGTCGAAATGTGAGATGTTCAGAGTTATAGTGAACATGTGTTTTAGAGGGGCAGTAGCATGCTTTAAGGGGAATATAACGTGATGTCAGGAAAATGAAAATAAATGGTTCTAATTTAAAGACAATGTATTGAAACAGAATGAAGCAGTAATATATCAAATATATAATGTAAAGTTCAGCATTGCGATTCCTTGTTCTTACACAAAACTAATTAACGGTGTTCACATACAAATGGCAATGAATGAACCTTATTTAAAACCTCATAACATTTTCTGACTATATGGGGGATTGTTTTGTGTAATGAGATTTGTGAAACTGTGAAAATAATATATAAAGCATTAACGTACTACGTACATGTACCCTTTAAACAGGGGAAGAAGGAAAGCAGAATTTTCTATTCTTCCTCCATATTTCAATTTAAAACGTTAGTCTCAGAAACAATAGGCTATTGTATAACTCACTTTTTCTTAAACCAAACATGTCGTATTAAAGTAATAAAACATAGAGTGTGATTATCATTTACCGAAAAAGTACAATCAGATATCATTTCAAATATCCTAAAGTGCAAAGCAAAGATAGTTTCAGTATAATGTTTAACTTCTAAAATACATTAATTTATTCAAAACACAAAGAGTTTTCGTGAAGGACAAAATCATAATACCAGGCTGCTTATTCATGATTATCAAATTATGTCTTGTCTGATTACATCAAGGAATTCTAATTCAATCTACAATATTCAGTTGCAGCCTCTAGAGATGTTTTAAAAGTGTTCTGTCAGGAGAAACTTTTGAAAAATTAAATGCTACAGAAACAAGAACATTCATATCTTTTGAAACACACCTATTGTCTACACTCAGGGGCAAAACCTTAAAAACTTTTCAAAAGAGTAGAAAAAAAAATGTTGTATTTGAAATGCGACTACGAACCCTTGTGACAGACACATCAGTTGTGAAGATGTACTCACAATTTTAAACATTAAAGTATGATACTATGACTGTTCAAATACACTCGGGGTCCCGAACTAGCTTTTTCAGTGTCATTTTTGGTCATAATCTTTGGAATTGGAATAAAAACATTATGAAATTTATATATTTGATAAATTAAAGAATTTATATCAATATAAAAATATCTTGATAGAAATTAATTTGTTCACGCATTTTGTCTGTAAGTTGGTTTGAAAACAAGCAAAAGGAGATTGTCACTATTCTATCTCGTCTAGTTAAAGATATATTTACCGGCATCTTTTTAAATGCTTGTTTCCAAAAAGCGTTAACAGACATAGCTGAAGACATGAAATAACCCTGATTCAGCCATAACTATCACTCGAAGCTTAACACATCATGCATTGTATATGGTTTCGTTTCTTTTGCCCATGAATGTATGTTCATAGTGTAAGAGAATTGATAAATTTAATGTGAGGCATATTTTAAAGCAATAGTACGATTATAAGATAAGATAATGAAAACAACTTAAATGTCAAAGCATTTAAAAGCACTAGATTGTTATGAAAAATTCAAAATAAATATTCATAAAACATTGTTTACCGATAATATTTGATCAATTTAAAATATAGATTGAATTTCTATAGGTTATGAAAAAATGTTTGGTATCAAAAGAGCGTCTTGTAACATCAGCGTGCTTGTATCTGCAGATGTCCTTCAATAACCTGATAGCTGACAGCTCGGCATTCAAGGCATTGAATATTTTCAGCTAATGCAATGTCATTGGTAAAGAAGCCTTGGTGAAAATTTGTCTAACCCCTTTCTCCTTTCGTCCGTTTTTTTGCTGAACGGAGGTTATTTCATTTGATAATGTTTGAGTCGGTTTACATCCATCTTACTACGCAGAGTCTAAAAGGCCAGTTTCCAAACTGTCATTTATGCCTTGCTGCAGACACTTTACTTTCCTGTGCTGCTAAAGTGCCCCTACAGACTAGAGAGCAAACACAGAAAACTCAAGGTTATGCAGCAAGGTAGGAAGATGGTATACATCTAGCATCATTGAACTGAAACTGGAAGAGCTCCAAGTAAAGGGCGATTCACACTTAGCCGAAATTGACAAAAGGTGGAAACACGGATTTGAAAATGTACAAATTCGCAAAGGATCGTAAGCAATCGGGCCATTCATAAACGCATCTTTAAGTCATCTTTTGGCCGCCTCAAGACTTTTTCTGGCTTCGGCGGCAACATCGGGGAAGTTAGCAAATTGTTGATCATGCCGTTTTCGTGTTGCATCTGTGTCTCCATCTTCCCCTTCGCATTGCTATCGAGGTACCGTCGTGTGAATTCGTGCTGTGTTCGTATTGCCTTCGTATATCAATCACTACGATAACGTAATTCGATTACATTTGCATGTAAAACTCGCCCATTGAACAGATAATCACACGAAGGTAATACGATGACGGTACGGATTCGTAGCTATTGTCGTACGAACGGCAAGATGGAGACATGATTGCACCAAGATGTCTTCAACATTGACTGTTTTTACAACGAAACTGAAAAAGTACCTGTTTTCAAACTGTTATTCATAGACATAAGTTCATTTTATTTCCCTGCAGAATTCAACAACTGACTTTATACAACTTTATTTATAACATACATGTATATCATAAAAAATATGCCTCAATCTTGAATATATTTAGACTTTGATCGTAAGTTAAACTTTTGTATAACTGGCTACGCAAGCTTCGCCAGTTTTACAAGTTTAACTTACAAGATTCAAAAAGGTTTGGACCAACACATTATGAAATTCATTTCCTAAATAACTCGCTGAACTTATGTAACATATATTTTGTTCTATTCAGAGAACTTGTATTATCCCAGTAAAGAGAACATAACACTGGTGTAGTAGTTTTTAGTTTTGAAGATATAGATATTCTCATTTTCTTCATACCATTCATCACTTATGCGATATGCATTCCATAGGTAAGTGAAGTAGTGTTTATGTCGACGTGGCCTTCTCAATACTGTCATATAATCTACCTTTCTCTATGTCCTATGGATCAAAGGTTTAAAACATGCGGTTAGCAAGTTGACAATTCATTCTTATGATTCTGAGATTTCTTGATCAATATGTGACCTTTTGACGTGTTTTAGGTTTCCCGATCAAAATGAACTTTTGTTGAGATAATGACTTGAACATCTGAATGATGATAAAAAAGATGTTGTTGTTATCAATATTGGTTGATTTTACAGTGATTTGTAGCAATTTTCATGATGTAAAACTATGAACACTTCAATTTTCGCATGCAACTCGTCATGTTTTTCAATTTTCCTGTTTTATAAGATGGTTGTTGTTATTTATCAACTCACAGTTTTAGAATGAATTGCACATTCAAGTAGAAAGTTTCATTAAAGAGGAAGAAGAGCATTATTCAGTATATGTGGCCACATGACCAAAAGTACAAATCAATAAAACACATTTTTAGCACATGTACAGGCGGAGATACGTTTTTTATCATACAGGTAAATTTCTTTTTAGGTAAATAGCAATATGTTTTAGTAGTCTTACACTTGTTGTTTCAAGCAATTGGATGAATTTTTATCTGGTTGGGTTTGCAGTAAAGAAATCAGGAATATATAATGAGCGTTGCTGTGAATAAAATGGACAAACAAGTAAAAAATTATATTCATCTTGAGTTTGATGTAATGTACACTTATCACAATTGATAAAATCATTACTGAACTTCTTAAAACGATAAAGTTGTATCTTAAGTTAATTATTCATTCCTCGGAACTTGAATAAAACACGTAACAAATCTTTATCATTAAAAATCTCCAAAATATACTTTTCGGGTTTTAAATACAGATTTATATGACGAGTGTGTTCCAAAAAAGACGAAGAACTAATTTTGGAGTACCAATTCTGGGTATCTATATCTATACATCTTTGCTTAAAAGCACTTGCAACATTGCCATAATCTTGCATTAGCCATACATAGGAAAATCCTGATTGAAATAACAATAAGCGCACATGAGATACCCAAGTGCAGGTTCCGTTGTCGTCGTAAGCTTTCAACATTTCATATGAAGCTTTTGGGTAATGGTAGATTTCCATATTTATTAGTCTACACCAGTATTTTATACAGAGGGTGAAAAAATGTACACAAAGATGGTTTCTCCCTGTTTCACCAAGAAAATTTGAGGAAATATTCTTGTTAAAACAGAGATATCTTTTAAAATATGCACTCTGTATTTTGTCAATATTTACACCGTATTTATGACCCCATATTTCTGCACCATAAAGCAGAATTGGTGATACCTTACTATCAGATATTGTTGATTCTACATTCAAAGATAAATTCTGATACATTTTAAAGAGAGAAAATATTTGGGAAGAAGCCTTTCTAGCTTGTAAAGCTAATGTCTCGCATGCTTTTGACCAGTTTAACTTGGACGAAAGAATAATGCCTATGTATTTATAGTGAGACAAAACATTTATGGGAATTCCATCATATATCCATTTTCAGATCGTCTAAGATAACCACCATTTCTAAAAACAATTATGGAGGATTTAACCAAGTTAACCTCAAGACCCCATTTGAGACAGAATGACTTTAAAACATCCAGTTTCTTCTGTAAACCTATAACCGTGTCGTCTAAGAGAGTAACATCGTCTGCAAATAACAATAAGATAATTTCATTCACGCTGTTATTTACAAAAATTCCTCGTAGACCACATTTATTCATCTCATCTACCAACTCTTTTATAAAGAAAATAAACAGAACTGGGCTCAGGATACAGCCTTGGCCTTAAAAGCACAAAATGAAAGCAAGCTTTAAAACCCACATGGAATGATAATTGCAAGTATTTTATAAGATCAAAAATGAAATAGATAATAGATTAATCATATTTTATTGATTCATTTCAAAAGTAAGCTTCTATTCCTAAACACATTTTCAAAATGATGATAAATAATATTCAGTCAATTTCATCGTTTTCAAACTATAACATAATTTATTAACAATGATTTTCAGGAAGTTTTAAAAATAATATCAGCATTTAACGTTAAAATAAGAAACCGGACAAAGTTATGCATGTATGCACATAATAGGCTGACAATTAATATGTATTATTCCTTTTCAAGTGTTGAATTTATTAAAGATTTTGTTAGTCAGTTGCTGTAATGTCGTTAACAGATGCCATAACTTACATTACTGAATGGAAATCTACATAAAACGGTAGTCTCACAGGACAAATGTCTACTTCGACATTCAGTACAGACATTTCACACTATATAGCATATCAATAGATTTCATTCAGAGAGCGTCCGCGGTATCTGTTTTGCAATAATAGACGATTTGTTAAATGTTATCTTATTTTCCTTGATACATTCCTAGAAAGAAAAGCTAATGACTTGATCTTGAACGGTCTATGGCACCCAATTACATTGTCTGTGAATGAATTGAGTGTTTCTAGCAAGAATGCCAGTGATCCTGGAAGGGCTCCAAGTAACAGGGCGGTGGTGTGAAGGAGCGAGTTGGTCCAGATAGCTTGCTGCCCTCCCACGCAAGTAAACAGCTCGCTTCGATTCTTCTATTGAACCTGCTCCTCAGACTTCAAGTGGAGCAATGTTTGTACACCGAGGTAAAACTAGCCCATTGATGTTATATTCGTGGAAATTAACCTTAAAGTGTAATATAAGCGTGATTGTATGTTATGTTGTTATGTGTTACATGTATGTTACTTGGGGAATTGAAAACAGTTATGATTATACCAAAACGTTGTAATTGAACGTGCGAACATCTGAACACTTCAAACACTTACATGCAGGCAACGAAAGGAAAAACACATGTGGTTTAAAAACATTGTTAATGTATGTGAGCGTGTCGGTAACTATGCTTATATTCAATATGAATTATTTTTAATTAAATGTAATGTACTTTCGTGTTTTCTTACTCCTAAAGTAATGAAATACATATTAAACCTTTATCAATTACAAAGGTAAACTTATCGAGGTCCAATTGTTTGGTTCCCTAGGGCACAATGTCACTTTCCATGTCATCATGCCGTCATTTACAACTCTCTGATGCTAAAAACCACAACGTCCTTATAGGGTAGCAAATCAAATGACAATATGTTGGACACTGTGCAAATAAAGGTGTGAATTTACCTTTATAACGTCCATACACAGGTTAAACAGGTTAAAAGTACATGGGGACGCACAGTTCATAGTTTAATGAACTCATGGTTAAGCGCTGTTATTTGCAGTTTGGATTACATTATCAAATTCTTCACATTTCTTTGGGATATTTGAAAGTTACCAGGCACTCATCCTCCTTATCTTAAAGCACATTCTCAAATTGTTTGGTATTATTAGTTTATTTTCTTTTAACAGCAAAGGTGTTAATCATTTTGCACTCATTCACTTCATTTTCAGAGAACATTGCACATCGCCCAAAGGCTACAGTTTACTGTGTGTTGAAACGTATGGCCAAAGCAACTTTGAAACCGTGCTTAGGCTCATATCAGATTATGACGAATCACTGACTTATGCTATGATGCGTCTGTGAAACTTACTTCCAAGGACATTATACCTGTATTGAAGTACCGCACGAAATTGAAAATAAAGGGGCATAATGACGACTGTCAACTGTTCTCAAATGGTTATTATCCAATTTGATTGGTACAAGTACGCGTTTTTTATACTTTTATGTTTATGTTTCTTAAGAAATAGCTATCATTATAAAAAATTACAAAATTTGTGTTCCATGTATATTGTATAGGTTCTTTCTGTAATTTATATTGTCAATGAATTTAGATAGACATAAACAGATATACAATTAAAGAAAATTTCACTTTTATCAAACACAGTCATGTGAACCATTATATATAGACCGAAGAACATTGAATTTTATATTATCAATGTTGTCTTCTTATTGTCATTGTCGCATTTTTAAGCATATCCTAATTTCATGGAATTGTTATTTACTCAAGTACTAACACGTTTGTAATATAACAATGATCAATAATAAGATATCCATGCATACATTTGTCTAACGATGGTTTTGACGTCGTTTATGTTTGATTGATGTTTTAATTAATTGAATTGTTTTCATATCTGTAAAGTCCACGGATGCGTACCTTAAGTTTGTTCACTTTTCTGTGTATTCTAGTGCAAATATCAAGTTTAGTGGAATGTATTTGAGGCATCCTTGCATTGCAAAAACGAAAAGGAAACATTTCGAAATCTTTTTTTAAAATATTTTTCTCTACAAAATCCTTCATAAGTGACCAACAGCTTTAGATCTAATTCATATTTGTTTCTTCGCACTAAAGCAATTTAATTGTGTTAATTTGTTTCTTAGAAAGTTTAATGGAATATTTCAATCGATAGTTAACTTGGAATTTCTCAAAAATTACTCCATCTGTCTCTTTATCCATGCCGATTCAGCAGCTGTGACGAGACGATATCGAAATATTGTTTTGAAATGGTTATTTTACACATGGACAATTGGTGATCCTTTGTGGAGTTATTTTATGGACGTCAAAACGAAACCTTAATAACATGATATCTGCACGAAGATACACAAGCAAGAGAACACACTTAAGGTACTGTACTGTTTACAATTTTATCAAGTATTACCATGCCGATAGTTCCTACGCTTTGACTAACCACTTACCATTTACTTTAAACAGTCATTCGTTCCGCCTCATAAAACGTTCAGGAACGTTGAAAAGAATACAGTTATAGTAATCAGACAATGCATTCCAGAAATTCCTAAAGTGTTGTTTTGACTATAGAGTCAGTAAAAGAAAGGGTGATGGGTATTTCAGAAAGTGGATGTTAACCTCCTCTCCCAAAAAAATGATAGACTTTTACATTAATCACTTGTTTCAATATGCACCCTGTTCTGTGAAAGCTAGTCACAAGAGGATATTTGCTGAGCCACTCTTGAAAATATAAACTGTCTTCCTCACTCGAGCAACATGGTATTTGTTCAGGGAAGTAATAAATTAATGAAAAATATATGTCTTATCAGGTGTTTTGAAAAGACAATTATCTGCAATAATGTACACGTGATGGTGTAGTATCGAGCTAGTAATAGGTTGATTATCTTGTATATAAACAAAAGATATCTGTAGATTTGATTATATTTAATGAAAATATGAAGATGATATCCTATAGATATCCACTAGATATCATGTTTAAAAGGTTAACAGAAAAATGAATAATGAATATAGTTGAAGTAAGCTTTATATAAGCAAAAATTCTATGGATGACAGATTGGGATTATTCTATCTAATTGTAACAGCTGTCTTGTTTGATCAAATCCACAAAAACAGAAGCATTAAACTTATTGAAATAATCCTTCCACAATCCTCTACAAGAGTTAATTCTTCGAAGTGATCAGTGCTACGCAACTTCTTCCTTGTTACCATTATTCACCTTCTAATATTTGTTGACTAGATTGTTTAAGTTTCTGAATCTATAAAGCAATCACATGTGTACTTTGTTCACGAGTGCCATAAACCGTTTTGATGGTTAACCTATTCTCTAACCATCTCATACATACAACGTAGCACAATGCCTACCGAGGTGAAGTGATTCATAGGATTTGATTGAAACATAAAAATATATGTCCAGTGTTCTTCCAGAATGTATTTAAAAAGTTGTTCCTATTTATGCACACGCATTCTATCACACTATTATTGCATATTGTCTCCCACCATGATAGAAGATACTTAACGACCTTATATCTATTACAATTTATTTCACGAGTGAATACTTTAGTATAAATGAGCGAATGTAAGTAGAGAGATAGGCATTCTGTTTTTCACTCACGATCGTCTACACAAATTAATCCCCATTGCCGACAGTCCGCCGAAACTAAATTTTTTTAAGATTTGATTTGAATTGTGACAGCATGATAACATGACGACCTCACAACATACGTCATACGTGCATAATTTCGATGGCACTTTCATTATGACATCACCAATTTGCATCATTGTGACTTCAGTGCTATAACATGTCGAGAAGGAAACGGCTATATGTAATTGTTAATGATTCAAAGATTGCCGGGACACGACTATGACAGAATTATTGGCCTAAAGATAGAAAAAGAATAAGAAGAATGTTTGTAAGTTTCTTCTTTATTCCTTTGAAGTGTATTTTATGAATGAAAGTCGTGAAAGCGTCGATGTGACTGGAACCGGGGAAAGGCTTATAAAGTTATTTTCATATATTAGCTCAAGATAGAGTGTCTTACCCAGTGAAAGGCTATATTTACGCAACAGGGTGAATTAATGCTCTGGAATATATGAATATGGAAACAAAATAGATCGTGTTTATACGTAACAGCCCCTTGAAGTAGAACACAAACGTTGCCACTTTAGTCGCCGTCATAAAAGTATTTTTCATCCTGTCGCCATTCCAGTAATGTCATGATTGTATCTACATGTACGTAATAGATTTATTCAATTGAAATCAAATACAGTGTTTACGACGTTCCCTTGATATTGGGTGGTGGTTGCACTTTATGAAAAAGTTATAAAGGAATATTAGTAGACTAAAAGGAGACTTAAATGTATATGACAAAGTAAAAACATCAGAATCACCATGAATGAGATTAGTAGTTCTGCGGTAAGTATTTCTGAAGTCCGAAATTGAAGTTGTTAATAGCATAAACTTTTTTGTATTGTCAAAAATAGAATATCATCTAAAACGGTGAAGATTGTTTACTAAGATGGCATTACAGGTGAAAAAACAATTAGCCCTGCTCATGAATGAATTTATAGTAGAGGGAGGCGTGTGGGGTTATGAGAAAGTCGGGAGACCCAGGGGAACTGCTGTCTGCTTGAAGCTTCCTGAAATAACTTCATCTGCTGATAAGACTGGATCTATTTTCAGAAAAAAGGCAGATTCAATAACCCCTCCATCCTCCAATACCAATTATGTTTCTTCTTTGAAATAGATATCATATGCATGCATCTTGCATCTAAAATCGAGTTATTGTCATGAGGAACAAAACAATTACAAACCTGGGAAGTTCTACATTGTTCGTTGAAGGTGATATGACACTTTAAACTTTGTATAATTTCATTATATCATAACTTCCGGGACCGGTTATAAGATGTACAACCAACGCAAACATATGGACTAACTAGATTTGAAAAATAAAGATAAATAGACAATGAAAAGGGTAAAAAATATCCAGAACCGCAATGTCTTATAGCAGCGCTTTGAGCATCTGCCTTACAAAGAACCCTTGTAGGTTGGTGTTAAGTTTGTTGCCTCTATGAACTGTAATATGTTATATCAATATATATATATATATAAAGTGACAACCATGCTGTTTATTCACAAAGTTGCTCGCGAGTAGAACAAGGGTGTACTCTAAATTCCTTCTTTGTCATTAAAAAAGCAAGCAGAATTATTTCATAAAAGGTCCATAACAAAACCACTTCTAAAAACATGCAATATCAGTTTCAAAACGTTAAATGATTGTTCCATGGGAGTGTAAGCCAAAGTAAGTCTGATTTCATCTAGTTATGACCACAGGATTCCGCTCGGCCAAGCCCTCGTGACTCATTTTGCCATAACCGCTCTGACCTAGTCATTCTTTTCTCCATTACCAAGAACGTTAATTCTACACTCTTGCGTTGGTGAAGAAACAATTAGGGGTCTAGTGAATGGAGTAAGGGTGTTCTGTTGAAGATGTTACGGAGCAGTAGGTGGACCCAAGAGAACTCTTGTCTGCTCTTCAGATCTCAAAATACTAACCGGAGCTGATAAGAACTACGCAGTATAGTTATTACAGAACTTGCAAGTAATTTTATCAATGCTGATACCACTATCACAACGATGGAAAACACCAATTTCATTCAATGTGGTTAAAGATAAACAAGGGTTTTAAACATAAAGATGTATTTAGAGATGCAGTTCACGCAGTGTAATCGCTTTAGTCTTCTGGTCTGCTCTTGTTCACTCTGTCACAGAGCACAAGCCTACACGTTGAATTGCCTTTTACATTCCTCACGGGGATTTACTAAGTGATAAAATATATAAAGTACTCAGTATATGATTTTCAGTGCATACTACCGAAAAAATTGAAGGAAGTGATGAAATGACAGTGAATGAAGAATCGCTCCTAATTGTTTATGAACATTGTCAAATAATTCTCAGGATTCCTTACGGAAAGCAAGTACCGATTTGAACAGATTGCGAAAAAGAAGTTTGCGCAGGGCAGTTATTGGAATGCGACAGTCCTGTCTACTCGTTGAATTTGGTCAACCGGATCGGGTATCATTGTAACCCTACCCGTTTATTGGAGTTCTGCCCACAAGCATGTCATAACAATTATATTTGATTTAACCAAATTTTTGGCAACTACAGTGTAAGCACAGTGGTGTTCCCTCTATATAATACCAACATTTCTCCATTTTGTCTGTTCGTTTATTATCTGCCTCAGAAGCGTTTCCTCGAGTATTCACCTCAATTGAATTAATTAGTGATTTTGAGTTCTCACATAAGTAGAAATAAGCGTTTCGGTGCAAATGAAATATATGTTTTTATGCATAACCATTCTCTCCCCTCAGAGGTAGATCAAGTCATTAAATGTTGGGTTTCGGCAGTTTCCCTTGCGAAAAAAATTGCACCTTTTCCCATTTAATTTTTTTAAACAAATGACAACGCTTCTCTCATGAGAAGGATGTTTTTTTTTCACAATACCTTTGCCGTGATTCAGGAAACAAAATGATGCTTTTAGAACAGCGTCGCTGATTGCGCAACTAAGTTTGATTGCCTCGAATCAGGCATCTTCCATTCTATCCCACAAACTCGTAGAATAAGAACAGAGGCTGTATCAACTTTTCATGACTTGATCGGACTCTGTGGGAAGAGAATGAGGCTTTATATCAATGTTATTGTGATGGATAAATACGTACAACTTCAGTGTCTCGCACCATCGTGTTCTGCACTTAAGTTGTAAGTTGCCTTATTTTGGTCGGTAGTATTTTTGTTAAAGTTTACAAGTTTTGGCGTCTTATTCCAACATTGAAAATATCAACCTTTGATCATCACCCAAAGAATACAAATACGTGGTTTGTTTTTAAAATTTGAAAGTTTTCATGTATTATACGTTTAAGTGATTAATACTAAGTTTGCTCATTATCTATCTGAAATCGTCATCTAGAAACGTTTTGAAATTCACTAAACATGTTCCTCAACGGAAACTGCTGACCTAGTGATTAAAATGTAAATTCTAATGACAAAAAAACAAAAACAAAAACACTAGTGCAAAACGAGAGCTTAAGATCATTCAAAGATTAGCATTAATTTACGAAAATAGAAGTCAGTTCTTAAATTTTTCTCTTAAAAACATCATGAATGAATATTAAGAATATGTAAATGCGAATGAAATGATAAAAGATGTCTATATTTATTTTTTAGAATGCGTGCTATGCGTCATATCCAGTTATAGGATCGAATACAATTAATCTAATTTAAGTAACAGTTCTTGTACCCGTTTTGTATCATTTGGAAAAAAGAAACCGGATTAACGGATCTCAACTTCTGACATCACACCAGTGCGAATATATTAATTTTTTTCACGACAGTGTCTTTTATCTAAAATCTTTCAGTTGTTGTAAAATAAGATTTGAAAAATATGAGTCCACTCTTTAGAAGTTAGCGTAATCATAAGACATTGAAAGAGAAAGTTGACATTATTGCATATTGTGATGAAGCGGCCATGTAAGTTATGATTGACACAAACAAATTCTTTGCGGAAATCTTGCAATACTTTTGTAGTATTCGAAATTCAATAAACACATTGAAGAATAAAGAGTTCTTGCCAATTGGAAACTAAAGCTAGAGCTTTCGTAATTAAGCAAATACAGGATTCCTTGCATTACAAGACAATTATGAATTATTGTTAATCAAAATGGCTTGCTTAACAGTTTATATGATTGTTAGTTATGAAGTGAGAGATATGTTTCCAATCGGAAAAGATTATATGTTACTTTATAAGGTATATTAACCAACTAGGGTTGAATACTGAAGCAACGACTGTTACAATTCTTATAAAAGTTAAATATCCATATTAAAAATGTAGTGAATTGAAATACTTCAAAAAGTATTTTAGCTGTATTCTTTGTATTTTAGCAATATTTTGTGAACAGACGTGAAAAGAATTGACCAAAATTCATTAAGTAGGAGACAATTTACCGAAATGAGAGAAACGGCAACCCTGGACATCTCTATACATGTATATATGGGCGAATCAAGTGCTGCCATCTCACAATTGCGTTTCGTATATAAACATTTAAAAGCGGTCTTTGTCGCACGCGGCAAAATTTTTCTTTTTCTCCAAATCAGGTACTCGTTGCCCAAAGTTTTTTTGTTTTTTTTTATAGTTTTTTTATTGTTCCCAGATGGTTTCACAGTCATATATATAGCATATTGATATCAAAACAAGGTGGGACATAGATTAAGCAATTTCTATAAGGTACAGAAATCATAGTTGGTTGTTGAATAATGGGATGAACGGCCACCATTTATTGTTGAATTTTTCAGTTTCATTATTGCTTATGAAAATAAATCTTTCAACCAGAAATATCTGTTTTAATTGTTTTTTGTAATGATCTAATTTTGGAATCATCTTTTTAATATTACATAAGTGGATATATTTTTTGGCGGAGATAATGATTTGGGTCATTAACACATTTTTATGGAGTGTAACGAACCAAATTCAAATATTTAGAGAAATTTATCTTCTGCGGGAAGTAATTATTAATCCAAAGTTCAAGTTCTCTCCAAAACTTCATGGTTTCGCAACAGTCCCAGTAAACATGACAAATACTCTCAGAAACAGCATTGCAAAAACTACATAAATCATTGTCAATGAGATTCATTTTCAACAGTTCTTTTTTTGTATATACAACTTTTTGTAAAAATCTGTATTGAAAATCAAGAAGTTTAACATCTTTGAGGCCATGTCTATAGAAATTAAATGTATCGTTGCCCAAAGTTGATATCCATCAGACGCAGTTGCGGTCACTAAAGAGCGGTGTAAATCCAACACACATAATAATGACATCACCGAAAGCGGGTTAGTCAAATACTATGACACTGCAAGGGTACTGTATTTATGACGTCGAAATAAGTATTTTATTGTTAATCAAAATATGTGAATATGATATCAAATTTTGAAGATTTTCCTGTCGAGGGATGTATTTTTTCCCCCAATAACTAAATTCATCACGAACCACATGCAAATATGACGATGGGGCTATGTGAACGTTTAAAAAATAAGTGTCGTTTAAACAAAATTCCCCTTGGCAACATCAGGACCAGTTTTTTTTGTAAAAACTAAGTTTAGCAATGTTCAGTTGAAAAAGGTAAGTTTCTTATTAAATGAATGTAAAAAATTTGGGCGTAGATTAAGAGCGCTCTCCCTTCTTGGCTATAAACAGACAAAATGTTTAGAGTTTGAAAGATAAACATGGATTCCTGACCCGTTATACCACAATCGTGTAAACATTGGTCCAAAATAGAACGATAGTCTTACTTAATGACAACTCGAACTTTCAATGACGCCATACACTCAGAGAAACTTGCACTGTTTAGATCTCATAAGCATAACTGAATTAACACTGTTAAAGAATGTTAGCTCTTGGGAAATCTTCAAAGAGATTGTATTTCTGTAGGTAAAGGATGATGAGTAAATTGTGAATACAGAACCATAATTGCAATTCAATGAATGGAATCAAAAATTCCATTTCATGTTTTTAAAATATGTTTTATTTGATTGATTTAAACTTGTCAGTGTCAAAACACATTTCAGTTATATACACGAAAAAGGACTATTGAATGTATTTTTTAATCGACTTTTCCAAACTATATATGTTTGTTTGAGAAATTGGACTCAAAGAGAAAATATTGATTAAAGACTTAAACATCATTAAATGTTTACCTGTTTTTCCAATTAAAAACTCCGTTTGATCCTTTGTTGTTTTTCACGAACTATAATGCAATATTGTTTAGGCATAGCCCATTGCCTTTCTTTTCATGTATCGACGTGTCTCGAAAAAAATGACAGTTTTAATGTATAAATGAATGTTAAAATTATTTGTCGCTGTTGACATATTTTGTTTAAATCGAAATCGATACAAACATTACATCGAATTTCGTGATTATTTGTTGAACATGTTTAAGATTTATTATTTTGTTGTAATATGTTTGGGGACAATTATTTGTCCGTTCCTTATTCAACATATGGTAATGTAGTAACGGGTAAAATTTTCAACTGACAACTAATGGTGATATCACTTGACGACATCGTCATGTAATAACTTAGCAAAAAGCAATTTTTAGTTTAAATTCCTATATCGCAAGAGATTCAGAAAAAAATCTGTTAAATTGTTCTACATTCAGTGAGGCTTGGGATAACGCAGTTAGTGCGTTCGGTTACGGATCGAGAGGTTCGAATCCCGCCTGTTATAGAGAAGTGTTCTACACGCAATAAGGTTTGGGTGCAATGCTACATTGAATTTCAGCGCAGTACCACCCGTGGTTCGCTATTTAGTCTCAGGTTTTATCGTAATGCATAACCGCAATAGTGTTGCAGGCTTTCTCCTTACAATAATAGTAGCAGCCGTGATAGAGCCTCTACATACAGTGATAGTTTGGTTCAATGCTTCACTCAATTTCAGTGCAGTTTCAACCGAGTTCAATCAAATCAAACCAATGCTCTCAAGTTTAACATAACTATCTTAGAAACGTCTCAGGACTGCTTACAATACTACTAACTGTCATGGCAATGCTGAAAATAATATCCTAAAAAACCTGTAATAAATGTGAAGTGCCATTTAACTGAAGTTGTCATTACAAGCCCCTGCTACATCAGCGTGTATGCCTCCGAGTAGGACATTTGGTCCAATGGATATCATGATATGTGTTTGAGCTCAACCCGGAGACATATCCGCTCATGTAGCAGGATATCATTCCAAATGCTTGGTTTTACTGAAAAACAACATGTATAACGGATGTCAGTTTGTCGTGCTTAAATACTCTCTTGTATAAGTCTTTCTCTAAAGCTGATCTATGAGGTAGAACATGTAACAACATCGAGAGGAGAAATAAGTAATTGTTGTAATCTTGTTTCATATGATGCTGTTAACAGGTTTTCTCTTCCAGAAGGTTTTGGGAACCTGACTAACGTGGTAACGGAATCAGATTAACTGTAACAGATCGCTGCAGTTTCTGGTCGGCTCCTAGCTGTTTGTAAATGTATTAGGCACTTAGATCATGGTGTTGCATGCGTGGGATCAAATGTGATTACGATTGACCTTGATGTAAGAGCCCAGATACTTTCTACAATGGTGCAAGTCCACAAGACTTAATCCGGTGTTTAAATGCAGAATATATAAAGCATTTGCTTTTATTTCCCTATTCATGTTTGTAACCAATGGTTTTTGTTGACGAATTCCTGCTCGATTCAAAGACATTCCTTCTATTAACTCATCAACAAAGAAATTGAGAAAGAATTTGAAGGAGTTGATTAGTGAATATAAGGAGTACAGGGGCGAGTTGAGTTTTTTATTTTAATCCTCTCCTTCGAACGCATTATCAATCTTAATCAACCTATCACAGGAACACATTTTCAGTATCACAGATTTATTATAATTTTCTTTATTTGCTAAATAAAAGACAACTTTCGGCTCTCATTGCATAATGAGCACCATGTAAAGGCACACATGAAAAGCATTGGTCCATGCATGCTAAGGGTAATGTTCTTTACGTGCTAAGGTCATGACACCCATGTTCTTAAACTGCGCTCCACGTTGTACTCAAGTGAATAACACAGGGTCGACACACTAACTTTATACCGATGATACCTACTCTCACGTCCCAGTCTCGTATACCCATATGTTTTCAGTAGTTTAAAACACACCGCTAATGGTTGCAATATTACCCAAGCGGCGTAAAACAATAACTCACTCATTCAGTAGTTTAATTGCATATGGAAGGGTCAGTAGCATACTTTCAGAGGTGATGCAGGAAAATGAAAATAAATGGTTCAAATTGAAAGACAATGTATGTTAACTAAATGAAGCAGTAATAGATCAAATTTATATTGTAAATTTCAGCTGTGCGATTCTTCTTTCTTACACAAAATGAATTAAAGGTGTTCGCACAAGAATGGCTGCCAATGGACATTATGTGCATCTTTATAATTTGTTCTCTGACTATGGATAATTGTCACCAACATGAATAATGAATATACACAACACAACAATAAGTAATTATACATGATAAACCATCTAATATGCGGCGACTAACGTTACGTCTATGACCAACTCAACATTTCCCTTCGTCCTTTAATGCTTAGTCCGTTATCGTATTTGATTCACTGTCATCCATCAAAGAAACGCCTCCATGTCGTTGGAACATGTTAATTAGATAATACGTCGAATTTTTACAATATATATTTCAAATATTTACAATATTTATGACCTGATCTTGTCGGCATGTCAAGAATTTCTCCGAAGCTTGACTACAAGTATACTAGCTTCGAATAATTTGTTCCCACACACTTAGTATATGATATCACAGCTTTTTTCTGTAAAGGTTATTGAAATGTGAACAATTTTAGATCTTATTCCCTGTATACATTCCTCCATAATGCAACATTTTTTAAGTAACCAGGATACAATTTGTGTCACTTAGTTTCACTAAACATTCCCATGATAAGTCTAAAAGAGTAATTTAAGAATTGTTGCTCAATAATGATATGAATATATATATAGCACAGTGGTGTAGTGGTTAGCATGCTGGCCTCTCACGCCAGAGACCCGGGTTTGAATCCCGGTGGAGACACCAAAAACATGTGTGACTTGGGTCTCATCCTGTGTTGTGTCCCTGGGCAAGGCACTTCATCCACATTTCACTCAGTCCACCCAGCTGTTAAAACGGGTACCTGAAAAATGGATGTACTGACCTACGTGGTCGTGATTAGCGCTTAGTAGCAGCTGTGAAAGTACACTCCTTCAGGGTAATAATGTAGCGCTTTGAGCATGTTTAGGACGTGGAAAAGGCGCAATATAAGTACGCACATTATTAGCAGCCCCGTCTAAGGACGGGGCTGCTATCAGTTTTTGTGAAGTTTCCATCGCCGCCGCCGCCGCCGCCGCCGCCGCCGCGTCCGCCGCCGCCGCCGCCGCGTCCGCCGCCGCCGCCGCACTCGTACTACTAGCTATAACTTTTTCCCCCTAAGCTTTCCAGAACTCTTATTCATACCTTACTCCTCATACCTCGGGGGAACGATTTTGACATGTTCACTTTCAAGGTCAAAGGTCAAGGTCACGAGCTATGTATTCACACTAAGAATTCCTTGTAAACGCGATAACTTGAAAAGTTTTTGTGCTATGAAGCTCTAACTTGGTATATATCATCCTTGGAAAAGTAAAAAAAATTGAAAAGGTTTTGGCGACAATCCGTCAAAGGTCAAGGTCACAGCAAGGTCATGACGTAAGCATGTTTTAGCGAAAATGCTTTATTTTAACTATGAACACTTTTAATCAATACATGATCGTTATACTCAAAAAAAAGTGTTCAATGATTGTGTGACCTTGAAGGTCAAAGGTCAAGGTCATGAGATATGAGTTATTACAAAATGCACTAAATTGGGGTATAACTTTATCCCATTTAGCTTTTCAGAACTCATGAACATGTCTAAATGTTAATACTTCCAGGGAATCATTATGACATGTTCACTTTCAAGTTCAAAGGTCAAGGTCACGAGTTATAAAATCACCACAAAATTCTTTGTAAACACGGTAACTTGAAAAGTTTTTGTGCTATGAATCTTTAACTTGGTATATATCATCCTTGGAAAAGTAAAAATTTTTGAAAAGGTTTCGGCTACAATCTGTCAAAGGTCAAGGTCACAGCAAGGTCATGACTTAAGCATGGTTTAGCGAAAATGCTTAATTTTAACTATGATCACTTTTAATCAATACATGATTGTTATACTCAATAAAAAGTGTTCAATTATTGTGTGACCTTGAAGGTCAAAGGTCAAGGTCATGAGATATGAGTTATTGCAATTCCTTCTAAACACAATAACTTGAAAAGTTTTTGTGCTATGAAGTTTAGATTTTGTATATATTATCTCTTGAGAAGTTCAACATTTTCAAAAAGTTTTGGGTACTAACTGTCGAAGGTCAAGGTCACAGCAAGGTCAACATATATGGAGAAAATGGATTAATTGTTTTTTAACACTTTATTTCATTACAATAATGTTATACTCAATGAAATGTGTTCATTGATTGTGTGACCTTGAGTGTCAAAGGTCAAGGTCACGAGAAAATTCCCAATTTGGTGAGGCCTGTAAAAGGCGGAACAGGGTAAGGCGAAACCCAAAGTTCCGGGGCTGCTCTGCTTTTGCGGTATCCCGCAAACGCTAATCTAGTTATTATTATTATTATAGAAATGAAGCGGACATCACTACTGTATACCTGGTACCCTATACAGTAGGTTCCCGTTTCTCCATCAGATTACAGTACAATTTAAAGCCCCAGTATTTTACTTGCATGCGGTTCGTGAAAAGAAACACATCACTCGCTAGAAAAATCTTTCCTCGAAAGTTCGATATCATATTTACATGTTTAATATAAAAATATAAAATATATAAGATACTTACTTTGACGTCAAAACTACAGTACCCTCTGCAAAAGTGCCATAGCTTTTAACGAACCCGTTTTCGGTGACATCATCGTTATGTGTGTAGGAAAATGTGTGTGAAAAACAGAAAAGAAAATGTAGTTGTGCGCGACAAAGACGGCTTTCAAACGAAGACAGACAGACAGACAGACAGACAGATTAAAGTCTCACCTCATGTGTAAAATACAAAATCATCAAATACATATAAAAATAAATAGCAAGTTACAAATGAGCCACCCGTTTAGGGTTATGAGAGACTAAATTACAAAAATAATACAGTAAAAATACAAAATTAAATGAGCACACATAGAAGTTATGAGATACAGTAAGAAGTATAATGTATAAATAAGATATGTACAGACATAAATACAATCATTTGTTAAAAAGTAAATGGTTACGATGTTTAAGAATAGATTTGCACGTTTTGGCAGTAAAATGAACAATATTGTAATTTGACATAATAAAAATCAATTTCTCTACATCGGTAAAAGTATAAAAACTATTGCACACAAGATTACATTGACTAAAAAGATTTGAACGATAAGAGGTGTATAAAGGGCAGTGTAATAAAACGTGACATTCATCCTCAACTGAGTCGGTGCAACTAAAACAAGTCCTCTCATTGATAGGTGTATTGGTATACCTTCCGGTTTCTATTCGTAGAGGGGCAACTCCGCATCGGAATTTCCCAAAAGCTTTCCGATCCATCCTGGGTATTTTTTCTGTTAAGAAGGTTTCTGTATTAAAAGTTGATTTAAAAGTACGATAAAAACGTAGTTTATTTCCGCCATTACTGGATATGCTTGTTTCCCTTGTTAAGTCTTTCTTCCAATTTTCTAAAAAGATATCCTTGACCCTTGCGTTTACCTCCGTAGTAATGAATACGTTATTAAAAATGTTGTCAGGTGATATAAAATGGGGTAATCCGAGGCTAGATAGTTTAGTGTGCACTCTTTTATTCCAGTTATTCTTCTTATTTTCGGCTTTCTGTTTCGCCCATCGGAATACATGCGATTGAAGTCGTTCCTGTGAGATGTTCCGGAGTCGGTTGTAGAATCTGATGATGGAATCCCATTGTCGAACACAGGGTGGATTCCAGCCCATATCTCCTGCTACTGCTGCGTTAGGCGATTACTTATAGAGTCCGATAAAAAATATCATGGCCCGATTCTGTATGGCATTGACTGCTGGAATAACATAAGAGCCCCATATTGCTGCTCCATAGGAAATCGTTGACCAAACCATGCTGTCGTATAACTTAGTGAACGTCTTAAATTCCATTCCCCCAAGAAGCTTGTATTTGGGCTAAGGAGTCCGAGTGCCCGACTGGCTGAGTTAGCTGCAGCTCGCCCCATCCTGTTGTAGTCTAAGTATTCTGTTAGGAGGAGGCCGAGGTAGGTGTATGATTCAGATAGCTCCAACGGTGTTTCTCCACACATGAAAGTACTTGTGGTTCTTGGCACACTCTGTTTTCTGAAATGAACTACTTTTGACTTCTGTGGGTTGACAGTCATTTTGTTCTGAACACACCAAAGGTCTAAATACTGCAACATAACGTTCAAGTCAAACTCACTATTTGCAAGCAAAACAATATCATCAGCATACGCTAACAGACTTACATGTACACCACCTACATCAACACCAAGCACACAGCATCGCACAGATTCATACAAAGAAGTCAGAGCACTAAGCATTCAACCATTTATGCCCAAATCACGTAGTTGACTCCACATCAGTCTTCTATCAATGCAGTCATAAGCCTTTCTAAAATCTATAAAACTGGCAAAAGTTTGTTCTCCCATGCTTTTCCTGGTCTCGATGATAGACGTTAGAGTATAGATTTGTATCGTTGTAGAATTTTTTTTCCTGAACCCGTTTTGCTCGTCAGCAAGAAATCCCGAGAGTTCCACGTGGTTAGTGAGCCTGTTATTAAGTATTGTGCAGTAGAGTTTGTAGGAAGAAGATGTAAGAGTTATTCCCCTGTATGACATGGGGTCCATTGGATCGTCCGTCGATGACTTGGGTATGGGGTTGATTATTCCCTTATTCCACTTTAGAGGCGTCTTTCCAAGTTTGAAACAGAGGTTAAACAGCTTGTGCAGGAACTGAAGACACGTGCCATTCTTTAATACTTCCACCGGAATGTCGTCGAGCCCTGTAGCTTTCCCTTGTTTAGCCTGTATCAATGCTCGTTGTACTTCTTCCATTGTGAAATCTGAGTTCAGGGTACAATCATCTATGACGTCATCCATGTTGATGACGTCATCATTTACATTGTCATTCTCTATGTCAACATTACAGTTCAACAGATTTGAATAGGCAGTCTCCCGTGTCTTCAACACAGTCTTGGTATCATAGGAAATAGTTCCATCATCTCGCTTCACCTCCAAGGGGATTTTCTTCTTCCTCTCATTGCCTATACCAATGTTACCTATTTCCTTCCAGAAGTCGCGGGAACCACTGTCACACATCTCATCCAGTCTAGCCAGGGTGTCTCTCACATGTCGGCGCTTGGCTCTATTTACGAGTCGATCAAATACCTGGCGTTTATGAACATAGATACTCTTGTGTTCCCTCCTATTAAGTCCCCTACACTTACACCACTCACGCTCAGCAGCACACATGTCACTCCATTTACTTGTGAGGTCCTCGTTCCACCATGGCTTCTTCACCCTTCTGCGTTTATTGCTCCTACATGAATTCACCACAATACGCCTTGTCGGAAGTTTATCATACATTTCTGACTTAACAGTATCCACAAAATCGTCAATCGCTGAATTGATAATTTCCTGATCAACTTTCTCGGTCTCCATAGCCTATATAATATTCTGAATACGTGTACAACATTCCTCATTTGACATAAAACCTCGGGGTATATCTGAACAGTCAGATCTCAGTACTACGTTAGATTGGGTACCATCAGCGGTCTCTGTGATGTCATTGCACACCAGTTCAATATACCAAGTTAAAACAGAGTGGTCGAGTTTCGCTGCTGCTTGTGCGTCCACAGTTCCAACTAAATTAAGTTTATCAATAAGATTATTTGGTCGAAGTACCTGAAACTGAAGAATACTATCTAGTTTTTCATAATAACATAAACAGTAGTCAACAACAGACACCCCACGTGAAGAAACATACGTAAAATCAGTGCCGTCCTGGTCACACCGGCCATTCACAATAGATAAATTAGCATTAATGAGAAAGTCAATAAATAAACGACCGTGATTATTAATCACATCATCAATTGAGTGTCTTTTTGGCAAATCATCAACACTTTCAATATAGTCCATGAGATCACCACACCGGCTATTAAAGTCACCACATACATAGACAATGTTGTCATTGCGGTATTGGTACATCTGAAACAAAAGTGTGTCAAAAAACTCACAAGCGTCCACATGACGTGATGAGTTTTCAGGCGGTAGATAGCAAACACAAAATGTGTAAATATGTTTAGTAAAAACCTTATTTGTTAAAGTCAACCACAAAATACCCTCGTAAGATGTATCGAGGACTTTGACGTTGAATTGTCTTAAAACAGTATCTTTTATTAAAAAACCAATGCCACCGGAACCACGTTTAGCATTGCGATGTAAGGCAGTACGGTTTTGTCCATACCAACTATAACCTTCAACATCAAGTTCACTTTCACCTATTAGATGCGTCTCCGCTTTACCTATAATGTCTGCACCCATATATTCAACACAAGCTTTTCTAAGAACAAAGTTTTCAGATGAAATGTCACTAGCCCACGAAGAAACGTTCCAAAACGCGCATTTTGCCTAGTAGTTGGACCAATCAGTTGAGCTCCGCCTCTCTTCATGACGACGACCTTGATAGCCCCGCCTTCCCTGGTTCTGATTGGACGAAGCGTGCAGTTCCTGGTCACGTGAGCGCTGTTTGTCAACAGAGCCACGTGGGCCTACGTTGTCGTCGACCCTGCTGGTTGTCTCCATTCTGTCCCCGCGTTGATATCTTCGTTAATCCCTGGAATTGGTCCCTTGATGATGTCTGCGATCGGTCCTGTCTCGGTCCACCTTCTGTATTCTGTTCCCCGACATACGCAAACAGCCTCCCCCGACTGTGTCGGCGATCACTTTCAAGTTTGATTCGAGAATCCTCTGCTGTAGCGGCTTATCGGCAGAAATATATACGTTCTCATAGTTCTTACTATCTCTGAGTTTCTTCTTACTTGCAAGTATAGATCTTTTATCTTGTGATGTCTTACATCTCGCCACGATAACCCCAGGGTATCTCGAACCTCGAGATTCCTTCCGCTCAGCCGATTGCACATTGACGTCACTCAACTTCAAGCCATCTCTGATCACACTATTTACTTTGTTTACAATGTTTTCACTTGCAGATTCTGAGACATTTCGTAAGACAATGTTTAGTTGGATATCTCGAGAGTTCACCACATCCGAGTAAGAACGAGCGTCACTCACACTTTCCACCCGGTTATGTAACTCGGCTTGTTGAATTCTAATCTGGGTCAACTCACTGTTTACGTCTGTGATTTTCTCTGTCACCTCGTCTCTCACTACCTTGATTTCATCATCAATCATCTGCTTAACTTTCTTAAATAGTCTATCTTCCATTGTAGTCATTCTGTGATTAAGATATTCAGTCTGTGCTTTAATGGCGTCCAACACCTCAACGTTACTCCCTCCACCTACCCCGCCTCCATGTTTGTCACTATCCGAGCCAGATTTCACAGTCACATTCATACCTTTCTGTTTCTTACTGTTGTGCTCTTCCATGTCCTCGTCATGTGTTAGTGTTCGTTTTTTTTCCTCTTGTGAACGTAGATTGCTCTGCGATGAGGACATGTCTTCGACGAGTGTGACAGCCGGGGTCGAGTTTGGAGGTCGGGTGACTTTGCGTTGTGTGATTCTCAAGTTGTTAATTGGCCTTGACCTCCAAACTCATTCCATTACTCCCAGTTGTTTCTTAGATAAAGCAGGATGAATGACAAACAGGAAAAGTTTAAATTATAATGTTTATTCAAAAAAAACCGAAGAAAACGATTTAACAACTCCAAAAGATGGCAGATTCACATCATGGACGAGGTTCCAGTCTTCCACGTGGTAGGTCGCAACCTGGGGTCACAGCAAAGGTTCCGACTTCAGAATGACACTTCAGCAGTAAACAAACGTAACCTCCGTCAATTACATCTGACCTCGAGACATCAGCAAAGTGTATAACTTTACTTGAACTTATTTACAAACTCAGAAACGTAGCGGCAAACATTAAGCAGACAAAACCACTAATATAAAAGGAGATTAAACTGAATCAAAGCAAAGTGTATAACTTCACTTGAATTTATTTCACAAACTCAGAAACGTAGCGGCAAACATTATGCAATGAAACCACTAAATACGAACTCGGACAAAGTACAACTGTACTTGATCTAAATCACAAACTCAGAAAGCCAGCGGCAAACATTAAGCAAATGAAACCACTAATTCAGACTAGAATGGAACTAGACACGGCAGCAAAGTTTTAACTTTACTTGATCTGAACCACAAACTCAGACAAATAGCGACAAACGTTATACAAACGAAGCCACTGGATACGAACTCGGACTGAACGACAGCAAAGTATGTAACCTTGCTTGAACTATATCACAAACTTTACAACTAGTGGCAAACACTATGCAAATGAAGCCACTAATACTCACTCAACTACTTTGAACTATAAGAAAATACATTTACAAACTGAAAAGTATACTTATCCCTATTTCTTTCCTATCACTAATCTTTCTCTAAACAAACACAAGAGAAATAGACCCACCCCGCCGACTAAGAAATGGATCTACCCCTCCCGTCTAACCTTATAAATATATAACTAACAAAAAGCTTTATTATCTTAATTCATATTGAAATTAGGGCCGCTCTGTAAACAGAACGTACAGCTCTGAGAACAGAACTTGGCGGCGTGCTTAGAGCCTCACCTCGATCAGCTGGCTGATCGTCCAGACTGACGAATTACCCGCGCTACAGCGCTTAAATACCCCTCCGTAGTGAGTACCCGGATCACCAAAGAAAGGAGGACAGCGATTGACCAGCAACCCAGCCTCCCAACCAATCCGAGCGCTCCTAGTAAACAGCTACGGATGGTGCTAAAACATGGCTACCAAAACACAAGTGGACTGACTGACGACCTAGGATAGATTCAAATACTCACTAACGGAACAAGGGATATATAACAATAACATACTATTACTAAAGTAAGTAGCGATAAAACATCGAGCCGCACATGAAAACTAGACAAATGTCATAACCATAAGTAGTGGAGAAACTCACTTTTACCACACTCCTCCCCCCTGAAGATTAAAGTTATTCTAACTTTATCTTAAAATAATGATCACTCAACATGATTCAAGTCCTCCAGCTTTAATATAAATAAATATTAACAAGAAAAATCAAAATTTAACATAAAAAAATATGAGGAAATACAAAGTTTTTTTTTTCTTTTTCAGGATCAGGGCCCCTCCAACCATTCAATCTCCTCCTGATTCTCCTCTTCTCTACTACGACGGCGAGACGGAAGTCGTCGCCTGGCTTCTTTGGCAAGTTCTCTGGCGGCCAGTCGTTCCGGTGTGAGTCCCTCTTGAGGTGGACGAGGAGGAAGAACATCGGAAGGGTCCCTGAAGTCCCTGTTCCTTCTCCTGTCTACAACCATATGCCCAGGCGGACGATGTTGACGAACATGCTGGTTGCTTCGTCGTCTAGTTTTAGAGGTGGAACCACAAGTGGAACACGTATAAATAGGGACTTCCTTCCGATGGTACCGATACCAGTGGGCCATGTAGCTACGGAAGGAATGGTACACAGTCTCGTCGCAGGACGGAACTTGACAGGCCATTCCCCGTGTCGGCCAGGGTTCCCTAGCATAAACTTCTTGAAACTCCGCAAGTACATTGCTATCGACTTTAAAATCCATTCTGCAAATAAAATTAAGGACCGGTGTAACTCTAACTTACAATACCTTATGTACTTCCAAGCCGGCAACCTAGAATCCCCTTGAACTACCACTACTGCCTTAAAACCCTCCACCTACTCGAACTTGTGAATCATTAAAACAAAACCAAAGTATATACAATTGAGTCTGGACAACAGCTTTCCTAACTAATCTAATTCACCTAAGCAGAATACGTCTGCCTGGGACGTATAGTGCGACCATATCGACTGGTTGGAAAATCGTCTTGACTTTCCTTATTTCCAGAGGCGTCCAAAAGTAGGTCATCGACATCCAGGTCAACCCCAGAAGCGCCCTGTGACACAACCTCATCTGAATCTGACAATTCTTCCGGCAGTAACCAATTTTTTGGAGCATGCTCACCCTCATAAGGTTTGAGTTGATCTACATGTACACTGATTATCCTAGATCCTGCCGCTCGCTGAATCCGATACACCAAAGAAGTGAGTCTCTCAACAACCAAGAATGGACCTGTCCACCCTAGGCCCAATTTCTTACCCGCCACTGGAGGGTACCACCACCAAACCCAATTTCCAACTTCAAACTCCCTAACTCTGAGTTTTGTGTCATAATTACGTTTTTGGGACTGGGCAGCTGACGCTAAATGCTGATTCGCAAACTCGAATCTTTCCTGCATCGATTGCTGAAGCCAATTCACATATTCTACAGTACACTGTGGAGAACTGGAATTTGGGGGACTACATACCATAACATCCAACGGACAAAGGATCTCTCTTCCCAACATCAACAGATTAGGTGAACACTTAGTACTCTTATGCGTCCCTGACCGATACGCCATCATGAGGAAAGGCAACTGAACATCCCAATCAAGTTTCTGCTGATCTACGAAAACAGACAACATCTGACGTAATGTACAATTAAACCTTTCCACTAATCCGTCGGACTGAAGGTGATATGGAGTCGTACGTGTTTTGTGAACCCCTAACAGTTTACAAACTTCCTTGAAAAACTCGGACTCAAACTCCCTGCCCTGATCAGTATGGATCTGCTGAGGACACCCAAAACGGCAGAAAACCTCTGTGACTACCTTGTCAGCAACAGTAAGAGCAGTATGATCCTTTACGGCAAAGGTTTCTTTCCATTTAGTGTAGTAATCACCCACCACAATGATGTACTCATTACCATTCCTGGAAACGGGTAGTGGCCCGACTATATCAATAGCCACACACTCGAGTGGAGCTCTAACCACGAACTGGCGCAAGGGTGACTTCCCATGACCTGGTCCCGGCTTACATCTAGCACGATTGACACCATCGTTTGACAGAGTCTGACATGCCTGGCCAATAAAACCGTTGACGAATAGAATCATAAGTCCTTTCCCTCCCAAAATGCCAAGCTGTCCGTTGTTTGTGTAAATACTCGAAGACAGTATCCCTGATTTCCTTTGGGGCTACTAACTGGTTCGAAACGCCCTTCTCTGTCTTGTATTAACGATAAAGTAGCCCATTCTGCAGAAACAAAAGGTCCTACTGTCCCCACAAACTTTTTGACTCTGAACTCAAATTAACAATTTCTACTTTCCCTGGTTTGACTGCCGATTCTAACAGTTTCTCAAATATCGGACCAATATGCCTATCTTTGCGTTGTAAGTCTATCAACTCCCGATTTGTCCACACATCAAGCCAATTTGGAAGACGGCCCTCTTCCTGGTGAACAGATCCTCCCGACACCTCCTGACCTACACCTACAGACACCGAAGAAACAGCAGAAGAGGTAGAAAACTGTATAGAGCTTTCTTGGTCCCTAACTTTCTCAAGGGGCACAACCACTGAAGGGGCACATTCCTTACAGTTATGATTTCCACATTTCCTAAGTATCTTTCTGGACATACCATCCGCGTTGCGGTGCTTCGTACCTGGACGATAACGAATCTCGAAATCATACGTTTCGACAACACTCAACCACCTGGCCAACATACCCTCCGGATCTTTGAAGTTCCTAAGCCAAATAAGTGGGGCATGGTCAGTACGAAGCAAAAACTTCTGTCCATACAGATAATGCCGAAATATACAACTGCCAATAACTCACGCCTGGTCGTACAATAATTTTGTTGAGCCCTGTTAAGTACCTTACTGCCATACGCAATAACTACCTCCTGCTCGTTCTGAACCTGCAAGAGTACAGCACCAATTCCGTTTGCACTAGCATCCGTATCCAGAATGTATGTACCACCATCATCAGGGAAAGCAAGAATTGGGGAGCTAAGTAAACACTTCTTCAAAGCCAAAAATGCCTGTTCACACTCAATACCCCATTGAAACAAAACTTTCTTCCTTGTCAACCTTATGAGAGGAAATGCTACTTCTGAAAAGTTTTGGATGAAATGCCGATAGTACCCAACTAGCCCAAGGAAGCTACGGACTTCAGAACTATTGGTAGGACGTGGCCATGTATCAACGGCATCAGGGCTGCTAGGATCACAAGCTACCCCCTCCTTGGACACAACATGACCCAAATAGGCTACTTCAGTTTGGAACAATGAACACTTCTTTGGCTTAAGTTTTAACTTAGCTTGACGGAGTTGAGTGAACACTAGCCTCAGGTTGAATAGAGCAGTGGAAAAATCATGACCAAAAACAATCACGTCATCAAGATAGCATAAACACTTCTTCCACCTTAATGGCCCTAACACCTTATCCATCAGGCGCTCAAACGTTGCAGGAGCATTCGTCAACCCAAACGGCATAACATTGAAGTGGTACAACCCAATGTGTGTAGTGAAGGCAGGTTTATACTTATCAGTAGGGTTCATCTTCACCTGCCAATAACCACTAGCCAGGTCGAGTGTAGAAAACCATCTTGCCCCGCCTAACGTTTCTAACATATCGCCTATCCTTGGAAGAGGGTAGGCATCCTTAAGAGTGACAGCATTCAAGCGGCGAAAGTCCACACAGAACCTAACACTTCCATCCTTTTTTTCTACCAAACATACTTGAGCAGACCATGGACTATTGCTAGGTTCTACAATTCCCTGACTGAGCATTTTGTCTACTTCTTCCTCAACCACTTTTTTCTTAGCAAGAGGAGCTCTATGGCATGGTAACTTTATTGGTGGGGAACCCCCGGTATCTATACTGTGAGTAGTAACATCAGTCTGACCAATAACACCATCCTCTCCTACAAACACATCACTAAAGTCTCTCACCAAAGTGGCTACAGCCTGTCTCTGATCTAAAGTAAGCTCGTTTGAGCTCTCATCAACCAACTTCTGCAAATGAGGTGGTAATTGGACGGTTGCTCGATGTTCTCGACATATGTCCTCCTCTACCACTAAATTGTCCACAGCACTAACTGTACCAGGTACTGAATCCGATGACAAGTTGATCCCCTTATCACTAATGTTAAGGACAGAGACTACCATAGTGTCAGACTTTGGGTCAACTAACGTTCTGGCAACCAACAACCCTTGCCTCTTCCAAGTCAAATTAGGTTCCACTAGCCCACAGGTACTAGCTATTGTCCTATCCGCTCTACATTCCAGGAATGCCTCCGACTGGGCAGGTACCTTAGTCTTCTCCATAAGCCTAATTCTAGAGCAAGTAACACTTGTGAGCTTAAAGAGTTTAACCTTCCCTTCTGGAAAATCTAACATCTGGCGCCGGATCAGAATATCTGCATTCTTGTCCTCCAGGAAATCTAAGCCTAAAATTCCAGGGACCTGTTCTAAATCAGCAACGATGAACTCATGTCTGAACCTAAACCGACTGACTTTGAACTCTAGCTCAAACTTGCCATAGACAGTTAACGGCTTCCCTTCAACTGACAAAAGTACCAAATCTACCTCCCCAAGGATATCTTGTCGGAACCCCAGCCTGATGAAATCAGATTGCCTGAGGAAAGAAATTGGAGACCCTGTGTCTATCAACATATTATTCCTACCGGACATAATATTAGCATCCAAATAGAGGCATCCCTTGTCCACACCGACATTCCCAATACTGAGTTTGAACACCTTTTTCGGGGGAGAGCTAACGTCCACTAGTTCAACAAGAGACTTCGGAGATGACTTATTACCCTGCTCCATCACTGGATGATCACTAGGCTTAGGACAACTATTACCAGTGGGTTCCACTGAAGACTTAGGGGGTTCATCAACAACTGAGCCTACTGCCATCTGAGAAGAATTGTCACTAGGTAGCGCGACCGACAAGGTGGAAGAGTGTTTCTCCTCCTCTTGGCCAACAACTGGACATACAGTCAAGTGAGAGGCTGAGTTCCTGGCCACAAACTCAGCCTGAACTAGTTTCCCAACTCCTTCATCTCTCCAGAACCCTTGCTAGTATCATTCCGCCTAAGCTTGAGATTTTCTATACGGACCGGACATTTAGCAATCTGATGGCCTTCCTGTTTGCAATAATAGCACTCACTGGGACCTGCTACACGTGGCCTTGACCTTTCCTGTCGTAACTCCTCCCTAAACTTTAACAACTTTTCATCGAAGAGCCGCGAAATATCCTCAAAGGTAAAGGTAGTAGGAGGACCTGTGCTAACAACTCTAGAGACCTGAGATTCAACAGCATTCACCTGATTTACCTGGAAATCATACGGCTTCCTACTTCGACTACCCTCTAATGCCTCATACTCGACGGCGGAAGATATTGCTTCTTCTAAAGTCCGGGGATGACCAAAAGTAACCTTCTTCTTCATTTCAAAACTAGCCAACCCTGCCACAAATTGGTCGATCACCTGTAACTCCAAAGCCTCATAGGGTAAAGCCGGATAAGCTAAATGAGCCAACCTACGCAAATGGTACCCGTAATCTGAAGCTGTCTCGTCCTTAGCCTGCCTCCTATTCCTGAATTCACATCTGTAGGCCACCAAACGTTCTTTTGGATTGAACCTCTGAGTAAGTACAGAACGAACTGCATGGTAATCCGACAACTGCCCATAGGTCAAATTGCTTAACAACTTCTGCGCTGGTCCCCTAAGACACATGGTCAACTGCTGGGCCTTCTCTGAATCCGACCACTTATTCCACGAAGCCACCTGTTCGAAATGTACCATATAATCCTGTCAGTCGCTCGATCTGCTGTCAAACGTATCAGGATGCATCTCCCTGTGGGAAACCCTAGTTTTCTGATGCCTTCTCCTGAGCAATGGAACATCACTGGCCACCTCACTATCACTTTCACTACCCCTATCAGTCGACTCTACTCGAAACCTCCAGTGCCTAGGCTTCCCTGAATTCGGTAAAGACAGATATTGAGTATCCTCTGCTTTATTCTCGTTAGCCACTGACTTTGTAAACCTGACCCTACTCCTCCTATCAGGCCAAGGGGTATCTAAACGAACTTTCCTTGAGGAATCGAGTCGAGAACACTCTTCTTGTTTCAGAAACCCATCATTCAAACTTCCCTGATCATCATGTGCCACATAGGAAGAACTAAAAGGATTGGTGACCTGTCGCTGTGGGGTGGAAGTGGGTGCCACTTCCTGTTCCGCCCAGCCCTGGCGGGAGGGGGAATACAGTGACCTCGTGCCATCCTCATTACCAGACAAAGTTTCATAATTCCTAGAAGTAGGGCTAACGGAAAACAACTCACTATAGTTCATGATAGAACTAGAAACAAAAACTACTTGAATACAAATACCAACGAGATCACCTTATTCCAGTACAAAACCAAAAAAAATAATTCCCAATAATAAATTACTACCTGAACTACCGAGAGAGAAGTTTATCATTCACCGACATGCTATATCCGGGTCACGGCACCAAATCTTTAATAGTTCGAGTTTGGAGGTCGGGTGACTTTGCGTTGTGTGATTCTTAAGTTGTTAATTGGCCTTGACCTCCAAACTCATTCCATTACTCCCAGTTGTTTCTTAGATAAAGCAGGATGAATGACAAACAGGAAAAGTTTAAATTATAATGTTTATTCAAAAAGTAACCGAAGAAAACGATTTAACAACTCCAAAAGATGGCAGATTCACATCATGGACGAGGTTCCAGTCTTCCACGTGGTAGGTCGCAACCTGGGGTCACAGCAAAGGTTCCGACTTCAGAATGACACTTCAGCAGTAAACAAACGTAACCTCCGTCAATTACATCTGACCTCGAGACATCAGCAAAGTGTATAACTTTACTTGAACTTATTTACAAACTCAGAAACGTAGCGGCAAACATTAAGCAGACAAAACCACTAATATAAAAGGAGATTAAACTGAATCAAAGCAAAGTGTATAACTTCACTTGAATTTATTTCACAAACTCAGAAACGTAGCGGCAAACATTATGCAAATGAAACCACTAAATACGAACTCGGACTTTATGGCAGCAAAGTACAACTGTACTTGATCTAAATCACAAACTCAGAAAGCCAGCGGCAAACATTATGCAAATGAAACCACTAATTCAGACTAGAATGGACCTAGACACGGCAGCAAAGTTTTAACTTTACTTGATCTGAACCACAAACTCAGACAAATAGCGACAAACGTTATACAAACGAAGCCACTGGATACGAACTCGGACTGAACGACAGCAAAGTATGTAACCTTGCTTGAACTATATCACAAACTTTACAACTAGTGGCAAACACTATGCAAATGAAGCCACTAATACTCACTACTTTGAACTATAAGAAAATACATTTACAAACTGAAAAGTATACTTATCCCTATTTCTTTCCTATCACTAATCTTTCTCTAAACAAACACAAGAGAAATAGACCCACCCCGCCGGCCAGGAAATGGATCTACCCCTCCCGTCTAACCTTATAAATATATAACTAACTAAAAGCTTTATTATCTTAATTCATATTGAAATTAGGGCCGCTCTGTAAACAGAACGTACAGCTCTGAGAACAGAACTTGGCGGCGTGCTTAGAGCCTCACCTCGATCAGCTGGCTGATCGTCCAGACTGACGAATTACCCGCGCTACAGCGCTTAAATACCCCTCCGTAGTGAGTACCCGGATCACCAAAGAAAGGAGGACAGCGATTGACCAGCAACCCAGCCTCCCAACCAATCCGAGCGCTCCTAGTAAACAGCTACGGATGGTGCTAAAACATGGCTACCAAAACACAAGTGGACTGACTGACGACCTAGGATAGATTCAAATACTCACTAACGGAACAAGGGATATATAACACACTATTACTAAAGTAAGTAGCGATAAAACATCGAGCCGCACATGAAAACTAGACAAATGTCATAACCATTAGTAGTGGAGAAACTCACTTTTACCACACACTGTTCATATAGTCTTGTGAAGCGGGTAGATCCATAAAACCGATTACTCACGAAAATGGCAATCCTAGAGTTGGTTTCTTTGACCGAGAAGTAGCGATTGATACTTCTACTACACCGATCTTCATACAAATTCGACAACTCACTTGTATTTATATACTTTTTCAAAACTTTTCGTCCGTGACAAAATCATCGACTTGTCATGATCATGACCTTCACCTTAGGTGTATAACCTTAACGTATATTTAGGAATCGGAAATTGTGAGATGGCCACACTTGATTCGCTTTCAAGTCTACATGCCGGGGCTTACGTTTTGAACATTTTGATACTGTCTTCTTTTTAATGAATTTTGGTCCGATCTTATCATGGTTGGTCGCAAAATATTGTTACAATTACCACGAATACAGTAAAAATACTTAAAACAATATTGCAGTATGATAATAGATCTTTAATATAGACCAGAAAGCGAATTTTGCGATAATTCTATGGCAATTTAAATGTTTTTAATCTTAGACAGATGAGCTTAGACAACTCATCCTCGTTTCTCTATTCCATGACAAAGACTGCGTCCAAGGGATTTCCACAGAACTATTGCATATAACAATAACTATATATGTAAACGGTTGAATGACGTCATGATAAACACAGGAGACAAACTCGTACTGGACAGCAAAATTTATGTTACATATATGAGTAAAGATATATATTTGAAGATCGATTATAACATAATGACAAAGACTAAGCAATAAATACCATAATACAAAACAACAAAAACGACGATAAAAAATATTTAGAATTAAGTTCGAATTAACCATTTACAATTTTATGTAGGAGAGAGCGGGATCAATTTAACTTTTAATTTGCTGCTTGTGTCTCGGGTGATGAATAAACTGGTACTATAATGTAAATTCGCCCTTTGGCTTTTAATATAAGTAACATTTAGGTAATTATCATTTGAACGAATGGGTGCAGAGTGTTTTAATTGACCTCGACGTTTGGGCAATTGTAACCGGTGAGTGGGGCATTTGGAACACATTGGGTTAAACCAAAGTAAATTAAATCTTAAATATATCTGAGGTAAAAAAAAATAAAGATTAACATGGCTGTGGTCATCAGCAATTTCAGCCAGTCTATTGACTCGATTGTCGTTAAATGTGTAGTTTGGAAATCCTCATTTATATAATTTCTTTTCTGGAAAGTTGACACTGCCTGAAATTTAGTCTCGTCATTTCTATTTGTTCTAAATGGTCTTGTTGCGGTCTATTATGAGTAACAACCCTTCAACTGATTTGGGTTGATTTCAGTATATGAAAAACATTTGTATTTTAGAAAAAAAAGGGACATCTGAAGATAAATAGAGGATATCTGTCTTTTCTTGACAAATACCATGTTTATCTCATCGAGTGAGGTAGAAAGGTTATATTTTCACGAGTGGCGCAGCATCGAGTGAAAATATATAACTTTTCTACCTCACGAGATGAGATAAACATGGTATTTGTCAAAAATTGACGGATATTCTATTTATTATATGATTTTACCATTGTAATTACGTCCTAAAAGGGTCATTTTCACGCCGTCACACTGTGACGTCATAAGCCATTTCACTGATAAATCCCAGTATTTCGCTGCTCGTCATATAATAAAGCACTATAACAACGGAGAATTGATATTTGCTCACGGTGAGGAAAGTCCTGCTTCATGTCATGTCATGTCATGTCATGAGAAAACCTCTCAATGTTATACATTTTACAGTATAGATATGTAGCTCAACATATAACATAAGATATAGTAAATCAATTGCATATTTTGTAACACGTCCACGCACAAACACTTTCTTATTGTTTGTGAAAAACTCTTTCAAGTGTAAAAATAGAACTTTTACTTTTATAAAGTAGAAAGTAGTTCTTTTTATACCATCATTTAGTATGTGATGAGAAATAGAGAAATATAACAGATCTTTTTATGGTTTTTATTAAAAAACAGTATGTATTATATAAATGCTCTTTAGGGATGAATACGTGAGATTTGTTGAATTTATAAAGAAATTATGTGGTTGACCTTCATGTAAAAGCAACATAATAAATGTTGAAAAACAAGGAGTGGTTCTTTAAAGCCGACGACACAACATCATCAACACTGCCAACTCAGCATAACAGTTTCCAGTTGGCTAAGCTGTTGTCCCGTACTACTGTTTGGGGACACATAAAAACCAAAGTTGCTGACAAAGAGTGGGCGAAGATAACTTCGTTTACACAACACACGCCTGGAGCGAGAAGCAGTTAAACTTAAGTATAGGCGTTTTTAAAACATTCTCCTGCTCTTCAAGTGGAAGTTGACATGAAGAGATGGGTAATTCATCGGGGGACTGATAACAGACCTTTGTATGTGACCAATCACCGGTAGTAGACGAGCTTAGGAGCGGTTTTAGACACTTTCAATACATATTGATCACACAAATAGGCTTGAAGATTAACAACAGGTCTCTCTAATTAGATTATTAAGATGGAATTACCTTATTCTTTCTGTTAGCGATTCGATTTTTGAAAAATGATTATATTCTTTATTCTGTATTTTGAATCATCAGATTAATGTTGCCATAGATAAGATAAATCATTCTTAAGTGTCATATTGATCGCTTCATTAAGATACAACAGCTCAGTTGTTTTAAACTTTCACTTATGCTGTTCAACCACTTGACTCGATAGCTGATCAAGGTGTGGTGGCTTATGTGCTTTAGTGAGGAATATTGTAGCGTCCATGCCCCTGAAAAGGTTATCAAAGCCGGACACGCCGATAAGTAAAAGCTATCCCTAATTTGAGTCGTTCAAAAACCTGCTATCTATATCTGTCACTATGCCCCTTTCCCGTTTGTTTCCTTATCATTTCGACCCCTTTCCTCCCTGCTTTCTGAAATCCCCTTTTGGTGGTAACGCCCACGTGTTTAATTTAAAAAATAAAGCCATTGCCTCTGTAGTTCATCATGCTTCATATTTAATGTTGCTCTAAGGTGTGGTCAATGTGGTTTCCCCCTTAGTAGGGTCCACAGGGTCACACAATGTGCAATTAAAAATTTCAATTTGCTAAGGAATCTCTACAAAACATTTAAGCATTCTATGCCTTGTGCGTCTTGAGAAGACGATGAAAAAAAGACGGAAAGGTTTACGTAGGGCCATAAAAACTGTAAATTATAATCCTCACTCGTCAAATAAACTACCGGGCATAAGAAACTATAGGTAGGAAAAGTTGATTTTTTCACAACCCTCTACATGTGTAGTTAAAATTACAATGCTTACAATGTTTCCCCAAGTACCAAGAAGGGATTCACAACGCAACACGTACCTACACCGACGATTGCTAACGTCACAATTGAGAAAAACACGTTTTCACAGCTAGCACGCAATTCACGTGCACGAATTTGCTATAAGAGACATGTTTCGATGCACGCCATTGACTAACGCAAATTTGTTCAGACGATACAGGCAGACAGGACGAACTCAGGATAGGCCTAGGAGTGGACTTCCACGCGTAACTACAGCACAGGAAGATCGGTACATACGTAACATACACCTACGAAATAGATTCGTAACGTCAACGTCAACGGCCTATTAGTCGCATTAGTCGCCGAACAGTCTCCAGACGCTTGCGGGCAGCTGGTTTACGTTGCCAACGACCCTTCCGTAGAATGGCCTTGACCCCACAACACCAGCTTGAGAGACTGCGATGAGCAAGACGTGTTTTCCGATGGCAAGCACGTGATTGGCGTAGGGTTCTTTTTACGGATGAGAGTCGGTTATGTATTCATCACACTGGCGGCCAAGCATGCGTGTATACAGACGAAGGGCGAAAAAGTTGGCAGCTACATGCCTTCAAGAAGTCCATGCCTATGGAGGAGGCAGTATAATGGTATGGGGTGGAATAATTGACAATCACGCCATTGGTCGTTATTCAAGGAAATCTCAATGCCAATCAATATCGAGACCAGGTCTTGCAGCCTGTTGTCATACCGATCATCAACAATCAACCACAAGGCATATTATTTCAACAAGACAATGCGACACCTCATACTGCAATTGCGACTCGAAACTTTCTTCAGCAAAACAACGTCAATGTTCTGCCCTGGCCGTCTCGATCCCCGGATATGAATCCCATAGAGCATCTGTGGGATCATATGGGAAGACAAATCCATCGTCGACATCAACCTCCACAGAGGAGACGACAGTTGGAAGTAGCATTGAGGGAGAAATGGCAACGACTGCCAAATGACGTAATCCGGCGCTTGACGTCATCAATGCGACGACGTGCGAGAGCTGGTGGTCGACACACACCTTACTGACATTCCAATTATCCCTCGAATATCTTTTACGTCTTCCATTTGCCAACTCTTGCCAATGAAATCTCAGTGTAACTTTCACTTTTGAGTAATTTGAATGCAAATTAAAGCTTATCCTCTTGTGATTTTGTCGTTTTATGTACACCGTTAGATTCGCAATTGAATTTACTACAAATTACATGTAATTCATTAAAGATATCATGTGTATTTTGTACAGGTCAACAAAACAACCTATAGTTTCTTCTGCCCGGTAGTTTAGTCTGTTCACAAGGTTACAACTTCCTAGACATTTTGATTCCGGAGAAGAAGATGAATATTGGTGTTAAGGGCGGGACCTCTGTGGTACTTTTATGAGGCCACAGGCCATCAAAGATTTAAATTATGATCTTCACTAGTCCATGAGTCTGCACACAATGCCTTATGCTTCTGGAGAAGAAGATGAAAATATGTTTTAATGGCATTGACCCTTGTGCTCTTATTAGGGGTTACAAAGCCACTAGTCAAGACGTCTGTACACAAAGTTTCAGCTTTCTAGACCTTTTTTGCTTCTGATGAAGAAGATTAGAATAGCTTTTAAGGTCTTGGCCTCTGAAGGCCACATTAGGGCCAAAGGGCCACGAAAGCAATAAATTGTAATTATCACTAGTCAAGGAGCCTGTAAAACAAAGCTAAAGCTTTTCTAGGCCTTACGCTTATGGTTTTGAGGGCGTTGCCCATGTGGCTATAAAAAGGACTTTATTGGGCCTTACAGGCCTGATGAGCTTAAAATCGAAAGTAATGTTGAAGACACGTTAAAAACTCACTCACTCGCTTGCACGCTAGCTCGTTCCCCTGGCAATTCACCGATCCACCTTCTCAATCGTGTGCTTTGACAATTTCTATAAGAACAGAAAAACTGTTTAATGAAAATTCAGTTTGCAAAATGACACATATACTAGTTATGCAGCTTTGATTTTTGTATAGACATATGTATAGATTAAGAAAAAATGTGCAACATGTACAGTTACTTTGTAGAGCCAAAGTTGAAAAGTAAGAATTTCCGTATTTTAAAAGTTCTAAATTATTAAGGAGATTATCATTTTGTCTTTGATAGCTAAATATGATTAGGATATCATTGAAATCCCGACAGGCCGACCATAGATATGACAAATTTGGATAACAAAATAAATCTCTAATTGACGACCACAGTTTAATATTTAATATATATTACTCACTACATGTATTACCTACATGTATGTGTTATTATCATAATGCCGGTACTATAAAATAATATCTGTTGACATTTTCACTTATAAGTGTTATTTCTGGGAATCACGGTCTACCCATCAAATGTGTCTTTAAAACAGAAAACATAATGTTCAGAATTTTCAGAAACACTACAAATGCCTCACGATTATACAATACCATTGATGATTTCACTTATTATTTTAAAAGAGCATAAACTCTTTAGCAAAATAAATTTTATCACAAATTGTAATTACTCTTATTGATCGAAGAGCGAATTTTTTGTGTGGCGTCATATAGCTCTCAGTATTCCTATAACATTTCATCGAGGCTTCTTCACAAATGGAAGTATTTGCTAAAACTCAAGAACGAAGGGTGGTTCAATCAGTGTCAAGTCATATGATCCCCACAATCGTATATCATCATTTAGGTTATTCCTGTCATCAATCAATCTAAAATAAGTGGTCAGTGTATTAATAGTTCTGATTTCACTTGTCCTTTGTCACCCTGTAACTACAAACATATCCTTATGCAGTCCCAATTTTTAACATGTGGCGTCTACGACGTCGCTTTGAGGCAGTGTTGACGAAGGTATAATCCTAGCAGATATGAGTCTTCTTGCGGTAAAAAAACCCTATTGTTTTTGCAATTGTTGACTTGTTCATTACCTGCACAACCCGCCTGTATTGAAAAATAAATGTCAATAGAAATGCAGAAACCTTGGCGGTCCACCTGAAAATTGTATCCGTTGATTTTTGTGGGTCATTGTTACCTGCTGAAAATTTTTATCGTTCCGTGACACAAACTTGGCAATGATAGGTACAGATGGACTGCTGTTTCGCCGAGCCCCAAGTCTATGTCTCTAATTGTATATCATCTGCATGTGCATTGTCTAGGTCATCCTTAATACACTTCTGTAACATCACCTTTCTGTCGTTACAGTTTTCCTTTCTTTTAGTTCCATTCTCCCAATGTATTGTTTCCATTTGATGTAAAATTTCCAATTATCCTCCAATAGTTTTCAACTAATGTATAATCACGCATATTATAAACAAAGATGGCTTATATTTGTGGCAAGATTCAGAAATAGTACAATCATAATTATGATATATATACACGATAAAATCAGTTCATAATGATTTGCTTGGACACTTTATACCTTACATATTACAAGGAAAAATTCCAATAGTGACTTTGGTTTAAGATATATATGGGACCTAAAAGACTCCATAAGCCTAATGGTCCTGGACGAAACTCCTTGCAAAAGTATTTGAGACTTTTCGGACCATATCATAGACATATCAAATTAACGTGTAACGAATACGTGTATCGACGTAAGTTTACCTTTAAACTTGGCTTATATTTGGTCTAGCAATCAATCTTTATTTCAATACTCAGAGGCCTCAGGCCTATAGTACATTGTATAGTATTACATAGTTCAATATACAATCATATAAATCTGTTTTACACAAAAAGCATAATTATATGTGATTCAGTGTTACTACTGTCTCCTGATTTTAAATGCGTGGTATAAAAACATTGCAAGATTTTGTATTTCTACCAATTTTTTACAGTTTAATAAGTACGATAATTTATCTTTAGATGGATGGACATAATAGAAGTCTTTAAGGTATTTTTTACGTAGTTCATTATAAAAAGGACACACAAGCAAAAAATGGTACTCATCTTCCAAGAGGTTATTATTGCACGATTTACATAGTCTCACTTCTCTTTTCATGTTAAGAAATCTGCCCTTTTCAATCCATAAATCATGCGAGGAACATCTGAAGCGTGCTAGACTTACTTATTTTCTTATAGTAACACATGATAAATAATGCTCAGTATAGATGTAGTGTTTAAAAGCTGAATAATAGTTACATTTTGTGGATAGATGAAGGTTGGTAAGCCATTTTTGTTGGTAGATATCCTTATGTCTTTGAGTAAATGAATTTAAGAATTTTATTGGAAACTCAACATTTTGTTCTAGCCATACATAGTTGAAACCAGTTGTGACTAATATCTGTTATCCAGTTTTTTTGTCCATTTTGGTCATATAAGATCATCATTTCATAACATTTTTTTGGTAAACGGTAAGAGGGCATGCATAAAAGTCTCAGCCAATATTTTATCATTTTAACTTGTGCATCTATAACAAGCGGGAACCTCCCACATTCCCCATATATCATTGTATTTGGTGTGTTTATTTTTACTCCAAGAAACTTCTTACATGCTAATAGATGAACTCTTTCTATTTGATCAAAATACTGGTATCCCCAAATTTCTGCACCGTATAATAAAATTGGGCTAATTTTTACATCAAATATTCTAAAATAAGAAGATATGTTCAAATCTCCTAGTATTCTTAAGTTTCTCAAAATACCTAAAAATACTTTTCGTGCTTGGATAGATGCATATTTTGCATGGGTTGACCAAGAAAGATGGTTTGTAAAATAAACACCTAGGTACATGTATGAGGTTGTTGATTCTATAAGTTTTCCTTTAAAGTACCATTTTTCATGTCGGGACAATTTACCGCCTTTTTTAAAAGTAATTATTTTTGTTTTCTTCATATTTACATTTAGTTTCGATCGTTCACAGTAACTTTCTAGTTCGGTTATTTGCTTCTGAAGACCGCCAATAGTACTTGAAATAAGAGCAATATCATCTGCAAACAGTAAAAGAAAAATTTGTAACACATCCGGATGCAGCTGGATATAACTGTCGGTAATATATTGTCGTTTATGGCTGAACTGATTGTATGTTTGCCTACAAGAAAACTCGATCTTTCTAATTTGAATTATAGAGACGTCAAAGTCTAATCCCTAAACGCTAAAGAACGCAGTTTACTGGAACCGTTTGGTCCTGAATATTGGTATGTTTCTGTTTCTACATGCTATTCACGGTGTACATGTAGCAATGTTGTACAATATTATTATACTCTCCCTAAAAAGAAATACATAGGTGATTTTGCGAATTTTTGTCGAGTGTAAAAACAAACACTATTGATATGATATTTCCTTCCAAAACGTCCTGTTTATATGGCGGTTTACGGCTTTAGAATACAAAATTGAAAATTGTATACCTCTTGTTTATTTGAGACTCATTTGAAGACTATTTTGGAAAAACATTATTCAGAAAAAAATTAATTCACATTCGCAGAATTCACGTAAGAGTAAACGCTAGATCACGTCATCATCGTGCTATTGCGCTTTATTGGCTCGTTCCTACAGGCCACTTTCGGTCAAAAGAGCTGATGAGTGCATCAAAGAGTTGCCACCAAACCTCAAATCTCTTCATCCGGGTGACAATTTTTCTTCATCTCTTGCCACAGGGATACAGATTCTTGACATCCTTGATTTGGATTTAAATGTCCACCAAACTGTCAATAACAACAATTAGAAAATAACGTGACTTTGAATTGTTTACAGTTTGACTGGGAAATTTTGCCCTTACTTTATGTCCCAAGTCAACAGATTCGGTTGAGACAGCGTGGTGGTGTGGGATACAATATTTTGCCCACAAAAATGTGGTTAATTGGTTGGTTCTGAAGCAAATCACAATTTTGACAACATCCATGAACGTCACTTGCATTAGATTATTTACCGACAAATGGAATGTTTCGAGTATGGTAACTTGAATTCACTTGCAAGAACGTCAGATGGCTCAATAACATGCCCTTTTAAAGTAAAGAAGTTGTTTATGACTTCTCAATCACAATTCAAGCCAAATAAAACATCAACGATATGAATAAAATAAACGTGCACGTCAACGTCGTAATACGTCCGAGACACACAAACGACTGGCCACTGCATTGCAGAAAGATTGGGCTAGAATTGCATTATGGTGAATCCATCAATTTGTCAGTCCATTTGTAAAGGGATGTCAAGAAAGAATTCTTGAAAATGACAGGAATTCATAACTCTGACGTCGACGCCATTTTTTGTTTAACAGAATACCGAAACATACCTATAGCTAAAACTAGCGTTCTCTTCTTGGCTTACTCTTTGACTATAAACATGGACAGTATATTTCAGAAACACTCTACCAAATTTTGAAAGATGATTTTTTCATCTGAAAGTTAATGTGTATCTGTGAGAATATGTCCCTTGTTACTAAAATAAGACATCCAAATTGATCGATGTAAGGGTCACTACATATGAATCTGTAGTATAAACTGTATGTACTAAGATGGCGAACTCACTATGGCGAGCTCTGTGTAACCAAAGATGAATGTTTAATGCCTTTGTCGGTAATTATTAAGATTTAGCTGTACAATTTTGTTTTGGGTTTTTAATGTATAAATTACGAATTCCAAATAGAATGCACTTTGTAATGACTTATCATGTCATCATAACGTTGAGCAACATAACGTTGAGCAACATAACGTTGAGCAACGCTTAAAGCCCCTTGGTCACACTTGCATGCGGTTCGTGATTAAATTTAGCTATTTACAAAAGAAATACATCACTCGGTAGTAAAACCTTTCCTCGAAAGTTTGATATCATATTAACATGTTTTAATCAACAAGAAAATATCTGATTCGACGTCCAAAGTACAGTACCCTCTGCTAACCCGCCTTTGGCGAAGTCTTCATAATATGTGTAGGATTTACACCGCGGCTCAGTTACCGCAATTGCGTCTGATGGGTATCAACGTGGGCGGTAACGATTACTTGAATAGAAGAAAAAGAAAAAAAAATCGAGTCTAATCTTATCTAGGACGGCTTTGAAGCTTGGGCAGAACCATGATATCTAAAATGTCTAAAATAAAGCATTTAAATAACTTTTATGATTTAAAGGAGCAGTAGCAGCACGTTTTAGGGGGAAATAAGTTGATGTAAGGAAGATGAAAATAAATGGTACCAATTGAAAGACAATGTATTTAAACTAAATGAAGCAGTCAAAAATTTAACATGTAATGTAATTTTCAGCCATGCGATTCCTTCTTCTTACACAAAATGAATTAAAGGTGTTGCTGCCACTGGACTTTATGTGTATCTTTATAACTTGTCCCCTGACTATGGATTATTGCTTTGTGTAATGAGAATCAAAAAAAATATTTAGCAGTAAAAAATAGAAATATAAAATTCAAAAAAAGTGCTACTGCACATAAGGAATATAAGGTGAGGTCAGGAAACTGAAAATTAATGGTTCTAATTGAAAGACAATGTATTAAAAGTAAATGAAGCAGTAATAATTCAAATATATAACGTAAAGTTAAGCCATGTGATCCCTTTTTCTTACACAAAATGAATTAAAGGTGTTCACACAAAATGGCCGCCAATGGATTTTATGTGAATCTTCATACTTTTTCCTCGGACTATGGATCATTGGCTTGTGTAATGAGATTTTTGACACTGTCAAAATAATACATTTAGCATTAACTTTCAATTATCAGGGAAATATTTAAAATATAAAATTGTCAAAAAACGTGCTGCTGCCCCTTTAATGGTTATCGTTTTGTCGTTGTTGATGTGTCAAGAATACTGAACCTTGAGAAACCGAATACTACAGAAAGAATACTGATTTTTATGATCACTTCTTAAAATATGTCAATTATTTTACTGTATTCATATCAAAAACATAAAATATTCATTCTAATTTGTATTATACCAAATGCTAACTGCTTTGCAAATGTTGTGAAATAAATCGCGTAATATTGGGTTTAATAACAAATCGTATGTTCATGATTTTTTTTATTAGACATTTTCTGAATTAATAAATCATGTGTATTTTGACCGGGATATCCATTGTTGTTGTCGTATTGTTTTTATATTGTTCTGTAACTAGTTACAAATTAGCTGAAATGAAATTAAGACGTAAATGAAGTTTTTGAAAATATAAACAATCAAGTTGTTCTCACATTCATCAAATAACTTTTATCCTTTGATCATATAAGCACATCTTCTTCTATTGTTTTCACCTATCAATGATTATATGCGTTTTCAATTTAAAAAAATCTAAATACATTTGTAAAAATTACATGTTTGACTTTTTTTGAGTGACAGCTGGTGTTTCGTAGCAGTGATAGCATATCAGCTTGTCTAATATACCATTGCGAGAAATGACAATCCAGAAGTTATTATCTTTTAATACACAAAAACAACAATAATTTGAGATTACAGTGTTGGGAAAGTCTATAACGAGTGGTGTACATGACAAGATAGAACATATGATTACGTGGGCGGTCAAACCTCGATCTGTTCTCGAAAGAAAGCATATACAATTGCAAAAATCGTACGTTTTTTCACTTTAAATATGAGCGGAACACGATATGTATCGAGTAAATATTGTCTCTACAACATTTCCCTACGGCGATGTTCAACTTGTTTTCTGCTGCGCAAACACTCATGTTTTCTTGCCCTTTTAGTTACACGTCTTATCGGCAGGTTGTCCTAGCTTGTACTTACATGTCATTGGTTGCCATATATTTAAAATTGACATCCACAATACTACGCACAATGTACTGAACGATCCCCAAAAGCCATTCATTCCTCCTGTCCATATTAATAGTATTCATCCTTCCTGTCCATATTACTGGTATTCATCCCTCCTGTGTAAATTTACTGGTATTCATCCCTACTTTAAATATAACTTGTATTCATCCCTCCTGTTCATATTACTGCTTTTCATCCCTACTGTAAATATAAATATAACTGGTATTCATCCCTCCTGTGTATATTACTGGTATTCATCCCTACTTTAAATAAAACTTGTATTCATCCCTACTTTAAATATAACTGGTATTCATCCCTACTGTGTATATTACTGGTTTTTATCCCTACTGTTCATATTACTGGTATTAATCCCTACTGTTCATATTGCTGGCATTCATCCCTACTGTTTATATTACTGGTATTCATCCCTCCTGAGTATATTACTGGTATTCATCCCTACTGTTCATATTACTGGTATTCATCCTACTGTTTATATTACTGGTATTCATCACTACTGTTTATATTACTGGTATTCATCCCTACTGTTTATATTACTGGTATTCATCCCTACTGTTTATATTACTGGTATTCATTACTACTGTTTATATTACTTGTATTCATCACTACTGTTTATATTACTGGTATTCATCCCTCCCGTCAATGTTACTGGTATTCATCCCTCCTGTCCATGTTACTGGTATTCATCCCTCCTGTCAATATTACTGGTATTCATCCCTCCTGTCAATGTTACTGGTATTCATCCCTCCTGTCAATATTACTGGTATTCATCACTCCTGTCAATATTACTGGTATTCATCCCTCCTGTCGATATTACTGGTATTCATCCCTCCTGTGTATATTACTGGTATTCATCCCTCCTGTCCATGTTACTGGTATTCATCCCTCCTGTCAATATTACTGGTATTCATCCCTCCTGTCAATATTACTGGTATTCATCCCTCCTGTCAATATTACTGGTATTTATCCCTCCTGTCAATGTTACTGGTATTCATCCCTCCTGTCAATGTTACTGGTATTCATCCCTCCTGTCCATGTTACTGGTATTCATCCCTCCTGTCCATGTTACTAGTATTCATCCCTCCTGTCAATATTACTGGTATTCATCCCTCCTGTCAATATTACTGGTATTCATCCCTCCTGTCCATGTTGCTGGTATTCATCCCTCCTGTCCATGTTACTGGTATTCATCCCTCCTGTACATGTAACTGGTATTCATCCCTCCTGTCCATGTTACTGGTATTCATCCCTCCTGTCCATATTACTGGTATTCATCCCTCCTGTCAATGTTACTGGTATTCATCCCTCCTGTCAATATTACTGGTATTCATCCCTCCTGTCCATTTTACTGGTATTCATCCCTCCTGTCCATGTTACTGGTATTCATCCCTCCTGTCAATGTAACTGGTATTCATCCCTCCTTTCCATATTACTGGTATTCATCCCTCCTGTCAATATTACTGGTATTCATCCCTCCTGTCCATGTTACTGGTATTCATCCCCCCTGTCAATGTTACTGGTATTCATCCCTCCTGTCAATGTTACTGGTATTCATCCCTCCTTTCCATATTACTGGTATTCATCCCTCCTGTCAATATTACTGGTATTCATCATCCCTCCTGTCAATATTACTGGTATTTATCCCTCCTGTCCATATTACTGGTATTCATCCCTCCTGTCAATATTACTGGTATTCATCCCCCCTGTCAATGTTACTGGTATTCATCCCTCCTGTCCATATTACTGGTATTCATCCCTCCTGTCAATGTTACTGGTATTCATCCCTCCTGTCCATGTTACTGGTATTCATCCCTCCTGTCCATGTTACTGGTATTCATCCCTCCTGTCAATGTTACTGGTATTTATCCCTCCTGTCCATATTACTGGTATTCATCCCTCCTGTCAATGTAACTGGTATTCATCCCTCCTGTCAATATTACTGGTATTCATCCCTCCTGTCCATGTTACTGGTATTCATCCCTCCTGTCAATATTACTGGTATTCATCCCTCCTGTCAATGTTACTGGTATTCATCCCTCCTGTCAATATTACTGGTATTCATCCCTCCTGTCAATGTTACTGGTATTCATCCCTCCTGTCCATGTTACTGGTATTCATCCCCCCTGTCAATGTTACTGGTATTCATCCCTCCTGTCAATGTTACTGGTATTCATCCCTCCTGTCAATATTACTGGTATTCTTCCCTCCTGTCCATGTTACTGGTATTCATCCCTCCTGTCAATGTAACTGGTATTCATCCCTCCTGTCAATGTTACTGGTATTCATCCCTCCTGTCAATATTACTGGTATTCTTCCCTCCTGTCCATGTTACTGGTATTCATCCCTCCTGTCAATGTTACTGGTATTCATCCCTCCTGTCAATATTACTGGTATTCATCCCCCCTGTCCATGTTACTGGTATTCATCCCTCCTGTCAATGTTACTGGTATTCATCCCTCCTGTCAATGTTACTGGTATTCATCCCTCCTGTCAATGTTCCTGGTATTCATCCCTCCTGTCAATATTACTGGTATTCATCCCTCCTGTCCATGTTACTGGTATTCATCCCTCCTGTCCATGTTACTGGTATTCATCCCTCCTGTCAATGTTACTGGTATTTATCCCTCCTGTCCATATTACTGGTATTCATCCCTCCTATCAATATTACTGGTATTCATCCCTCCTGTCAATATTACTGGTATTCATCCCTCCTGTCCATATTACTGGTATTCATCCCTCCTGTCCATATTACTGGTATTCATCCCTCCTGTCAATGTTACTGGTATTCATCCCTCCTGTCAATATTACTGGTATTCATCCCTCCTGTCAATGTTACTGGTATTCATCCCTCCTGTCAATATTACTGGTATTCATCCCTCCTGTCAATGTTACTGGTATTCATCCCTCCTGTCAATGTTACTGGTATTCATCCCTCCTGTCAATATTACTGGTATTCATCCCTCCTGTCCATATTACTGGTATTCATCCCTCCTGTCAATATTACTGGTATTCATCCCTCCTGTCAATATTACTGGTATTCATCCCTCCTGTCCATATTACTGGTATTCATCCCTCCTGTCCATGTTACTGGTATTCATCCCTCCTGTCAATGTTACTGGTATTTATCCCTCCTGTCAATGTTACTGGTATTCATCCCTCCTGTCAATGTTACTGGTATTCATCCCTCCTGTCAATGTTACTGGTATTCATCCCTCCTGTCCATGTTACTGGTATTCATCCCTCCTGTCAATGTTACTGGTATTCATCCCTCCTGTCAATGTTACTGGTATTCATCCCTCCTCTCAATATTACTGGTATTCATCCCTCCTGTCAATATTACTGGTATTCATCCCTCCTGTCCATGTTACTGGTATATGTTGCTGGTATTCATCCCTCCTGTCAATATTACTGGTATTCATCCCTCCTGTCCATGTTACTGGTATTCATCCCTCCTGTCAATATTACTGGTATTCATCCCTCCTGTCAATATTACTGGTATTCATCCCCCCTGTCCATGTTACTGGTATTCATCCCTCCTCTCAATATTACTGGTATTCATCCCTCCTGTCCATATTACTGGTATTCATCCCTCCTGTCCATGTTACTGGTATTCATCCCTCCTGTCAATGTTACTGGTATTCATCCCTCCTGTCCATGTTACTGGTATTCATCCCTCCTGTCAATGTTACTGGTATTCATCCCTCCTGTCAATATTACTGGTATTCATCCCTCCTGTCAATGTTACTGGTATTCATCCCTCCTGTCCATGTTACTGGTATTCATCCCTCCTGTCAATATTACTGGTATTCATCCCTCCTGTCAATGTTACTGGTATTCATCCCTCCTGTCAATATTACTGGTATTCATCCCTCCTGTCAATGTTACTGGTATTCATCCCTCCTGTCCATGTTACTGGTATTCATCCCTCCTGTCAATGTTACTGGTATTCATCCCTCCTGTCAATATTACTGGTATTCATCCCTCCTGTCCATGTTACTGGTATTCATCCCTCCTGTCCATGTTACTGGTATTCATCCCTCCTGTCAATGTTACTGGTATTCATCCCTCCTGTCAATATTACTGGTATTCATCCCTCCTGTCAATGTTACTGGTATTCATCCCTCCTGTCAATGTTACTGGTATTCATCCCTCCTGTCAATATTACTGGTATTCATCCCTCCTGTCCATATTACTGGTATTCATCCCTCCTGTCAATATTACTGGTATTCATCCCTCCTGTCAATATTACTGGTATTCATCCCTCCTGTCCATATTACTGGTATTCATCCCTCCTGTCCATGTTACTGGTATTCATCCCTCCTGTCAATGTTACTGGTATTTATCCCTCCTGTCAATGTTACTGGTATTCATCCCTCCTGTCAATGTTACTGGTATTCATCCCTCCTGTCAATGTTACTGGTATTCATCCCTCCTGTCCATGTTACTGGTATTCATCCCTCCTGTCAATGTTACTGGTATTCATCCCTCCTGTCAATGTTACTGGTATTCATCCCTCCTCTCAATATTACTGGTATTCATCCCTCCTGTCAATATTACTGGTATTCATCCCTCCTGTCCATGTTACTGGTATATGTTGCTGGTATTCATCCCTCCTGTCAATATTACTGGTATTCATCCCTCCTGTCCATGTTACTGGTATTCATCCCTCCTGTCAATATTACTGGTATTCATCCCTCCTGTCAATATTACTGGTATTCATCCCCCCTGTCCATGTTACTGGTATTCATCCCTCCTCTCAATATTACTGGTATTCATCCCTCCTGTCCATATTACTGGTATTCATCCCTCCTGTCCATGTTACTGGTATTCATCCCTCCTGTCAATGTTACTGGTATTCATCCCTCCTGTCCATGTTACTGGTATTCATCCCTCCTGTCAATGTTACTGGTATTCATCCCTCCTGTCAATATTACTGGTATTCATCCCTCCTGTCAATGTTACTGGTATTCATCCCTCCTGTCCATGTTACTGGTATTCATCCCTCCTGTCAATATTACTGGTATTCATCCCTCCTGTCAATGTTACTGGTATTCATCCCTCCTGTCAATATTACTGGTATTCATCCCTCCTGTCAATGTTACTGGTATTCATCCCTCCTGTCCATGTTACTGGTATTCATCCCTCCTGTCAATGTTACTGGTATTCATCCCTCCTGTCAATATTACTGGTATTCATCCCTCCTGTCCATGTTACTGGTATTCATCCCTCCTGTCCATGTTACTGGTATTCATCCCTCCTGTCAATATTACTGGTATTCATCCCTCCTGTCAATGTTACTGGTATTCATCCCTCCTGTCAATGTTACTGGTATTCATCCCTCCTGTCCATGTTACTGGTATTCATCACTACTGTTTATATTACTGGTATTCATCCCTCCTGTCAATATTACTGGTATTCATCCCTCCTGTCAATGTTACTGGTATTCATCCCTCCTGTCCATGTTACTGGTATTCATCCCTCCTGTCCATGTTACTGGTATTCATCCCTCCTGTCCATGTTACTGGTATTCATCCCTCCTGTCAATGTTACTGGTATTCATCCCTCCTGTCAATGTTACTGGTATTCATCCCTCCTGTCCATGTTACTGGTATTCATCCCTCCTGTCCATGTTACTGGTATTCATCCCTCCTGTCCATGTTACTGGTATTCCTCCCTCCTGTCAATATTACTGGTATTCATCCCTCCTGTCAATATTACTGGTATTCATCCCTCCTGTCCATATTACTGGTATTCATCCCTCCTGTCAATATTACTGGTATTCATCCCTCCTGCTAATATTACTGGTATTCATCCCTCCTGTCAATATTACTGGTATTCATCCCTCCTGTCCATGTTACTGGTATTCATCCCTCCTGTCAATGTTACTGGTATTCATCCCTCCTGTCCATGTTACTGGTATTCATCCCTCCTGTCCATGTTACTGGTATTCATCCCTCCTGTCCATGTTACTGGTATTCATCCCTCCTGTCAATGTTACTGGTATTCATCCCTCCTGTCAATATTACTGGTATTCATCCCTCCTGTCAATATTACTGGTATTCATCCCTCCTGTCCATGTTACTGGTATTCATCCCTCCTGTCCATGTTACTGGTATTCATCCCTCCTGTCAATATTACTGGTATTCATCCCTCCTGTCAATATTACTGGTATTCATCCCTCCTGTCAATATTACTGGTATTCATCCCTCCTGTCCATGTTACTGGTATTCATCCCTCCTGTCCATGTTACTGGTATTCATCCCTCCTGTCCATATTACTGGTATTCATCCCTCCTGTCAATGTTACTGGTATTCATCCCTCCTGTCAATATTACTGGTATTCATCCCCCCTGTCCATGTTACTGGTATTCATCCCTCCTGTCAATATTACTGGTATTCATCCCTCCTGTCAATATTACTGGTATTCATCCCTCCTGTCCATGTTACTGGTATTCATCCCTCCTGTCCATGTTACTGGTATTCATCCCTCCTGTCAGTATTACTGGTATTCATCCCTCCTGTCCATATTACTGGTATTCATCCCTCCTGTCAATGTTACTGGTATTCATCCCTCCTGTCAATGTTACTGGTATTCATCCCTCCTGTCAATATTACTGGTATTCATCCCTCCTGTCAATATTACTGGTATTCATCCCCCCTGTCCATGTTACTGGTATTCATCCCTCCTGTCAATATTACTGGTATTCATCCCTCCTGTCCATGTTACTGGTATTCATCCCTCCTGTACATGTAACTGGTATTCATCCCTGCTGTCAATATTACTGGTATTCATCCCTCCTGTCAATGTTACTGGTATTCATCCCTCCTGTCAATATTACTGGTATTCATCCCTCCTGTCAATATTACTGGTATTCATCCCCCTGTCCATGTTACTGGTATTCATCCCTCCTGTCAATATTACTGGTATTCATCCCTCCTGTCAATGTTACTGGTATTCATCCCTCCTGTCCATGTTACTGGTATTCATCCCTCCTGTCAATATTACTGGTATTCATCCCCCCTGTCCATGTTACTGGTATTCATCCCTCCTGTCAATATTACTGGTATTCATCCCTCCTGTCAATGTTACTGGTATTCATCCCTCCTGTCCATGTTACTGGTATTCATCCCTCCTGTCCATGTTACTGGTATTCATCCCTCCTGTCAATATTACTGGTATTCATCCCTCCTGTCAATATTACTGGTATTCATCCCTCCTGTCCATGTTACTGGTATTCATCCCTCCTGTCAATGTTACTGGTATTCATCCCTCCTGTCCATGTTACTGGTATTTATCCCTCCTGTCCATGTTACTGGTATTCATCCCTCCTGTCCATGTTACTGGTATTCATCCCTCCTGTCAATATTACTGGTATTCATCCCTCCTGTCAATATTACTGGTATTCATCCCTCCTGTCAATATTACTGGTATTCATCCCTCCTGTCCATGTTACTGGTATTCATCCCTCCTGTCAATGTTACTGGTATTCATCCCTCCTGTCCATGTTACTGGTATTCATCCCTCCTGTCCATGTTACTGGTATTCATCCCTCCTGTCCATGTTACTGGTATTCATCCCTCCTGTCAATGTTACTGGTATTCATCCCTCCTGTCAATGTTACTGGTATTCATCCCTCCTGTCAATATTACTGGTATTTATCCCTCCTGTCCATGTTACTGGTATTCATCCCTCCTGTCCATGTAACTGGTATTCATCCCTCCTGTCAATATTACTGGTATTCATCCCTCCTGTCAATATTACTGGTATTCATCCCTCCTGTCAATATTACTGGTATTCATCCCTCCTGTCCATGTTACTGGTATTCATCCCTCCTGTCCATGTTACTGGTATTCATCCCTCCTGTCAATATTACTGGTATTCATCCCTCCTGTCAATATTACTGGTATTCATCCCTCCTGTCAATATTACTGGTATTCATCCCTCCTGTCCATGTTACTGGTATTCATCCCTCCTGTCCATGTTACTGGTATTCATCCCTCCTGTCCATGTTACTAGTATTCATCCCTCCTGTCCATGTTACTGGTATTCATCCCTCCTGTCAATATTACTGGTATTCATCCCTCCTGTCAATATTACTGGTATTCATCCCTCCTGTCCATGTTACTGGTATTCATCCCTCCTGTCAATGTTACTGGTATTCATCCCTCCTGTCAATATTACTGGTATTCATCCCCCCTGTCCATGTTACTGGTATTCATCCCTCCTGTCAATATTACTGGTATTCATCCCTCCTGTCCATGTTACTGGTATTCATCCCTCCTGTCCATGTTACTGGTATTCATCCCTCCTGTCAATATTACTGGTATTCATCCCTCCTGTCCATGTTACTGGTATATGTTGCTGGTATTCATCCCTCCTGTCAATATTACTGGTATTCATCCCTCCTGTCCATGTTACTGGTATTCATCCCTCCTGTCAATATTACTGGTATTCATCCCCCCTGTCCATGTTACTGGTATTCATCCCTCCTGTCAATATTACTGGTATTCATCCCTCCTGTCAATGTTACTGGTATTCATCCCTCCTGTCCATGTTACTGGTATTCATCCCTCCTGTCAATATTACTGGTATTCATCCCTCCTGTCAATGTTACTGGTATTCATCCCTCCTGTCAATGTTACAGGTATTCATCCCTCCTGTCCATGTTACTGGTATTCATCCCTCCTGTCAATATTACTGGTATTCATCCCTCCTGTCAATATTACTGGTATTCATCCCTCCTGTCCATGTTACTGGTATTCATCCCTCCTGTCAATGTTACTGGTATTCATCCCTCCTGTCCATGTTACTGGTATTCATCCCTCCTGTCCATGTTACTGGTATTCATCCCTCCTGTCCATATTACTGGTATTCATCCCTCCTGTCAATATTACTGGTATTCATCCCTCCTGTCAATGTTACTGGTATTCATCCCTCCTGTCAATGTTACTGGTATTCATCCCTCCTGTCAATGTTACTGGTATTCATCCCTCCTGTCCATGTTACTGGTATTCATCCCTCCTGTCCATTTTACTGGTATTCATCCCTCCTGTCAATGTTACTGGTATTCATCCCTCCTGTCCATGTTACTGGTATTCATCCCTCCTGTCAATATTACTGGTATTCATCCCTCCTGTCAATATTACTGGTATTCATCCCTCCTGTCAATGTTACTGGTATTCATCCCTCCTGTCCATGTTACTGGTATTCATCCCTCCTGTCCATTTTACTGGTATTCATCCCTCCTGTCAATGTTACTGGTATTCATCCCTCCTGTCCATGTTACTGGTATTCATCCCTCCTGTCAATATTACTGGTATTCATCCCTCCTGTCAATGTTACTGGTATTCATCCCTCCTGTCAATGTTACTGGTATTCATCCCTCCTGTCCATGTTACTGGTATTCATCCCTCCTGTCAATATTACTGGTATTCATCCCTCCTGTCAATGTTACTGGTATTCATCCCTCCTGTCAATATTACTGGTATTCATCCCTCCTGTCAATATTACTGGTATTCATCCCACCTGTCCATGTTACTGGTATTCATCCCTCCTGTCCATGTTACTGGTATTCATCCCTCCTGTCCATTTTACTGGTATTCATCCCTCCTGTCAATGTTACTGGTATTCATCCCTCCTGTCCATGTTACTGGTATTCATCCCTCCTGTCAATATTACTGGTATTCATCCCTCCTGTCAATATTACTGGTATTCATCCCTCCTGTCAATGTTACTGGTATTTATCCCTCCTGTCAATGTTACTGGTATTCATCCCTCCTGTCAATGTTACTGGTATTCATCCCTCCTGTCAATGTTACTGGTATTCATCCCTCCTGTCCATGTTACTGGTATTCATCCCTCCTGTCAATGTTACTGGTATTCATCCCTCCTGTCCATGTTACTGGTATTCATCCCTCCTGTCAATATTACTGGTATTCATCCTACTGTTTATATTACTGGTATTCATCCCTCCCGTCAATGTTACTGGTATTCATCCCTCCTGTCAATATTACTGGTATTCATCCCCCCTGTCCATGTTACTGGTATTCATCCCTCCTGTCAATATTACTGGTATTCATCCCTCCTGTCAATATTACTGGTATTCATCCCTCCTGTCCATGTTACTGGTATTCATCCCTCCTGTCAATATTACTGGTATTCATCCCTCCTGTTCATGTTACTTGTATTCATCCCTCCTGTCAATGTAACTGGTATTCATCCCCCCTGTCCATGTTACTGGTATTTATCCCTCCTGTCAATGTTACTGGTATTCATCCCTCCTGTCAATATTACTGGTATTCATCCCTTCTAAGCACATTATTGCTATTCATCCCGTTTTTTCATGTACAGCTATTCATCCCTCCTGTACATGTACAGCTATTCATCCCGTTTTTTCATGTACAGCTATTCATCCCGTGTTTTCATGTACTGCTTTTCATCCCCCTGTCAACATGCTTGCAAGCGGTACCGGGATTTATACCAAAAATACCACTATTCTATTTAAAAAGTTGCATATCCATAAAATCTTGTACTATACTACCTTACAACCACTAGAATGCAACTCAAACAGTTAAATTTTCCAAACATGATTGTAAAAGGCATACATTTGTTTTCTTGGGTACTAACTGATTGTTAAAATAGAACGGGTTTAAAGTTTTAAAGATTCCTCATCACTGATGCTGCAGATATGATTTGGTAACCATATCTTTAAAACTACAAAATTCAGTTTTGGCTATTCATATTATAATTAGTGAATTGATGACGAGAAGTTTTGTTAAAATTCATTCAGATATGATGAAGTTTATTTATGACACCTTTTCCTAATCAAAATTCCATCTGGCAGAAGCCGAAAGACATAAGTATTTAAATGACGGCAGTTGATAAAAGATATTAGGGCCCACCGGAGTTCGGTATAGCAACAAATCTTCACAATATGTATGTGTCAAATTTATAGCCAAGTAAGTAATAAGATCTACAGATATAGATATATACATTCATTTCATAATCGAAAAAAGACGTTCAATATCACGAGAAGTGACGTAGTTTTGGGGAAATAATTTGAAAAGCTGTAATATTTTTGTGTCGTTGATAGAGGAAATCAAGAGGACTGATTCCGTTTGCTCTCACACGTCAGACTACTTAAGTACATTACCTCAATCTACCACTTCATGTAAGAGGGCGGACACAAATGAAAAATGAAATGAAAATTCCATTAGGTTTTATGAGACGACTGGATGACATTTCCAAACGAGCCTCTTGGTGACGCACATCTGCGAGATATATTTTAATGGAATGACGATCTTTGATAGACAGTAATAAAAGAGCTAACTGGATGTTGTAAATGCAGTCCTTTATTGGTTATGTAGACAAAACGTCACAAACATCTATATTGCAATTAAGGTTAACTTGATAAAGAAATTTGTTTTGTCATCCTTTTTGAATATATTTAAACAAATATCTTTTTCTGCAATGTTTAATTCGGCCATATCAGAAAAGTATTTAAACGCAACGAATTTAAACCAAAACCTGTCGACCATGAGCTTGTGTATGTTTTAAAGGTTATTCCTGTAATAAAAACAGTGTATTCTTATCTAAATGAAAGTATACATGTATGTTTCTGTACAGAAAATCTATTTATAGAATCTTATATGAAAATTAGATTCTTACGTTAGCCATTTACGTTTATTATTTCGTTTAGATATATCAAAATTGATATTCATATATAACATATATTTCATTTAGCGTTGCTGTATTATTTATAAAGACAAAGTCATAAAGTCTTTAATGACTTGATGGTTGATCGAGAACTTTTCCTTATTTACGTTATCAACTTAAAGTACATCATGCCCCCAAAGTCTTAAATAACGTTATTTACAGTTGTCTGTGTTCATTGCCTCGTGAACACCCATTGAGAGACTCATAACCGTGAAGGTACTCACCCTACAAAAATGTATATCTGGTATTCTGAGCGTTCCAGCGATTGCAACGCTTTGCAAGTACTGGTAGTTTGGTCTTTGATGGTAAAGTCCTTCGAACGACAGTTTACCCAAAATGAAGTTAAAAATAATGATTAGTCATAGACTCAAATTGTTGACTCGTGAGTAATGACTTGCACTTGAGCAGGTGCAAATTCCCTTTTCGTAAACCTACAGTAAAGGTTACTATGGTACATTTCATAGGTGATTGTACTTTAAGTTTTAAGTATAATCTGGACTAAAGTTAGAAAATGTGCATAGATCATCGACCGTCACTTGGTACTCGCAAATATCTTGAAAAGAAAACTGGTTGGTAAAGTATCATAAGTTGGTTTGTAAAGCTAATCGACCTTCTCTTTAAATTTAGGACATATAAAAGCGCTTTATGACATTGGTATGAGTGTGTCCATTGTAAGTGACACGATACTTATTTGTTCCTATACTTAGCTTTTCATCCATTTGACTATCGGCACTGCAACAACCTCGTACGTATACTATACTTTATACTTTTTTACTTCAGTAAACGTTAAATACCTGTCATCGATACACTTCCCTTTATGTCACTATATATATGACTTTTAATTGATATTGACGAACCGAAGTAAATTAGACATTTCCACTTCAAAATTCAAATTCAACATATACACATATTGTTAACTTTGTTATAAGTATTTACTAGTATGTTCAACAATATCACTTAACAAAAATCACAATTTTATTATTGCAAAGGATATCCTAAGCTCAGTTAAAGTATTAACGCGTTAAATGAAAAACATTTCTACTTCACGTCTTTGATATTACCTGTTTCAGAGCGCGAGCCTATGACAACATCAATTACTCCCAACACGCTGTACAAGGTTGTATTAGGCCTGTCCTTGCATTTGTGGAATATGCCATTATATGAAACCAATCAGAGTATAAGGAAAAATGCCTTTATGGTATGCTACAAATGATAGTAACTATAGGTGTATTCAAATTTGTGGTATGGTTTTGTATAATGCCAGAATTTAAATAGAAATTGTTATTTTGATAATTGATAATTTGAAAAACATAAAAAATCGGGGCGGTGATCGCATTTATTGGAATAGAAACTTGCGAACACCCAAGATGGCAAGAGACCTATGGAAAGGTAGCCATAAAGCTAGGGGCTGTCGAATAAACTGTCTCGTAGTGTAATAACTATTTCAGTGCAGGGGTCGTTTCCTTGGCCGACGGCATTTGGAGGTTAATGAGCTCGCATGTATGGATCATGGTCTTGTCAGTGATAGAAGAACAGTGGACTTGACCTTTGTGCAGCAGACGGGGCAGGGTATTCCGCTATAGGCACAAAGGTTGTATTAAAGAGAGGAGATCTCACATAATTCCTTAGACTAATTAGTATTTGGTTTCTACAAGAGCCATTTCTGTAACGTAAAAGACCTATCGATTTTGAATAAAAGAGATTCTTTTACCATGTGCCCTTCTCACTTGGGAGCATTTGGAATATTTCCATCTCCATTCAGCATTGTGAATCAGTCTTCATATTGCAAATGTTAAAAGTTCTGTCTGTGAAGTGGTATTTAGAAGAAAAATGCTTAACTTTGGAGTATACAGTCCACTGTGTATATATCACGTTAAAGGTTAAGTGGTATTACAAATGCTTAAACCTTCAAACGAGAATTTGCTTTCCTAAATGGTATCTCAATATGCTATGTCAGTATTATATATCATATATGTCAGTATTAAATGTAAATTGCATCATATCTGAAATTTAATGAAAAGGTGTTTATTAAACATATATTGTGATGTACAAGTGAACAGTTGATGAATAGATAAGAAAATATGAAATGTTTCAGGTAACAAAGGAAGTGACAATAAATGGAAAATGTGATTAAGAATGACAAGAATGACGTCATTTTCAACATTGCCCAATGGTGTGAAGTTGTTATAGGAACGAACAAATTGTTCGATGTATATGTATGGAAATCTTCTCTAAGAAACGTTTTATATAGAGGAAACACTGAATGGAAAAGTTGATTCACAAAGACGTCGATGACGTCACGAGGACTCTCATAAAGTAAGGGTGATTGATTCAGTCAAAGACAAACTTCAATACGTGGGTGTTTAGAGATGTATCGTTATCTAGGCTATTAAGTAGGGAATTGGAGGCGGAAGGTTTACAGACGTATGAAGTTCTATAAAATGGCCCTGGAAGCTTTTTAGCTGATCTAAGATTCTAGGATTTATCACATACATTTTACCCAATAAAGTTAAAAAACGTTACTAGGTAGAAACTCTTTCCGTCAGGCCGATGAATAATAAGCGTTTCACAAAAATATTACAAACGTGTTAGTAAGCATGCTTTAGCTGTTTTGATGGCATCATTAAAACACATTTCTGAAAAGAAAGATGACGTCGAGCTAATGTTGCAAATAAAGATTGCGAATTACATCAGCTCAATAGGATCATCCGGGTGCTCTCATGTCATTTCATTGGCCCCTTATTTTTAGTTATTATAGGGACAGTTTAAGTAAACCTAGACTCAAAATTACCCGTTTCACTCCGATATTGAGTCTAGAAAAGTCTAGTAAAGGGTCGCGTCAGCCCACGTATCGAATTGACCAATCAGCACTCATCTTACTAAGCCACAATAGTCTGCCTTTGTGGGTCTTAGGTCGCAGAAAGGTCGACAGACGCGACCCTTTACTAAACCTTTCTAGACTCAATACATGAGTGAAAGGGGGTAATATTGAGGCTAGTTTTACTTAGACTGTTTAATGAAATGGAATAATGGAGATCAGAAAATTGTGGATCCTCGTAAAAGGATATCTTTACACAGAGATTTCCTTCAAGTATGTTTCAAAGGCAGCAGCACCTGAAAATATTTGTTAGAGTTCATCAGTTTTTGTAAGTTTGTTATTTAATAGAATTTTAAATGAGATGAAATTCAAAGCGTAAACACCCACTTCAGCGAAAATATTTAAGTAACCCTTCGGGCGAAACGATTTGTCTGAAATAGTTAAAGTTTATTTTCATTCATTATACCTTATTTAAAATATAATGTCACGACGGACACGAGTGTAATGTTCAAATAAATCGCGATTCATCGTTTTTAGATCCGTAAGGAGATGTTGTATCTTTGTGATCATGGAGAAAATATTAGATATGTGTGATACTTTACCACAACTATGTCCTTTGTTTAAAGATCTAATCAATACTTACTAGTTTGTCGTCAGCGGGTAACAGCCCAACAGTTACTGAACGCAGCGGCACGAAGGTGGCGAACCGTAATACACTAATGATCATGAGTAGGGATATTTCTTTTCAGGGGGGGGGGGGTTAATAGATAAACGGGCGATAAACATGCTGCCTCATTTAGCCAAAATATTTGACGGGATCAGTCTACTTTTAGTTTGTATATGTGACGGTTATACAACATCGACAGTGTTATTTTTAAGTGTATGTGACGGTTATACCACATCGACAGTGTTATTTTTAATAATGATAATACAGTAGTAAACACAAAATAAACAGAAACGTATTCATGATGCGATTAAATATTTCCGTCTACCCGATTGGACGATAGCCGGTCAAATAACAGTTTACCAAAAGCAAAATACAACCATTTGCTAAATAAGTGTTTAACTGACAGCTGTATTGTCCGAGGACGAAATCCGAAGTTCCACGGGTCAATAAAATGAATTATTGAAAACATCACTGTTTTATACATCCTGCCACATACAACAGTATATTGGGACTGCCTCCTTCTTCTAAGTTCATGACAGCTATCAAGCCATATGACTCGTTTTACTTACAGGCGATAAATAATGTCTCTATGTGACATTTGTCTACCCTTAGCCAATGAAAACATAGAGCCTGGGATATACTGTCTACAACCCTTGCATTCTTTAATCCGGGAATCGCCACTGCGAGAAATTGCATTGGACTGTTTTTAATGAGCCGTACGAAGCTCTTTGTCCCATTTCACAAAGCAACCTCAACTAAGGTTATCTTAACTCCAATTACATAACATTCTATTAAGGCTACCTTAAGGTGTTACGATCAAGTGCTTGAATTTCGTTGTAGCTCTAGTGAAACAAGAACGGCAATGTAGCAGAATGCAGTTGGTATTGTCACATTTGGAAGGTGATGATGGTGAAGGTATTGCAATACTGATGATGATTACGATGATCAACGTCGACAATTATCATGTTTGTGAAGTGATGAAGGGAATGATCACATTGTAAATTATGTTAATTGACCATCATAATACCAACATCGAAAAGATGATATGTTATTTCCATATATCGGTCTATGTTACACGTATCCGTGGCGTACAGAATTCTGGAACTGGACAGCAAGAGATTAAATCTTAGAAGTGAGAGGTCAACCAAGTGCGTACGAGGTATATAGGTACTGATGTGATGTTGTTATTGATGGTCATATCAGTAAGCGGATAAGTACAATGATATATAGCGTCAAATTAAATGTTTTTCATTGGAAGAGGTAATGGGCTTAAAATGAAGAGCGTTCTATGAAGAGTATCAGCAAGTAGGATGTTTGATAGACAAGATGTCTCTGGTTTCTACTTCTCTATTCTAAAGTTAAATGTCAGGTAGAAACAAAGTACAGAAATATATTGTGCGCAACCAGTTCCATTTGCTGATCAAGTTCCCTAGGCAGGTGATGAAAAGGTCAGAGAGATAATACAAGAAGTGTTCATCATGGTTTTTATATTGTGTCACTACTCCCATCACAACACCAGGGGCTCTGCAATAACAGAGAGAAAGAAGCACAGTAATTTACTTGATTTTATACCCAATCCTCTGAAGGACGACAACATCGTCTTCCAAATGCCACTGATCATCTAATTGTAAAGTTATTCACTGAGTGTCCGTACTGTCAGGCGTATAGAAAGTTAATCTAACACGATGTGTTGAATTAAACTGACAGTAGTGAAACTGTCTTGGTTATTGCTGTCCAATTAACGCCCACTTGAAAGTGTTTGTTCAATTTGTAATCAGTGAATTGATTTTGTATATTCACAATGATGGGCGGTCAGTACTATTGTGAGATATATGTATTTCAATGTTTCATGCATTTTAAAGGGATGGTAAATCCGAAAAAAATAATATATTACAAGAAAATTGTTTTGTTGAATAATCAGCATCGGTTCAAGAACAAAAGTAACAATTTTGGTTAAGCTTGGCGAATCGATTTTCCTACCTCAAATGATTAAGTTCACACAAACCTTGTCGCCAGCTCTGTTCACTCGATACTTTCTCCTATTTTTCTACAATCAAAAGTCATCTATATTCTATAATTTCTTCTATGATTAGGGATAACTTGTTTGAGAAATGTCATGTAAGGCACGCTGAAGATAATAATTCGTACATTTAAAAAAAACTGAAGAAAAACCTGTGATACTTCCCCTTTAAGAATGCATCTTATGACAATATTATAATGGCTAGCTTAGATGTAGCGTCACAGCACCTCCAGGCTTTTAGTATTCTGTGCTCCTTCACACAGGTCTCAACCGGGCTGACCTATAGGCGCTGACAAGTGACCTGCTCCTTTACCCTGGAGTCAGCGGACTGACGTTTAGGCGCCTCCTTCTTTACCCTTGTCTCACCCGGACTGACGTTTAGGCGCCTCCTTCTTTACCCTTGTCTCACCCGGGCTGACCTATAGGCGCTGAAAGATAACCTGCTCCTTTACCCTGGAGTCAGTTTAGGCGTTAAGGTGGCTCCTTCTTTACCCATGTCTCATCCAGGCTGTCGTATAGGTGCTGAAAGGTAACCTGCTCCTTTACCCTGGAGTCAGTTTAGGCGTTTAGGCGCTTCCTTCTTTACCCTTGTCTCATCCAGGCTGACGTATAGGTGCTCAAAAGTAACCTGCTCCTTTACCCTTCAGTCAGTTTAGGCGTTTAGGCGCCTCCTTCTTTACCCTAGTCTCACTCAGGCTGACGTAAAGGTGCTTAAAAGTAACCTGCTTCTTTACCCTTCCGTCAGTTTAGGCGTTTAGGCGCCTCCTTCTTTACCCTTGTCTCACTCAGGCTGACGTATAGGTGCTGAAAGGTCGCCTGTTCTTTTACCCTGGTCTCACCCAGGCTGACGTAAAGGCGCTCAATGGTCGCCTCGAACACGAGTTTGACCAGGAGGCTCAGGGTGGGACTCAGGGGCGCAAAACACCTACGTATAGCTCTGCTTGGCGTGGAAAACAAGGAATCATCCTACTAACATCCATACGAATTCTTATAAAGATAATACAATGCTAACAATATCATGCATTTCAGGTACAATTTAGAAATAACAGTAGTTGTTTTACATTGCTTCCCTGCAATTTTATATATATCGTTCTTGAAATAGTTGAAATCGAAAAGAAAGCAGCTGTTTCATCACTGAACAACGTTTACTGAGCTCAAGTGGGCGTTCCATTCATTTTGTATGATATTATGTTAATAGCGAAGGTGCTGAAACAATACGCTGTGTCAGCAAGTACTGAATAATCAATCTGCCAGCTTAAACTATTCATACTGTACATTGAAAAACATTGGAAGTGCAATTAACATAAGTTCGTAAAAGCGTTAATGGAACAAGATGTTATGATAATATCTCTTTTTATTCAAATTACATGTATATTTTCAAACATATGCTATTCATGGTAACACATAAGGTAATGGTAAGTCATTTATCAGTAACTGCGGTGATAATAAGGGCGATTCAACAGCTAATTCCTATATGTTTAACACTTTTAAACGTTTCTGACGATTACCGAAAGTTATGAAACACTTAAAGCACATTCATTAACAAGAGTTGATTTAAAGAGACAAAAACAATTTGCTTGTTGATAAATATCCACATATTAAATGAGATTGACCTCAAATACTGCAACCCTTAAGAAAAATATACAAGCTAATAATATCGCAAAATCAAGTCTGAGAACATTATCGTTAAAATGACCCGAACAAAAACGCATTGTCTGCGATTAAATCAATATGCACGGCTCTGATATCTGATAAAGTAATAGTAATACACCAATCGTATTTCAAGTTTGAAACGGCATCTGTGAGTAAATCTGAATCTCAGAAGCTTTAGGTTTCTTGTCATATATGTAGTCTTTACAGTATCTCAAATGGAAGGATTGATAAACAAAAAGGAATAGTGTACGTGTCCATACCAAATATGAAAATTTTGAAGGCTTTGTCGTTATTAAAGCGAAAAACATTGAATTATTGAAATGTTTATCTTCTATATTCAACCAAACGATACATAAAAATGTCACAAAATATTTGGAGAACTCAAACGATAAATAGTTAACGAACCCACGTAAATTTCGGTTGTCATTGTCTTTAGATGATCAAAGCATGAACTGCAAAATGCTTGGAACTTTGAAAAGAAAACAAAATGCAAAGTGTTTATTTAGGGGAAAAAATGAGGATAATGATTCAAACCAATGGGAATCTATAAGCTTATACTTGCATAAAATATCCTCATGGTGAATGTTGACGAGTTTGGTTTGATACTTTCCTTCAAAACAGAACCTCAAAATGCAACAAATCGATAATCAACATTTGAGGCGCCTGTGAAAACACGCCTTTACAGATGATTTGAGGTAAAACCCTGTCGTTCATCATTTAGGCGTTTAGTTTTCGTGTCATGTTTAGTTTTTGTTTAGTTTCATGTCAACGTTCTGCTTTGTAAATTAGATAAAAACATTATTCCATTACTGCAACTTTGTTCCGTAGTAAAGAGAAGTAAAGCAAGCAACAAACAAATAATCACATGAATTCCTGAAAACTAATTGACTTGATTTTAACATTTTGGATTATAAAAACGTTACATGGCTTTGGATTATAAAAAATGTTACATGACTTTGCTCATTTATCAATACTGTATTTAACAAAATATAATATAAAAGACCCATAATCCAATAATGAAATTATTACAGCCATGAATTCAACAAATATTCTCAATAATTTGGTCACATTATGATATTTGAGCTTAATCTTCCAAAAAGCAAACATGCGGATACAACATGTTTGATTCAGATAATCACTCATGCAGAACAAATTTGATCGTTTGAAACAAAAGGATATGAAAAGAAAATTGAATAGGGAAAGCCATTAATTCCCTAACTCGTTAACCTTTGTCTTTATCTGAAGGCATCTCTTTAGCTGAACATACATATCCATCGATCCAACCTACATGATGTAGACCTGTCCTCCTAGTTAATCAGCCTACTACAGTATGCTAAGGTCACGCTGTGATATCCTCCTGACTATATGATCACCCAGTCGCATAGAAGAACCGAGATATAATGCAGCAGTTGTTTTATATATTAATGTCGTCAAGCAACTGCATGTATAAGGTTATGTCCGATTACCCTGGGGCGTCAGTTCAGTTATTTTCAATGATTGGATGGTTACGAGGATAACCTGACTTTGATTTTCCTCAACTGAATGCTATTCAACTACAAACCTTAAAAACGTAATAAGTATGCAATATCAAGTTTAAATGTTGAGTTTAACGCTTCATACTTGAACAAAAAGGAACGAGAGACCTATAGGCACATATAAACGTCACAAGTGTAAGTTAATATAGTTGTGCAACGCTGGTTTCGAGGTTTGTATGCCCAGAAAGACAAGGTTATTTTCCCGGAATCGTACATGAAATTTGAGTTGTTATTACCAAGTTTGTAAGTCGGGGAACCTTAATATTTCGCACAAAAACAGAGTTGAAAGAATAAAGTGACATGTGCAAACGTGATAATATGATTTCTTTACCACCGGTTCTGTATTTGAAGTAATGTGAATTTCCCTCTGCATATCACATATTTTATCTCAAAATAATCGAATTGACAGGTAAGGATAGTTGTTTAAGTTTCGATTGAAACGTTAACAAACTGGCAGAAATATTTCAACGTTGTAATTATATCAACATAATCAAACTGATTATGAACTTCATATCATTTAAACCTTAGTCAAGAGCATTTTAAACTCTTGAGACTTATCATGAATCTGACACTTTTTATAATAACTTTTATACAAAGAGTTCCCAAGGGCATTTAATACATTCACAAGCAGATCAACAATTATGCAGTAAGAACTATTGGCCTTTATTTGTATAACCCTTCAGTATGGGGCCAATTTTGAAAGACGATAAATACTTACATGCAATTGTCAAACATTCAATTTTAACACCTGATGTTTAATATTAGACAACTTCAGACAACTTCGCCACAAAAAAGTTTCATCTTGAATCAAAAGTATTTTGCTTTTTTTGATACTGAGAATGCAACTTGCAACATTACTATAATCTGAAGATGTAGTATTTAAGCAAATATGATATCTCATCGAATGGCAAAATTAATTTCAAGAGGAATTAAAATTTGTTCACTTTACATTTAGCTGTAGCTTTAATAAACAGGGATGTTGAATTTGAGCCGTTGGCGATTGGAATCGAATGTAATACAAGTCATCACCTATTATTATTTCAACTTAGACAGTTTTTCATTTTTATTGATGTCATATCTGAACATTTCGATATCACGAAATGTCAAATACAAAGGAGTTTCATTCAGTTATTTATGACTAATTATAACCAGTTACAATTGAATATAATGAATATAGTTGTTTGAAATATGAATTTGCTGCCGTTACTAACATCGATTTAAATGAAGATTCAATGTATTATAGTAATTATAAAGCAACAGAAATATCCAAACTAATCAAGGGTTGGTCAAACTGCTCTATTCAAGATATATTCAATTAAACCAAACTAAAACTTGAAACAAGACTCTTCAGAAGATGACAAATCCCACCGATCCCAAATAAAGTTACGTTTCCATGAAAACCGCCAAAAAATCTGAAAAAACCCCTAAAAAATACCAAACCATACATCCACATATGCTGACGAATCCACATTCCAAATTTCAATGAGCTAGTTCTAATAGTTTTTGAGTTCTTCTCTGGAAAGCAAATTCCAAGTTACTTTTCCATAGAAACCGCCAAAAAAAATTCCAAAGAAGTTGAAAATACCAAGAGACACATCTAAATATGCTAACTAATCCATATGCCAAGTTTCATTTAGCTTGGTTTAACAGTTTTTGAGTTCTGCTCCGGAAACGACATGATAACGGGCGCACAGACAGGGTGACGACTATATCACACGGTATTACAGAACGGTGCGATAACATGGAGGTGGAATACTTCTGTCAATCATGACTATTTGGAGAACAAGAATGATATCACTAATGCTTGTTATTTTGGGTTGTGTCTCTGCAAATATGACGTTGATGCGAAAAAAAGAAATATTAATTCTGATGAATGAGTTCGATGTCAATGTATAGTTGATGGTATCCTGCTGTTATTTGTGTAGATTGCAACAATGACTGACTTTCTTATATTTTGTCAGAAAAAACACGTGACGTCACAAGATAAATTTTGGTTTTTGTTTCGAACAAAATCGGATTGAATCGTAACCGGATACATTATGCAATTCCTGCATTGTTTCATTTGTGTTATTTGAATAGTACATAAATTAATGAAGTAGAATTAAATGAATTACAACTTTTTAAGTTTTACCATTATGGGAATAACTTATTGAATATATACAAATACATTGTACATTACCTTCTTGTTTCGCTGAAACGTGCTTCATTTTGCCTAATCGTAATTCAAAATTAATGAATGTTCACAACAAATCATAGCAGTTATTACACTCTTTATGTTAACCTTTGACAAAAAGCAAAATCGGTGAACTCATTATCACTCCTTCGCATGTGTTCTTCACATTCGCAATAACTTGAAATGATATTAATGGATAGAAGGTGAAAACATACCGGCATTGAAAAAATTATGTTAGATGTTTATTTTGATATGTTATTATCGTATTGATCATAGACATTGCATGGCTTAATGGCGAGCCTTTAATCAAAAAGAGGGGATTCGAATCTATATTAGTTAAGAAAGTTTTAAGTTTAGAAAGATAAAAGAAGTTAATCGAAATTCTGCATGCTGATTATTTAACAAAAATATAAATCACAACGAATAAAGGATAGAGTTGACATGAATTCGATAATAAATTTACACGATTAACATGATTTAACAATTAAACGAGTTCAGATTTTACATCTAAAATGCCTACAAAATAAACAAACTCAGTCTTTATTGATTTATGAACTCAGTCTTTTAAAACATCATGATTTTTGGAATGTTGGAGGTAAGGAAAGTTTTTTTAGGAAGAATAATCCTAAACTGGACATATAAGTTTCCAATATTGTTAAATCTAAATTAAATCATTAATTGTTTTTGTGATTTGGAGTGCAGTTTTAACTGCTGTTATATTTCTGTTTAAATCATTTCTTTTGCCATGATAACATCTTGATTTGTTATAAATCACTAGTTTGGTTTAATAGTGCCATGTGTCAGGATCAACATGTGCCGAAATTGATATGGGTTTAAAGTTACTCAAATCGAAATTTCGCGGGGGAACATTAGTTAACGAATCTCTTAACGTCTTTTGATCGCTGCTTCACTGTTCTCTGACATTAGCGCGTACATCTATCGAAATGTTAGTTGGTGAAGACATTGAATTAATTACCTCTGTCTATCAGTAGGGTCGTTAATGTTGCAGTGGATAACATGAAAATGAAATTTGTCCTTATATTGAGAATTACGTTATTTACAAAATATATCAAAATAATTGGTTGAAATAAAGAAACTAACGAGCAGCTGTTCAAAGACAAGAAATCCCGTAGCAAGTCTGTAAAAACACTTTTAAATCACCAGTTGATCAGACGTTGTTCTGTGAGCACCTACATGTACACCAGAAACACTCACACCAATACAGAAATAGCTGTTTTAAACTCGTCGTTGCCTTAAGCATATTAACAAGACGGAAAGGATTGTACTGTAATTCACGTGCCATTAAGTTTCTTTTGACACACCTTAACCTATAATAATGTACACTTGAGAGAGGAGAGTAAAGAGACCAAGTAGAAATTACATTTAAGTGTTTTGAGATGCCCCCTGGGTAAAAGTAAAGGGCAAGGTGTGATTGCAAGGCAGCTGCTTCTATATTCCCAAAGGCACTTCTCCCTAGAAAGGCCAAGAGTATTAAGCTTGACAAAGGTGAAGGGTTCTTGAAATGTTCTTGATCCCAGTTTAGTCTGCTTAACACTTTGACCATTGAGACGGAAATGTTGCAGCTCATTTTTTCATCTTAGTATTATCAACTTTCTTTTTGGCCATGTTGGCATGGAAACACTTCCTTTTTGTACAAACCTAAACATTTTGCAACTAAAAGAATGTATACGTAAGTGAAAACGAGATTTAAATATAATCAGTGATTAGAAAAGTTTCCCTATTGGTGAATATACAAAACCATAAGAATGGAAGCAAAGATGCTTACATCATTCCAACGTGGATGGCCCAGTGTCAATGGATAGGCCATGATGTATTGGTATAGCGCATCTCTCTCATTATACTCTATTTCAAAAGTGCTAAATCTATTCAAATGCAATATTACCCCAGTTAATATCACACCAAACACTCTAAGGAATTCAATCCCGCTTTAATATCTTAGAATATCAGTGTCTGGATTTCCGAAACCGACTTACACGACGCACTAGGGAAGCACTGAGAATGTATGATAGTAACGAATAGCTAAGGAAGCAATTTCCAAAACCAATTCCTTTTCAGAAGGTAAACCCCTCACCCTCTACCACACCCCACTACCCCTTCCCAAATTCATGATCCGACAAAGTTTAGCTATAAAGCTCAAAGCTATGCTAGTCAGAGCTTTCATGCAGAAGAAAATGCATGAGTAATCTAGCTTTGAAGGATGAAATTGTAATTAATGTAAATCTACTTTAATATATACACCTTCAGGTGTAATTGTTATCCAAATTCGTTTCAATTATATTTAAATTCAATACGTAAAGATCAATAAGAAATGGCCCTTTCCCGTGAGCCGACAGTGTTTGCACACAGGCAGGATGGCCAAGTCTCAGGGTTGAAAGACACATCCAAAGCTATTAGGTAATTTCCCTCAACACCTCCGCCCACGCACAGTCCCGGCCAGGAGATAAAGCTGATGTGCAGAGTAGACCAGTTCCGAGGCTGCAGCCCGCAGTCCTCAATATGGTGTCTGACACACTCCAGTGAGAGACGAGATTAGAATGTCAACTGAGTTGGCACCCAAAAACCATACACTTCGATGTATCTCAGAAAACGATTTCTCGTGTGTGACCCTCGGCCATCTTCGAGATGAACTCTTTGTGTTCTACCTTGCCTTCAAGGCATATCAAACCTGTGAAACAGAGCAGCGACACCTATCGTGATCACCAGTTACGCCCCTTACATACTAGGTAATGAAATCGCCGCTTATATACGAAACTTAATAGTAATACTGACTTAATAACGTAACTGATAATCTACAATAGAATATCCCATTGAAAAATGTAATATCGATCATTATTCTGCTTGGTTGTTTTCAGATTTTTACTGAGAGCAAATGAGAGAATGTTAACAAAATAACAAATACGAATCCCTCCTTTTTTCAATAAGCATACAACCGTTATATTAAAAAATCAGGAGCTTATTTCTCTTAATACATATATAATTGTTCCTCTAACAATTTTTCTTATGTACAAGAAAGAAATTGCTGTGCACGAATGGGATTGTCGTCCAACAATACGAGCTTGTTATAAAACCTGTAATTTAACAAAACATAGGCGGTCATTATGATGTATAAGTTCATCTCAGTCTAAGTAAACCTAGCCTCAAAATTATCCGTTTCACTTCTATACTGAGTCTAGATAGGCTTGGTTGAGAGTCGCGTCAGCCCACGTGACCAAGTTGACCAATCAGAACTGAGCTTACCAAGCCACAATAGTCTGCCTTCGCACGTATAACGTTGGAAGGTCATAGGTCGCAGAAAGGTCGGCTGACGCGACCCTCTATTAGACCTTTTTAGACTCAGTATAGAAGTGAAACGGATAATATTGAGGCTAGGTTTACTTAGACTGAAGTTCATCTGAAACAGTAAAAATATTTATTTAAAAAAATCTTTTCTTCGTTTAGTGAACAGCAATGTATCGCTGCACGATTACGCGACAGCAGAACTTCAGTTAACCAGCTGTCTTCTGATTGGTCAATTCGACGTCCTCGCAGTGGGCTGATGTATAGCACAAAAAAAGTGGCGAAGGGCGAAGAGAGGAGAGTTTCAAATCCATTCATCTCGGCCGTGACGTTGTGAAGATGACCCTCCGCATCAACCTGTGTTTCATGCACTTTTTGAAATCGTACATAAATTCCGTTTGTGGAATTAATTATAATGCACGTTAGGCGACAGCAGTCAACCATTGAAACTAAGTTAGTTGAAGGTGTATATTACACATTGTTATCTACAACATTGTTATCTTTGGGATAACCCTATCTGAAAGTTACTCGTAACGCAAAACAAATCGTTAACATCTGTTCATTGCTTTCTAAATGCCACTTTACAGTCAAACGTTTATGCTGTTAACATTTTTAAAAAGTCACATCTTGTATTTTTTTAATTCCTTCATGTCTGTTCATAAGTACTAAAATGGTCGTCACTACTTGAATAACATATAAATTAATTCTTATTTAACTTTTTGACTTAAACGTATGGTGCTAACATACAATGTTCTCCAGCGTTCTTAGCAAAGTAAACTGAAAGACAGATTTATGTGCAGATCTTGAGATAAAAGAGAGGTGAGGAGAACCCCAATTTTCTGAAAAGAGGCACCTCACTGAAATCTCGTCGACTTTACGGAAGGTGGAAAACTGGCATTGTTGACTTGGACCTACAAAACGAGAAGAATTCCGAGAATTCCGGAAGTAAAGTGCATCCTTTCTCAGTTCCGCATTTCTCTGACATGAGTATGAATCCTGATATTTTAAACATGTTAGCCTATTTGGTCTTTCTTTTTCTTAATTATTTTCGTTTAGATGTTGATTTTTGTTATAACTTGTTCATTCCAATCATTACATGAAAATAAGAGGAAGCGGGGGCAGGTTTTTGCAAATGCCTAACTGAAGCTTTCTTGTATAATATTGAAAAACGGTTTATATCTCGTATATGAAAGAAATGAAACAAGCACTTGCACATTGCATATAACGATGATCGAACGTCTGAATAGGTTTTGGTAATAGGAGATGACGTTTTGTCGACTCCCAAAAATTTACAGGTACGTTTAATTAAGTGAAAAAATCTTTCTAGAGCTGGATATTGTAATCATACCATACCATTGCACATGAAAACGTGTTTTGCAGGGTTTAAAACAATGGCATCCAAAAGCCACACTACTTAGGCTGTCATAACTGATAACGTCTAAATTGTCTTAGCTTCCTAAAATGGCTTGATAAGACTTTGCACTCGACTGTTTTTAGCGTTTTAATAAAAAGCAACATCAAACAATCATATACAGAATCTAACTGCAATCAGAATGACTGTTTTGGTTCCTCAGACCAGTCCTCAAATCATACAGTTACTATGCTACCAAATGACAAAATTTTATACAGGTTGTGCTTAATTACTAAGTAAGTAACACGAGTCGTATTAAAAATAAGAATTGGAAATTTAATTCACTAAACAATATTCGACTTTCAGTAAAAGGTTTCACTTTTTATTCATTATACCATTTTGAATGTAAGATATCTGCCTTACATTCCGTTCCTAAATATTCCATACCGAGGGAGATTTTGAGCTAATGAATTCCCAAGCATCTCTTTTTCTTGGGGTTGAATATACAGCCTCGAACTCAATTACTTGTTTATTAGCGCGACTTCATCTGCAGAAAATATGATGATGCATTGTCTTCTAAATGTCAACAGCTTATGTTTCGTCTTAACTCGTTTCGCCTCGTTCAAGTCATTAGAATAAATCAGACTAAGTTACCAAGGAAACGCTTACTGGCTGCTAATACTTCTTATTCAGATTTCCTTGCTATAGGATTTCAAATCAAATTTCAGTTTAATCGCTTATTTTTATATCTTGAAAATGTCAAAAGCGTGTGGTATTTATCTGCAAGAGCGGCAGGAAAATTAATAAGATTCTGCGTTCATTTATGACTATCAGGAGATATATTGAACAGTAAATGTAATTTAGTAAAGGTTTCATTTCAATGGAAATAGGACGTTTCCTAATCTTTCAGTACAATTAAGCTCACACATTAAAGGTTATCTAGTAACAGTGTAAGTGTCACTTGCTACTCGCAAAAGCTTGGGATATTGATTTGGCAGGATAAACAAATTCTCCTTGCAATGGGATGTTTAGATTTTAAAAATCCCAAATAGGGATATTAATTATTATTTTGATATGATTTAAGGTTGAATCATCTTTTTCAGAAAAATCTTGCCACTTTGTTGTGAATGAGTGACGATTTTTATATGAGAGAAATCGGACAATCTGCAAATTATAAAACATATGTTACTTATATTATCCGCCATTTTGAATGGATATCATATGTGGCACGAAACGCCTACTAGACAGAGTAGCGTGCCATACCAAGGAAGTGTTGTATCTGTCTTGTCACATTTGGCAATTCGTATACTGACATTTTGATATTGGTACTACATTTGAAATCGATATACATACATTGCAAATTATGATAATCGTATATGTACGTTGATACAAGATGTTTGGCCTCAGTTAAAGAGTCGCTGATTCGAGATCATATGAACACAATCTATTTCTCATAACAGTATCATAAATACACATTCAAAGTGTTGTACCAATGCACATTATACAAAAAACAACGATGATAAGTGAAATAATTGCATGTTTTTCAAAAACTGAAATGACAACCGGATATGTTCCATGGACAACATCCTTTTCAAGAGCAGTAGGAATGTATTACATTGAGGTGCATGGGCAAAGAATCCCCAACCAGCACACCCTTACAATCACCGATGCCCTTTATTACCAACAAGGCGTACTATCGTATATATAAATACAGACGAGTACATACATGGTTATCAGTTTAATCAGAGTGCCGTTGTCACCCCCGATGATCACTTACATCGACACCGATCTAAGCATTTACAATTGTGTACTTACAATGTTTCCTTTGTTAAGTCACCTGCGTATCTTTTGCACATTACCTTTGTTAAGTCACCTGCGTATCTTTTGCATATATCATGTAAATCAAGTATCAAGGCATCTTAACGTTACAAAAACGAATCCATCAGGTTGAAATTTCGTTACAGAAATTCATATTTAATAAACGTAAACATGTTCCTTAGGTAACAGTTCACAGTCATAGTTTTGGCAGGCTATTGAAGTGACCAGGGATCACAATTTCGAAACACAATGTCTTATTTTCTCTACAAAATCCTTCACAAAATCCTACAGCTTTGAACACAAATCGTATTTGCTCTTTTGCACTCAGTCAATGTTAATGTGTTAATATCTTACACAAATTGCACAAACTGGTGTGATTTTTGCAAAGATGGGTAAAGAGTATATACATGTATTGAACGTTGTACCAATCCGAGTCAAAAACCTTATATTTTTAGATAAACTATCTCTTAGTAGAATTTCTGATATAGTAGAAAATGAAAATGAATTGCTTTTGCAAAGTAACGGATCACAAAAATAGTATTGACCAATTCAAAGATCATGATATATTAGTTTTGTTAAATGATACAGGTAATAACAAATGACCTTTATCTTCTTAATATTTTTTCAAATTGGTTATTGCAGTATAATTATTATGATTATTATTTTACGTTTGGAGTGGAAATATGATTATCGTTTTACGTTTGGAGTAGAAACTAAACGCTACAACTTCATGTTCAAGTTTCCACTCAGTAAATTCTTCTAAATCAAGTATTACAAATTGATAACAAATACTAAGTTTGTAATGAGATTGAGTCATGGATGTTATGTTAGAATGTGATAAATATACTTTCATTCGAGGACGACAATATCAGCACCTATTTTCAAAATGAAAATACAAACATTAAACCCCTCAAAAACATATTATGACTTGCACAGAATAATAGTATGTCCTATGCTCAAAATAACATTACAAATTATCTTATAAAGATTGTTGTCAAATATTCCAGGAATTATGAAAATGGTGAAAATAAGAATTGACAATAAAATTATCAAAGACTGAAGGAATTTTGGGATTACTGATGTTAAAACAGTTATTGAAGCTACCCGGACAAAATCCACCCAGGACAAAACCCACCCAGGAGAAAAGGGACCAAGACAAAACACAACCAAGGTTTTAAAAAGTTTTTAACCAAAAAAACACAAATACCGTATTTCTCATGATATAAATGTATTTAAATTCGTTTCATTTATGTCAGTGTTTCAGTAAATATCAGTTTCACTTTTTGATGTTGAAAAACACTTTACACAGCAAAAGTAATTTATTTAAGCTCTAATTACCCTCACTCGAAAATATGTTAAAGCCTGCAAACGTCATGTCAAAAGTCATAACGGAAGTAAGGAAACACTTCCCCTTTCAATACTTCCAGCAACAAAACGAACATTTGTCTATTCTATTTCAGTAATCAATGGTCTAAAAGTAAAGTATTTATTCATTTAAGATGCTCGAACAATCCTTAGCAACTTTACCTACAGGTTGTGAGTAGTGAATCGTTCTTGATATAAGGCACCAAAGCCTACCACCCACATACATGATAAGCATTTACAACTCCCCAAGGTATCACACTTTTAGCAAAAACGTATTATTTAAGACTATCGGATTGAGAAACCTTATGGTTAGTGTTTATTCACAGATATTTATCTCTGCGATATACATCATCTGTTTAAATTTACATTTTATCTGTACTACTAACCTAATATATTTTGGGATGGTGAAACACATGTACTATCAGGTCATGTTAAAACCATTCTCTCACGTCATATCCTTTTCATTTGATACTAAACGACCTTCCATTAAATACTATTTTCATTAAACAAGTTAATGATTTTGTATAGAACGAGGTAAAGCAAGTTAAATACAAAATTATTTACGAGTTTAATAAAAATAGTATATAATGAAAGGAAATTTAGTATTCTGTTTATTACTTACCCTAACAATCAAGCAAACTTGAAGAAAAGGTTTTGAAACTAACATTTCCGCGACCCGGCAACCATTGTAACGTCGCGCTTACATTGTGACGTCACAATAACTCACTACTCTGACGTCATACTAGACGATCTACTGGGATGTTTTAGTTATTACATATGAGGGAGACCTAGAGACCTAGATATGCTATCGTAAGTATTCTACAATCTATATTTAAAGAATGCATTAATTTAATGTTCAATCCCTTTTTCAAGAAGAAAATTAATGTTTATTCTTTTGCCGGATTTTTTGTATTTCCCTTGGCATTGGAATGAACATGCGAGATGTTTTGAATAAATTACCAAATTTTTACCGACTGTCTGTTTAACAGTAGTTGTGAAAATTGTTTTTAATGAACCTTTAAATGATCCTGGTCTTTCATGACTAGATAATGAGGTATCGGTCAATGATCATTTAATTAAATTTGGATATAAATTTGCAGTTAATATCTGAAAATATTACCCATCTCTATTTTCTACATGATTCAGTTTAACATACCAATCTTAACTCTTTGCAGGTCTGTTATAGATCTTCAAACATGTCGTTTGTCAAGGAGAAAATTTTCCTAAAACTATGCATATGGGTGAATCGTTTGTGTGAAGAGAAGAGAGACGAGTTGCTTTCAACTCTCCGTCAAGATGCTGATTGCCTTCAATAAGTTTCGTTCCTTCTTACCACCACAATCTTCGCCTATTCAAACAGAGGTAAGTATGAATTGATCTGCCTCAATGGGGAGAGACAGTAAAGCAACATAGTGGTGATAACTGTGTAAAACCATTTCGTTCTCTCTATATGTATATCTTAACAAATACTAAGTCTAATTAGCATTCTACTACATGCACTTAACAATGTTTTTGCTAAAGATTTAAGCGTAAACAACAACGTCATATATAAATAAATTATATTCACATAGTCACATAGAAGTCATTGTAAACTTACGCCCCTCAGAACTCAAAGGGAATAAACAACCTTCTACCTCTGTGAAGCCTGCGAGATGAAAGATGAAATATGAACTGGGTTTAGATAAAAAATGTCAATTAAGTAGTACTGTTCTTGAGATCGCCATTCCTGTCATGAACATCTATTTTTGTCCTAATTGATAAAATTAACTCGGATGACATTAATGATGTCTGAACTTGCCTCAGTAGATACTATATTAGATATTTTCTCCATCAACAAACAAATATCCCTTGATCTTGATAAAATGTTGTTAATATCTTATGCTTGGCCAGACAAGTGAGACTGTTCTTCATCTTGATGTTTCTTAGCGAACGCAGCCTCCAACTGATAACTCTTTTTTGACATAGGATTGTATTTTTTCATTGTTTCACCTATATTCTTCAAAGTAAACTAACGTATATTGTGTGATTTTTTGTCAAGAGAAACACTTATAATTAAGTAAACATTTGACCATTATGTTGGAAAAAATGTCGTGGTTATTTGATAACGTAAGCAACTAGCGATAAATTAGAAGGTTATCTAACCATCATAAAGGCTCATTAAGGTTTTATTGTTATCGCGTGACGACTTTAAAGCCTGCATGTATTCATTTTGAAAGTTAAACGTAAGTTATCAGCAAGTGGCAACAGAACCATGTTATGATGATAACATTAACATTTAAAATTCAATTACGAATAATTTGAATGCGAAATACAAGAATGTCCTGCAGAACAGTTGCCAGACAGTTTGGGGTAAGCACCATTAAAGCTGCATTATCATACTTGCATGCGGTTCGGGATGAAATTTAGCTATTGAGAATATAAATACATCACTCTGTAGCCAAATCTTTCGTCGAAATTTTGATATCACATTTAATTTTTTTTATCAACAATAACATACCTATTTCGACGCCAAGAGCACAGTACGCCCTGTAAAAAGGGCATAGTGTTTAAAGTTCACATAGCCACAAAAAATTTTTCACTACTTTCTTTGAAATAAATAAAGTCTGATTACAATATTGTACAGTGCGTCAGAGGTCGCTACTCAAATATGTTCAGTTTGGTAATGAAAGCCGTTTTTGAAAGTCACTTTTGATGGGCGCTTAGACCTATCTGGACACAAACCAGTGAATGCATGACTGCTCACACCCCCTTTTTGTGACGTCATAAACAGAATCAGCCTCGTTATCTATACATATATCGTAACAATACCTCAGACAAAAAAAATGATTTTCAAAAAATGTTTTCCACTCAGTTAGATAAATCATTTGACGATGTAACACTACTAAGCATTTAGTGTAAAAAAAAGATATACACGCGTACGTCAATGGTAATTAAACAATTATTTAGGCGGTATTTCAGTTGAAATCATTATGCGTTACCTTGGTATAGTCTGTTTATAACGTCACACCCGCGCGAGTTTTATGGCCCCTAACCCAGGTGGGTTTCTCACAGCCGATACGCCGATACGCCGATACGCTGTCTCAATGAAAGGCTAATCAAAGGTGTTTATTGGACAAATTAACAAAAATCAAGTCCAGTTTTTATTTTGTTGAAAAATCTTTGAACAAAAATCGAGAAGTGGTAAAGTCGAAGTTAGTGGATGTTAAACGAACCCGCTTTCGGTGACGTAATCATTATGCGTGTAGGATTTACACCGTGTTTCTACTACCGTAATTCGATGGGTATCAACTTTGGCAGCAACGAATACCTATTTCGGAGAAAAAGAAAAGAAAATCTAGTCGTGGGCGACAAAGACGGTTTTCAAGCGTATATTTATGGCCACACTTGATTCGTCTTATGTCGGCTGTCGTTTCGATGAATTTGGTAAATTATCTCCTATCTAATGAATTTTGGTCCTATTTTCCCTAGGTTGGTCGCAAAATTTTGTAAAAAAATACAAAGAAAACAGTAAAATTATTTTTAAAATGTTGAACTCTAATTATGTATCTTTAACGCAATCAGACCAGTGATGTTGTTCTGGACAGCCGAGATTGAAGGAAAGCCATTGCACGGGTTCTGAACTTCAACTTCAACTTCACTTTACTCTCATAAAACACCATTGGTGGTATAAAAGTACAAGGAGATATACAATGTAATGACTATGTACAAACAGTCAAGATAGCAGTCGTTTCAAAAAAAAGAAAAAAAAGATACATTCGTTCTTTAAAAGACCTTTACATTAAATCAACACGTCAGCATACACAGGTATATTCAAGCTTTATGTATTGTGGATGATATAACATGTCAGGTTTCTAAGAACAATAATAAAGTCAGATGTAAATATCTTCCTATAAGATAAAACGCGAAATAAATACTGGAATTCATCAGCGATTGACGGCGAATCACATAATGTCCTATTTTCTCTTGGGATATTATTCCAACGTCCTGTTTCAACAGGAAGATAATGGTTAGATGTTCTAAATTTTAATAAAGGATAACTTATATATTTAGGCAATAAAAGATATCCATCTAATGATGGAAGGGCCTTTATGAACTTATAATAGTAACAGCTATTTTGCTAAAACTGATCTTCAACTTTATTAAATAGCCATATTCGACTATAACGACCAGGAAAGTATAAACATAACTGAGTCCACATGAGTTTAAGATATGTTTAATGTTAGATAAGTGCAGGTAGCTACATACATGTATACCTAGGGATGGAATCAGGATTCGAATGAGAGTGGTGCGCCTTATACATGTAGGTGTCATTAGTGCGACCACTGAAAGTGTTTCTTTGTGTCAAAGAAAATGTGCCCATTGGCTATCTTACAGAATTAAAGCTCCCTGTCCGACATTTTTCATATATATTTTGATCATATAAACAATTAGGATTCTCAACATTACCTATATTTGGAGAAACTCTCTTGAGAGGTGTGCGCATTTCCGCAAAAGATGAAAATCACCTTACGGCCATTACCTTGTCAAATTGGTAAACATGTCGGTATCCACATTTGTATAATACTTGTTTCCGTAAAGTTCAAATGCGCCGTCCGATCTTTATTTTGCAATTCACCATAATTATTGAGTGACATAATGAAACAATGTCCATAACGTGGATAACGATTGCACCATTGCGTCACTTGTCATGGCCCTAGTCGAGGATTTTCAATTCACGGCCGAGTTTGATTTACTTAATCTGTCTATAGACATTGGCATACTTAAAAGTAATAGAGTAGCCCTAACTATCATGTGATGGACAGTTAACTAAGGAATTTCCCTGCACAATCATATCGTCATACCACTCTGCTTTTTAAGAATTTTATCAAAGGATAAGATTGCACATTGCTTTATTTAAAACACTTGTTTTGCATTATTGGGACGTATGTTTCATTTGTAGCCCAAGCCTTTTTCAGCAGAATTTTCCCGAGATATTGCGACATTTTCTGAACTGAACTGGATTGAGTTTCACAAAAAAAAGCAAGAAAGTATTGAAATAACTGGACAAATTATTGTAGTCTAGAATGGCTTACAAAAACCCATTCAAAATAGACGGCAGTATTAGTAAAGGTGAATTATTTGACACTTCAATAATTATTGTCGTCTGATGAACTGATCTTGGCTTCTGTCATACTACATGTAATAAGTAAGTATATGTCGTTGGTACATTTTAAGACGCCTGTAAAGAGTAGTTAAATAAATTATTTAACTACTCTTTACAGGCGTCTTAAAATGGTTTTCATTTACAAAGTCAGACTTTTACCAAATATTATTATTTCCTTTAACACACCTCGAATGGTTTTCATATTCACACTCAAATGCAAAATATAATCTGTGAGTTTTCATACAAATCGAACAAAGTCCTGAGCTCACATAATGTTTTGATGTAAGTGAAGTAAAATATAAAAATTCAAACTTAATCGGCCATATCAGAGATCCAATATGTAACAGGATAATAGTGCTTTGCTGTAATCATTAACTATTCGATGAAATACACCTCTTTTTACTTAAACTTCGACATTTAAACTGTCAAAAAGAAGTTGTGCATCATCTGTAAGCATGCTAATTAAAGCACGAAAAACGATAACAGTGAAAACAAAATGCGTCTTATAAATAAACCATTTCTTAAGATAATCAACCAATTAGAATGAAAGGCGGAATAACCAATCTTGCTATTTAAAAATCTGAAGTGAGGAAGGTTGAAAATTTAGGCTTGCCAGATGTTCGTTAAAATGTCTTTACGCCAAACTTTTTTCGAACTTTGGTAGCAACTTTTAGCAAACTTTCAAAAACGTCATGTGTGACAAAAAATTAGAAACGTCAAATGACTACTTCGGTCACCAGTTTCAGCCTTATCGTAAAATCTGCATCATTCTCTCCCCACAGAGGCAGATCAAGTCACGTTGATTTAGCCTATGTTCTATTACGCCGAAATCCGTCGGTGAAAGCAGTTTCCCATGGCGGAACAAACTTTCATCACCATTTATTTGAATTTTTGTGTCAAATGACATGACAAGGCTTCTCGCATGGAAAGGGTGGTTCATATCACAATGCCTTTGCCTTGATTCAGTAGCCAATATGCTGATTTAAGAACAGCGTCGCTGATTGCACAACTAATTTGATTGCCTCCAATCAGGCATCTTCCATTCTATTCCACAAACTCGGCGTAATATAACAGAGGCTAAATCAACATGACTTGATCTGCCTCTGTGGAGAGCGAATGAATCTGCAGGTGAAGGTGTAGATAGTCATATGTGGGAAGTGCGATCGGTGCCAAAGCCCTACGGGCGTAACAGTCATCATCATGGTTTGCCAATCAAAACGTTCTGATCTCGATAGTTAGCCACATATCCATAGCCCCGGTTACAGCTGTCCAAGCTGTGATGTGTATAAATCCATGACGTCACTCAGAACAACGGTGGCGGTGGTCTATTGAACCATCCATAGACCCTCAAGTAGAGATGATTTTTTTCAAAATATTTCTGTATTGCTGCCAATAGAAATGATATCAATATCTCTTAAATACACACTATGCAAATTATACAATTATTGCAATATCATTTTCATTGGTCAATAAATCGCACCATCTTATCAAAAGTCAAATCTACCAATTTATCATGTTGTAAGAATTCCTTTCATGTGAAAGAATTAGTGATTTTATCTTTTAAGTAAAGTCTAATTTACGAGGGGTCTGAAAACAATTTAATCAAATGTATAATGTTTAAACAGCCGAAGTAAGTATAAACCGTTGATTGTAGAGTTCATTCAATACATTGCAATATTATTGCAATACATGATATGTATAATGCAATATATTAAAATACGAAATTTGGTAGTTATAAATCCATAGTTTTTAGAGGGATTCGCGATATTTTTGCGACGTCGTCAGCTTAATTTCAAGTGAAACGCTTTGTTTTTGGATATAGAAACATGGTGTCACCTGACTTAGCACCAGTACGCAGGTCACGTTATTCTATGTATATTATTTAGTTACTAACCTCCGACGAGTGACCTTAGCCTTGTTAGCCATATAACATGTAATCGACTCATTCCCACAGAAGTAATGAAAACATCATTACACAGATCAATCAGAGTTACCCGCCCGTCACTAGTCCACTGTGTGGCGTGACCTGTCATCCAATTAGAATCATTCACATTACAGAGTCGGTAGTGTGCAGACGTGTTTCTGTATCTCTCCCGATTGTATTGAGCTATATAATTAACGTGTTTTGTTGTTTCTGACTCTATTACTTACCCTAGTTAAGTATCCCCGCTGTCCTTCGTCGTGTTCATTCCTCGTGAGTGAATTCGGTGCTCTGACAGGGGTGTTGTGGTTAACACAGCCGTGTTGACCTGGATTAGTGGAGCGCGGGTTGACTTGCACGTGCAGCCCGTGCAGCCCGGGGGTGGACGGTCGCTCTACCCCTCTGCGTGACAGCTTCGGTTGCTTGGATTGTAGGTCGCGCTTGTCGCCTCACAGGAGATGGACTTAGTTCGCTGCGACTCAGCGACCCCGTACCGGGCGTACTGCAGACGGTGCGGGTCACGCAAGTCGGCGAGCTACGACCCTCATGTCGTCTGTCGCCTGTGCAGAAACACTTGCCCGGCGGATAACCGGTGTGCGGAGTGCGAGGATCTCTCCCCAGAGCAGCACAGGCGTTACCGCTCTTCCATCCGGAAGAGCGAGTCACAGAGCCGCTGCAAGTTCACTAGGCGCCCCACCCCGGGTTCGTCTGCCGCCGCAGGCAGGCGCGTGTCGCCGGAGAGGTCGGACCTCATCATTTCCGAGGACGCAGGGGAGTTTGACTTGGCGTCCTCCCTGGCGTCGGACGTGGGGTCCCTCCGTTCGGACAAGTCGGTCCGCGACCCGCTGTCTCGGGACTTGCTCCCTGACGTGTCACCGCCTCGTGACTCGTCACCAGAGGAGCCTTCTGATCACGGTCCCCCCTCCCCCCCTCGGGAGGAGCGACGGAAGAAGGCAAAGAAGGCAAAGAAGCGCGCCAGGGAGTCGCGCCACGCTTCCTTCGATGCCAAGGCGCTTAAAAACGATATCCTCACATAGGTCAAGTCGATGTTTGAGGAATTCATCCAGAAGGGATCTGGGGATCAAGGCGGGAAGGCCCCGCCTTCACCACCTCCTGTGACGCCGCCCACCAGGCGCGTCCGCCGGGTGACGCTGGTGTCGCCGCCTCCCTCCCCATCGGACACGTCAGTGCCTCCCTCACCAGGGTCGCTGTCTGGGGACAGAACCGAGGGGATTCCCCCCCTCGCGTTCCTCCGTTGTCCGCCGCAGGCGACCTACGTGAGGAGGAGGCACCTGATCAGGGTGAGAGGATGGCTGCCATCGCGGACTGGTGTCAGCTGACCCTACAGGAGGTGGACGAAGAGTGTAGTTTTTCGAAACAGGCACGTTTCGAGACCTTCTGTCAGGAGGAGGAGGTAGTGAGCCCGCGAAGCGTCCGCTTCCCTCCCCACCGCCTTCTCCTGACAGCAGCTAAGGATTTTGACACCCACGTGTCATCCGCGGCGCCGGGCCGTCGTGTTCCGCCTCTGGTGATCTCGGATCGTCAGAGGTCGGGGCTCCCGGTCGCCTCGTCTCCCATACCGCTTTCTCCCCCCGTCTTGGATGACGACATCAGGCGTGTGGCAGCGCCAGGAGTCGGCCATTCAGTGTCTGACGGGCACCTGTCCCACCTGGACAAGGAGGCCAGAAGCATTCTGGGCATGGCGAACTCCGTCGCCCATGCTTGTCAGGCCATGGCCGCCTTCTCCAAGGAGGCAGGGATGGAGAAAGGGGCGAGAGCACTGTATCGGGGGTTCGGTTCCGTGGCAGGGAACCTAGCCCAAATTATGCTAAGTGCCTCCCGCATCTCAGCGGGGGTCACTAACCTGAGACGGGACGGATTTCTCGCGCGTACAAATCTCCCGGCAGAGATGCGCACCCGCCTCAGGAGCGCTCCAGCAGCGTCGTCGACGCTGTTCGACGGACAAGTCGCAGAGGCTCTGCGACACCGCCAGGAGACCCAACAACAGGAGCTCACCAACCGTTTGGCAGCGGGAGGTGGCAGGGTCTCTTCGGCGGTGACGACACCCAAGAAGCGGAAGGGTGGCACTCCGCAATCCCCCGCCGGCTCTAGGACCGGCGGGGTTTCCTTTCGGGACGGGGGCCGGCCAGGCAAGGGCCGCGGCGGCTACAACGCTGGCCCCTCTCCAAAAAGGACACCCAGCAAGTTGCAGGGTAAGGGACGCGCCTATGGAGGAACCCACAAGAAGAGGTGACTCCTGGGCGCCTCCTCTCCTGCCGCCAGGTTCGATGTGCGGTCGGTAACGGTGCCCCAGGTCGCGGATTACCTGGTCCACCTACGCACAGTGAGGAAGCTTAAGGCTTCCTCCATCAACACGAACCTCGCGGCCATTTTGTCCGTCCTTCGCAAAAAGGACCCCGACTTGAACACCTCGGTCCTTAAGGAGCTCATTAGGACGTACAGGAACGTGGATGGCCGCCACAAACTGAGACCGCCAGAGTGGGATCTGGCGATAGTTTTGAATCACCTCAAGTCTGAGCACTATGAGCCACTGACGGACACGACGCTGCTGCGTCTCACCATTAAGACTTGCTTCTTAGTGGCAATGGGGTCAGCGGCCAGAATATCAGAGCTGCACGCGCTGCAAGCTGATTTGCTCAGGTTTGAGGTGAGAGATGGAGGGTCAGCGACTTTGGGTCTAGCACACGAGTTCTTGTGTAAGAACCAGGGCGCTTTCGAGCGTGGACGGTTGTCACACTGCCGTCAATCTCCTCGGCTATCGAGCCTACGGACGAACAGGAACGCCTCCTCTGTCCGGTACGCGCTCTGCGCATCTACGTGGAAAAGACGCGCACGCTGAGACAGGGGAGGCGCAGGCTCTTCTTGCCTCACTCCCAGACAAGCTCAAAGGAGTTGGACAAGAGGCAGCTGGGAGTTTATCTCAGGTCGGCAGTAGTGGACGCCTACAAGGCGGCTGGACTGCCGGCGCCGGCGCGGACCAACCCGCATGAGATCAGGGCCATATCGGCGACTATGGCCCTGCACAGCAACTTGTCAGTGGCGGACATCATGGCCGGCTGCTTCTGGAAGTCGGGCTTGGTGTTTGCCAACCATTACCTGCGCGATGTCTCCACGGAGGACCTGGAGGGCGTAGCCCGTCTGGGGGCGCAGGTCTTTGCCCAGCAGCGAACCACGTGGGCCCCCCTGGCAGGGGGCGCAACCATCCACGCTAACGGGGCCTCACGAGTTGAGAGGGGCTCTTAACCCATTTAATAAACTTGCTTGTTGAATGGTTATAGTGGTTTTGTGGTGTTTTAATTAGGGATCGTCGACCGCGAGAGGTCAGACAATTAATCCTCATTAGAACGGCCGCTCGCTAGGTCGCCGATCATCAGAGCAATCTTGAGAGTTACCGCTATGCGACGAATTCTACCCGCCTCCTACAGTGGTATCAGGCTAAGGTCACTTGTCGGAGGTTAGTAACTAAATAATAGTACGTTTTTGATTAAACGTCATTATTTTTACTTACCGTAGACAAGTGACCGTCGTCATACCCGTCCCGCCTCCCCTCTTACGCATCCGTCGTTAATTGGGACTCCCAGGTAATGTGAATGATTCTAATTGGATGACAGGTCACGCCACACAGTGGACTAGTGACGGGCGGTTAACTCTGATTGATCTGTGTAATGATGTTTTCATTACTTCTGTGGGAATGAGTCCATTACATGTTATATGGCTAACAAGGCTAAGGTCACTTGTCTACGGTAAGTAAAAATAATGACGTTTAATCAAAAACGTACTATTATTGACGTTTTTGAATGAATTAGTGACTGAAGAAAATTCTGTCAAATTGACCGACCAATTGTTTCGTAGCTTGCACTTTTCTGTATAATAGACACATCTTTAATAACAAAAGTTTGCCTATGCTCAAAGTTGAAAATAATTTAAACATCAAATCGAAGATGATTAATTCATATTTTTTTAACATGATAATTGATAATCGACAGGGAATGGCTTTGACTTCATATCTATGTAAATAGATATAAAACTTTTATAATTTATACGTGTAACTTGTCCTGGGGCTCCTATTTGTGTCTACAATTGCTTTATCTTATCTTAAACATGTTACTTGGCGGAGAACGAAAATCGATTTTTTTAATTGTGTTTTGTGCATCGTGTTTTTGAATCTTTAGAAACGTACGTAAAAATGTTAAAACGGATTTTTTTTAAGGGGGGGGGGGAATTTTGGAAATACCTTTTTTTACCGGAAGTTCTTTCTAGAAATTTTGGAATGCTGAGGATTGAAGACATTCTGTCTTGATGTACAACGTCATTTTTTTGTGGGTGAACACACTTGTAAATCTTTGTAAAATACTGAATAAAACTTTTTGCGTTTAATTATTAAATAAACCCACCACTTAAGAATTTTCGCAATGATAAGTGTAAGTTACTTAAAAATAATATTTATGAGATTAATTGAAAATATCTCCCTTTTTACATGTCACATATACAACAATGAATATTGTTCAATAGAAAAAATACTTCAACATTATTAATGCACAGGTGAGTATCTGCAAGCCCCGTGCATACGAACACTAGTGATATGACAACCTCATAAATTCTTCTGTCTGCCTTAGAAAATTTTCCAAATTACGTTTGAGGTATTGATGTGCTAGGAGCAAGACCATTGTCATGTTTTGACCAAAATATCGAATTATATTAATCTTAACCAAAATGGGTAACTTAAATATGATATAAACCGCAAGAAAAAGAAATTACACACTACACACACAGTTTGTTTGAATTTAATTAATATCTACAACTGTATGTGGTGTTATTATTTATGGCATGTTATTAATAAGACAAATTTGCTGTAGTTTGAATTAAAAAGTCGGTGTCTGGTTAATTTTTAGTTAAATTACCGTTTCACAATGTTGGCAGAGGTAAGAAATAGAATTTACACAATAATGAACTCTACCTTGTATAAAACTTTACACGTGTCAATATGTGAAACAATAGGCACGTTTATTGATATTCACATATGATACATGTATGGTGTCCTTGTTGAGGACAATTCAATAACATGAAATTTCATTTCTTGAAAAATACAAAACAAAAAAAAGACGACGGTGCAACTCTTGTTCTTATCAGTTTGTGAATACGACATAAAAAACTAAGAACTGTGTGATATTTAAAATGTTACATATGATAAATTCCACTGAGACATGTACTTCTTTGCCTGTCAGTTGATCAAAAAGTAAATACATCTTGATGAAATGATAAATTATTTGAATCCAGAATTTGTGATTCTAAGGCATCGGATAATGTTTTTTGTATAGGTTAATGTCCGAGTAACTCTCCATTTCTAAAAAAAATGGGAGCCGAGGGCCCCAGGGCCGAAAACTGATTATTTTTTAGGAATGGAGAGTTACGAGGATATCAACCGATTTAAATTACACTCACCTTGATGTCTTTTCAAAAACTTTTTTAAAATAATATTTAAAAAATTGAAATTTGAAGTGAAAAAAGTAAAATACAACGCTCCATTACTGAAAAATAATTGAGCGAGAGAACAATAGGATGACGTCATAAGTGTTATTTAATTAACGGTAACTGTAGACGCAAAGTGCTCCTTACTTGAATCTGTGTAGAGTAATTCACTTTGAAATAATTTGTATTTTTGGAATAAAGTAAATCAGTTTAGTAGTTTCTACTAAATTTTGTTTCACTAAACAGGTATATTGTATTTATTTGTTTAAATGATCTAATTGTACCAAAAATCAAATATTTGCAACTACATTTCGCTCTTCGGTGTCTGAAACACAAATGTTGCCAACCCCACATCCCCACATTTCCGTTAATGCACGGATAACATACAATGTATGTTGAAATTGAAAAACAGGTAATTCGAAGCTCTTCACCGGATATGTCTGTTCTTAAGTATCTGATCACTCGCTTGACCTTTCCCTTTATGAGTTTACATCCATAGTCCAATGGCATTACAGAAACAGTAAAGCCAAAGTTCTCCGTGAGAAATAAGTAAAGCAATGTCGGCCCATTTCGTCAAACGACCTTCAAATAAACGTCTGAGTAGCATATCTACATCATGGAGAATACCCCAGGAAGGAGAGGGTTCATTTAAAGAGCCACCCCGTGAGTTGTAAGGGCTCATATGTGCCAAACTTACCAATAGTGTCATCTGATCGAGAAGTATTGACTGTTGCAGGAAATTACCATTTTAAAGCTTTTCGGCATCGTGTTAAGACAAGACGGTTTGAAGTCGCGTCAATTACTCAAACGTAATGACTATATGTATGACTGTTTTCAGATTTTCATTAGAAGCTAGTTTTACAATCTCTTTTCCATCTATACACTTATTTTGATCCATATAAAAACATGCAATTTACATTCGTATCAAAGCAAAACAATGTGATGATAATTAATGAGTAGCTCTTAAAACAGATCCCACTTTCTTAAAATTTCGCCTTTCATACTGTATTATGTATTAATGTATCAATGTTTGATACGATAAACTTTCTTCACTATTAGATTAATTAAAAACAGAGAAAGAAAATCCACTTGCAGCAGGGGAAAGAAAGGAGTGGAAAAGAGAATGACAATCATATAGGAAAGCATGTTGAGAACATTGGTACAGCAGCACCTTATATAAGGCTAAACATACAACAATACATTTCAGTTTGAGAGAATTAAAATTACAAAGGGTTATATGCAGTTTTTGATATCCGGAGACTTTGCTGGAACCGCTTTCTAACTGTAAATAAACCCCAAAACCCCTGATATCGAAATCAAATGCAGATTCGATTATAGAAGAATTTCTTAAAACAATGACTCGTGAGATACATATTTTTATCTAATACAGCACTCGATAGTGTGGCACCGGGAATGTTCTCATGCGTAGGAACATCAGCATATTCCAGATGTCCATGATTTATCGAAAGAAAGAACTTCGTCGATGTCATATGAATCAGTTAGAAATATTCTGTGTAGGATGATCTCATAGCGTGGTTGACATGTGAACAAGTCGATTTAAAAAAATCACTTTAAATGACATTTTGCCGAAACAGCTGTCGTCAAACAATCGAATTGCATTCATTGAAAACATGCAGAGAGACAGGCAAAAAATGAAAGAACTTTGAATTACCAGAAACTTCAGTTTCCAGTCCCTAAATTGATTATTGTTTTCAATGTCCAGGTAATCCGTACAATCAAATGTTTCGGAAATTAAATATATTACCAGTATTCAGTATGAATTAAATTTGATAATTTTCTACAATTTGTATTGCTGTCGAGTTGAAATAAAAGGTCTATATGTTGATGACTCAAGAAAATACCTAAAAGTAAAACAATATTATGTCTGTACTTAAAAAACTGTACATAATCTGCAGTGTCACATAATACGCCTTTTGTATTGTGAAATACACAAGCCGATATAGTTCTTTTGCTTTATCGACTCTATGAAGAATTCGAAATGTTTTGCCGTCGAGAATTGCTGCATTCTGATAAGATAAGTACCAGAACAGCCAGTGGTCAGTTTATCTAGCTTGGACAAAGGATACGTCAACGTCAACAGCCTCCAGTCACTGGTTAAGAACTTGGCGTCGCTTGGAAGCAGTCACCAAAACACACTTGACCAAAATGACTTGAGACACCTGTTACAGGGTGTGTTGCGTCTGTATCCATGCAAATGTTGCCAATCAAGGTGCTTTCAAATGTTTTTATTGTTTTGTAATTGTTCATGGTTGTTTTGGTTGTTGGTTCGATTCATAGTACAGAAATCATTATTAAACCAGCAGTTCTGCAGGAAAAAAACCACTTCTATTTATATTTTGTTTCATCGTTGGCTTCACCATTTGCACTTAATGAATCTTGTAATCTATAATCCCTACATTTTTGGAATAGAATATTTTAAATTCATTAACAGATTAAAATGACGCAAATCTTCCAGAATAAAAGGCATAAACAAAACGTCAACATTTAATTCAAACATTACCATGGGGATTTGAAATTCTGTTTATTTTAAGGACATAGCCGTAATGCTAAGTTTCTTAGACACTCTTCAAAGTGCGTGGGAGATATCGTTTGTATGTAATTACCAAAAGATATCAAAACTCAGAATCAGACGCATAAGCTTCGCAACGAAATTTGTTCTTTGCGCTGTAAAGAGAGTTTGGAGCACAATGGTTAGAATATGGTTCTGCTATTGTCCTCTAACATGCCACATTGCCAGAAGGTAATTAACGTCATACCGAAATTAAAGTGAATGTTCTTTTAGGACAATGTATTATTTGTGTCATACGATATCCCAGGATGAGCCAATTGGCCAATTCAAGTCAAATTCTTGAAGAGCTAGATCTTTCTCAATGCATACGATAAAAATAAAAATAAATGCATATGTGTGTAAATGAACAGAACGAGAAAAAAATCGAAAATATTGTTTTTTATTTGCTTATGGATTTTATTCGTTAATGCGATATCTATTTCGAACTGAATTCAAAGTCGATTGTATTGATAAACACACCAAGCTTCGGAGCTATTCAATGTAAGAGTCATAAAAAGACATGCATCCTGCTACATTAGCGTATATGTTTCCGCTTAGTTGGAACATAACCATTATATCTTCTATCAAAGCAAAACTTATACAGAATTATCACAGCTATGATATTTAAGCCCTCAAAAGAGCGCATGTTGTTTTGGTGTTTACCTCAGAATGCTCAAAATGAACACATTCAGACTGTTTTGCAGTGGTAAAAGTGCGCCAATACAAAAACTTTACATGACAGGTCCTCTTGAAGTGTTTAATGAACAGGACACATACGTGTGTGCATGTTTTTTTCCTTTTTCGGGATATTATTGATATTTTACATTTGTTACAAGAAGGTCATCTGGATGGTTTTGTTGGGCAGGGACGAATAGGAATGTTGTGTTAATTTGACATTTTTAAAATGGAAAGTTAAAGAAGTTTAGTTTGTTTTTTAAAATCTAACTAATGTAACATATCTAACAAGAATATCGAATTATTGACTATTAACACTAGAATGCTAGGATTGGTGATGAATAATGCAAGTCTCATTGGTGACAGTCTCAATACTTTATAGGCGCTTGTATCTATAACTCAATATCATAATACCATTACCAATATTAGTAAAGTACTAAAGTCCATTAGTTTAAACATTTTAAAAGCGATCTGTACAATGTCAGGAGAGTCAAATAGGCAAAAATGAGTCTTGAGCTGTGACTTGAGTGAACTATGTGAAGCAGAAGACTTGATATACACGAGTAGTCCGTTCCAAAGATCAGGAGCTGTGGACTGAATGAACGTTTCCTAAACTGTTTTAGATTTCAACGAGGAACAGTAAGCATGCATGTTCTGGTCAGACCGCTAATCAAGGAGACAATCCATATCAAGTTATCAACCTAAAATCAAATCGGAATAAAGGTTTTCATGTCTGATTTAATGATCCAATAGATTGTGTTATACAGTAGAGTACTCCAGTCTTTCTTCATTGAGAGACATCAGATGGGTAGGTGAATCGTATATGACATCACATGCTATGGAGGTGATGTTTCGGTATTATTTTAGAAGTTTATGCATTGATGAACACGGCGTGCCTTACTTAGGTTGTAACTCATGTATCACTTCTCTAGATCAGCTTTATGAAAAATGCAGCTATACAAGGGTTAAATTCAAAACTTGTCTTCAAAACAAATTTAAAACACGTCACCGAGGAAGAAAGCCATATTCCTTAGCACGTTCCGACTCATTAGCTCCCATTCAGCTTGATACTAACAGACTCAATTATGTTTAAGCGATTCAAATATTACCCGACGAATCGGGACAACGCTTAAGATCCACTATATTGATTTTTCAGTACATCAAACTTTCAATTTATCTCTGTTTTAAGTTGCCCTAAGATGAAAGATGTTAACTTAACATGTTAAATTACACCAAAAAAAATAGAAATGTTTTTACAAACTATTTCAAAAAGTGAATCAAATTAGCATTTGACTGGATCATCTCATCTAAAAGAACGAAATAAGCCTATGTTCTGCTGTAAAGCGTGACAATTACAAACATGATCTGAGTGCGTGGGAGGTATTCTTGTATTAAATACCTTAAGAAGTGAAGCAGCTAGGAAGATACTCAATTGATTCCCATTTCCTTGACAAGGAAACCGAGTTTATGAACTAAGATTACGATCATTTTGTGTCTTCGTGATCTGAACGGGATCGTACAATGTTCTGCACTGTCACGGAAAAAAATTAATCTCATTCTCATGTAATCGTCATAAACATTTAAAAATGCAATTATTCATTTCTTTTGGAAAATTCCAAGAAACAATGTGAGAAGGGTATGGGAACAATAAGTCCTTTGGATTTAGGTTTAAAGTTTGACACTTTAATAAGAATATTTTAGCTAATAAAATTAAATTGATGTACTTGATGAAAACCATTCATTGATATTTAACAATAAATCATTGAGAAAACCCAGTGCTAAAGTCATTATGGGACACGCAGTTATTACATGAAAAACATATGTGTTACTTAACAAAGTTTCAATTACCGGAAATCCACGTGGGCCCATTTTACATTGGGGTCAAGCTGACATATTGATATGACCAAGAACATCAAACAGAAAGAGACATTAAGCACATTTCAATTTAAAGACCGCCCTTAGCAGTAGATATTCTTGTCCAGAATGACTAACTTTCTTTATCATGTAGGTATTTGTGTCTAAAAATAATTTGATCATTCGAAAATTAACATTGTCTTGTGGCTTGATAAATGTCTTTGCATAGAGAGGTGCACGTGAGAAAACTCACGTGTGTGTAAAATCATCACCCAATGAAAACACTTAAGTTAAATGATACCATTTTGCAGCGCTGTTTGCACAACATACTTCGATTGCATCCATTCAGGCTTCTCAGTTTTAGCCCATAAACTTTGATCTCAAACAGAGGTTTGATCAACATTTTATTACTTTTAGGAGAGAATGCATTGTTCTTTAGGTATGATATCAGTGCTGCAAGACTTTGTTCCCTGTGTGATTAAACGTTTTATGATGGATATTCCTCTGTAGAATATATGGTAGCCTTGTTTCACAACCATTCCTATCCGTAGCTGCAGCACTAAATGCCCTCATCATACTCTTTGGAAACAATCCTATTTACCATTGCTTGAAATAATTGTGCTGCAATTTTTAAAACAAATTCAAATTTAGAAATTCATATTAAGAACATATTAGTTCTAAATTTTACTCAAAGCGCTTAGAAAAGGGAATACCATTTTTAAATAACAGAAAAAGAATATCAAGAGAAGAATTAAAGTAAACTTTTCAAATAGACACCAACTTTGAGAATGGGTCTCAGGTCAAAACTTACAGACTAACGTTTTGATTGTTTTTGGAGAATAAAAGCAATACCCGTTTGAAGTTTTTTTGGATAGCCTGAATCTTGGATTGGTTACTCAATTTCTATTTATTTCCTTAGTCAAGACGATGAATCACTAACAGTCAATTTTTATGACAAAGTTCCTTCCAAAACATTTGTGAGTGTGCAACAGATCAGAGGCAAACTTAAGCTTTAACATTATCTGCTAAAGCTTAAGCCCCTGTCACACTTCAGCGTATACTCGCTGTGTACGAGTTGCGTATGGCAATTTCTCTCATACGCAGCAATACGCACCCATGGGCAGGACACGTAACTCGTACGAATCTTGGTTGTGTTGAGGTCGTTTTTTATACGTCGGCATGCGCTTGGACGATTTTCATACGCTGCATAGTTTTGAACATGCTCAAAACTATGCTGCGTATGGTTAACACGCAACGCATCAGTTTTACATCGGTGGAGGGCGGTACATGTACGTTAGGTATTCGTGATGAGTTTGCACTTCATACGCAGTGTGAGTTGGTGTCCCGAACGAACGCATTGATAGCGCATGGAAGACGTACACAAAACGATCTTCAAGCAAATGTAGCACGAATGAAGAACGATCTCAAACCGATTGATAAACAATGGAAAATGCAATGTCCAGTTTTTCCTTATGAGTAATGTATGACAAGCGTACTCATAGCGTACATAGGGTACATCGTGAATTTGATATAGATACCATGACGAAAGGGTTGGTGAGCATAATACCTCCCTATACTATTTCATTCTGTTTCCTTCTTTCATATAGCACTATGATGCTATAGTTTTAAAAAACTAAGAGTCGAAACTATCAAACTAATACACATTGAAATTAATTAACCAATTTTTAAGAATTCCATTCAATTATTTATCAAAACTAACCAAACTTTGAGGATAGAAATGAATGAAATACTTCTACTACTAATGTTAGTAAACCGAAAATGATAGGAGATGAATTAAACGATAAATAACTTTACATTTCCATGCAAACAGAATCATAAAGAAGCTAAAGATTTGTTTTTAATGTTTTCATTGTAAACTTCTCAGTTGCAAAGCGATTTCAGACTATAAAATATACCATTAGACTAAACCTGTGCACTATTCGATTGTTTATATAGGAGTTATACAGGAAAATCTTCTGGTCAAGTGTCTAGGTAACAGAACATTTTGAATAAGTGTTTTACAAATGTAAGTTATTCTTGATAGGGCAGGTCCGGACAAAATGCGACAAAATGCGGATGAAACCGATGCTATTGCTACAGCATGATATTGTGAGTAGAGCGTGGATGCAAGTTATAGAACAGAATCAACCAAAGTTTTAATTGGGAGATGAATGTTTTATATTCTGATATTTCGGAAAGTTTCATACCTCAATCAAGGGGTATGTATTCGTACAGAAATGATCAAGTATAAGGCGAAAACTGCGGACTTACATTTAAGTGCGATAACTCCTTTAATCACATGTGTTAGAGAAATGGATTCAGTAAACTTAAATTTATTCAGTACGCTTTTGTTTAAATAATTGTCTTGCAATTGGTAACAAAGCTTTTCGTTTTCGCGAGGTCCCTTTGTATATGTATTACCTACGAAAACTTACTACAAAAACAGAAAGGATGGAAATTTATGTGAAAACGCAACGAGCTCGTAATATACTCGCTTTGTTTGCGCAAGACATGCGGTAGACATAAGTTGTGAGCGTCTAGAGTATGGTATGTATGCGCTCAGTATGTGCAATCATGTGCCACAATAAAGTGGGGATACGCAAATCATTTGCAACTTCAACGCATCCTCAACGCAAAGAAAACGCAAAGTTCGTAAATCAATCGCTCCATGTACGGTACAAGTAAGGCAAAATACGATAAATGTTTGAGCGTACTGGTTGCGTACGAAAAAAATTCCATACGCAACTCAAACGCCTTTGCTATACGCTTAAGTGTGACAGGGCCCTTAAGCCCCTGTCACACTTCAGCGTATACTCCCTGCGTACGAGTTGCGTGTGGCAATTTCTCTCATACGCAGCAACACGCAGCAACACGCAGCCGAACGCAGAACACGCAACTCATACGCATCTTGGTTGTGTTAAGGTCGATTCTTGTACGTCGGCATGCGCTTGGACCATTTCATACGCTTGATAGTTTTGGACATGCTCAAAACTATGCTGCGTATGGTTAACACGCAACACATCGGTTTTTCATCGGTCGAGGGCGGTACATGTACGTTAGGTTATCGTAATGAGTATGCACTTCATACGCAGTGTTAGTTGATGTCCCGAACCAACGCATTGATAGCGCATGGAAGACGTGCACAAAACGCTCTTCAAGCAAATGTAGCACGTATGAAGAACGATCTTAAACCGAATGATAACAATGGAAATATGCATTGTCCAGTTTTTCCTTATGAGTAACGTATGACAAGCGTACTCATAGCGTACATCGTGAATATATAGATACCATAACGAAAGGGTCGGTGAGAATAATATCTCCGTACATGTATACTTTATGATAGTGTCTCTTTCTTTCATATAGCACTATAGCATTGTAGTTTTAAGAATTAAGAGTTCAACTATGATAACAACCGCATGAAATTACACATTGAAATTAATTAACCATTTTTAGAGAATTTCATTCAATCATTCATTAAAAGTTAAATTAAAAATTCATTAAAACAAAACGCTGAGGATAGAAACATAATGAGTTAAATATTTGTACTACTAGTTCTAGTAAAGAAGACGAGAAAAAAAAAATAAATAGCATTACATATCTACATGTATGTAAACAAAATCATTAATGTTTTTATTGTAAACTTCTCGGTTGCAAAGCGATTTAAGACTTACAAATATACCATAAGACTAAACTTGTGCACTATTCCATTGTTTATATAGGAGTTATCCAGGATAATCTTCTGGTCAGGTGTCTAGGTAAATTAATGTAATGGAACATTTTGAATAAGTTTTTAACCAATGTAAGTTATCCTTGAAAAGAGCAGGTACTGGCAAAAAGAGACGGAATGAAACCGATGCTTTTATTTCAGCATGACATAGTGAGTAAACAAATCAGAGAGGACGGGTGCATGTAACGAAAAAGATCCGACCGAAGCTTTAATTGGGAGAAGAATGATGTTTTTAGATATTGCAAAGCTTTCAATACCTCAATCGAGAGGTTTGTATTCGTACAGAAAAGATCAAGTATCAGGCGAAATCTGCGGACTGCTATTTAAGTGGGAACTCCTTTTAATCACATGTGATAGAGAAAGGGATTCAGAAAGCTTAACTTTATTTAGCACACTTTTGTTTAAATAAGTTGTCTTGCAATTGTAATTGTCTGAATAATATATGTATATATATGTAACATACGAAAACGTACTACAAAGACAGAAAGCATTGAACATTATGTGAAGACGCAACGTGTTCGGAAAATACTCGCTTTTTATGCGCAAGGCATGCGGTAGACATAAGTTGTGAGCGTCTAGAGTATGGTATGTATGCGCTCTGCATATGCAATCATCTGCCACAATAAATTGAGGATACGCAGGTCATATGCATCTCCAACGCAACCCCAACGCAAAGAAAACGCAAATATCGTAAATCAGTTGCTCCATGTGCGGAAGGAGTATGGCAAAAAACGGTAAATGTTTGAGCGAACTGGTTGCGTATGAAAATTTTTCCATACGCAACTCAAACGCACTTGCAATACGCTTAAGTGTGACAGGGCCCTTAGGCTTAGTTCCTTTCAAAGGACGACTGTCAAACAAATTGTCAAGGTCAAATGGCCAAATATGGTGCTCTGATAAACATTCCAATTAAAGGCATCAACAGATTTTGAAACTGAAGTTTAAATCTGACAAACGGCTATTCATTTTCGACACTTTGACATTGCATATTCAATTACCCATTTTCATGTTTAAACGAATAACACAATTTTAAACAAATTGTTTGCCTTTACTTAGTTATCAGTACCATTTTGCTTTTACGTTTCCTACATGTTGTTTTTGCTTTACAGATTTTCTTAAGTACAATTTTACAAACCTGTTGTCAAATAACAATTATGTTCAGGAAAGAAATATGACAGTTGTATTGTTATATTTGTTTTAATACAAATCTTTAAAAAAAAGTTAAATCAACTATACGTTTCTTTTTTAAGGGTACGTTTCAACTGCATAATCTGCTGCTTGCCTTAGGCCAGCGTCAACGCTTTCCCCAAAGTGACGTCCGTAATGGGATGATGCTATGATTATACACGGTGTAATCACTTAAATCACGTTTTGCACTTGCAGTTCACGACCCTGGACCTAACTGAATTCAGACAGGTACACGTGTACCAAGGAGATGAAATTAGGGCTATTCGATTCTGCAATAGCAGTATACTGACCACTTTGTTGTTGATTGATTGTTTTAAACCATGTGTAGGAAAGGTTTACAAAAGTGTCCTTGCATCAGATGGCAGGACTCTTTGGCCTAAGAGTTCCCGATATCGATAATGAACAGGACACTTTTATGAATGATTGCCATGGACGACGAGGGCTTAGTGGGATGTAAGAATACAAATTAGACATGGTTAGTTGAACAGTGGTGGGGTCAAACAATCGTACGATATCAGAATCGATATGTTTGATTGTAAAATTTCTCAAACGTTCACACGCGTTTTAGTAGCTTGTTTGTCCACCTTTGGCATCGTGACAGGCACATATATGTCATATCATCGATGACGTCATACGTCTGATGACGTTAGTTGAAAATATTTGCAATTCTTGTGACGTCGGTTATGGCACCATGAATAACGATCCGTTTTATCGATGATAATTTCTACCGTATCCTACTCAGACAGTGATTTTGTGAGCACTGTGTCACTGTGCGTACAAATCTGATTATATCGGTAGGACATTTTCACAAATTTGCTGTTTTGAAAAAAATCCAGGTTTTAAAGATTCATGCTTTTCTTGATAGTAGCTTTATGTTGAAAAGTCCATACAACAGGTTCATTAGTTCACTTGAAAGAATTGATTAAACTGAACGCCAAAAGAAATATTACACCTCTTTGAATTTGAATATCATAAAAAGTTACGTGTTCAGAGGAATTTGCTTTGTTTGGCGTTCAGTTTACTCATGTACGTTGCAGCAACCAATATTGACAATTCAGTGAAACAATACTTGTTTCTGGACACCAGATTCGTGCAATTTTATATATACAAATATCGTAAAATGCAAGTACCGTTATAAATATTCAATTCGAGATAACAGCTAGAGTTATATATACCTATAGTAATGCATCTTTCAAAAAGTCATATGGGTCACATTGCGTGATACACGGGGTCTATCAATCTGTCTTTGTCAGCTCCGTCTGACATTTACAACAGCGTCAATTTTGACCCTTTTCTTCTATACAATAAACCTAAAGCTGATTAACAAAATGTTGTGTCCTTTCTTAATTCTTTTTTCAAATATCATGTGAAACGGCGTTCGTTCAAGTTAGACTCTTCAATCAGTATTGTGCCAATAGTTGTGAGAATTTGTGAGTTTATGAAGAAAAAACATGTTCTTACCATATACTAAACTATGTTACTTACAGTACAACGGGATCACATTTGTCATTGATTTAAGCAACAATTGGGTCAGAAATACAGATTTCATGAGTATTTCATTGAAACTCTCTTTTGGAAATATTTTTTGTAAAATCGTAAAAGTATGTCATGATATTGATCAATATGAATAATTCTACCCGAAAGTTTACTGAAAATGTGTTCAATAAACGGTTCATAATCAGAGTGTAAAATGTATACAAGTACTTTTCACGCATTCTTTGTATAAAAATATAACATAATGAATGACGATACAGACAATAAACGAAAAGGCATTCTTACATTGGTGGATTGCTATACATATCGTTGAATGATTTTTCCTCTAAACTATATAATTATTTGCAAAAAGGCGTAAATATGAATCCAAATCTGAATATGCATCTTTCAAAAGATATTGCAAAAGGATGAAATCAGATTTTTATCCCATGCCCCTTTTGGAATGCCATAATTGTTTCTTGAATGCCCAACATCTGTCCATTGTCTATGAAATGTAAATATGGTCAACCAACAAAATGTCTGACCACAATGTCTCGACAAGCTTCGGATATTTGTTACTTTTATCATTTTGTTTTGATATATTTGATATCAGATTACACGAGGGTGAGATTCTCTTTTTGTGAAACAGCTGACATTAAAATGGTTCGTAGCGTGTAAAGATACACACTGAAGTCAGTAATAAAACTGAACTGCTTTGTGAATATATTTCAAATGTATAATATGGCTTTGATATGCATAAACCATAATCCAATCTGATCAGCCTTTACTCGATAATACTGCAACCTGATCAATGTAGAAGGATAATATACATATTACAATGGTTATGAAGATTAATTATTTGCGTTGTTTTCAGTATAAATGAACATTATTATGAGCTATCCATTATCATTTTTAATATACTCTACATATCCATAAAATCTGGGGTTGAGGGGGTAATTTTTTACTTATAAACACAAAGGTAGCTTATATAGACATTCCAGATGTGGGAAAAAAGGGTGTACTTCCAGACGTAATCAGAGATGATACCCAAATCCATGTAACCCACATAATTCCTCCATTTGTCCTGGAGTGATGGTGTTGGTGTCGCCATCTACGTTTTGGGGTCAAGGAATAAATCCAAATCATCTTAAAGGTTGAAAACATTAGCTGGCATGTTAAGTTCAAAGATGCCCACCAAGATGGCATTCTCTCACCACAGAGGTAAATCATGTCATAAAATGATGATTTTAATCTGTTTGAATACAAGATTGCTGGTTACCGGCAGGTTCGCCATGTGGCAAAAATGGCACCACAAACCATTTGAAAAAAATCAGTCAATAAAAAGAACACATCGCATTGAGAGCGTGGTTTATTTCACCAAGACATTTGATAAGCGTCGCTGATTGCACAAGTAACTTTGATTGCATCCAATCAGGCTTCTCCAATTCTCTCCCCACACAGGGCCAGATCAAGTCATGTTGATTTAGCCTCTGGTATATTACGCCGACTTTGTTCTTAAATCATCGTTTTGGCTACTGAATCAAGGCAAAAGCATTGTAATATGAACCACCCTTTCCATGCGAGAAGCGTTGTCATTTGATAAAGAAAATTCAAATGGATTGTGTTGCGTTTTTTTCCGCCAGGGGCATACCCACGGATTTCGGCGTAATAGAACAGAGGCTAAATCAACATGACTTAATCTGCCTCTGTGGGGAGAGAATGGGCTTCTCCCTTCATAGCCCATAATTTCGTCCTATTCAATCAGTGGTTGGATCAACATTTTATGACTGGATCTACCTTTGTTAGGCGAGAATACAACAACATATGTTCATCATAAATATAAGTAGAAAAATAAAAGTTACAAAGTGACAAGTTACGAACTATGTTTGATTTTTTCAGTGTGATTTATTAAACATAACTTACACACAAAATTATTCCTTCTTGTGTATTTTCAAGCCCTTGAGGTACGGCTTAACCCTCAAGAAATGGTTATCAATACATTATTTTCCAAATGAATATGAAAACGTCAGACCCATAGGATGATTTAATTCCATATCCCATAATTTGTCTACTATTTTGAAATAAAATGCCATTTCTGAATAGAAATCATTGAAAACTAATTTTTATTCGTCATCGCTAAAATATTTACCAATTGCTTTTACATTTGCAAAAGCAGCAATAGTTTAGAACAGTAATTGTATTTCGCGTTGATTGCCTTTGCAACGGACAAATGTGTAAAACGAAGTCAATAATCAAATCTTTAATGATATTCATATGATATTAATGTCATCAACAATTTGACGTCCATGAGACTTGTTTTTTGTGTGGTTATATTCGATTTTTGGCAGGTTCCTGCTGATTTTATACAGCTTGTAACGTAAACGAAAATTTTGATTCGATCAACGACATGCTTTGAATGTGAATCTCATAAGATAACATCTCTCGATACTTTACGAAACACAAATCAACAGGGTCATAAGGGTCGACTTTATGAACAAATAGAATATTAATGATATTGTTTAGATATTTTGTTGGTTTACAATTGACGAACAGCGCAGGACTGCATTAGGATTTTTTTTATCATCTGCTGTGATACCTTTGTATCGTCAAGTGATAAAACTGACATAAGAAATACTGAGAGAATTTGGAATTTTCAAGTTCTTGTAAGGATAACGAATTTTATTGATAATATGTCATCATGTGAGAGCCCATTTTTAGCAGCGTTAGATGGGGTTGGCATATGCAAGGAACAACACAGCCGCTGGGATGTGAGAGCATCATGGAGTTTATTCTCAATTGTATGCAAACAAAAAACGCATTAAAATAGCAAATGTTTACATTTAATACATGAATACGTCAGATGTTAAAGATACATCATACATACTTGCAAAGCATGAATATGCAATATGTATATATAGAGATTATTACCCTCGAAAGTGTGTCATATGACTTTTACGAAACGAGTGTGAATTTTTGTATTACCCGAGCGAGAGTTTCGTTAAAGTCATATGACACACTTTCGAGGGTAATAATTTCTTTATTACCGATTCTATTCCATTTCATTCTCTAAGAAATAGTTATAAAATGGCCTGCTTCCCTTGCGACGACCGGCTACAGTGACGTCACGAACAATGATTTTATGACGTCACAGACATAAATATACAGGGGGTCGCGCTACAACAATAGTTGCTAGGCAAAAGTGATATGTGCACTAGTGCTAATATTGAAAATATGTCACCACTTATTTTCAACCATATGGGTAATAAATACAGATATGAACTTACCCTGGCATAGTTACATGACAGTTATAGATCCTATAGTTAATGTTGTAACACACAGTTATACATATGCAATGTCATGCAGAGCATAAATGATAGGTTGCCAACACATTACATTGACACCCACACAATGATAATAAACACAATTTTTATAATACAAATTAGTACAGCACTTGAATAAACATAAACTGTATTAAATGATCTATATGATAATACTTTTGATACATATGTAACATACAAGGTTGATAAGACCTGATTGGTGCATACAGTGCGTAAGGTTTTTGCCGTAGTCTATGTCAACTGCAGGAATGGTTAAATGGCGTATGCAGATGATACTATTTAAACAATGGTTAAAAGAGTAAAAGTAGATACATATTTGAGATGGCCAATCATAAAGCGGCTACTATTAGTATTATTTCAAATTTGAACGTTATGTGCGAATGCATAATGGTATATTAGATTAGTCGGCTGACGCGACCCGCCACTGTATCCAGCTTTACTCAATATGAGAGTATAGAGAATATTATTGAATCTAGGTTTACTTCAAATGCCATAAACACGGACACACAACATTGAAAATATTACAACAAAAACAGTTTTTGTCTGAATTTGTCTGTCAATTGACAACTAAGAATAAAACAGTATGTGTTGAAAGTAAGATTAAAGAGAAGCTTACTCTTAATAGTTTAAGTGTCTTTGAGAATTTAGCTTTGTAATTCATTTTTTCAAGCTGCCGTTTTTGTGAATATGTTTCCGTTGCAAAATTGTAATAACTGTTATGTGTTTCATACAATCACATAGACCGTTCTTCTATATTTCTTTTGAAAGAACACATGCTTCTTTTTAAAAATCTTTTTCAATTGCACGTTCTTTATTTTAAATTGTGCCTGTATGATCATTCAGCATATCAGGGATTTAAAACAATACACATTACAACAATACAATATTTATCCTTAATATTCAATCTAAATATTGATAGGAAAAATGGTCTGTCAGCCTCAAACTTTAAGATTTACTGTGTGCAAAGAGGTGAGATAAGAGCGATCCCGCCCACGCAGCAAGCTTATCTTGGTCTCCATACAGTGAACAGACGTCATGACTTAATCAAATTGTACCATCGAGAATTTGACGTCCAACTTGTGATTAATGAAAAACGTATGAAACATTGTATGCAAAAGATGCTGACGATCTAACTAAGTTAAGCCTTAAACCTTGGACAGAATGAATATACAATGAAAGGTTAAGGACTGCACCTCGAGTGTTTGATATTGTCCTCTCTTGTCGCTGACTGTTTGATTGCATTGGGACATACGTTCCACGCATACACCTATAACTCATTTAAATCTAATAACGACAAAGCCAGGCAGCAAATGTTCAACATCGCTAATTCCAAGTGTCTCTGAATTTCATTCATGTTTTTTTCAAACCCTTTGATATATTCGGAATACTTGCGAAAAGATTGACTGACGCAATCTAGTTAAAACTAGCTGTAATGTATACGTTCCATAAGTCCTACGTTACTTACCCACTAGGTCAGTGTCGAGCATGCGCGGAAATCAACCAATGAAAATAGAATTGCCTGATCTCTTTGAATCATCAGAGAGAAATTTACAATCCGCCTTGATATTAGAATATCAAAACGTCTCTCTATTCTTCGTTTAGTGTCAAGCGCCCTACGTTGTATAACAAGATTTTGATAGCAGTTTTGCGGGTACGACTTGCAGTTTTTAAATTGACCCCATTTGTTCAGTACTGTCGCGGATTTAAGCAAAATTCTAAGATGATTTAAGCTATATTACATCGAAAATATAGCATAAAATAAGACGAAAGACGAAACTGAACTACACTGAAAATACAATCAGCCGTGACTGGCAGAAATGTGTTATATAAAGTCCAAGGATAAATAGGTTGGCACGCACTGGGCAAAATATTCATATAAACATTATTGCAAAAATATGTCAAGGGGTATTTGATATTTTTAGTCAACATATAAAATATATCCTGCATCGAACGACATACGAACAACATCCACGAAAAGTAGCTAAAAACTCTATTTTGTGAGCTCGATCGATCCAGCTACGAAGTCCATTCACTATAAGGTGAAAACATGAATTGAAACGTCTCAGCTCCAAGCCCAAATGACACTAAACAGAAGCGTCGGTGTGCAATTGATCGCCGTGTAAGAAGTAAAGTTTCATTGAGCAGTCTTGTAGCACACATCATCCACTATTAGATTACGTTAAGGACTGAATCAGCATTTGAAATAGTTCCTGATACTTGTTCTTTCTTTTACAGTGATATATTATTTCAGGGAAGAAATTGTTTTCGTTTAAGGTTTTCATAGTTTGATACACAGTTCCTTACTACGTTCACTTATTTAAAAAAAATAGTCATGTAATTATTGTCTTCACAGAGAGTTCCATATAAAATCCAATAGTTTGTTTTTACATTTGCAGAGTTGAGTTTACTTTTCTCTCAGTGAATTTTCTTTCTGTTTACATATAATTAAAGTATGCAATTGTTGATTTTATTGTTTCTCGACGTCATACCACTGCGTCAATGAATACATAAATTATATACGTTGGTGACGTTGATTTATACTTAAATGCACGAAGGGTAATGTTCATTTATTTCCATAATTTCCGCATCATTAGTTTTTACTACTAATGCACAAAATTCGTCGAAACTATCCGATCGTCTTTTCTGTTGTCTGTTGATAAAATTGCGCAGGTAAAGACAGGTTTGTAAAGCTCTAAACGCCCCAGAACGAGAAATGGGTGGCCAGGATAGACACCAACAAACTCAACTCGTTGGTATCTCCTAAAGTGACGTGGTCTCATGTTCTTTCAGAAGAAGTCCAGTTCAAACGCTTCCTTTTTACTGCATCAATTGCCTGATGAAAAAGCAGAGAAGAAGAACAATCACTTCATTCATTACATCAATTCTTTTCTAAATGAAGCGAAAAGAGAAATCGGTTCATTCGTATAAATAATACACGATTTGTAAAATAATATATTGAAATTCTTCATTCCGATCGATTCACAAATTGTTTTATGTTTAGTTATAAAATCCCTTCATTATACCAATGCATCATGAAATACAATTACTTTGATTATACCAATGTAAAAGTTAAGAATCAACAAGTTAGTACAAGCATTTTAATGTATACATATCTTTAAAACAATTTCACCAGTTACTTCAACTTCATAATACATATCAATGCATAAATTCTTTCCTAAAAGGATGAGTTCATTGATGTCATAATTTACTTTAATAAAAAAACGGCGCATCTGAAACCATTTCAGTCCTACCAATGCATCAACTATTTTTAAAAACCAAACCAGATGATCACTGACTTCATTTATACAATGACATCAACACTGTGGAAACAACCCTGGAACTATAGTCTCACCAATATGGAGAAGATAAACAGGTTACTACCATCCCTTGATTCACACTGTTGCATGAGTTTTCAAGATCAAATTGGAAACTGCATCAGTTGATCTATGCATCATCTATTTCAGAGGAAACTTCTCTGTATCTTACATCAAGGTCTGGTAAACTTCGGCTGTTCTACAGTGTGTTGTTTTCTGCTAGAGAAGGCAAAATCCTTAAATGCTGACACCAATCGATGTAAGTTTTTTTTAAAGATATAATTGAAATACTGATTTAACTGACAACACCACCTATATTGATTGGTTACTGATCATGACATAAACCGTGCTTGCAGTCAATAGTAATATCTAAATGGAATTTTTACAGATTTTTTTACAAATTCGACATAAGTTTGTTGCTAGGTACAATTGGTGTAAACTGACAAAACAAGGGTATATTTTAATGTTTTAAAACATCTGATACACCAAAAAAAAAACCGATTCGAATTTTCAAACTAAAATAGTTTAAGATTCAATATATATATCATTGTTAATTGTGAATAGGATATTTACAATACTTTAGTTAATGCAAACACAACATTTGAATAATTTTAGCCAAAAAAAACAAACCTTGAATTCCAAGAGGAAAAAAGTGCATGGAGAAAATTATGTAAGGAAATTCGGGTATTTAAGCTCAATATCAGGTATTCAACAAATTTAATAGTTTTAGCGATAGGCGTTAACTTAAACACAAATTCTTTTAATTTTTTAAAAATACATTTGATCAAAATACGGGAATTAGTACTAGGCTGGACAACCCCCGTTGTCAGATTTACCAATAAAACGCAAATTTTAACAAAATATTTCAAAATTGTTAATCGTGGCACACCTTCATATGATTATGTAACTCAATATCAAATTTGATCAAAATGAGATGATAAGTTTAAAATGTATGATCCGGGTAGAACAGACTTACAAATGTATCACTTTTCCCCTTGAATCTCCAAAATCTGCATTTCAACAATGAATTTGAAGTAATTGTTACAAAGTTACCCGCAGCACACAATGGTTAAGGGTGGCTTCACACTGTCCCGATTTTGACCAACGACAGAATCACGAATTAGAAAATTTGAAATTCGTACGATTTGACCCGAGTATGGGTCAAAAACAGTCGTCATCGGAGGTACATCAAATAAAGACAGAAGGCAACACGTTGGTGAAAGAATGACGCACGACCACAAAACGAACTCAATGCGAATGGATGCACGATCGTAAAGAAGATTTAAATTAGGTCGAGTTCGATTAGCCAGGAATTGATAACAATTGGTATTGGTTTGAATTTTTGCCCATGCGTGAAAGGTGGCTATGTGGTTGAACTATCAGTGGTATGCCATCGAGTCTAAGAACGCTTGTGTTTCACAAAGTAAAATAACCAGTCATGTTGTTAGACTATAATCTGTAGCCTCTGGGAACATGTTGAGGCAATGGTCCTATAATATAATGTTCTGCTGACTTGCTAGATAGCAATCGTTAACAATTGGAAATGATTCAAAGCGTTCGAACTCAGCCTTTACGAAGTCTACACGAAGACAACAAGATGGCAATACGACGTCGTAACGGAAGTACGATGCATATGCGATGCCTCTAACCAGGTGCCGGTAAACATCACGTGACCTCTGGGAGTCACCTGGAAAGAGTATCATGGCTGCACAATTCGATTGTATTAAACGATCTTACGACTTTTTATCATCTTGATATTTGTTTTATTCTTCCTGGGAATCACATGAACCTTTAACAATCAACTTTGTTAACCTGCGCCGTATGCATCGAATATGAATCGCAAAGTTACCGGGACTATCGAGAAAACACCTTTATGATTCGTATTACAGTCGGTAGAGTTTTCATAGCTCCGGCAGCAAAATCGGCTTTGCAGGAACTTTTTTTGGTATGTCAAAAATATTCTGATAATCTATCCGAATATACACTTTCTTGGTGCAATCGTGTCTTCATCTTGCCGTTCGTACGACAATACGAATCCGTGTCGCCATCGTATAACCATCGTGTGATCATCTGTTCAATGGGCGAGTTTTACATGCAAATAAAATTGAATGACATCATCGTAGTGATCGATATATACGAAGGCAATACGAACGCAGCACGAATTCACACGACGGTCCCTCGATAGCAATGCGAAGGGGAAAATGGAGACACGGATGCAACACGAAAATGGCATTATCAACCATTTTCTCACTTCCCCGATGTTGTCGCCGAAACTAGAAAAACTCTTGCGATGGCCAAAAGATGCGTTTACGAATGGCCCGATTGCTTACGATCCTTTGCGAATTTGCACATTTTCAAATTCGTGTTTCCATCGATATCTTGTGTCAAATTCGGCTAAGTGTGAAGCGGCCTTAACGAACAGAATACGGTGTCAAGACAATTTGAGGTAAGATTTGTTTCAATATTGCAATAACTATTTTTTCAGCGGGTATACTCTGTTTTGAAGCAGCCCCCCCGTAACCTTTCAGCGCAGTGCATGTGTCCGATGGGTTCGAGGTCTACAAAGAGTGGTAATCACGATAAAAATAATCTAACGTTTAATGCAAATATCACGTTCCGCTGATCATGCTAAAACGCAATCAATAACAATTCACTTTCACATTTTTAACTTTTCAGCCTACACAGTTAATATAGGAAAAGCAACAATCGTTCTAAAACTTAAATAACACAAGGCACGGTGACATCTTGAGATATTTATTATGCCAAAGGTAATAATTTTCCCAACAGCGACATGTTTAACTCATTACTTCAAAAAGAACTGTGTTTCAAGTAAAATATTCTGATTAGCTGTATTTCCAAGTTGGTATTGCACTGAGTGACATTTCAATCTAGGCATTAGCTTTGTTTGTAACTTTTAAGAAGGCTGGTGTTCCTTTGCCTGAAACGGATATGTCTATCAAAACAAGTCAACCCTCATTCTCTCCGAACAGAGGTAGATCAATTCATGAAATGTTGATCTAGCCTCTGATCCAATAAGCCGAGTTTGTTGGCTTGAATGGCAGATGCCTGATTGGATACAATCAAAGTTAGTTAAGGAATGTGCGATCAGCGACGGTGTCCCAAAATCATAATTTTGGTTATTGAATCCTGGCAAAAGCATTGAGATATGAACCCACCCGCTCCATGCGAGGAGCGCAACATTCACTAAAAATATTCAAATGATTGTTGTGCAAACCTTTCCCGCTAGCTGCCTGAAACCACCGATTTGGTCTAATAGGAACAACATGTTTTGACTTGATCTACCTCTGTGGGGAGAGAATTGTCATCCCTAGATCAAACTCGATTTTGATTTTATATGACAAGTGTATTCTCTCTGCACTGAGGTAGATCAAGACATAAATATTTATCCAACCTAGGTATTGATAAGAGGAGAATGCCGGTTTCCGACTGGTTCCTCTCTAAAGATTGGCGGCTAAAGATTGGCGCAAAAAGCCTCTAAAAAAAGACAATGAGAAGACTCCTCGCACGTAAAGGGTTGGAACCAGGTTGAAATGGTGGCTGTTGTTCAAAGGCTGTTGCTGTCACAGGTGTTCCAATCGTTAATTTGACCGTATACAAAATATAGAAAAATATTAATTTTTGCAAATATTTTTGGTTTAAATATTTATTACAAACGTAGATTAGAATTTGAACGAAATCGGCGAAGAAATATGAAAATTAGGCCTGTAATATAGAAAACACAAGGGAGGACATATCAGTCGCAAAAGCCCGATCAAAAACCGGACAAGTTGACTTTTTAACAACCAACTTTATTCACAAAACAATGCTTTGAAAAATTGAAATTATTTTAATTTGCCACTTCCCATGCCTTTTTATTCTGACAGCTTCTCATTTTCGAAACTGACCCGTGCATTAGCATTTTATCCCGGCTTTGTTAGTGCCAAAACCTGCAATGCAATTTAAGTTTATATAAGGATATTTTAGTTAGTAGGTTTATAAGTAATTCTCGAGCGAGGGTTTCCGAAACTGTACATAACAGTATCACAAGCTAAGATATTAGTACAACCAATTTGGCATAAAAGGCCTGTCTACATGTCAAACGAGATAATTACATGCAAGTAATTTCTGCGATCAAGTTTTTACTCTTTCAAAAAACGGGACAACCTGTCTAATATCGCTATACCCGGGCAACCACCATTCTTCGATAAGTAAGCATACATGGTTATAAGATAGTGTGTTCAATGTATTTACCTTACCAGGAAACATTCACACAATTGAAGGTATTTTGGTAATTTCTGGCTCGTATGGAATGCGGTCTTGGTTCCGTATTTAACGCCATCCATGTTTACATATTGTTTCTGCAATGAATAGCAAGACATTACACAGAAAATGGCTTAAACAAATGCGAGGTGTTGCAGTGTGTTTATGTTGCCTAACGCTTTACGCGTCAAGCAAGGAATGTCTTTGTCAGTATAAGCTTCTCGAGTAGGCCATGGGTGTAACACCTTCTTCCAGGCTATCTTTACCTAGCTCTCTTTCAACACACTTAAATATAGATTTCACAAAGAGATAATATCAACAAAGTGACACTCCCATTCAATCTTCTAAGGCATAGTAATTATTACTGTAGCCGATCTTATCTTTTATGTGTTTTTAAGGTATACAGACACACTCGAGGGTGTAGTTGGAACAGAAAGGTTGAAGCATTTAAAAACATGTTTTTCTCCCTCTTCCTTTCGAAATCAATAGTAATCCACAGCCTATTAGAAATTCTAGTTGATAACTTGATGACAATTTTAATAGATTTTGATAATTGAGATGAGAAAGTGATATTTCATTATTTTTTACATTTTATGACAGTTCAAGAAAATGCAAATTATGTAACACCATTATATCAATTGGTTTCTTTTGGTTTCAAGTAAACTATATAAAGTTCTCCTTTTGATAGAGATTGTTTTGTTGAATACAATGATCAGTATATATATATAATTCAAAAATGTTATCCAAAACTTAAAAATCAGATGACCAGTTTTTCAACAAATCCAAATTTACAAGGTTTCAAAGTTTACGATGAAAGTTTAACTATTAACAATGACTTAAGCATTAATCATTGACTCAAGTTTTGGCTATTCGAAAAGTATTCTTGGTAATGCGATTAAGCTAAATAAAATCGTTGACATCGAACTTTCTTGTATGGCTGGAATAATACTGAACCTTACAGAGCAGATACAGCACTTTGAAAAACATGATATTAAAACATAAAAACTTATCAAATATAATCAGCGAAGAAATGTTATCTAAGTGGTACGTTATAAGTGTCAATAGAAAGATGGTATTTTGATCTAGTGTCTTCTCCATCCTTCCCCACGGCTAATCCTTCTTCATTCACAGAACATCTTCACGTAATCGCTTCTCCTTCTGGTTAAACTATCACTTACAAAACTGTCGATTGTTTCCCGCCAGGAATGTAAATAATGCATTATTTAAGGAGAAATAGTATGTATTTTGTTCTGGGTGTCTAAGCGTGGCAGAACGAACATGCAGATTAGTGTGTTACTGGAAACTTACACACCACGTATCCATTCACATGATGAGGTGGAAATAAGTGACTTGGGATACTCAACAATGCTTCACGCTAATGTAAAATGAATTATCGACATGTGTTAAACGTATACTCCGTTTTGCTTTACAGGATGTTATTGTAGAGCTGACTTTTAAAATCAAATAAATGGATCATTAAATGAAACGTTGGTCCGAAAAGTAGATCAAGGCTACACCTAGTTTGTGTTTAATACTTGACTAGCTACGAGGTATTCAAAGACCGAAGAATGCGCAGTATATACAGTTTCCGAAATCCTCTGCAGATAACTTGAGTGATTTTTCACATTTTTCTTATTAATGTGGCTGTACTTCAGAGAATATATATATAAAAAAATTACCGTTATCATTCTACACTCATTTAGAAAAGTGAAAATCTTGTTATACTAATCTCATTCCGAAGAAGACAAATTGATTTCAATTAACAATGTCACACTTAGTCTTGTATTTTTCCATTTAGGCGACTTTAAACCGTATTCAACACTGTTCTTGTAGTAATTTACTCTCTTTTGCACATTGAAATATCCCTGAATAAACATCAATTTAAAACAGACCGATGGATAAGTAAAATAAAATGTATGGGAAAGACGGATTCGTTTTGGGGCTCGTTGATTATATTCACGAATCCATGACTAAGAATTCATTTTCAATCCTAATCCTTTCATGACTTCACAGTATGAGTTAATGTACAGTTCAATTTGAGATGTTTAACTAGCCTATTCGGACATTGGATGGGGATTGAATAAGTGTTTATAACATGAAACCAACACCTTACTTTCATTTTCCACTATAACCATCCGCCATCTCAATACACTTATTCCACTTCTCTTTAAGGCTTTGATGCCACATTTGTAGAAGTCTTCGTGTTGTCCACCGGAAGTGCCTGAATAAGAAATACTCACTGGAGGCTAGGTCTTGGTAGTAGGTGATTCAGCTGTTCGAATCCACGGTTATGTATAGCGGCCTGTGCAACTGTAGACTTGGTAACTTAAGGATTGCAATAAAGCACTAAGTGACTCATTACATAGTGTTTCTGTTGAATTGTTTTTCACAATTCCTGCATTAGTTAACATGATATTGACCATTCATTGTAGTGGGTGGTATGTAATCAAAATGGTATTCCTTTTAGATCCTAAAAGACATTATCTCCACACACAGAGGCAGATCAAGTCATGACATGTTGATACACCCTCTGTTCTATTACGCTGAAATCCGTTGGTTCCGCAGTTTCCCCGGGCGGAAAAGAATTGCACCGCAATCCATTTAAATTTCTTCATCAAATGACAACGCTTCTCGCATGGAAAGGGTGGTTTATATCACAATACTTTTGCCATGATTCAGTAGCCAAAATGATGATTTTGGAACAGCGTCGCTGATTGCACAACCGACTTTGATTGCCTCCAATCAGGCGTCTCCCATTCTACGGCGTAAGAGGCTGTATCAACATTTCATGACTTGATCGGACAATGGTGGTAAGGAACTTGATCATGTTCATGTTTAAGATACCTATTATTACGGAGATCCCATGCCAATGCAGCTATTATAATAATAAAAAGCTGTTGTGCCGAGAAATTGCTTTGTGACGTATTAATATTATATTTTGACTAAATAAAAAAGCTATCTGTATGTCATGGAGTGGGACACACTGACAGGGGTATGTTACAGGGATGAAATCCTTAAAGTTTATGTACTTTGGTGCCTTGGTCCTGAAATCATTTTAATGGATGATTACGCCCATTGAAGTCGGTCGAACAGGTGGTTGAAAAGTTTCTGGAATAGAAAACAATTGTTCATATGGATAGGCCGGACCTAAACTCTATCGAACACGTTTGTTTGAACATGCTGCAGGTCATCATTTTAAGCCGTCTGCATGAGCCAAGAACCATCCAAGAGTTCTGAACTGCCCGAGGGAAGTCCCTGTTCTGATAAGCAGCATATGCTTGAGGATATGCTCATTACTGGCACCAGCTATGTCATGGAAAATATGAACAAACACCCCCTGTTTCCAGTTTAACATTCGTTATGTTTTCTTGTTCAAATGTAATTTTATTTATGAGGAGTCTCGAACAGTCCATCTTCCAACGTGTCCAGCTACTCTCCTCGTTTCGACCTTGCCTTCACACCATAAAAAACATATGAAACGAAACAGCGACACCTATCTTGGTCACGAGTCAGCCTCTTACCGACTCTTTCAATAATACCCAATGAAAGCGCCGTTTACATTCGGAACAAATTCAAGATACTAACAGACAATTGAAAATTAACCTAGTGAAATTTAGTATCAAATTTCAGTCCGCTGGATTGTTTTCATGTGTTTGATGAGCACCGACAATACAAAGAAAATAAACATTAAGGTATCACTGAAATAAGGTTTTCTTTTCCTTGTTAAAAAGCATACAAAAGTACTTTTTATTAATCGTTTTTTTCAAGAGTAGTTATCTTTTTAACTTTACTTAATTGTAGTCTTTTTTCTAAGTAATTCTCATATTTGTCAAAATTTAGGCTTTTCAATTTGAACTGAATAGAAAAATACACGTTTATTTGATGAATAAATACGGCTAAAGCATTTAATTTTTCATCATTTCCAAAATTGATTTATGTACAAGAAAGAACTTGTGGTGCACGAATAAGAATTCCTTCTAATACCACATAAAACTTTGTATATAACCTTTTCATTAAAAAGATAAGAAAAATCCATGTAACTTACAGCAGTCTGTTTTTACTGAACAAACATTTCCTTTCTTGTTGATATATTACAAAAAAAAAAAACAATCCTGAAATATTTAAACCTTAAGTCGGTGCATTCATATTTACGCAAACAAGTCAATTGATCAAACACTGCATTGTGATATGGAGTCGAAATACGTTCCTGCAATGAACTTTGACTATACCTAATACTTGAAATTATTTATTGTTAAAACATTTAGTATAGTGAGTGGTAATGTATCGCTGCAAGATTACGTGACAGCCGAAGTTCATTTTACAATCTGGCTTGTGATTGGACTATTCGACGGGCTGAGGTTTATATTAACTTATTTCCATGAACTTCGATTTGTTACAATGTGCTGCACATGCAATTTCGTTATGTTCAGAAAACTATTTCATGGTATAAGCATTAAAATTTAAGAGATATGCAAGTAATTTCAACTCCCTTTAATTAACAAACACCAGACACTGTATGTCAAAATGAGTATATAAACACTTTAAAAGTAAATTGTTGAATCAACTGCATGGAGTGCATCTAAGGACATTTCTCCGTACATAAAGGGGCGGATAGCAATCGAATCCTGTGATAATCGTCCTTCGACATGAAGAAATATTTGAACGGGCAAGTCTTGATTTCCAATCGACCTTACGGCCAGCAATGTGCATAAAATGAAAAGAATGAACAAACATCTGATTGAAACAAATTGATATGTTGAGGAAGCACGCAACATGTCATGCTTTATGTCGTGCCTATTGCCGATATAACTTCAAGCAGAGGTTTTGCCAACTACGAAAACATTGCTCCACTTGAAGTCTGAGGAGCAGGTTCAATAGAAGAATCGAAGCGAGCTGTTTACTTGCGTGGGAGGGCAGCAAGCTATCTGGACCAACTCGCTCCTTCACACCACCGCCCTGTTACTTGGAGCCCTTCCAGGATCACTGGCATTCTAGCGAGACGTGTTCTTGTACTCCAGAATTGTACGTACATGAATGAAGTACTTCATTCATTCACAGACAAATTCATCAGCAATTACGATAGCCTGTTTGGGATCAAACCATTATCGACTGCTAATAATAGATTGTAATCCATGCTTTAGAACCATCTACCGTTTTAGCATGTTCTTCTGTAGACTTCATCTACGGAATGGGATTTTTTATCGTGACATAAAACTGTTGTGTTGCTTTTAAAACATTAACTTCTCACTTTATGTCAATTGCAAAATTGTTTTAGCATCGCTTTTAGCGTTTTTTTATTCTAGTCACCAGGGACTATTTTTGCTCCATCCAATTTTTTGAATTCGAACAATTGTCATGTTTAAGGTAATGTTACATGCATCTTTGGCAAAACAATGTTTTTTTAGTCAAACTTCTGGGCTACTAAGAACATCTGTTTAGTATATTGAACCATGATATAGGGCCTGGGATATTTCACAAATACTTCCTCATTGAAAACTCATTTAAAAGCAAGATTTCATTGACATAAAAAGTTGGCAGCTGGTTCTTATCAGAAAGAAATAAAGAAATCCGTCAAAGTTACATGTACAATTACATACAAGAATTACGATATCTGATTCATGACTTTGAAGTATTGGGCGGACGTGAAGGAAAAAATGGTGCCAAATGTCAATGAATAGTTGATAAATGGTTTGACATCAGAGTAGTCTCAGGCTTTTCATCTCTCATTCGCATCTTTTTATTTTGTAACAAGCTCATCATACGATTGCATAAATCACCTTTGAGTTTATGATTTGTCAATGAACACCTGGGTCCATCTCAACATTCATATGTAAAAACATATGAGTAAATCGATAATATATATATGTTAGTTATCATTGAAAAAATATATGTACATTTAAATAACATAGTTTGGTCATTATCGAAATGACACTTCGGAAAGTTCAAATTTTATACTTATGCATTTAAGATATCATTTTAACGCATGTTTATCGTAGGAGTGTATTCTTCCATTACTAAAACCTGTGGACATTTTAATGGATTATGCCAAGTGACAATTCGACATTTCCGTAAGCAGTTTACTGCCATGACATCAACAATAATTCGAGACACTGTCTATTTGTCTGGTCTGACGTCATGAACCGTTAAGATAAGTTTCAATGTTGAGGTTTATATGCAAATGTTAATGAGTTACATAAGACTGAGAAAAGTAAACTACGAAAAGTATTTTCATTTTATTGAGAATTAAGAAATATGAATTTAAAAGCGCTTGCTTGGCATATGTTCTAATGAAATATATTGTCTTAGAAAAACATGTTGGGAAAGTTTCAATGATATAAAACGATCGACTAAGAAATGCCTTGCGTTGATTCCATACGTGTTCCCATGTCAATGAAAATAGGCAAATTGTTTTGTTGTGTTCATTATACCATAAAACGCTTTTATTCTATTTAATACACTATGTTACGAAATAAACTATACTGTTGTTATCAAAGTGACATTTTAATAACATTTAAATAATGTTTGCAATAAGCATTACATTTTCAAATGATATTGTTATGAAATTTTAATGAAACAATGTTGCACGGTGTTTTCAATATACAACTGATTGAATGTATTGTAATATCTGTCAAAATTTGTCAAAGCTCGTAAAAGGAAATAACAAAAAATATTACAAATTTTGGTTTTTATGAAATGCTTTATCTCAATTAAAGGTACAAGTATTTAGTAGTCTAATTGTAAGACGAACATAACATTAAACAACATGATCACATAGAGCACGTTCAGTGCACGTGCAGGTAAAAATAGAATGTTATAATTATCCTTTCAAAATCTGTTATATGAGATGTTGCTTTTGGAAGATCGATTATATGCAAGTTATTGAGATATCGTGCTTCTATTTGGCAAATTTATAATTAATTTCGTGACTCAAAATTTACATTATCTTTATATAACTCCAACGAGAGGTATTTGTAAATTGGATTCTGATAGGTGTCTGCTTTATGATTGATAAGATTAGTGTATGTCAAATCTAATGCGTATCGTTTGCTTTTGAGAAATAACTAGCTTTTAATCGTACAAATCGGCAATAATTCAACTTGGCAGAGAATTTTATGATCAAAATACCTGTATCAACATAGTTTGATGATATTGTTTATAATTGTATATAAAATTGTCAGTTTATAATTTTTACTATAAACTTTCAACATTTACGTTAAAGAGGTCATATATTGAATTCTTGTTAAAAATGCGAGATGTTTCTCTCCATCAAAATTATCTTTCAGACTGCAATTATCTAGTCAGTATACACTTTATTTTGGTTTTATTGGACATTTATTACCCAGTTTTGAGAGTACCGCTGAATTTCAAAACTGATCGCAATTTATTGGAGCGTCATTGGCGTGTCGGCGTAAAAGGTAGCCTTTCTGTAAATTTGCTATTTTTATATTCCCGTTTGTTTATTCACTTAGAATATATGGTTCATTGTTGGTATTAGAATATATTGAAACCCATAGAAGCATGTTATTCATTACATGACATTGTTGTGGTTGTAGGTTTGTAAATAATGAAGGGATTATACAATATTGTATTATCTTTCTCTTTACTCCACAATGTCATGTCGTATTGTGGTTTCATATTGCTTTTGGTTGTTATAATATTTACAAATGTTTCATCATGATTTTTTTTATTAAAACCAAATGGTATATCCATTTGATAAATGCATTACAATTGTTTGTTAGTTCTAAGGTGCGTAGGTGGATTATTAGTATTGCACATATCATGTAAATATTTTATTTAATTTTACTATGCTGCAAGATCTTTTCTGTACTTTTGTTTACATTCCAGCGTTTTTCATTTGCTGTTATAATCTTATCTGTGCTGGAATGCAGCGGTGATGTACACCCTAATCGTGGACCTTTTAACAAAATAAATCTTAACATCAATCATTTCAATATATGTAGTCTAACGGACACGATAGACATTATAAAAGTAACATGCCTTGGCGTTGATATACATGATGACAAGCAGTTGACGATTTCTCCCGACCTGAGCTTGAGGCCATCTGGATTCAGTGACAGTCAAAATAAATAATATATTTCTAATAGGATTATTTTACCGTGCTGTTAAGAGTGCTTTATATTGGAACATGATATCAGAAACAATTGATAATAATCTATCTAAATATGGATACTATACTCATGTCCAAAAGAAAGTTGAAAAAATAAAAAAGTGTTTTGGTTAGATATACGTGTAACTGTGATCCAAGGAGGAAACACATCCTCGAAATACACTTTATTCAATTAACTTCGAAAGAAAAGGATAAACATGATAAAAATGGAAAACATGCATTTGCGCCGAGAACAACGAAATGCACGCGCACAAAATCGTATAAAGTAGCTGCTTAGACACGTTTAAAACACAGCAACGAAAAACACACACAATATTGGCTAGGTTGATGCCCGTTCAAAGAGAACGGGTCATAGAAATGGCCCACCAGCGAGCAAGTAATGCCGAAATCGCTTTAACCTTCAACTGCAGCCGTTTTTCTGTCTACAAACTAATACAGCATTTTAGAGAACTGAGTATTAAGTCAGACAGACCTAGCAGTGGCAGAATCAGTGTGAATATCAGCAATTTGGCGGCGGGAGTGTGATGGTATGGGGAGGCATTTGTGATTACACTAAAACGAGGCTAGTGATTATTCAAGGAAACCTGACTGCACAGAGGTATATCGATACAGTGTTAAGACCTGCCCTGGTACCATTCATACAGCAGCAACAACGTGGGGTGACTTTCCAACATGACAATGCGAGACCACATACAGCAGCAATAACATAGAATTACCAGGCTAATAATGACATTCAGACTCTGCCGTGGCCAGCTCGTTCTCCAGACATGAATCCCATCGAGCATGTATGGAACCATCTTGGAGGACAAATCAGACAACGACAAGTGGCACCAGTAACACTTCAAGACTTGCAGCGATGTCTGTTTGAAGAGTGGCAAAACATCACCCCCAACTATCTATGCGTCGTCGTGCATTGACGCACAAGGAGGACATACTTGATATTGACTCTTCAATATTATTGGGTTGAAGATGTATTTTTATATTATTTCTGTTATCTCACCTGCTGTAATTTTCTCAGTTTCCGATCCAGTTGAATTGATGTTAAATGTTTCCTATTTTGAATGATTTACTGATATGAAACTAAAACAGTTTGTTTGAAAAATGATTTTTCAATCCAAATAAATCATTTTTTTCATTTAGTATGTCTTATGTTTTCTTCAGTGTTACTTCTAAAACGATGTCAACTTTCTTTTGGACATGAGTATATTATTCTAGGTATTTTATTATAGAAAGATGCACTGATGCAAAAATATGTTAAATATCGAATATTAAAGAAACACAAACCACTGCCCCAAACTGTTCATGACTTGATATTTTACTATAGCTTGTATCTCATCCACCAAGATTTAAAAATTTTTTTTGGTAATTTTATAACCTTAACCATATTTAATAATCACATATATTCCAAATACAATAAACATTATCAGGAAAAACGACAAAACAAAAAATATCGGGAGAAAAGAGAAATAGACATTTACTGGAGATTTAAAAGAACGTATTTACGTAATACCACACTAAGAAATGTTAGATCAAAGGCTCATAAGAAGAAAATAAACGAAAGAATGAATAGGAGTTAAGTCTTGAGCTAAACGCGATGGCGACTAGTTAAAGAAACCTTAAAGAAAACAGAGGCAAATAATTTTACACCAGTTATACATATTGACAATATATGTGAAACTTATGCTGCCAATGCATTTGATGACTATTATGTAGGAAATATTCAGTAGAAAATCAATTTCAAGCTTTACCCTTTTTGGGGAGAAACAAATTCGAAATTAAGCGAAGTGAGTATAACTCCTTGTGAAATTCTTCATATCTAACTATGTGGCAATACAACTTAAACAATACAACTTAAACAGGTCCAAATGGAATTAGTAATACATAGTTTAAAGCTACAGCTTTCAGCTTATACATACCTCTACCTAAACTTATCAGTTTATCATTACAGTGCTCTGTATTTCTCTCAGCGTTTTAAAAAAACGAATGGGTAACTCGTCTCTAGGTGAAAAGCAAGCTTATTCAAAACACAGACCAGTTGCTTTAAACAACATGTAACCCCGAGGGGGTACACAATGCAGAAATGGATACAGAAAGATATCTTGAGATAACATCGATATTTTGTTTGTTCAAAAACATGCGCAAAATAGTCATTTAATGACTTTGAAAACAAACATCATATTTTCAGTCTGTAAAACTTCTCTCAGCCAATCATAACCTGCCACATCACATCGCCCTTTCTCGCCAAACTGGTCAGGCTATTGCTATTGTTTACAGTATTGAGTCAAGCGGTCACTTTCTTACTTGGCGTATAATTACTATACAAACAAAGAAAACAACTTTCCAGTATGACGGTTAGTTAGTGAGACATATAATGAAGACATTTACTAATTTTGGTTGAATCTTTTTTTACTGTTGATAGCTTAATCACGGCTTCTACAGAGGGATCTAAAGTCAATTCATCAATGAGACTACATGGTATGTCATAGCCCTGTCATAGAACTATGTTTCGCATATCTATTTTAAAAAAAGAAACGGGGTATATGTTTATATTTATGCCGCTCCCTAACAAAATAGTGACGTAACGTAAACATGGACAGATCAGTACACATATAATATACAGTGACAGTATTGAAACAACGAGTTTCGACAAAGCATACAACAAAGCAATTAAATGCTAAGGTTATATCTTCATTAATGGTATAAACATAAGGATATATCATCATGGCAAAATCTTAATATTCAATCGTGTTTTGAAAATCTCTTAGATATTACGGTATAGTTATGTTTTGAATTTAGTAGTTCTAAGTTTACATTTTGTGATGAGTGGCCAGATAAAATTGAAGACAAATTAAACAAGTTAGTGAAATGTTTTCAGGAACTTATGAATAATCCTGAAGTAATTTTATATAATCTGAATGAGGTTTTGCTATATACACACTACGAAATGTGTCATTGAGGCATCATGTCATGAAATTGTATTAAGTTCGCAATACAATTTGATACACCTTTTGACACCATGTTTCATCATGTCTTGAGCGTTTTCAATCAAATAAAGAAACAATGTTAGTTTACAAAGAGACAACTCATCAGCGTGACATAAATACCATTCTATATCTTTGTTTGAGATAATGTTATTTTAAATTTTAAATATTTGTTAACTTCTAACGCAAACAACTGCCTGAAATAACAAATATGTATGCATATAAGTTTGAATGCACAAAGTTTAGTTTACATATCATGTGACCAAAGCCTACCTTATTGAAGTCACTGTAAACGCAAAATACTCCATCTCATGTGTCTGTACTGAATGTGTTCATCTCAAGACAGATGCAATGCATATGATAAATTCTAAATGTTTAATTTTTGATTGGATCTAGTTTGTCTTATTGTTGACCAATGGATGACTAGTGCGTTGACAACTGGGCGTGTCATGGATGGGCAGACATGCTTGATCTCTAAAACAACATCCCCTAATTCTTGTAACAACATTGTCAAAGAGTGTGAAATATCCCAAGCGCGACTCTCTAGGCCTGTAATTACACAATCAGTTACGATGTGCCATAACTGTTTAATTACTACTCTGTTTTATTGCCGGACAGATGAAGCTTCTAAATCGTGCTAAAACATGTTTATTCTGTTTATTACCACCATTGTCTGTTATATTTACATTGATTAGGCTCATTTCCGTTCTGTATATGATGTAATAATACACAGTCTGTAAAACTTCTCTCAGCCAATCATAACCTGCCACATCACATCGCCCTTTCTCGCATGCGCAGTAAAGGCAATATCGTTCATCCGGTAGAATCTCTTTTCAGACTGTCAAATTGAGAAGCCTAAAATTTGCGCACTTTGAAGGGCGATATCTTTGTTATTAGAGGACCGATGAAAACGTTTTTTGTTGTTTTTTGAAGTTGACAATGTTTTCTTTACATATTTACCAATTAACATGGGGAAAATAATGAGGTTTCTTGTTGTTTAACTAGCTGGAAATCAAAAGTTTTTGTACGTTGTGACTTTAAATATGTGTATAATTATCATGTATATAACGACATTCTAACATTTTCAGTCCGGTTTTACTCAAAGTGATTCAACTCCATATCAACTAAACTATTTTCATCATATCAAAGGCCGTTGACGCCTGACAAGGAAGTTAGATATGTTTTTCTTGATATCAGCAATGCATTTGATAAGGTTTGGCATGGCAGTCTGATTTATAAATTGGAAATAAATTAGAGATCTTGGGTTTGTTATTGAAATGGTTGCAAGACAGAAAAAGGCAAATTGTTATGAATGGATACCAATCTGACTTCCGTAGTGTTAGTGCAGGAATACCACAGGGTTCCGTACTTGGCCCTTTATAGTTTTGGATATACATAATCTGAATGGTAGTATTCGTTATTTGCCGATGACAAATCCCTTTATTTTAATATTGACAATCCTTGATACTGCTACTAACCTTAATAACGATATAAAAAGAAGGAACGTGATTTTAAATGCCAGCTAAACTTCTTGATCTTCATATATAACCAATAACCAGACAAATCAAGCAATATAATGTTGATACAGCCTCTGTTTGTTACGCCGAAATCCGTGGGTTCCGGCAGTTTCCCCTGGCGGAAAAAATTGCAACACAATCCATTTGAATTTAATTATCAAATGACAACGCTTCTCGTATGGAAAGGGTGGTTCATATCACAATGCTTTTGTCTTGATTCATTAGCCAAAATGGTGATTTAAGAACAGCGTCGCTGATTGCTCAATTAAATTTTATTGCCTCCAATCAGGCATCTCCCATTCTAGGCCACAAAATTGGCGTAATAGAACAGAGGCTGTATGGATATATGGGGGGAGAATGATGAATAATGTTACCTTCACAGAAGTTTCTTTTGAAACTAGCATGAACACATATTTTTCCAAATAAGAATATCACATATGATAAATTGTTTTATGTTCGTGGAATATAGATTATCACGTAAGAGCTAAGATACTAACATAAACAATATATTCTTCCCCTATGCGACTATTGTTCTCACATCTGGGACAACAGCAGCATAAGAAAGCTGTTTGCGTGTAAAATTACAATTTAATGCCGTACACACAAATAGCGGTGCCATGGAATATCATATTTTGAAACCAATTTTTATCCATTGCATAAAGCAGATCTTATCAAAAACTTACTTTAATAAGTAGAATTGTATATAATGCCGATCCCTTAAATTACACAATAGGATAATTACTACTATGAAATATCTACACAAAGTAACTTTTATTTACCATTTGTAATTGACTTCTTGCACATGTTTTTGTAACCATATTTATGTGTAAGCTTGGGCTTGTTTGCAAATCCCTTCTTATTTCTTCATGAAATAACATGTTTAAATAAAAATGCTAAACCCCCAGCGATAGAACAACTGAGAATACAGTTCTATGTTTTGCCGAAGTTCTCAATAGCAACGCTTATCTCGTGATATTACCATTAAATTTTAGGTTCTTATCAGCTCTATTAGACGACGTTTAACATTATTTTGGATATGGTATCTAATTTGAGCACTTGAAAACGCTTTATAAAAGTAAACACATCATAGCTGTGATTAAACTGCAGTAGAATAGTTGCCCTAAAGTATTGTATGACATTGACTTTTTACATCAAATCTTAGCAGTACCTCTAGAATTACCATCTGAGTTATATTGTGTTCAACATATATTATATTGTTACCTGAAACGGAACAGCCAACAGCCATTTAATATAAAGCAGAGATCTGCCTATAGGTCTCTTGTTAAACAAGTTTACAGACAGTTTGAAACAGTTTATGAAACACCCATCAGACTTAGAATTTCAGTTTTTGAGATGCTCTTCATCTTTAGTTTGTACATGAATCGATATTCGATTTGCTAAATTATGACAAACATGATATTTTAAGAAAGTAAAAGGGGCCTGATAACTATTTTGAATGATGCAATGTTATGATCTGACCTACTGGCCATTAAAAAATGTTCCTAAAAGTACTTTTTATTAATCTACTAAATAACCTAACCATCAGTGTGCTTTTTGCATTTAGATATAGCCCTAACAGATTTATCTCAGAATTTGACTGAAAGAACACATTTTGTAACTAAGAGAGCAGTGTTTTACTTATTAGGTTACGCTAGAGTAAACTCGCAGAGGAAATACACAGTGTTTAACTCAAATGTGTGATCTCACAGTGGGTATTTCCTGGTGCTCGCAGTTCTATTCAAATAGTCACTAACAAGATATGCGGAAATTGGATGCAGAATTTTAAGCTAACATTCAGATATCTTTTAAGTAGTGTACCATATTGACAGTTTGTTAAATTGAAAGTTAAAAGCACTTCACTCGCTCACATCCCTCCATATAGCAGCCGTTTTTTGCCGAGATGGATACTTTCTGCGTGAAATTCAGCTTTAAGTCTATTTACAGAAATAACAACAAAGTATTTATGTTTTATTGTGATAGAAATGTAATTCAACCATAGGTTAACTCAAAGTTTCAAACGATTGCATGTCATGTTAACGTAGCAATCGAAAAAGGGGATGGATATACAAGCTTCCGGCATTCTAACTATAAAGTTACTGTAACGATAAAGCTTTGAAATCAAGGGCTCGTCTCAAAACTGATTTGAAATGATACATTCAGCCTGATTTCCGAAAGTAATGTTTGAACTGTGAATTTATATTTTTGATATCTTTCAATTCTTTAAAAAATATTTACAAGTTATGTAATCGACTATTAAAATAGAATTTTATATATCGGAAATATTGTTTCATGCATCAAAATCGAGGGACATACGCTAAAATTCACGGTGGAAATGAATCTCTTCCGATGCCCTCGCCATTTACAACCAGCACCGCTTACCTCTCGATCAATAAGAAATGGCCCTTTCCCGTGAGCCGACAGTGTTTGCACACAAGCAGGATGGCCAAGTCTCAGGGTTGAAAGACACATCCAAAGCTATTAGGTAATTTCCCTCAACACCTCCGCCCACGCACAGTCCCGGCCAGGAGACAAAGCTGATGTGCAGAGTAGACCAGTTCCGAGGCTGCAGCCCGCAGTCCTCAATATGGTGTCTGACACACTCCAGTGAGAGACGAGATTAGAATGTCACCACCTCATGGTAGTGGGTCCCTTGGGATACAAGAGAGCTTGTATTTGTGGGCCTGAATGTATTAGTGCTTGAACGTCAAAGTTTGCGGTTATATGTTGTAGTTTGCCATGTTTCTCATGGAAATGTTTCATTCTAATCTTTTTAAAAAATAAATGCCTTTTTTTTGTGTAACATTGATTTATGTATGATATATGCTGGTTAACGAAATCAAATTTGAAGTATGTAGATATAGGAATAATTAAATTATGGAGGTGCCACTGCAAGCATTTTGATAATATTTTGGACATTCAAGATATGCCATGACTCCCCACTTTGTGTTTCTATTGTTGTATTAAAAGTTAATCATTGTAATCAAAGACATCAATCATTATCATGTACCTGTATTAAGATCGAAAAGTTTATAATCGCTGACAACTTATAATTAAGAATAAAACAGGCATATAGGCATTATAGTATGCAGCATCAAAGATGTGACATCTTGAGAAAACAATAACTTAAATGACAATTTCAAGGAGTAGTGCTATAGTAAGTACAATTTTTTAACTGTGTCCTAAATTACTTGATATAAATCCTGAGAAGATTGATGTCATTTCAATTGTGACAAATAGTACATTGTTATATCTGAAACCACACTGTCTGCAATAAAACAATTGTCTGTACTGTACAGTCGTTGAGAGCAAGTTGGTTAACTATGTATACAAGAATGTGCATGGTAATGTTGCACGTTTATGAGAGCAAAGATGCATAGATAGATTTCCAATATTACTTCTTGATCATTTTCATGAGTTTTTATATCCTACAAGAATGAAGTTCAGTCAAAAATCTGTAACAAAAAGAAACATTCTACTAATAAAAACTTGTGGTTCATCTGAACAAATATTTATATATATAAATGTATTTCCAACCGAAATGTGTTTTATGTGTTTGTACTCTTGGACACATGGCTACATATGCTGAATAAAGCTATTGTTCTTCTTCATACAATTAGGGAACTACATCAGCATTAGGTTTTTATCAACATGCATGTCTTAGCAAAGTATAAGGAAAACATATCTTTATTACCTGAAACCAATCTATTAAAAACATACATGGCCAACCTTTTGAAAGTGCCATGCAAATTGAAAGTAAAATTCTTTATGAAAGCCCACAATGGGGATCAGACCAAAACTATCTTGACATTCGTTGTAATCGTTTTCCTCTGCACTAAATCATTCAAATCTGCAATAACACACACTTAGTTATAACCAAACATAACACAGGTCCCCAAACCTAAAATCAATGCATAGATAATCCCTTTAACTGCCTTTAAAGTGCAGAGAAACGCCCGAAGAGACCCTTGGATGCTAAAATTACTCACGTTGCATATTAATCTGATTATGGTGACGGTGTCTTGTTATGGCTTATGCTTGTGTTTGTAGGAGATTCGGAAGGTACGTCATAAGTGGACAGTGACGTCAGTTTCAGCTCCTTAAAAGGATCTAGTGATCAATCAGGCAGACTGAATCCTTCAAGTACCAGAGGCAGTTTATTGATGCTCTCCATTTGACCATGCTCTGGTCACTGTCTTCACCTAACTGAATCTCATTTCATGCTTAACTTGAAATCACTTTTCCTCTTTCCCATATGTCTTATTGCTAGCTGATCCTAATGGCAGTGGTTTTATTCAGTCATCGCCTATGATCAAAACAGTCATTAAAAGCATTAAGATGTGCCATACATAAGACCAGGAATATTGTTTGAATACCAACTTGATAGCAAGCAATTTGTACCCATTTCTCATTAAAGCCTACATATTTTTAATTATCAACCAGTCAAGTTAACATGGCCATGTTTGTATTGCAAATTCCTGATCTGGATTTTCACTTTCATCTCTCAGATGGAGTTTTTGATCCCCCGCAACAACATTGGGGGGGTATTAAATGGGGACCATCCGTCCGTTACACTTTGTGTCCTGCTCATAACTTTGTAACTAATCAACCATTTCTATTCAAATTCGTAGTGGAAATGAAGAAATATGTAACAATGTGTCATGTGTAACAATTTTGAGAAAAAAGACATAAAATATTAGGATTTTGAGAAAAAGTGGTGAATTTGAAAGAAACTTGTTACAAGTCCTGTCCGGCTCACAACTGCTAAACTAATCATCACATTTTGATCATATTTAATATGGAGATACATAATCATGTGTCATGAAGAACAATTTTGAAAATATTTTTGTAAACTTTTGCCTCTTTTTGCAAAAAGTGATGACTCTGTTAGAAAAATGTTTCAAGTCCTGTTCGGCTCATAAATTCTTAACTGATCATCACATGTTGATTAAATTTGATATGGAGATACATAATCATATGAAGATGTGTCACGAAGAACAATTTTTAAATTATTTTTGTAAAGTTTTGCCTCTTTTGGCAAAAAATGAGGACTCTGTTAGAAAACTGATAAATAATCTTATGAAAGTGTGTCACATATAACAATGTAAACCATATCATTTTTAAAATTCTAATTTTGGTAAAAAGTAAGGACTCTGTTAAAAAACACTAAAGAATTCTCGCCCGAAATGGTGGTCAAATGGGATATTAAGATACAGACTGACATGAACGTGTGTCATGATTAACAATTTTGAAATAATGTTTGTAACAGTTTATGCAACTTGATAATAAGCAGGATTGCTGTGGAAATCTGGTGTTAGTCCTGTCTGGCCCATAACTTCTTAACTATTTCTCAAAGGTTGATCAAACTTGGTATTCAGATTCAAATTGACATGAGGGTATGAATGTGTAACATATTTTTTGTGAAATTTAGCATTTTTGGTGAATGCTTCTGTTAATTCAAAATTGCCTGTCTAGAAATTCAACACTATCATGTTTGTTTTTATTAACATTTATGTTGATGCATTATTAGATTGGATATGTTCTTTTTAACAAGTAAAATAAGATAAGTGAAAATAAAGTTGTACAAGTTAGCTCTAATTGATAAAAAAGAATTTGGAAGAATATATTAGTAAAACACTTTTTGATCATATGTTCTCCTTCGGTTTATATATGGTCAAATTGATCATGGCGTTCCTAAATACATAATACATAAATTTATTGGTTTGATTTTAATGTTGTTAGGGTACTCGAACTTCCCCAACAGTGAACAAAATGTGGGCGTCATTACGTGTTTTCATTAGAACAGTTTCCTTCATATCCTGGAAAAAATTGTGTTATTTTGTGCGACAAAATTAATCTGCAATATGATAAGGAAAACCTAAGTATTTTGTGCAATTTGCTTGGGATATAGCTCGACCATGTCAGCTGCTTGTTCGTTATAATTGTTCATAAGGGAATAATTGTATCTCATGAAAATATAAACATATACTACCAATTGCAAAACAATCTATTCAAAACAGTCAAACGAATCTTAAACGTTAGTGTCAAGTTAAGTAAGGCTAGTATGGAATCTCTTTCTGTAACTTAAATCCAGTTCAAAAGTGTTCACAATAAAATGATGTCATGCAGTTTTTGTTTGATACTGGACACCTAAATCTATGACTATCAATAACATGGTTTATTAATGAGATGTTTTACACTCTGAAGAAAACATGTTTTACATAAACTATCATTTTAGATGAAATAGTTTATAATGAAATCTCATAAAGGGAAAATAACTGTTGACATTTCAAGAACATATCTTTAAAAATGTAACAATTTCTTAGAATTAAACGGCTTCATGCGCTTCTTGCATGATAATATGCACCTTTACCTAAGATTATCAACTAGGACGTTTTTATGTATCATAGACAAAAAAATGCAAATGTGAAAAGATAATTTTATTTATCATTTATTGATGCATATGTGAAATATGTAAATAAACAATCAGATTCTTACCAACTACTTTCATATAGCAATCGTCTGTATAACACATCGGAATTCATACCTACAGTATGTAATGGTATATTCTGCTTCCAAACTGTTAATCAAAAAGTCATATTAAGGTTATCAACTGTTTTGCTTTTTGTCATACTCTAAACATAATAGATAAATAACAATGTTGGATTCGTCTAAACACATTTTTGTGGAAAATGATATTCTAAGATATAGTTTTATGGGAGGAAGAAAGTAACAAAGTTGCAATTCTTCATCTTGACACAGATTGTAATCATTTGTTATTGATGAAATTCTTAGGCACATTGCCATATAATCAGGTATGAAAAGTCATCACTATAATATGATGTACACGATCTTGTTTAATGTTTCACGTTGACATTAGATCATATCATTTTAAGTATATCATGTACACAAACCCTTGCATATATTTTCTCAAATGTCATGAGATAATTTCAGTTCTCAATTTATCCTTCTCAGCTAATCAACACTTTGCAAAAAAGGCATTTCTCAAATCTTTAAAGACAATTTTATATTCATTAAGGGCAAGGGCTTTTTAACAAATACAACATGTGATCGGCGATTTGTATAATACAACAATTGATTACAGAAAACAACAGATTTATCATGTTTATTTGGCCATGAGACTAATAGTAGAGTGGTCATTATGGTTAAGTGCCATGAACTTTTAAAACCTTGATTGGTAGATGGATGATAGTTTTCAGGTAAATACCATATGCAAAGATGATAAGACGGGCATATATAAACACAAAACATGGTATTCATCTAGCAGAGCTACTCCCTAGACAAATTTAATTTTACTTGGTTCGTAAGCACCATATTCATAAAGTTATTGTGGTTAAGATAAAAAAAAAATTCAAAATCTTTTTTTTTTATTGAGTTCATTAATCAATCATGTCATAAATAATATCAAAGTGATGTTCCTTTTTTTCCCTTTTCTTCATAAATCATTCATTCATCCGTAATTTGTCAAGTTGCACATCCCAGCAATAACGAATATGGTGATTTGGATATTAAATTCACATAATTCAAATGACATTCTTTCTGAACAATACAGTTCCTTTACAATTCACCTCCAATCCAATATATATTTTGATTCTAAGAAGCAACTTTTATAAGCATTACCTAGAAGTTACGTTAAAGAGTCAAAACCTACAGTTCAAAGTCAGACGAACTATATTATACATGCAACCAGCACCGCTTACCTCTCGATCAATAAGAAATGGCCCTTTCCCGTGAGCCGACAGTGTTTGCACACAAGCAGGATGGCCAAGTCTCAGGGTTGAAAGACACATCCAAAGCTATTAGGTAATTTCCCTCAACACCTCCGCCCACGCACAGTCCCGGCCAGGAGACAAAGCTGATGTGCAGAGTAGACCAGTTCCGAGGCTGCAGCCCGCAGTCCTCAATATGGTGTCTGACACACTCCAGTGAGAGACGAGATTAGAATGTCACCACCTCATGGTAGTGGGTCCCTTGGGATACAAGAGAGATTTGATAAATGGTAGTAGTCTTTTGACTTTTTCAAGTGTTAAATATCTTCCATGTGATTGTCAAAACGAGTCGATTGATAAAAGTTCATGAAACTGAAATAGAGAAAAATTTGTTTGTATCTTCAGAGTAAACTAAAGTTATTGCAACTGAAACTTAATATGGTGAGTGGTATTTCACTCTTGAAATATGAATTGATAAGCTACATTGTTTTTTAAATGAACTCCGAAACGACTTGTCACATTTTTGCATAATTTGTTAAAGAAATTGTTAAAAAATGCATTGTTGCTCAAGCACAATGATGAAAAGCTTGGATTTGAATATACAGTCAATTGAATCTGAATCTGCCTTTAAATGTTGAAGCTTCTAAAGAATATAAAGGCCAAGAAACCTATATCTATCTTTGATTCGTATAACCTTTAATTAACTTTTTAAGGTGGATACGCAACAAAATTATTGTATGTACACTGTTTGCGTATGTAGCTGACAGGCCCGGAGTCGGAGTTTTCTCCGGGGATTAAGAATAATGGAAGAATAAATGTCAGGCTGTATCCAAATCGCATTTCAGCAATCGTTTCTAACGGAACTGTCAGGATGGCGTAGGTGGCATAGGTTATGAACTGTTAACCACGGTAAAAAATGCTTCAGTGTTTTTCTATTCTACAAAGGGACTGCAGATTAAATCATGTTCTCTACGGATATAAGAACGACCCATATATCTGCTTCTCCATGAAAATAAGATTAATGGATGGACACCACAGAGGGACGATATAACTAGATTTAAGGCTTCGTGCACATGAAACGAGTTCATACCAAACCAGAGCTCACATATTTCTAAAGCATCTTCGTTTGCAACTGCTTCGCTCAGTGATCAAAGTTCGTGATAAAATTGAGGGGAAAATTCAAATTATTCACGTCAGCCTCCAAATAGTTTGAAGGTGATGGTAATCTCTGCAGATTGAGAAATCCCTGAAAACTTCATGACACTTAAAAGATAAATGGTTTCAAAATACATGTCATTGCCTGTATGTGTATTATTGTGTGACATCAAGTTTTCATTCTGTGTAAGAAACTCACTTAAATTTAATTTTAGTAGATCCTAGAAAATAATTTCTTATTGATCGTTATTTCTTAAAAAACCTAAAAATGTACAAGATTGTTCATTGACAGACAATATGTAGGTGGGTCTCTGCAGTCCAACCTGTTCTGCTATTGTCGGAGCTATAAAGCTGACTTTTGTCTATAGGTCAGGTCTTTAAACATGTAAAATCGCCTCTTGCTTTCGAGCGACTAACCTTTACTAAGAAAATAGTCGCCTTTGTCACCGTAGAAGGTATGTAATTAGGTAATGGTTTCATGACCAGAAGCTGCCAATGGCATTAGCCGGGGAGAGAGCTTTGATCCTTTACTCTTGTGATGACGAATATCAATGAAAGGTTATCGTACATCTTATAGAACTCTTTCAAGTCTAATATAGCCTCCTAAATTAGAAGCCTTTTCACCGGTACAGTACATGGTTGAAAAACACCTGTCACAATATTTAAGGGATGCAATTTCCGAAATGATATTTCTGAACGATCAAATTCTTTTCTTCAAAATACACAAAATGTGTTACTTCATAGGAAATTACATAAGAGGCCTAGTTTGGTGGAAAAAAGCCTGATCCTTTTAGTGATTAGCGTTCAGCTTCGGATCAGGACCCATCACTTGACACAATACCTTATCGTGATGTTGTGGTTTGAGTGATTCGGCGACTCTGGCTAGTTCTAGCCGACGTTCTAAGGAGTCATCGCAATGCATAGCCATTTAAGTGTTGCGGGCTTTCTCCCTGCAATATTACTAGCAACCGTGATGTAAGTGAAATACTCTTGAAAGCAGCGTTAAACCCCATATGTCACCTCACCTAATGATGAATATAGCCCATGGCGGTTCATGTATGTTTTGTGTGAAGAAAATGGAACATCATCAGCACCTGTTTTATTGACAAGGTGCAACAAACATGAGGAGCAGTATACGTGGTAGGTCTCACAGCTTCTTACACCTGCCTTTACTAGCCGGCCTCCCCCATACCCCAGCAGATAGGAGGCTGCCTGCACGCCGACACGTCCTCAACCATCTAGTGACAACACCTGCATGCATGTCTTTATCTGAATGATCCCGGTGAACCATGTCATACTCAATATATGTGCAAGTGAGCACGTTTTGTATGATCGGGTTTACTGGTTTAATCTATAGGTACGTCCATGCGTCCGGATTCGGATGGGTTTCTTATGCCGAATGATGGTTCGAGTAAATATGGAATTGAATACGTCAGTGTCCATTAGTTGGATTACTTGTGTACATCTTGAACTGACAAGAAGGTAAACTGACAAACATGCAACTATCTCTGAAATATTATTTTGTGTAAGTATAGGCCAAACTGCGGCTTAGGTCCCTTTAGATCTGAAGTTCTCGATAGAGGCAGAAGAAAACGACTCGGTGTATATAGTATACGTTTGTAAATTACACTTAACATGATAGTTAACGCGCCCAAAACGTTATGACACCAACTTGAGTTGAACAAAATTCTTTATATAGCTAAGAATATCAAAGTATATCTGAGTACAGTTGAAATACATCACATTGAAAATAAAATATGTTCAATAACAATCAGAAAGGTGTTAGTTAGATCCTTACGTTAAAAGATTTGGAATGCTGTAGGTACGTGTATAAGTATTGGTAAACGTGCAGGGTCACACGTGCTCTGATTCCATGTTCCTGGTGTATAAGAACGGCAGTGAACATATTTGAGAGAAAGTTTCGGACTTACACAGCTTGTTTAGTTGTATTTGAAAATATATGTTTGATTATGTTCTTTGCACAGTTGCAATAAAGTCTTATATTTGATCATGAACTTTTAAGTAAATTTTAATAACATGGGAGTGGGTGACTATTTCCCTTCTAAAACGAGTCAGAGATATTTTTATTAAACACGTCAATAGATATATGAATATCTCGGCTCTGTATCGAAAGTAGATTCATATCCCTACGTATCCAAGTGCAAATATAATAGACAGTAGACTATCCAAAATGTTAGGTATTAGGAATGGTATTACTTTAGATGTACAAAGAGGAAGTCTTCTTCGTTTGTTCGAAAGGTAGTTTACTTATGTTCAAACTAATTCAAAACTACAGGAAATTAGATACTATATAGATACTTGTAAGTATCGGTATGCAGCTGCAAGTAGACGAGAATTTACTTTTTCATCTTAAATTGATAACATTGTCTAATTGTTCTTTTGAAACAATTTCATTTCAATGTTTGAATCGGTTGGCTACTTCCATTGTCTACAAACCATAGAAGAATCTTCAAAAGAATATGATCATGACACTGAAACAATAGTCTACAATGCTAAAAGAATCTAAGGAACATTTGTATAGTGTAATGTATTTACGTTTTGAATAATTAAATAATTAAAATAAGATTAAATAAGCAATATCATCCTGACATATTTGAATCAAATATTGAGTCTTGCAGTATCTATACTGAGCGGTCCAAGAAACCGGGGATGTAGCTCAGTGGTAGAGTGTCCGCTCGTCACCCGGAAGACCGGGGTTCTATTCCCGGTCGCGTCATACCAAAAGACGTTAAAAGGTGGGAGTTGTTGCTGTCTTGCTTGACACTCAGCATTGTAAGGCAGAACAACGATATAATTGGCGCTGCACCGTGGCTGCCGGGTGCCTAGATACGAAACAAATTTCTAACATGTATACTTGTACTGAGGATAATAAAGTGTTGTTATTGTCAGAAAAATGAAAGTAACGTGACTTTAAATGGTTCAGGTTCAATGGTACAGTTTTTTCTTCAGTGACTTTATTTCTGTGAAAGTGATATCCCTGGTAGTGAATATCGATTAAGACATTTCCCTGGGAATTTCAAAATTCTAAATCTAGATACATTTTCAAATAAATCTTGAATGTCTGGAAATCAGAAGCACCTTACACCTGCGATGTTTTGCCCCTTAGTGCAGCACCTTCTATTGCACGGTAGCTCAAATTTCATATGCATGTCCTTCCATTGTCAACATCAATACAGAAGCATCAACTCCAATCGTGTAAGATACTGCAATGACTGTTTGCACAAGTTCTAACATGTTTGATGCTCATACATTCTACAAGTGCGTTATCATCATTTACTTGCTGTTTAATATTCTTTATCTATGAATTTGAATAAAAAATATTCTCGCTGTTTTTCAGTTTCAAAATGGATTTTTTGAGTTTATAACAAAACATCCCTTGACAGAAGATTAACTTATTGAAGGAACTTTAAAGGTATTTGCTGCAATATAAATCAGGTGACTTAAGCATGCCAAAAGTAATATATTTCTAGTTTAAAATCTGGTTTTCATATAATGATATTGTCAAGTTGATTTCTATTTAAATAAACAAATTTATAAAAGAATTATATCCATATATATATTTGAGTTGAGTAGACATAAACTTACCATTACATGTATGCTTGCTTGAAAAAGAACTGTCTTTACAATATGGTGAACGTAACGGCGATTTCTTATCATCTTATCATGTGGCGACATGGGTCTGTTTTAAAAGTATCATACGTTACTGTAGGAGGAGCAACCTTGTCAGCTTACATCTTTATCAATTTATGTCTCCGTAACAGATTTAATAAGAAAAACATCCAGGTACATTTCCGTTAGGCTTTATGGATCCATCATTTAAAAAAGGAAATTTGATTGAATCAAGGTTACCTTACAAAGGAATATAATTCATGTTTAATTCATCGTCTAACATCATCCATTTTGCAATTCCTAACACCTGAAGCAAACCAGAGACATGCAAATGTACATGTTATGTTATCAACGTCTAACGCTATGTATGCGGCAAGTTTAAGACCTAACCTTTGATTTCATCTTGATTGAAATGCTTGATCAACTGGTATGGAGATAACCCTAAACATGGAAATTGTGATGTTATGAGTTACTACAATCACAAGGCAAAACTAGTCGACCTGATAAGTAACTGAACGTAATATTACGGCTTTGAACCCAAACACTCATCTCCTATATAAATTATTATATTTTTATAGCAATTAGTAAATAAATAACCGTAGTAGACTTTCATCACAATTAACTCTAGTGCATGTGGCAATGATCACCATATTATGTTTGCAAAGGAGTAATGGTAATCATAGCTTGGAGGATGAGATTGAGAGAATAAGATGAAAACATTTATAACGTACACACAGCCTGCAAAACGTGCAAATTAATAGTGATTGGCATAATCCTTGTTTATTTTTATGGAACGTTAAAGCCGATTCGTAGTCATAGCAACGATGGTATTTATACTTGAATACGGAGAATCATTTGTCACTGCTGATATAACCATATAACGTTTTCCATTCTCATGTTAAAGACTATATCGTGATATTTATGGATAATGCCAAAACAACAAAGAATATTTACTTAAAACCTCATAAATTTAAAACAATATGTGATATATAATGATAAAACTCCAAGTGTTACTCGGTCTTGTCTTTCATGCTCTGGCACGACTTGAACATCAATTCTAACTTTAACACTAACGCACATGATCTGGTAGAAGATACTGACAATTGTGTATCTCTTAAACTTAAATTGAATGAAAACATAAAGAAAATTGGTAATTAGAAAATATGTGCAAAGCAGGAACAGAATGAAGTACTACGGACTAAATAAGTCATTCAAAGCAAAGCAGATTGTTTGCAACTTTAGAAAATACGACACTCTGAGGTATATGTGACACGTGGAAGACGCAAACCGTAGTCCTTCTGGCAAACCGATGTTAATGCTACCAGGTTATGACAGTAGTAACAGTCACCTTTAGTTGTTGCAGCCCTCTGCTACGGATTATGATTAAAACATGAAGTGATTATATGTGGTAAAGTTCCTTAAGTTGTGTAGTACCCCAAAGTTCATGGCGTTTATTCCACATCTGATTGCTCGCACATTATTTGGCAAAAGCTGAATCTTCATTTGATCAAAACTCAAACCTCGTTGATTGATACAATTTCAGGACTATTTGAGAAAGGTTAATTATTATAAAATGGCTTTGTAAAGCGCAAATGTTTTAAAAACCAATGTTTCACGAACCCCAAAATATTCTTAGGTTTCAAGGAAATAAAATAAATATATTTTTGTGTCAAAACACAATGTAGTTATCTGCTAGTATGCCAAAATATTATTGGTATTAAAAAACGTATCATAGAATACCTTTAGAAGTATACAATCGAATTGTAATTCATTTCAAAGTATTACTTATCGTATTTCAAAACGAAGTTTTGATAAAACATTTAACACTTTCGATCATTTTAAAGTTAGTCATTCCTAAACATTGTTTCAATAATTCCAGAACTGTTTGACACTACATTATTTCTCCGAATTAGTCTTTAAGCATCAAAGTTAACCAACGACAAAAGTACAAGGTTCCATTCCATTTTGGCCCACTGGGTGATGTTTCCAAAAGGAATTTAAAAAATAGAATTTTACAAAATTATCATTTGCAAACATGAATGACATGGATGTATTGGAGAGCAAATCTAATTGGATGTTAAAGGTCATGAACTTCGAGCACTCGATGGTAATTGCTTGTATTTACAATGTACAACCTTGTTCTAAATTGGTAGTTCATACAAGCAAGACAATTTATGGAAAAGTTTCAACAGAGTCTTTGGAAATTTGTAAGTAACATTTTATTTTGTCATCATAAGAACACCATATTACATGATGAAAGTCATTCGTAAGTATTCCCATGTGGGTAGTGGCGGAATGTTTGTTATATGTTCTTAGGACAGCAGTAACACGCCAAGACAGGTAAAGTTACAGATCCACCTTACATGGACAAACGTTAAAATTTGAAAATAGTAAAAATAAATGGTACACCGGTAGATTTAACAAACATATAAGAAAAGAATACTCTGTTTCCAAGAGCAACGTGATAAGTCAATAATAAGTAAAGAAGAAAGGCAAATTATACTGTCTGCAAATCTTAAAAATAGATACCGGTAATAGCATTTGAAAGAAACGAAAGGAATTCAACAATTAAAGCGAAACAGTTATTTTGCTATAACAACATATGTTCAATAAGATCACAGAATTTCAGTTCACTTTGTTAAAAATATACAAGGGTATCTTCTTGAATAAACACAAACGTAGGAAAGATATTTATAATCGACAACAAATAGATTGCGTGCCCTTAGAATTAAACGAAACATGAGTGAAAGACAAAAATGACAACACGACAAAAATGAAAACATAATCAATTAAAATATTTTCTTTGAAGACCAATGCAACCATCTTCAGAAATAAGTCTGTACTGTCCATTTATCCAATTAAAGCACCCATTCTTTTCTCTGCTTAAATCTACTTTTCAATGCCTTTATGTGTCGAGAATAAGCAACAGACATAACATATCCAAACATGATGCACTTTCTATTAGAAATATATGCAATGATTGTATTCATACTACTGTCAAATCCTTGATTAAGACATTATTTTCTACTTTTACCCTCTTCACTTTAAATGTTTGACAATTATCTTTCAACATTCACTCAAAACATAGTGAGAAAAACATTCAAAGAAAAATGAAACATCATTGAACATATATATGTTTATGCAGCCCAGGAGACACAACCGTATTGACTTATGTTATAGAAGTGAAGATCTAATTGAGCATTCCTAATAATCGATTGAATCCACTGACTAAGAAGCGTCTAGTTGGTCCTACAGCATCTATAATGTTTGGGTGTTTGGACGGACAGACTGACAGACTGACAGCTCGGCGAGAGATTTATAACCAGAACCCCCTTTCACAATGCAACGTTTACTAAGGATAACCGTAACACCCATTCTTTTACATAACACAAATGTAGCCCTAGTAACTTTTGATCATCTTAGAGCTTTGTGAAAGAAACACTGGACTCTTTTTTGTTCTAAGCTTAACAGCTTGCATATCCGATCACAAAGAAGTCGGACTACCGATTAACATTGACATAAATATTTTATTTGCAGATGACTAAATATTGGTCGGTTTGTAAAGCCTTGGATGGATAAGAAACATCAGGTCATAAACATGTATGTAAAGAGGAGATTGTACAGCTGAGAGTTTGAGTCATTTCATCCCCGCCAATAGCGGTCACTGCAGCCGTCGCTCTGCGTTTGGAGGAATCTCTATCACGGCTCGTCGAATTCGACAAACTAACGTCAGTATGGTCAATGGGTTATTCCTGTCTGAACAATGATAACAAATTATTCATCCAACAGTTCGGTAAACCGTGACCCAAGATCCTTCAATCGAAGAGGCGCCTGATTAGATTGCACTGAGACTGAGGTGAGAGGTGTAGTGGACCCCACACGACCCGGCCCCCCGACCCTGGACACCGTGAACCGCAGAGAGTCACAGGTCAGCACCCTGGGGACCTGGCCACCGCCACATGAGGACAGGTCAGACCATCGCGACAGAATATTTCCGTTAAACGAGACCTTGTAAATAGGCCACTGTTGTACCTTGAGGCTTTACTTGAACAGAAGCTCAAACAAGATGATATGTTAATAAACTGCTCGACATGCCACCGATCACGTGTGAGGAGCTAGACTTGGACTGGGCTGGTTGTCGGCGCCAGATGGATGTCTGTAAGCACGGAGCTCTTCTCGGTAGTCAAGAGGTATCCGCTCTGATGGTCTGGTCGCACCGTAGACTGTAAGCACTAAGGTCGCACGCACATCGCGCGTCGGCAAGCAACAAGCTCCAATGGCACTGAGACCATCTGCAACATGTTCTTGAAATCGCCAGCAAATAACATTGAGATGGATGATGATAGAGTTACGCCATTTGCCCCTGAACATGATGAAAACTTTCCGTCTGTTATGAGGACCTAGCTGCTGGGCCGGACGAGCCGTCTGATACACAACCGTGGTTTTGAAAGACAAGATTGAAACACAGATTCTGCATTGTCGTTAGCGAAACTTCAGTTCACACGTGCACCCGGATTTAACTCTTATATAGTCCACCCTGTACGGTTGAGTGACGTTGTAGTCTTTCACTATGCCGTACATGTAGGTGTACTTCTGAACACAGGTCGAGTACCTCTTCACCATTGGGTGCAGGAAGTAGCATCCTGCGTTCACTACCCTGGGGTCGCACTTGGTCTGGTAGAACTGTTGTACAGTCCTCCGGTCTCTATACAGCTCCAGGAGTTTGCCCTCCCTCGAGATGCCGCCATACGGGGCAATGCGTTCTCTTATCGCTGGACAGCACTCCATGGGCATTCGCATTCCAACAACCGACTCTCTCCTTTTAGACATTCTGTCATAGCGCCTGCAACACAAGAACAACTTATTAGCGTACAATTAGATACATGTACTTAAAACGTATATGTCCTTTATATATGTCTTTTCAATGTTGATACATAATAGAATGTACAATTCACCGTTTGATAATCTATTTCAGAAATATTGGTTTCGAAGAAATTATTTTTAATATTGCCTTTTATTTAAAAGCAATTTTAATAAATCATAATGGATAAAGTTTTGACTTAAAAAGAACAAGTAAAAGAGAAGTTCAAGTGCAAGCAAGAAATATGTAGGAGCAGCAAGACATTGCTTTATTTATTGTAGTTGGCTACCAAAAGAATTTCATCTTGTTGTTCATTTATATTTGCTTCAAGAACTCGTTTACTTCATGCCGCAAGGATATTAACGTGGGTGTTAAAACCAGCTGCACTTCTCAAGTCAATGTTGAATACACATGCGTGACAAGTTTAAAACCCAAGTCAGCAGCGCTCATCATCAAGTTTAAAACCCAAGTCAGCAGCGCTCATCATCAAGTTTAAGCTCCTGGTTTTCAATGGATAAACGGGATTACAATGGGATGCAACGAGTAATTGTAAAATCAGACACTCTGAATTACAAAATCCTAGTGTTGAAATTAAGTTTGGAGAGAGAGAGGACAACGAGTCCTGTGGCCAGTAGTAAAGGAAGTAGGGGGCGGTAATTATTCTTCCCTGTTTAACATGGATGAGCTTGTAGAACCCAATCCGTCGTTTTTCGCGTACGCTAGTTAACCATCGCCACGCCATTTTGCACGTTTTATTTGGCACAATCTAATCTTGTTGTTAGACTTGCAAATTTGCGTGTTACGAGGGACTGCTTTCAGTCACAGAAAATTGAGTTTCTTTAAGGAACACAGGCAATATATGGTAAAGTCTGTTTCTCTGTTTTCACCCTTCACAACTCGGTTTTCAAGAGGCCCTAATTCCTCCTAACATGCATATGGTCTTCTTCAAGCGATCCAACTTTTAATTTGGCACGTTTCTCTCATGTTTAATCAGATTTTTGTGTTCAGAGTGGAAAGGGGGAGCCTGTCCAATATCCTCCCATTGCCCAATAGTGCTATTGATCTTGTGGTGACAAGGCGGCGGGGGTGGTCGAGTTGAGGGCCAAGCCATTAAGCCATTGACTGACTAGTATTTTCTAGTTACCACTCTCTCAACTCCTACTACTCTTCCAGGAACATTAACCTAACAATAAACACTGCTAAGATCTACCGTCTAGAAGTGACTGGTTTTTATATTTACTTTCATTTGCCGAAACTGTCACCGCTTTTGTCGATGATTAAGATTTACAAGATGAATAAATAATTTCTGGTATTGGTATGGAAAATCACTCTCCCTCAATGAACTTCTTACCAAAATATACTCTTCGTCAATATGAAGACTTTCACATACTTGCTATTTCGAGATATAGCAATATAGAAACACAAAATGCTTAGTGATACAGTGATAGCCAGTATAAAAAAGTTGCAAATTCAATGACATCAGATATTTGTGTATGTGGAAATGTATTTGTAGCTTTAACATATTCTGATGATAGATCCCATGTGAATCCCTGGCATTCGTTGTAAACAATTCATTCCGTTTAGATGAAAGGTAACATTTCTCGATGAGATCATTTTAAAACTTCTTCTGAAATGTGTCCAGCAATATGTTTTTAAGGCTTTATGTTTTTTGTTTAGATTCAATGTGTATTTTTTTACTATTGAAATGGTATCGACCACTTTTAATCCTGGCGTAGAAATCCTTCGTTGTGCAACATGTTCATTCAAACGTTTTGAAAGGAAAGAGGGTTCCAATACGGACGATCTTCCGTTCTTTGACAGATGCCAGGGACATTGATCCCCGAGAGAGTATACAGTTACCGATAATGATTTTCAATATGTTTTTATTCCACTTAAAATGGTGTGTGTCAAAATATTGCTTCTTTCATGAATGCAGAGATTAAACACTATTGAATATTTAAAAAAACATGTTGATTTATTGAAAAATACAAATGTGAGGATGATCATTCAAACAATTTTCCTCTCTAAGGATTTATCAGATTTAAACTGTGGCATCAGATTAAGAACATTTTTCAAGAATTCAAATATTTGACATTGCCCAAGGGAAGCAGAATTGATGGTAAAGGAAAAAGTAATGAGGGGGCGTTATCAAATATTTCACCTTCTTGAAATAACACGTTGTTGCAAAAAGGAAAACTCTTCAAAGATAAAACCACTATATTAGATGATCGATCTTAATAAACATCACAAATGTGTTGGAATTTCATTGTGATATCAAATATTTATTATGTAATTTCTTTGCGTCTGCCAAACAGTCGGATCGTTTTTTGTCCCTACTGCGAAATAACACGAACGATAAAGGAGGTGGTGGATTGCAAAGCAATAACGAACATTATTCAATTTATACCCTTGCAGTTAGACGAAGGAATGTTATTCTCGAATACGTAGCACATTTCTACATCCTGTTGAATTAAAAAACTCTTGTTCAAGAGAGTAAATATGATACTCAAAGAATAATTATGTATTTGTTAAAATTTAAATTCTCATAATAGTTGTCAAATTATTGATTATTATCATTATCAATGATTGTCACATAATCGGTAGGCTGTATCTATCCATCTTAAGATAGATAACTCTCCAGATACAGCTGGTTATTGATAAATACGGCATCTTGGGAAAATTCTATTTCATATGATGTGGTAATAGGTTCATATTTTGCTTGTGGTGAAATATCGACTTATTTGAATTTAAATTAATGGAAGACCGGTGTAATCTCAAGTTTAGTTTAAAATCAAAACTCCAAATGACCTTGACATTTGATATTGTTTATTGATATATGGAGAATAATAATATTTGTATATTAAACAAATAAAGAAATCACACAGTGTGATTTTTCCTAAAGTAATGTTTGTTTTCGGGTTTTTGTTATGTCCTCAAACTCATTTTATTTAATTTACAACAAATTTGAAATAAAACCATGTCCGACCCATCCGAGTGATGAACGTACTTTTTACACATCTTGTTCAAGTATATAAGTATATATGCAAAATTTCATTTGGACAAAGCCAAACTTTTTCAAATCAATCAAACGTTCAAAATTTTAAATATGATATTTAGAGATATACAGAAAGGATTGTTACCGACGTTTTCAACGTTGAAACGTCGCTAGATATACTCGATCTTAGTATTACCAGTCCATGTTATTTTCAAACACCTACTTTAGTTTACGCCTTTGAAGTATTCATGCCTCATTGATGGTAACTAGCTGCTTTATATAAATCTTTTAGAAGTAATATATTTTTTCTTTTAACAATTGTCACCTTATGCAAAGATCTGTCAACTTTACAATCAAAGAGTTGGTCGATATATGCTTTCTGTTAATCCGTAAATTAAACTTGTTTATTGCATTGGATACTTAATTACCCGATGCGTTAATTTCTTTCGATGTATCAGAATGTACAAGTTTGTCTTAGCATAGGAAATTGATAACATATGATGAAATGTTCTTAAGGATTGATAACATAACATAAACTCACTATTTTCCGGACAAAACCTCTCGTAGGCATTCTCTACCCATGGAGGCAGCTCAGTGCGAGCAAGCCTCTGTTCTAAGAAGCCAAGATGCCGGGGTTCCGGTAGTTTGCCCTTGCGGCAAAAAGTTGTAACTCAAGATATCTCCCATATTTGCAGCCAATGAAACCACCTTTTGGATATCCATGACTTAAAGAATTATTAACGGTCGTATTGTAACATTGAAAATATCATGCCTTTATGTTTAATTTTCATTAATAGTGTGAGAGGGAAATATTTGAAAAATCATGGCTTTTCATAAGATAGAAACTGTTCTTTAATTGTGTAAATTATCATTTGTTTTATGATAGATTTATTTTACTACTTAGAAAAAAACTAATGCGAAGCTAAAATGCGATGTTAAATTTCCATGATTGCTTTGCCGAAGCATACGGAAATGACCGAGGTTTTGTGAATGACCACTTTTGAAACGGTGTCGCTGATTGCACACCTAACTTGGATTGCCTCCAATCAGACGCCTACTTTCTATCCAATGTATTTGGCCAGTTAGAACAGATGCTAACTCGGGTATGACTGAGCTGCCCATGTGGGGAGAGAATGTTAGAACAGATGCTAACTCGGGTATGACTGAGCTGCCCATGTGGGGAGAGCTAACTCGGGTATGACTGAGCTGCCCATGTGGGGAGAATGCTCATTGGTGGCGTTTTCGAACGGATAAAAACAGAAAAATGATTTGTGTACTTCGTCATTGTGAGTAGGCGTGTTTGCCAATCATGATTTTGATTGTTTGCAAATCGCAGGAATCGATGTAGAAAGACAGTGGAATCATTATATTAAAAAAATTAATTAACATTCATATTGCAATGAACGACAAAAGCTATATTTTTTAAAGTTTATGCTCAATCTTCGAGACAGATCGGAGCAATTTTAAAAAGAATTTTATCTAGCAAACACTTTATAAGTAGGCCAATACAAACTGCACAGAATAATCTAAATATGAATAAAAAAACATGAAGGAATGAAACAGCATAAAAAAAGCTCCTTATCCCATAAATATTAAAGTGCACAAACAGATATTCTAATTTGGTAAGCAAGCCATATACTTTGAATTTCATTAGTAAGAAATATCACCCTTTTAACTGAACAAATAGAATACGTATAGATATCAGCCTGTACACCCTTTCCTCTGGACGGTGTCAACCAAGGTTCAGATGAAATTAAAACAGAATGCGTTAAAATCTATGCATCACACGCGAGAGATTGTTGGCTTGATCTTACTTTCGTCGACAAGGTGCTGTTTCACCAGCTTATGTGTCTGTTGTTAAAAGCAGTATTTGCGAGAGACGGAAAAGCACTAAGCCGACCACTAACATAGCACACAGAGTCAGCATATTAGCAACACTATCTACTTGCGTGATTAGCGAATAAAACTTCTCTCAATTTCACTCTGACCTTTACAAAACAATTTCTTATTCAGGACCTGTCAGTCTCAAGGCCTTCTGCAGATGTGTTTCAAAGGATTCGGTACATAATCGAGATTCATCTGTCGCAAGAGTTTAATTTTTAATAACTGATATGTTATTCTTTTGGATGTGGAGTTTTCAAAGGAATTTTGTTTCGTAAAACAAAATGGCACTCTTTTCACATTGTACTCATTTTATACATCTGTACGAATGGGTACCTGAACAACAAGAGAGTGCGGACATATATGGTCGCACGAGGCGCTTAGTAGCTGACTCAAAAGTACCGCCCGAGCCATTGTATAACCATATAGCAGTCCATGACTGGACACTATGCCTTAAATTTAGTGTTATCATAACAAAAACTTCATTTGATATCGCGTTAGTAAAGTTATGACACACCTTTATCAAGATGATTATCTAATCAATCGAGTCAACAGTGTCTAATTTCCAAACATACCATAATGACGTCACGGGATAATATGTAATTAGTTTTATTTGTATACGAATTGCTGTATATGTTAAGGCCTATTGATATTTTGCACAGCTTACTCTTACAAACATAAACGAAACAATTGCTTGTACCGATTTTTCTATGGATACATTTAGCTTTTCCTCCATTGATTAATAGTGGATACTAATGGCTTTGTTCTATTTATGAGTATAGAGATCGAAAGATCGAGTTTTTCACAGCCAGATCTGTCCTTGTTTAACAAAGCTAACATGAAATCAATATAAAAGGAATGTGTGCTTAGCAGAGAGCAGTGTTCTCTTTTGTCAATCAGTTCCAATAACGACTCCCCACGGCCCACATACATCAGTGTTTCGAATCATTGCTTGTCAACTCCCTTAAACATTGATGTCTAACGTTTCACTTCTTCCTTACTTAGAAATATCTTTGTTATATGTTGTCGGTGAAGATATGACAGTGTGATAACATACGCAATATAAGTTAAATACCGCTTAACAAATGACGTCAAAAGCTTTTACACTTGTGACGCCATAATATCAAAAACGCGGTCACCTATTTGTCTTGCAATGACCTTTAAACAAAAACTTGTGTCAACAGAATCTCGGCGATTATAACTTATTCATATTGACAAATGTGTCTAAACTCATATATGATTAATATTCATTTTTAAAGACTTGTGGGACTTTCCGTATCGAATGAGCTTACGCAACGAGTTTCTTTGATTATCATCTAAGAAAAGATGAGGAACATCAAGATTAAAGGGATCTACATTCGCGATATGTATAGCGTTATCATAATATAGTTTAAATACAAAAAGATCCTTGTAAACATACAAAGATAAATTTTTGAACATTTCTCTGAAGTAGGCCAGATTTCCACAAAGATTATAACAGCTACATTGAAAAGTAAAGAAAAGGCATATAGTCCTCCATTGACGTTGTAAAATATATAGTCTGGTAAATGGTCGGAAGAATATGTGCTCAACCAATCTTGCAATCAATATAGTCCTTGCTGATGTATCTGTATCTTCACCTGTAGAGATCAATTAGATGTGTAGGGTTGAGACACTAAACAAATGAGAGTTTAGAAAATTCCTAATGTACTCTCCCCATTATAGATAAAAGAAGTCCAAGTTCATAGCCGCAGTCCAAGAATATAACATAAGTACTAAGAGCATCGCTTTGGAAAATAAGAAATTTCTGCTTAAAATGCAATTGTTAAATTAAAGCAGGATTTTTGACACGAATCTTCCATCTAACAGCCTTAATTAAGAAATCAAATTGACTCAGGTTAATCGTTTAAATCAAGCATGAACAAGAAACATTTAAAGAAAATAATTAAATTGTACAAGATATTGAGATTGTTTCAATGACAATTTGTCGACTTGCACTCTTCCTTATAAAACCAAAATTGTTAAACAAATTGTGTTGGTATAAAAAAAAAATGGTTACCCGTCATGAGAATTTGAGAGATTATGAAGGTTAACATCAACAATTATGTCATAGTATTTCCTTTGATATCAAACTTTCAGAAGATCAATTTCCAAGAGCCATTTCAATTATTTTATCCTTCTTTAGAAAAAGTTTCTCATAAGCCCTGCGATTCTTTTGAATAGGTTTGTTCCCAAAACTTTAAGTCATTTGAACTTAGTGACATTTGTTTGAATGAACGGTTGTAATTGTTATCCTGAAATAGGGAAACATCACGAAACACAAAACTTTAATCAAAAGTCATATATAAATTTCTATATGTGACAAGAACTTGTAACGTTATACATAAGTCAATCGATATGCAATAATCCTTATACAATCGACACGTAAGAATTATATAACTCATACCAAATTTACGTAAGTCAACATTTATATATCCCCCTTAAAAGAGCCTGTAGGCTGATAATTGCTTAAACAATTTAAAGAATATTCCGTGACAATTTCTCTCCGATCGTGATCAGTTGATTCTCGCAATGAGATTTTGTTGTGTTTGATGGTGAGTCGACGAGCTACAGATTGATCTGTGGGCTGTGTGAGAGAGCCTGTTCAATGGTGTGACTGTTTGGAAAGCTCCAAGATGCCTCGGGTCGGGTGACAGATTAAGACCCGGCTTTATGTGCACCGGCGTTGGTCAACAAGGCTTCTGAGCCTTTGCTCCAATTTTAGAAACTTCCTCATTAGGTGTCTAAATTGACTTACAACGGGCATAATGTATAAAACAGACTTGACTGAAAGGCCATGCACAGAGCAACAAGGCGTGAGTTCTCCTTCTATCCGTAAGCATGAAGTTGACATTGTAAACTGTCCTCATATAAAAGAATCTATGGATCGGTTCGACCTAGCTTCCATAGCTTATTAACCACCATGTCTCCCCACGCCTACGCAGCAATGTTTGATAGAATTACCCTTTTTAATCGCGGAAATTGAATGAAGCATCTCCCACCCTTGGGACCGTCTCCGGCAGTATACTACAATGCTTCCAAACGTGTTCAGGCCGGACGATACATAGGAAATTCTCATAGGCCCTTGCCCTTTGGAAACGCTATATAACTTGCAGCGACAAGGTTTCCCTGGGATGCAAAAGGAACGGTATAATGAAGGCATAATGTGTTGAGACGGAATATAATTAAATGACTACGACATAATTTCTGGCAAATCATGTCCCACCTTAGCGGGATTTTGTGTGGCGTAATGTATCGTCTGCGATCCCGAGTCACGTGACGATTGATGTAGTCGTCTGCTTTAGGAATGGCGTTCCCGCCACGTCAGCTAAACACGCCCGTCAATGATGTATAAGATAAAACAAATATTGTCCTTGCTGTTCGGACGACAGATGAGCTGCTCGCGTTTATCTACCTCAAGACTTTTTAATTGATAGCTAGTGTCAACCTCCCACGCGCAAACATACCCATACACGGTATAAAGTGATTCGTCAATTATCTAAATGACCATTGCTCGGTTTTAATATTATCATGGGAACATAAAATGATTAAATATTTGAAGAAGAGTAGAATTCTTGATGGGCGGCAAACGATGCTTTTGATGGCGAATCAATGGTATGAGAGATATTTCCGGTGCATGTGCAACAATCGCTTTACGAGTGTATGTATGTACATAATGTCATCGCAGTACACTTCTGGAATATGATGTTTCCAAAATATATGTTTTAATTATGATAATCAAAAACTTTTTGAGAGAGAGATCGAAATTAATTTTTATGTCGAAAATTAACATGCAGACACTTGGTGCTTCATTTAATGGGATAGGCTAACATAAAGAACATTGTAAAGTGACTTCAAGAGAACAGTAAAACTTTCCCTAACTTTTGGTATCTTTATTACCTTGTATAAACATATCATGGATGTCAACATTGAAGTAAAGGGGAAACGTTGGCGTAGTAGTGTGTCTTCTATAAACCGCTATAACAAGTTGTCTTTGTAAAGAAGGTAAAGTAAATTTAAATACTTGTTTAACCATAGCCACCTGCCTTGTCTTTTAGATTGTCCTTACCGATCCCTAATGGATGAATATGCCCCCTTTAACTGCTTCGCTTTATGACACAAACCTCTTGAACTGTCATTGCCTTAGTGAACATAACCGCTGCCTTTACATGAAACAGACCTTCCAGAAATGTATGCTCAGATCTTCTCGTAATATGCTTTTAATGACCGTAATCATCTAGTAACATGCTACTTCTGCCCTGTAGACTTCCAATGAGACAGAATGAAAGAGAAATTACAATATGTTTGCAAGTAACATTTCATACCATCATCAGAAAGATACGATGAATCCTTTGATTATGTGAAATAGATGCACTTATGATAGATCTAGCTATAGATGAATCTAATAATAGATCATAAAGCTTCCTTTTATCCTCATCTTCAACCCATGCAGCGAAATTATGACAAAAATAACAATAAAAATCCATCAAAGATTACCGAAAAGCTAACGCTGAGGGCGAAACGATATAAAAAATTGAGTACAATTTGTAAGTTTATTTTGTTATACATGCATCCTGTAACTTCGTGCTAGGATTAGTTTCTTGCTATACTCCTCGATCATACCAACGGGTGAATTTCAAAATTTGACAACCGGAAAATAAAGATACGACAACGTCCATCAATCACAACTCCGATATTTCCTACTGTGAATATATAAGGCGAAATATAAATAGAAGACTAAGGTCCAAAATGAATAGCTACATGTATAATCATGTATTCGAACGATGACAACGACATTAGTTTAATCTATCAAAACTTGTTATTCTAAAAGTAATGAAAACCCGATATTGCAACAAACAAACTACTAAGTATGCACGTGCAACTGAAACTATTGATTATAAACGTCAGATAACGCAGGGCATGCAATTTAAGAATTTAATGTACTGTGTTTGGATGAATATATCCTTGCCCTGTTCAAAGCCATTTAGGATTGCGAGAAGCTTAAAGAATCCGGTGTAAAATATTTTAAGATGTTTAGCGCAAAATATGACATGAACAAGGGACCATTTTAAAAAATTGACAGCATCATCATGAAGATCTTTGGACATGAAGAAGCGTTTTCCCTTTACAACCAGCTCAGTCCAGAAGCACTTGTAAATAGTCTGACGGATGAATGCAAAGTTTGTAAATGATAAATGAAGAGAGAAAAATAGATTCCACTCCACATCGAACATTTCCTATTTCACTAGTCCGACGAAAGTCGGTTCATGTTTATGGCCAAAGTGAACGAGCCTGGAGGCGTCATGTTATGTTACAAATGTACCTTGTGTTGGAGACTTAGTGATGTGTTTTGATAAGTATGTACACTTTCAACATCGACATGACAGCACAATAGGTCAGGAAAACAGTTACAGGAGGACATCTAGACTATTATTATCCCTTATTTTGACAATTACACAAGGCACGTGCCAAAGAATGATGACGCCAGTCCTTAAGGATCCATTGGAAAGGACACATATATCACCAGAATGCCTTTGAAAATGTGTGATGTGCCGGTAATGAATCCTGACCTGTACCCCATAGAGCACATGACGAGAGCCGTGTCCAAGTCTTGCTGGTCGAGTTGAAAAGGTGTTGATATTACAAGAAATATACTATCAGACATCAGTTGGATGCTTTATTCCGTTCTCTCTGTATACATTGTCAATAACATTCAAAGCGGACATTTGAACGAGAGAAGATACAAATTTATTGATGACAATAAACATCAAATATCATGAAATGCTGCCTGTCCCTTATTGAAACAACTGAACAAATCAAAATAATTGAATCACGTTCTAGTACAAAACAGGAATGCACTTGACATGTGAATAATCATGTTGGTTAGCATGCTGGCTTCTGTGTTGGAAAACCACCGTGCGTCAATATTGTGTGACTTCGGTGGTGGAATACTGAGTTAGTTAATTCTTAATTCAAAGAACAATAAAGAAACAGCCTATTGCCATCGTCTACCTCGAGCCATCAACCTTTATTCACCCACATCACATTGCGCTCTCATTGCTATAACCTATAACTTTAAACAGCTTGGTGCCAAAATGAATGTCATTGAAGAACAAATAAAAGTGCATATTAATCAAGACTTTATGTGCATGGGAAACTTTAAAAGCAAACTTAACGTTCTTGGTGTGTGAATACGTTTGTGCAACAAGGTCGATCTCATCTGTGCGCATTACGCTATGACGCATAAAGGTTATAAATGGCATGATAAAAATATGACAACTGCAGTTTAGCATGTAGATTAATTTGTTCATTATGGAATTGATTTTCTGGCATTGCGGATGTTCGATATAACAGCAGTCTTTCCTTTCATTTTTATAAATATATGGTCATTAGATTAATTTGAATCCTACAGCTATCAAATAAAAACTGTTTAATAAGGATTAATGTATTATTATTATTTGACATACTTGAACATTGTATTTCTTATATGTATGCATTGACCATTGACAAAATTATCCTATCCTGCTTGTTGTTTTTCTCTTTGAATTACCAACATATATAATATGGTACACTTACTTGTACCAGTGTACCTCAAGCATTAATATCTCATGCTGACTACTCTATTTGAAAAGTAGTTATCGGAAATCAAAAGGTTTCGCACATCTACCAAACGCTGGTTTATTAATTAAGATTGATTAGATCTTAACAAGAACTGATTTATGGAAAAGTTGATTTTAATTATCAGTTAGATCTATTTTCCATCCTCTATCTTATGTCAGAATGAAAAACAACACGTGCGTGTGTGCAAATGCAGTTTAAATAACTTCCGTGTACGCTAATAAGTAATGTGCGCTATTTTGTGGCAAGAAAAGGATGTTGAGCTATTTAAAAGAAGCTTTAAGAACTAAACCCGGCTAGCTCACAACGGGAAACGATGACCTAAAACATCTTGATCGTACTGAGGAATGATAACAAAGTTTCCCGTGCCCTTGAGTCCTTTGACAACGATCCAAATGCTTATGGTTGTAACAATATATTAACGGTATGTATCAATAATAGATAATGAAAATGTCGACCGATTGCCAATGATGATTTAAGTTATCAAAAATACTTTTGGGTACTGAAGTTTCATCAACTACTGAAAGTGTATACATTTTGAATGTTTGCAGTTCAAATAGTGTGTATTTGATCGGTGAACAGATATAGAATGCTCATACATAACAAAATATATGATTTATGCTTTTTAGTTTCTTACCTTTCCTCTGATAATATGGACTTAAGTATTGCACTTCGTTTACTGCCTCTCTGGGTTTCAAGTTGACCTCGAACAACAATAAGGGGGACAGCGAGTAGTATCTGCAACAAACAAAATCGTTTTGATCTTTGGTTGAATACACCGTCGAACTGCAAGAACATAATACCGGGCCATGTAGTCTAGAGAAATACACAGGCATAATATGTTTAATAATAATATGATAAATGTTTGTAGAACTGTTTGTACCATTTTCATTATACTTTGCCTGATGAATACCATTCGTAGCGAAACAGAAACAAGATTCATTAAAAGTACAAATCCGTAATATATAATATTATTGTAAATTCATACCCAGTAAACGTACAGTATCCACATTTGTAGCAAACATTAAAGCTGTAAAAAGACACATTTATACCTTACACATTCAGTTGCATCATTTCAGGTCTCTTATTTAACTATGCCTCAACTGTTATTATGTATAGAAGTGCAACTATATATAGAATGTTACCTACTTTTACCTACACTTGTTTGACTTTAAATTTTAAAATAAGGCTGAAAGCATCTTAATCGAAACTTTTTATCTCCAATGCCTTAATCAGTCGATTTCCTTTTGCATTATTTCTAAGTTAAGCATCTTTATACTGGATCTAGATGGTGATTAATTATTAACTTGTGGAGAGTTTGGAAACTTGTGATCACATTAACCTCTATTTATCACATGAAGGAATCGCTTAAAGGGTCGACAACGCTTGGATATCTTGAGGATAAAAAAAACCTAGGTAATCTATATTGAACAGGATTGTTAACTGTAACAAATGATGCAAAATTCTAATACTAACATACTTCTGAAAAGAGATCATATTAATGCAAATGTATAAAGATTCATGAAAAATACAAAATCCAAATGATAATATAGATCGTGTTTGATAAATATATCAAACAAGAATTAAGCTTACATATTTTTGCCAGGCTCGTAAATGTAAGCGGGGGTGGTAAAGGGTTAATCCGATTTGTGGTAATAGAAATGATGTTTTAGCTTTAAAATGAGAGATCGATCGCGTCATTGATGAATACGAGTTCTCTCCTATAACACTTCTTGAAACAGCAACGTGCAGTGGAAATCTATTTCTAGTCTTCATTCATTGTTATCATTGTCAATGGTTCTGGCTGCCTGCAATGGTTCCGCGATAGAAGGAAGACAAAATTACTCCAAGACTTATTCTATTTGGCGAGCAAGCTCCGTCATTGTAAGATATATTGGATGAGCTGACGCTTAATCTTGATTTCTTTATCGAACCAAAGAGTTTCGTCCAAGGTAGAATTGCCATTCTGAAGTTACACATTTTTTAAAGTAGAGGGAGATTATAATTTGAACTATTCCTGAAAGTCATTATTAGATTGTCGATAAACGATAATTATGCCATATAGTTTTCAAATACTTATGTCCTAAAAACTATAGCAAGATTAATTGACGGACATATTTGATATATGTACGTATATGTATGAGATTATAAGGTTAATCATTTTTTACTCTCTTGTAGATTTCGAGTTTTTGAAATAGTGGAATCAGAAATAATTATTGATGCATGAGCTGCGTAATTGACATGGATCTTGTTTTAAACTTGTTGTGTTAATACCTATTATTTCCCACGGGATCAAACAAAAACCACCCGTCGTTGTACTTGTGTTGAGAGTACAGAGCGTACGCTCGTCACCCGGAAGACCGGGGTTCGATTCCCGGGCCCGTCAAACCAAAGACGTTAAAATATGGGAGTTGTTGCGTTTAGCTTGCCACTCAACATTTTAAAGGCAGAATAAGACATTAACTGTGGCTGCCGGGTGCCTAGCCTCAATCCGAATTTCTAATGTATTTGTACTGAGGACAATAAAGTGTTATTTTTATCATCATTATGATGCCAGATGGTGATCAAAGATTTATTGCGAAACATTTTCGAGTTGTGTTTTACTCTTACCAAATTGTTGACTTATGCTTGCTTAAAGGGAAAGTGAGAAAACAAAGGTATAAGTACCCGACTGTTTAATGGTATACATGTCATTTGCATTAACCATAAACAAAAACAATATTTTTCCGTTTAACATTACAAAAGCCGTCACTTAATGGTTATTGAATTCATTAAACTAAATATCTGACCGTTGACTTTTCAGAATGTTTCGTAAGGCCCATCAAGTCCATTAACAGAACACGAATGCATGTTTTAGTAAATATAAAAGACGCCTATCTTTCGAATCTCAAGCCGGCGGTTCTTAAAGCTATATTTACTTAAACAATGAGTGAAAGTCTCCAGTTACCTAACATCGTTCTGAAAAATGACATAAAATACAAAACAATCGTTTTAACAGTAATACGAACAACGCAGATGATGTATCAATGACTAAGTGTCAATCGCAAATGTTAATTTGTTGTCGCTATGCCTAGGATCGATGGTTCACCAGTGTAGGCTATGATTAGCTCATTAGAGATATTAGAGACTCTTTAGTGGATGACAATCAGCGAATGATACACATCAAGCTGTTGGCCTATTATCGCACTCAAGTTTCAGCACACGTTTGTTAGCGCTAGCAAGTTACGCGCCTGTCAGGTACATAGTGTTCTACCTGTCTGTGACGCTAAGCGTGATTGTCAATTTACAAGTTCACAGCTATGTAGAGTCAAACCGATATGACACCGGCATTGGCGATTTATTACTATTTATGCATCTAAAGTTTATTCAGCTCGAAGAAAATGCTTTCTCGATGGATTATATCTAAAAGCACGCGGTGAATAGAGTATTACTGCTGTATAAACAAATTTCTTTCCTTGTCTGCAAAGATATACAACATTTATGTGCATAGTTTTTAATCGGAAACTTGATAAATAAAGAGTCTTTTTCAAATATTTGTAGGGACTTTTCGCCTAAGATATAGGTATCAGTCATTGAATATTTAAGATGAGATAATGATATCGTTGTACATATAAATTCAAATTTGAGTATATACAAGTTGTTCAGTAACTTGGCATAAAACCAAACGGCAAAGCCTTATCTTGACAGGGGTAAGAACAAGGTAACTTCCATGACTAACATTTTTTCAAGCATACTGATCCTTTATTTCTACAAAAACATTTCGGACTACCTTTCGAAAGATCATCACCAGTCAAATCATGCAAAATTCAATTGAATTCAATCTGTTTCGCAGATTAGTACATTGAGTAAATGAAAGAGTTTACCATACAATTCATTACTGTCAGGTGTGTTGTTTCCTTTGATACATCCTTTTGCAGCAGAATTTGCGCGAAGCTAAGGCATCAAGAACATCATGTGACATCATCAGTATAGGACAATATCAAGTATGCTTCTCTAGATTCAATTGACGTAACCTTGTTGCATCACGATGCTATAAAGCTTTAATCATATTATCGTCACATTGCATTTCTAGAATAAGTCTCTTCTTTGACATCAATATTGCACCAATGAGGATTGTTTTGATGATGAAACTCACCATCGGGGCCCACATCAATCAGGGGACGGTGGTCGAATCTCTCTTCGCGTTTGAAGTTTATCATATTTGTTCAGGCTGGCAAAGAGAACCCAATCGAAGCAAAGGAACGTCATTGTTCCACTTAAGGGATATTCGGTCATCAGTTCAGGATAATCACAGACCGCATGGTTTGCATTCAACTTTAAAAATAGATTAGATAGAGTACGAGTAATTAAACGACTAACGTCTTTGTACATCATAAAATATTCACCAGTAAGCGGGAAATAGCTCTGAACTTGAATCTGATATCATGCTATCATTGACCGCAATACCCAACACGCCCTATCAGATCAACGAGAAACAATGGTTATGTTGCTTGCAGAAGAAGAGCTTTTAGTTGTCCTACGGAATGTTAAGACTTATAAACCAGTGGTGTCCATGGTAATTAGGAGCCCACCTACAACAACCAAGACATGCAAATAGGTGACAAGCTAATTCTGGAGATATAATGCAAACTAAAATAGTCACATATTTAGTGTAACATATTAATTAACATTACCCATCAATCACTACATTAAAAATGTTGAATATTTATGAGACGTTGAGACGGTCTGTCAAATAGGTATCTATTTTCAGCCAAATGTTCTGCGTCATATAACAAATTATCATTGATTTCCTCTAAGAACTTATGAGTCTTTACACATATATGATGTTATTTTTGGATAAGACCTTTTTTTGCCATAACAAGGCTAATTCTACTTTCTTTGAACCTTGTGCGATGGTCTATCGTTGGTTTCATATAGGGGGACAACACTCACACACCGTATGCATATCAATGACCGTCCATAATCGTACACCCCAATTTTCTCATCTGTTCCACAACGAAAATAGATATACATTAACTTGATATGCTACTTTATTCTTCCCTGAAACTAACATGGAAAAGTTGAAGCATTACTACAGGATTATTTGAAAATAAAGACATGTTTGAAACTGATAGAATCCCAAATGTGGAGATCTTCAACGGAGCGAGCCTATCATATTGCCTTGTTTATCGGCATGACAATGGAGTTGTATGAGTGTTTAATACCTATTGATCTGAGCAATGACGTATTTAAACTAACCTAGTCTCGGCATTGGGGCATTCACGCATGATGTATCTATATTAGTCTGAATCAATCTCAATGGGAGTTGACGTAAAACAAAAGTACAGCTTTGTCACAGAGTTGCCATTCAAATGGGTCCTCATTTACCGGAGCATTGAGTGTGCCGGACATGGCGTATGCGTTCAACATTGCTCGATGTCTCGAAATAAAGTCAAGCCATACGTTTTACCTGCCTTTGACGTGCTTGACAGTCTTAAAATTCCATCGAGTGCATATTCACCTGCAACTTAATCCAGCATGGCCAATTCTATCAACATCTTGTAGCAATACGATGACCTGTATCTCAACGCAGCTGTCATCGTAAAGCTATTGACAGAGTATTTATAAAACAAGTCTGAGGCAATCTGGAGAGCAGGAGAGGTTAGCCACAACAACTAGCTGCAGCTCCTCTCAAAGATATGCTACACGTTTACCCTGGCACATTCAAAAACTGAGATAATCTAATGTTCTCAACTTACCATGCAGTCAAGGTATCATTGAACCATACATAATTTCCTATGTAAAATCATTATTTTGGAAATTTTTCAATCGTCACATTTTCTATAGATGATACTATCCAGACAAAACGTTTGGATCACTATGTTTAGGGTTCATACTTTACACAAGATATACAAGACACATTAGATATTAGCTCTAAAGCTAACTTCATATATGATTTTGCTTCAGAGTGTGACCAATGTTGCCCCAATGAAGCATGTAGGCGATGCCATTTCAGATACCGGTAATCAATTCAGAAATGTATAATCGTCACTAGTCAAGGAGTCTGTACACAAAGTTTCAGCCTTCTCGGTCTTTCTGGAGAGGAAGATGGAAATAGGTTTTAATGACGAAGCCCAAGTGGCCCTTATTAAGGGTCACGGGGTCACGGGGTCAGCAAATTTTAGATTATAATCCTCAATATATCAATGTCAACGTCACATTTCTTCAACGAAATATTAATTCAACACACATTGCCACAATTTCGACAGAATGATTAAAAGGGGTTAACGTTATGATATTTAAAACAAAATATTTTGAAATGTAAATTTTCTAAAATCAAATATTTTAAATTATTTTGTTGCATATTGGATAGCCATGTTCTAAAAATCTATGGCAAATGTGAGCTAGTGTGAATATGAGCGAATATGTTAGCATATTATTGGAAAATGACCATTCTATATCTTCTAAATAATTCATAACAACTGAATAGACGGAATTTCAGTGACATCCAAATAAGGATCAACATGATATTTGCAGGTAATGTAACAAATTTATGTACAGCAGCTGTACAGAACAAACGTCATCATCTCTCATTACACTACACTGTCGATATACGCGTCTATTCAAGGTACTGTTTGAGATGCTTGGGCTCTAGAACCAATTTATAGATACACCATAGAATACCTACAGAGGAATTAATGTATGAACCGAAGGGAAGATAAACAGTGTTGTTTGAACGCGAATAACATTTGGTACACTATCGTATAGAAAGCAAAAGCTTAAACAAGAATGTTATCAACCTACATGTATGAATAAACAAAAAAAAATGGTAAAAAAACTAAAAGAAGGGAAAAGATCAATGTGTGCGTGAATCATCAGTGTTGTATGATAAGGAATGAATGTTCTTTCAAACTTCACTGCCCGCGATAATCCTGTAACTTGTGTTAGTTTCCACGACTCGGATATTGTATCACCAATGGTTCAGAAAGGTTGTTTACCCGTGATATATGATCTCTGACAATATTGTTTAGTCAATACAAACTAATCTGTGTACATGTCATGATACTCTCATGATTTACCGAGAGAAAGGACAACCATTGAAAGCTAGTTCATTACAATCGCGTACACAAGAACCTTCAAGACCTAAACACGTCTACATTAGGTGTACACACGCCAATCTATATAAAGTCTAATTATTAATAAATTCAAATTTGTCGCGTGTATTATTCACTTTGATCAGTGCGGAGAGCGTTGATCGATAATCCTTCTCATTAGACGCCGTGGAGCATTAACCGTGGACCGGGAGCTTCTGAATTGCCTTATGCTGCCTTTAGATCAAGCAAACTTTCATACTTTGAAGAAAAAATTTAGATGTTATCATAATGAATCATGACAACATTAGTTTCTTCAAATCCAAATTAACTTTTATCGTATGCAGATATATTCAAAATAATTACAATGCTTAATGTTTTTATTTTCCATGTACATATTGGTTTTTATAATATTTTCTATTTAACGATGATATAAATATTGACAAGTTTCGAATGAATGAGTCACATTTGGGGATACATTTTTTTCTAACCATATTCTTTACTGTGTTTGTTTCGCAAAGCAAACCTGTGACCGCAAGCGTCTTATTGAAACGTGGGATCACTAGTGGTAATGTGATATGAGTAAACGATAAGGAAACGCTAAAGAAAATTCCTGAAACGATGGACAACACTACCCATACTTCAGTTCTCGTCAATTATTTAAGGCAAAGAGATCAAGGTAGTGAAACTTCAAGTTTTGTAAACGTATGACGTTATTGATGTTCTATATTGAAGTCAACCGAATCAGAGATATAGTCCCCTTGTGCTTTCGCTACCTGTTATTTATTCACACCCCTTGTCTTGCCAAGCCTGAGCGAATAGCTGACGTAATGCTATACACAGAACGCGATTCGATTTATGTTTCTGTCAATTACTAGACTTGAATTGAAAGGGCGGTTTGCTGGAATCTATACTTGAGTGGTATTCTGCGATGACTCTGAATGTCAGCTATGTTTGTAATCCACCAGCAAACATCCCCTGAGTACATAACACCGGCACATTAAGCAATATGATCTTGCACCGGCATTTCTTGGACTGATTTTATAAAATAGATGATCTAGGCCTGGTTATAGCGGGTGACAAACATGCTTTAACATACTTCCTCTTACCATGATATGTTTGTTTACTTAGTTGATTAATAATTTTAAAACTGCATCGTCTGAATGTAAATGCATTTGAAACTGATTTGCGTTGTCTGAGGTCTTCATTATTTCTGAAGTTTATCGTTGTTTATATTCATTGCTAATTATTCACAGTAGCATATTTCTATTTAACTGAAACTTGAATATTAAGATCACTGAAAAATGGGAAAAGTCAAATTCATTAGTTGTATTACAATTTAAAGAATCACCCGCGCTAATAAAGTCGAAACTTCGAAGAATTATTCAATTGACGGTTAAGTTAAAAGACGTTATAATAAGTTGCATGACAATCTGACAAGTCAGATTACATAATTATACATTATAAAAAGGAACAAAAAATAACTAACAAATATATTAATAACTTTCAAATACGAAATGGCCATTATATTCAAAACGAAATATTAATGAAAAATAACAAATATATGGTAAATTATAAAAAGTTGCTCATGGATATATTCGCAATATAAGTATGTTATTGTCATTATGATTCTTAGTGATTCAAAAGCAAAGAGAGAAAAAGTTATATTGATAGGAGAACTTCAACCTAGATTTATTTTCTGCTGACAATGGCGATAGGAACTTTTCAGGGAGAATTTTAGTGTGTGATCACAAAACAATAACTACTGGAAAAAAATATTTAGGGATATGTCAATAATTTGATATCATAATTATTAATATATTTTTTCTCAACATCTGATGAAATATTTATATTAAAGATTACGATAACACTTATTTATTTTGTCCAGTATATGTTCCATATCAACGTTTGCTAATTAAATGACATTGGCTGAAGGACAATAAAGAAATTGAATCCTATGAATATAAGATCAAAAGGGAAAGATGGACGTGTTCTGACACAACAGACAATGTATGGTTATTAAAAGTATTTACGCATCAAGCTTCTGTATCAATAACTAACAATAAACACTGGCATTGTTGATAATGTATCCAATACAAACTTAACATACTGTACATGGAAGCGTTTTTATCGCAATCTATTAGCAGCGTATTTACTTTCGAACATAGCATACAGTCCATCAAGGTAGACTCCCCTATCTGTATACAATACAAAAGTCGATCTGCCTAAATCAATAATTACCCGCCTACACACAATAAAGCACTTGAATGGAACCTTAAGCAATTATTGCTGTACATTTACAATGTTCAATCCGACACAAATATATAGTACCGGAGATGACATAAATAAACAGCGTATTTCATTTATTTCAAGTGGAAATAATTTACATAAAGCATTCACATTGAAGACTTAAGAGACAATTATTTTAGGAACAATCTATTATAAAAAGATCTCAGAATCAGAGAATGTGTTCGATGAGCTGTGGGGTATTTGTGTTAAAGCGTCTTTTACGCTTTCTTTAAATAATTACGTGTATTCGGGTTATTTGCATTTAAACAATGTGCCACTTGGAGGATCAGACAGAGCAATTGATCCATGGAACCTACATATGTATTCACGTCATTCACATACATAAAGGCCATGGAAGGAAAACTAAATAAGGATCTAAAACAAAGCCATCGATTAACTAACTTTAGATATGATTCGTTCTTTTACTTGTGTTAAGTCCTCGGCTATTGATCTGCATGACAATATCATAATGCTTCCCAATAAAGAGACCGTAAATTTGCCTGGAAACATCGTTAAGACTTATAAATAGGTACCTCACTGACTGTTGATTTCATTTGACATAGCACTAGCTCGCCCGTTTTGAGACCCTTCAGATAATTGTGACATCTTTGTCATCAAACATGCTTATCTTATCATCTTAGGTATCAATGTACATTTATTGTTTATGTTCAAATGTCAGAGATATGAAAATAGATATAAGAAATACATAAACGTATTTCCTTTGACGAATTTGAGGATATGTCACAGCATATTAATTTGAATTTTAAAGGTGCCAGTGATTTTGCCAACCAAATGTCAGTCATTGAGATGAATCTGTCATGGCGGCGATAAACACTGAAAAGGTCACTTACGATGATCAAATTGTTCTATGGGCTTGTCAGGTTATACGCTCAGATCTAACAAACAATTGTTTCAAATTAAGAGAAGGCTGTCTTGAAGAAAAGGTCTCATACCTTTGACTTTTCTAATGTCGTAAACAACGTCATCTTTGTTTGGCCATCGTCAACATAACGCTCCAATTACTTTGAGACACGTCAGGGTAACACTAGAAAATTTCTTCGACTATGATTTAATCTAATTCGAAAAGATGATTTAATATTTGTAGCTAGAGATAATTGGATACTTATACTGAATGATAGAACTTCAAATTATTTAGAATGAAAAACAATTTATTTCATCGACTAAGTAGGAATAGGCATTGCTTAAATAGTTAGTCGATTGGTCATCAACTACATGTCGGTGTAAAGAAGTTCTCAAAACTCTGAATGTTTAATTTCAATATTTCGAACAAATATTAAACAAGATCCATTGTAAATTAATATATGCTAAATTCAACAAACATATGGTTGATATATATGCACTTCCGGAGATAATGGTATAGTTCATCACCAGAAAGTTCATATTTCAAATCAATTTTTTCCCCTGCAATTATCTCCTACATCAAAATGTAAAAAAATTAATATTTGATGTTTAAACATAAGCAATATAAGCAAAATAATATGTAACATCAACGTACATGTCACGGTAAATGAACAGCTCAATATGTTAACCATTCCTTACTCGTCGCCAGCTTTACCTGTTTTCTAGGCTATAAATAGTTCTTATTCCCTCATAAGAGCATTATCAAGACGGCGGTATAAATATTTTGAGACGGGAAGATCTTAACAATCAATAGAGTGACCCATCTGGGGTCAACGCTTCTTAAGAGCGCTTCCCTCACCTTATTGGCTTGCTTTATCAGAAATTTTAGAACAGCAATTCCTAAATTGTCGGTTTTATATTTTGCACTTAAGAAACTGCAACATAAAGGAAAAGGCATAAATTTGAAGTGTTGGTATCTGCTTAATATGGAAACATTAGTTCATTGCGACATGCGCAGGATTCGTATGAAACAAATCTAGAGACTAACGTAGTTATTAGAGCGAGCGTAGAAAATATGTAAAAGTAACGACGTATCATTTAGTGAATAAAGTAATTGAAGTTTTGAGAGAAGCACAAGCTCATCCTCAGATCTCTTCTTGCAGAAAAAAACAGATACATATATACTGATAAAATATATGTTTTTCAAACATAAACCAGTTTGACCTGACTCGCACCGAAACGCGACGTTAACTTAAAGTGAAATCGATTTGTTAATTTAAATGCAAATCTTTTGAAAGTGTAAAACAGCCATGTAAAGTTAAGTCTCCGACTCCAAGCAATTTGAAATTAAGAGAAACATTCATATACCCAAGGGTCAAATAAAATAATCGATAAAAAACCTGAAACGCTAAGGGCCATTAACGTAAACGTAAGGTAATCTGTGCTCGGATAAATTGAAATGTCAATCCCCTCTTGTCGCATTCCCGATTATAATTCAGAATTATTTACAATATGAATTTTTGTTAGTTTCAATTCATGTAAAAAGAAGTACAATGTTTAATTCAGGGTGAAATATTCGAGTAGTCAACAAGTTGATCGTTTTATCGATTTTTGCTTTCAATTCTGATACAGAATGATATAAAGTTTTCATTATTCATGTTAATTGTTTGCTCACGTTCCTTACACGAGGCGTGGCTTTACGAACTAACAATACGTACGAACTCTCAGTACGGATTGTACGGTTTATATAGTGGTTTAATATACTTCGTACAAGTCGAAATTGTATTATCGTTAATACGTCACATTCCAGTATTGGGATCATAAACATACACGTGCAGATCAACCCTTGTAATGCAAAACAGAAAGGAATGCTAAAGCATTGTATGAACGTTTACGAGAAAAACAATTTGCTTGAAATAAGTGATTCACTTGAGAGGAGGGTGGTTCGAATTCATTAAAATGGTTGAAGTAATACAAGGAACGTTCATGTAAAATAACTCTATTCTCAAGAACTTAGAGATCTTCGTTAATTCCTTGTTTCTGTGACACCAACATGAAAATGAGAGCTCATGAACCTAGTGAGCCGTACCCGAACATCGCACTTCAGGTTCCCAGGTGCAAGATCCAAAATAGCTTACAACGATAAATATGAACTAATGACATAGACTAAGACACGTCACGCATTACACATCTACCTTGGAAAACAATACAGATGTCTTGTTTTGATTAAGTTTTCAACTGCACACAATTAATCAATACATCACCAGTGTTTGTTTTTAGTTTCTAATCAATGGTACGGTTTTTCTAAGAATACACCTGGTCGTGAATAAAAGATGGCAGCCAGCTGACCGGCTTCAATGACCAGTTCACATGCTTCACGGTAAGACTACAGGCCATTAATGGACTACAAACACGATTAGGCTATATTGGCACTTCTCCCTTTCAAACCAGTGCATCGTTTAATGAACCGGAAGCAGCGACATAGCGTTTGGACCATAGATGTATAAAAGGTAAATAATTGTTTGTTTACGACCCGTGATTTTAAAACCTACTTTACAGAACAGATGTTGAATTAATCATAGATCAGGAATAGCAACTAGTCACAAAATGATCTAATTATCGTTGAGGCAATCTGGTGTGGGATCTGAATCACACGTGAGTAAGGTCCCAGTGATGGGCCCAGAAGCTCAATACATTGGGCGGGAGCTGCAGGTGCCGGCTTGTTAGGCAAACCAGCTCTTCATTCAACTCGTCTTTTGTGAAAGATCTCAGTCACACGGACTACTCTGGTGTTTACCTGCCTCTACTGATCAATACCCGTAAGCAGGTTAGACATATGGCGTTACCTGAAACTCCAACTTCTCATTCTTCCTCAATGCATCGGTATGTTCAAGTAAGGGGTCCCTGTCTAAATCGCACTTTAGAGCGTTTGGATGTATTGATCAAAATACAGATTCAAGCGTTTACGATATGGCTCTATCATAGGAGACACGACATATAATAGCCATTAACTTTCAGCTGTATAACATACGGAACAAATATTGGATTAGATATTTCCCGCGCTTTGTGGCACTAAACATATTTACAGCGGTTATATTTAGCCTTCTCCATTCACAAGAACGGTCTTTGATCAGCAATACATGCTCATATTGACATAGTAGAAATAATCTTCCCTACGGATAAATATTTAACAAACATTGTCATTCAGGAAGAGAGATCAATAGATGACGCACAAAAAGTAATGATGATTATTACAAATACAAATATGGTTCCACTCACCCATGAAAACGTCAGTATATGCATAGTTTCCACATGAGCGCGCTGGCTCTTTGAAGCTTTTGGCTAGATAGGCCTGCAACATAAAAAGATAACGCAATCATAAGCTTAGTCCCGGAGAGAGGGTAGCCTGTCTGATCGCGTCATCTCTACAGGTAGGTAGGTAGGTAGGTAGCTTGGTAGGTAGGGTGTTCGCTCGGACCGGTCAATACACTGGTTCAACAGCACACCCGATGTGCTGGCGCTACTGTAGGATGCAGGAGGCAGGCTAGGCTGGAAACACGTACATCGCTTTATGGCTAGGCTATGTGGTGTGGGTGGTGGAGTCTAGAGGCTCGCACTCACTCGCTACAGTATACACTCTCAATGGTAGGGGGAGGAGGGAGGGGGAGGCAGGGAGGCAGGGAGGGGGAGGAGTTGCTCTTAAAACGTGTTATATATCAAATTTAAAAGATAAGGTTAATGAAATAACAATTTGTTTGAATAATGTGTTAATCTTTTCAAAAGTCAAAGCTTGACTTTCATTACAATATCATGTTTGATTCTCTTAGTATCAGTGTTCAGAAATTGCAAATAACCCTCCGAAAAAAGGTTTTACTACGCATTATTATGATAATACACATCAGTTTGTCATCAGCATATAATTCAATCAATCACATTGTGCACTTAGTAGGCTCCAAACTATATATTCCGGAAAATTGAAGGTAGGAAAAGTGTATGAATTAAGACGTAGACAATTGGGAACATTCACAACTTTACGACTCAGATTCTAATCTTTATGGTTTTCACTTTAGTCACAAGTACATGATATAGAGAGGAGAGATGCTTCAGCACGATTCTTCTGTACATGAGAGAGAAATGAGATCACTTGCCTGGCGTGTCACCAATACTTTTCACACCCGATTTCACCTCCACAATGAAAGATACCAAACTTTGGTAAGTCTTTATACATTTTGCATCTCGAAGTTACTGAAGCACCGTCCTGAATGGAAGGACCATATATGCCGAGAATGGTTTCCTCTCTGTCTTTGTGAAGGTGTTAAGACAACGTAGGCATCAAGGACTATCCTAGTAACGGCTAGTGACAACGGAGTGAGAAGGCTATACGTAAACTATTTCATGAAACCGTTCTACGTCAAACAGCCTCTCATGGCTAGGCCTATGGCCGCCCCCACCTATACGAAATGCTCGGCCTACTTGCCAATCACATTTCCTATTGATTGAAATATAGATCGTATTTATTAAGGGCGGGCGGTATTTTCGCTCCGAGCTTCTTAGTAACAGATTCTACTACGGCCCGCCTTTAAACGGGCCTCATCCACTGAATATGTGGTTCATGTCGTGATACCAGCTCTGACCAGAATAAATCCCGTTGTTCCATAAAGTTGCTGTTAAATACAAACAATATATAATTCATGTGATGGTATTTAACATCAGCGTCGGAGAAACGGCGTCTAAACAAGTCTGCAAACAAGGACATTATCGTTCTTCTGTTACTACAGAAGCTGGCTAAGTAGCCGCTTAATCACCTGTTAAGAAGTTAAAACAGTCTACCTTTTCTGTAAGGACAGTGTTAATGTTTAGAATGATGTACACGGATACCAAGCAAGTGGAAAAGGCCATTTAACTACAGTTTAGGCATTAATGCCTCGGCTCATAGCAATTGACATCATGGCTTTCGACACGCAAGTTCTTTCAATGTTTGTTATGTCATTCTGACGTACGTCTTATTAAAATTAAAGAAAAATAATCATTAAACGACGTTGTTTCTTTATATATTTTTTAGAAACGAAAATGTATTTATTGCGTTTTCTGAAATGCCCCTTAAATGATAACATAAAAATGAATATTAGATAATAACATTTATGAAATATTAGTTTTATGTTAAGAGTATTTGGTATCACATAAACGCCTTCTGATAATGGATGAAAAGAACGAATTGTTTCAAGCTACACTATATAGGCGTGGTGTGACTATCAGTGCTTTTATATCGAATGGTTTTACAGTTGAGGTTATCAATTATCTTATGTGATAAGGTTATGGTGTCATCTTATTTATTATTCAATACCTTTATGAGTCACATGCACGAACTCGATGAGTGACGGAACTGTAAAACCATTATCAAGGATTCAGCCATTTGGAACATGCTTCAAGAGATGCGCATTAACAATACTGAAAAAAAATACCTGACAAACTCGAAGGTTACGTCATACTTTCCCCACAGTGGCAGATAAAGTCATGAAATGTTGATACAGCCTCTGTTCTTATTCGCGGAGTTTGTGAGTTAGAATGGGTGATGCCTGATTGGAACCAATCCAAGGCAGTTATCAGCGATGTCAACCAGTCTGTTTAAAAAGCAGATTAAAAAATAGTTCTGGTGCAGCAACCTCTCAAAGTTTTATAAAAAAAAACAGTTTTCAATGGCAGATAACTCAAAAACCTGACCGACGTGTTTTAAAAGTTTAGCATGAAAGCTAGAAATTGTGAAAGATCTTTAAGATAAGATAATTAAATTGCTCGCGAAAAGTCATTTCCGGTCACTAGGAAGGGTCAAACTCAAAAAGTGGATTTTACTGAGTATGTTTAAAACCTCGTAACTCATAAACAATGTATGGATCAGGAATTTATTTCTTTACCTCTGTGGAGAGAGAATGGTTCTCCGTATGCATACAGTTGCAATAGTCCTATCCGAATTCATAGTATTATCAAACTGTGTTTTAATTCGGTTTAATTTTGTAAAACAAGTGTCCAAAGTTTAACTACATGGGGTAAAAGTAACATAAGCATTTCGTTTCAAAGTGGACTTACAAGTGTATGCGTGTTGAAAGCTTTATAGCTTTGTTAAGTTCTTCATAAGTTAATGTTTAATATTTTAATTCGTTTCTTATGTTGTAAAAATATGTTTTTGTACAAAAACAGAGTAAAATTGTCAGGTAAATATGAAGTTAATCACACATTTATTTACTTTAAGAAAATAAACCTAAAAATCATTGATTTCTTATATCTAAAATGATATGGCATACATGTATGTTATCGTAAATACATTAATATATATAGATAAGGATAATTATTTTGATATCAGGATATACCCATTTTTTTACCAATAAACTATACGCATTATATTTTACTGTCGAAACAATGTTCATACCTAATGATAAAACTAAATGTGTGTGCAACACTTATAATACCTTAACAAATGTTTCCAATCTTCAAGATGCAACGAATATGGTTGACAATGTTATGTGCTAATCCTTCTATAAAAACGATATCCTTTAAGTTGTGTTTTGCCTCTTTGCCTGATTCATGCAGGATCACGTGGTACCTGGTTTCCAAGATAAGATTGTGCAATGCTGGAAGGGTAAAATAATCCTAGGGTAAACAGGTACAGTCTGCCATTCCATATAAAGGAATTCCAATTTACAGCATTCATGAAAACCATTGGTGACGATCTTCACAAATTAAAAAGACGTTCACCTAACGTGTAAACTAGCCATTACCAGCTAACCATCTCTTGTTACGTCTATTTTTCCAACGATCATGCGTCGAGATAGTTGCAGTGACTGAAACTGATGCAATCACTAAATAATGCATTCAGCAGTAAACGATCATTACGAAATAATTAGACCGACTGTGACTGAAACTTTGCATTTCAATGTAAAGTTGAAATGTTAATCAGAATGACAGGGACATCTGCAGTGTGTTATCAGTTGCCATCAACGGAACTAAAGTGAGAAGTAGTGCTAATTCGACTTACGTGTAATATATACCATATTTATATTGAATGTCCAGTTGTAAGACTTTGTTTGGGAAGAATTCAACTCCCTTATGAATAGATTCCGTAATGAAACCTTCAAAATACAAACTCAAGACATATCATTTGTGTTACCGATGACCACTTGCTCAATCACATGATATCATTAGCTGAACGACACATATTCATAATGCATATTAAAGATAACGAACCATCTTTCTCAATATTCTTAGATATGATAAATACATATTTGGCATTGAGTAATATATCACTTGGAGAAATGATAAGGCTATTTCTTTTGAGAAAAATGGAAAGTAATTGAGAAGGTTGTATTAGTCCTGTCAATCCTGTTTCTTTTTGAAGGTGTTTATCTGTTGTCTTTAAACATATCAATGTACTATTTATGCCTTTTTTGTCAACTCATGTGTATATGTAACTTTCAATGTCTACTGTGCCTGTATTATTGTATCCATCGGAAGTGAATACCTTTTTCGAAGAAAACAAACTTACGTGTAACCTGGTAGCCATTTTTGTAAATAGTAATATTTTTACCTCGGATTACCGGTAGTTAACAATAGATACATGTGCTGTCATTAGTGGAGACTAAACAGGCTGTTAACAGAATAACAGATCTAATTTTTAATGATGACAAATAATTCGACAATCAGAAAATAGCAGTATATTGTAAGCGATACAGGTGTTCTATCCGACATAAGCGACAATTCTTTGGAATCGTTCATTTACACTATGTGTATCAATTACGTGTGTTAAGAAGATATTGTGAAGTCACGCCAAGAGATTTAGCAGTCACATAAGGCACCTGTAAATAGATATTGAATGTATATTTATATTACAAGTATCATTGACACTGAAGAAGACATTAAATAGCCACTCCGTGAGTTGTCAGAGGTCACATATGCTAAACGTTACCAATAGTGTAATCTTATCAAAGGGTATCGGTTGTTGAAGGAACTTTTCATTGTTATAGCTTATCGACGTCGTATAATGACAACAGGAAGGATTGAATCCACGATGGTGATCGAAAACCGGACAATGGCGCGTCAATCAGCTCAGGCAAACGTAATTTTGGAAACTAAATCAGTCAGAATAAAAGTTACGGGTTGATCATGTTTGATAGGTTATATAACTAGTGTTTATATAAGTTTTACCTGTGAGCTTGGCTTCAGCGAATATACAATGTATATCACTGATTTAAGAAATTCATTGAAACAAGTTTTTATCATTTAATTAACATTTGGGAATGAATATGTGAGATATTTGAATTGATATCATCAATATTGCCATTTAAGTTCGTATGAGAGCAAAACAGTAAGTGATGAAAATCACGGAGATGCTCTATAAAGGGGCAGTAGCACGTTTTTTGATAATTCTATATTTGATAATTTTCACCGATAATTGTTAGTTAATGCTAAGTGTATTATTTTGACAGTGTCAAAATCTTATTACACAAGCAAATCATCCATAGTCAGAAGACAAAGTATGAAGATTCACATAAAATCCATTGGCGGCCATTTTGTGTGAACACCTTTAATTCATTTTGTGTAAGAAAAAGAAATCGCATGGCTAAACTTTACGTCATACATTTAAATTATAACTGCTCAATTTAGTTTGAATACATTGTCTTTCAATTGGAACCATTAATTTTCATTTTCCTGACATCACCTTATATTCCCCCTAAAACGTGCTACTGCCCCTTAAAGTGGAATGCATGGACTGCACATAAAGCATTAAGGCCCGATATACAAATGGTCTTGCTGCTAAAAGTATGGCACCACGGCTGCTCTATCCGACACAAGGAGCTCATGCCTTGGAGCAGTTATTGGATTACGTGCGCCGTAACGGTACTTGAACTAAGTGAGAAAAAAATCTGATGTGTCTTATTGGATGTTATTCATTATAGCGTCAAGTCACAAAGTCATGCCTGGTTCTTAAGTTAATGCAACTTAAGGGACTTGAAAACATCAAATAAACCAAATGTGCATTTGAACGGATAATGTTAATGTTAATGTCTCAAAGAAATTTATATTGAAAGATCCAAATTTATCGACATAACAAGTTTACATATCAGATATAATTTCTGCTTAAGTACATGCCGATGGAGTCTATGTTTGAATCCCACTGTCTATTCGAGAGCCAGGGGCTTCGAAGGCTTCCAATATAGGTAAACAAGTAACAGAAAGGAACTATATTTTTCTCGCAATTTGATGGGGATCAAATCTGGGTATGATCAACTCAACATAAGCGTTTAGAATTAGAATTAATAGGTTTATTCATGATAGTAACAGGAATTATTTCATTATTTCATTGAAAGTGCAACCTCATTTTGGTAATGACGGATTACCTTTATCAAAAAATTCATTTGGGTATAAAAAGATTACAAATGTAAAACTGGACACAGAAAGGTGTTTGCTCTTTGTTTCATAGGCAAATTTTGTAGGTATTGGGTTTGAATGATTCATGTGCCAATTAATTATATCAATAAGAATGCAAATGTCTTCTGGAAGATAGTTCCATTCTTCCTCAAGAGCAGTTTCCAACTCTTGGAGAGTTCTGGATAGAACCTGACATCTTGTTCCAAACATGTTCAATGGGGTTTACATGGGGGTCCAGAGAATGCACTGGCAAATCCATACGAACACCATGTCTCCCGTTCCAGAAACCTTTCAACCTTGCCAGGGCGTTATCATCCACCAAAATGAACTGAGGACCCGAAGAGTACGATCTAACGTAGACACGAAAGATAACATCCCTGTAGCCTACTCCTGTCATTGTACCCTTCTCCATGACATGTAGATCAGCTCGCCACTTCCTTCTGATTCGTTGTTGAACTTGAACGACTATTCAAAATAGGTTCTTTATGAATGAAAATAACGCAACATAGTTTTTCAAATTTTCAAATCAAATTCTTATCAAATTATTAGAAGTAAATGACAAATGCATTCTCTTCAAAAAAAGAAAAGAATTGCATGAGCCCTTTCTTAGAATATATTGCTTTAGGTCAATTGTAAAAAAGTAAAATTTAACATAGCTGCAGACAAAATGTTGACAAACACGTCGAAATAAACTTTTTTTCTGTTGTTAAATGTTATATTTAATATTATATTTAATTACTTCGCTATTATTTAAAGCAATTCTTGATTGGTATCTTTCTGGCAATGGATTGAAAAGGTAAAAAATGTCTCTGAAAAGTTCTTCCTTATCCTAACCCGCATTGCGATGGCCGGTCGTTGAAGCGTCTAAACAGAATGTGACGTTGACGTGCACGTCAATAAAGTTCATTTCATTTACGTTTTAAAGGAGTTTAGATCTTCTGTTTCAGTTTTTTTTTCTTGACATAATAGTAGAGCATGTTGTGTGCTGTTTTGAATGAACACCAACAAGCTTGAAAATTTCCCCTTTCTACCAGAGTCCACATGTATTTGACGTTCGTGGATGTTGTTGATGTTCAGGCTCTCTGGCAATTTCCTCTAAAACAACACAACCATATGTGGTTGATATTGTTATTTACAGTATCTCACCCTCCTAGCCAAATCTGGTGAACTTTCGAATAATATATAGGCGACGTTTACATTTTACCAACAGTAAACTATACTGATAATTGATGCTTTTCATCTCACGGTTTTGGATGAAATTGTGATGTATCACCAGAATTTCATAATGATTAAAAGAGTGACACTATTGACGATGATTGCACACTTTTTAGTTTATCAAAACGGCGCCAATAACTGACCCTCATGGTCGAAGATCCACTTCGGGCAAACGGCTACCTAAAGTTTGTTCAACTTTTTCCAAATCAGACGAGATCTGTTTTTTTAAGGGATTATATGTTTGGGTGAGATTCTGTTCCGGTAACAGAAAAAGTATTTTATGTAAGGTAAGGAGGCACTTTTAAAACAGTCAAGCTCCGGTTAAAAAAAGTTTAAAAGTTGAACTAAAACCATATTTTCACATTTTGGAGAACATTTTAAAATATGTTAACCGTGACCTTTGTACTGGTGTAAAAACACAGGTATAAAATGATGCACCTTATTAATGTTGGCAATCTCCTTTGTGAAAAATACACCTTAAACTCTTCAAACTCGTCACACCAGAAAAACGTGAATAACCGTTGTTCCTGCATGTCAATGTGATGTCACAATACAGCCGAATTAGGAAGACATTTAAGAATCCTAGAACATAAAATACAATGGTCCTTTAGGCCCATGAAGGCTGATATCTGCTTGCGTTAGACCGCCGCCAACGCTATATGAAAGTGACGTAACTGACGGCGACCACCATAGATAGGTATGTCACTATGTAAACATGCACCAGGAGGTCTTGAACTAGTAAAGTCAAAGTTTGTCGACTGCTGAATAGATAGGCATCTTCCCTCAAACTGCTCCAATCTTTAGTTTTTTAATTAAAGTGATCTAAAAAGAGGTGTTCACTTTCTTTTGACTGTCAGTTTATTTTGAATATTGGATGGTTACTGACAATGTTTGAATAGAAATTTTATTTTGACTGCATCGTTCAAATCAGACTGCTCGATTCTTGCCCAGAAACTTGGCTTATTCAAACAGATGTCGTATAGCAATTATTGACTTATGACGATATACCTCTGTGGACACAGAATTGGTTCCCTCTTTACCATTGAGGTACGACATTAGTCTAACGAAACTCTGTGCAACTGGACCTGGACATAACTCGAGGAAATACGGTATTGAAGTTGTTCGTTATAGAGAAAACGTCTACAAAGCAGCAGAACCAGTTGGAAAAAATATTGACGGGCTTTTATTCTAGATTTGACAAAAGCCGTGAATCCAGGATGATTAATTTACATGCTCTCTCCTGGGGAAGAACTCCCCACGCATGACGATAATTCCGGCAATGTATGAGAATAATAGTTTCAATTTCAACCTTGTCGCAGTTTGTTGCCTCATTTTGATCGACTTCAGTATCCTATAGGCGATTGTTAAGTGCTCCCTTTTTAATATTTTTATTAAAACACGAGACTAATTACTGTTGGTTCGACATAATTCAAGTGAATAACTTTCATTTACGTCTACGGATATGATTAATATTGTTTTCTAGTACTTCTAGTGAGCAATAATTTACCGTATGTGTCAATCTTTTTAGGCTGATATCAAAAAGTTAATGTCACAATGTTTCTGTCGGCTCATTGCGTTAATCAGGTTTGCTTTAAAAAGTGAAAGAATACGCGCACAATATCCCTACTTTAGTCCGGAGTGGTGTTTTGGATAAGTTTGATGATGAACAGACCACTTGTTTACAATATTAAATCTACGAAGAACGAAGAATACATCAAACTGAAGGAATATCATTCTCTAAAAAGAGGCAGATCAAGTCATGAAATGTTGATCGAACCTCTGTTGTTATTCGACCAAATCCGTGAGTTCCGTTAGATTCCCCTGGTGGAAATAAATGCACAACAATCCATATAAATTTTTCAGCAAATGACAATGGGAAAGCGTGGTAAATATGACAACGCCTTTGCCATGAAACAGTAGCCAAAATGATGATCTTAGAACGACGTCGATGATTGCACAACTAAAGCTCGGTCATCATTTCGTGACTTGATCGGCATGAGGAGAGAATGAAGGAATATAGGAAATATGAATTTCTGACTGGATTGGATGAAGTCTATGACTGGCTTTTGACTTGAATGACTCCACTTTCTCTATTTCTCTATTGACTTTACTCTCAGCTTTAGTTTTTAAATCACTCGCATGTCGATATCAAGTTTATTAAAAAATATTATTTTATCGAGTGATGCTTTTGATTAAAGTGCTAAATCAGCGGAAGAACTGATACACTTAGTTAATATGTTTCAAAATCAAATCGACTTGAAATAAAGTTCCCATTTCAGTTGAGCTCATCAATAGAACAAAATTATGATTTGGTAACAGTTTTTATATTTTCTGTGTTAAAAATTCTAAGAAAAATGAAATCATAAGATGCTGGGAGGGGATCCCTTTTTAAACGCCTCTAATTAATAACGTGTAGAACAGGGGCGGGAATGTCGGATGCTGGGAGCTTGTGTCATTGTGTATGCAGGAAGGATTCAGCGCTTGGCCCCTGGAGACTTCAGCATTGCTCTCCCCACAACGTGAGCTCTGATTTAATTTGTACCGAACGTTACAGGGAAACATAGGCCAATGGCACTCTGGTCTCTAAATGATGTTACTTTTCATATCTCTGATAGCGGCCATGCACAAGGTATTGTGGATCAAATTGCCCCGGCGCAAAGGCCGATGGCCGTGTTGGAGCGTGGGTGGTTTCACAACGTTTACGTTTGCCCTGGGACTACACGTGCTCCTATATTCGATTCCCATCGTCAACACTCTCTGCAGTGTCAGCTTTATCGGCTCTGTTTGCTGCAGACTAGAGTCAAACTCATTGTGTATGCTCGTGTTTAGCGGCTTGTCGGGGATTCCAAGGGGAGTCGTTCGCAATAAACAAAGCAATATCGGCAGATAAACAACAGGTGTACTAGACAACAATGAAAGCAACGAATCAGTCTACTGTGACATTAAAGATACAATCACGTGATTTTAAAAATGTGCATTCTTTGCGGGAACAATGCCATATATCATTCGAAGAACTTATGAACAGAACAGAAAATTTGAAAACATTGTACATGTACAATGAATAACAGGCATATGTTTTAAAGAACATATATACTTGATAAAATCATATTATATATACAAGGATATTTAGGGGTTTGTTTGAATCAGAAACAACACATATCTTCTTTTATAAATAAGTGGTTTTCATGAGGAAGATACATTTTTAACTGAAGAATATTTACAATAGTATGATGGTAGGTATTTACTTCTCAACTATGAGAGAAAGGGGCAGGCCAAAATAAGAGTTTAATAGGAAGATCCAGATGATCTGAACAATGTGTTTATTGTTGAAAAATTGTACAGGTACATGTACCACCAAATTGTGAGACTGTAGTCACGATTATCGAGTTGACGATAACTCCTGAAAACTGCTGAACTTTGATTCATGTACATTGCAATCTTATTGAAACCAGCCCGAAACTATCCCTAGTCATTTATTGCTTTCTTTCTATTGTTATCAAAGATCGAAATCAGATAATTCGTTAAGAGACACAAGCAAGTGATATTGAAACTTTTAGGTTTACTATATGACAATATTGTTATTCTTTTTTATAAGTTTTTGGTTGTTTATAGTTCCACTGAACAGGCATTAACGTCTTTTATTCATAACATTGCAAAATCACTGCTTCTCTTAGGTTTCCTAAATAAAACATATATAGAAATATTTGGGTATTTAACACAGACACGAAATTGTATGATTGAAAATAAATCAGGAATGAACAGAGTATTATCAGCAGGATATTATCAATTTTGCTATAAATTTACCAATACGATAATGATGAAGGTTCCAAACAAATTGCATGTCATAGGACCGGATGACACATTGTCAACAAGCAATACCATTAAAGAAATTAAAACGTCGAGTAGCTCACCATGATGTAGTGTAATGACACGATGTGAGTAATTCGTCGGATTGTCGCATCATCGTCCAAACAGACTTGCTGACTTTGAATCATCCATTACCAAACCGATGATTCAGATCGAGGTATGGCGGTGACGAACACCGCTGATCTAGGAATCGATAATCAGACAAGCTGACATGGCAGTAGTTTAACGATTACTTCAAATATTATTTTATAAAGTACATTGACTTCAAAACTTGTTATGCGTAGCATCATTTCGCTTTTTGTGATAACATATCTAAGCAAAGTGGTATTTGTTATTTAGAAAAGGACAGCTGGCGACTTCAGAATCATAGTACAAAAATAAACTTTCGCCACGGTCTAAATGCAGCCACCTATGTCGCATGTTTCTAGCATAAGCCCATATAACCAATCGCAAGGATGGCTCGCCGCTAATGGCTGCAATACTGCCCAAGCGGCGCTAAACAATAACTCACTCACGTAAGGATGGCGGCAATAGTTTAAGATATCATTCTAGGGGCAAGTAGTTCAAGTGTACCATTCGTTTTTCATGATCGCCGCTAAATGTTATTTAAAAACAACGATGTGATATGGTAGCTTATGACTTGGTCATTTGACCTGCGCTTATGGGCTACACCAACATGCCATAACGCTGGATGCATTCAGACCGGGGCGGAGGGAACATCCGGGTATTTCATTATCCCCAATAATGAAAACATGTTTACTTTTTTATTCCTCGGAGCACTGTCAATTGTTATCAGACTGGAGCATGACATAACATAGCTTTACAGGATTTTACATTTATGTTTACTTCCTTTTAAAAAACTTGTTTATCATCGCAACTTTGTCCGTCAAAATAATCTACATTTTGTTCAATGGTTAACTTTTTATTTTTTATTATATAAAAGTTATGAGATACAAGACACGTAGAGAAATGCAATTACGATATAGGATTGTTTACAAGAAATCTGAAACTAAACTATTAATACATAAAGCGACTTGATAAAAACGTTGCTTAATCAAAAGCAAAAACTTGTGTCAATGGTTGCCGTTGGTAATAAGGGGGAATCCTAACGCCTATTCTAGATAAGAAACCAAAAAGATACACAAGTTTACTTACCATCTTCAGTGTTGATGCGCCAAAATACACAAATAAAGACTCCACCTTGTGCTAGTGCTTTGCTGGGCAATACATGTAAGTTGTACTACTTTTTGTACAACATGTTAATGTCAACTTATAACTAAAAACCCCAAATGAATAAAAAAATATTTTTTAAATCTTGCATACATTTGATATGAACTTAAGTTTATCATCACAAATAAGATATGCATGGTTTGATTTAGAAATGTGTTTATTATTCGAAAAAAAGGCGGGAAAATCTATTCTTAAATAATTCAAAAGTTAATCATTCATAAAGTAAGTATTGCATGTTAGATCACTAAACATATTCCGAAAGCATTTGAAAAAAACTTTCATTTGACATATTGCATGACATGATTAACAGCAAAATAAACAAGCAGCTGACATGGTCGAGCTATATCCCCCACAAATTGCACAATATGTATAGGTCTTCCTTATCATATTGCCGATTAATTTTTGTCGCACAAAATAACATAACTTTTCCAGGATATGAAGGAAACTGTTCTAATACAAAAACTAAATGATATTAACTTTATGTTCACTGTAAAGCATGTTCGAGTAAACTGACAAAATTAAAATCGGACGAATGAATTTATGTATCACGTATTTGGATCTCAAAGATCAAACATATTTTAAAAGTTGTTCTTCATGACACACCTTCATATGATATCGGTATGTATCTCCATATCAAATTTGATCCAATTGAATTATTAGTTAAGAAGTAGTGAGCAGGACAGGACTTGTATCAGTTTTCCAAAAAGTCCTCAATTTTGGCCAAAAAAGGCAAAATTTTACAAAAATATTTTCAAAAAATGTTCTTCATGACACACCTTCATATGATTATGTATCTCTATATCAAATTTGATCAATATATGATGATTAATTTAGAAGTTGTAAGCCGGACAGGAATTGTAACAGTTTTCGAACAGAGTCCTCATCTTTGGTCAAAAAAGGCAAAATTTTATGAAAATATTTTCAAAATTGTTCTTCATGACACACCTTCATAAGATTATGTATCTCCATATCAAATTTGATCAATATATGATGATTAATTTAGAAGTTGTGAGCCGGACAGGACTTGTAACAGTTTTCGGACAGAGTCCTCATTTATGGCCTAAAAAGGCAAACTTTTATGAAAAAGTTTTCAAAATTGTTCTTCATGACACACCTTCATATGATTATGTATCTCCATATCAAATTTGATCAATATGCGATGATTAATTTAGAAGTTGTGAGCCGGACGGGACTTGTAACAGATTTCTTACATATTTTCCATTTTTTCACCAAAATCCTAATATTTTATGTAGATTTTCATAAGATTGTTACTCATGACACATTATTACATGTTCCTTTATTTCCATGACGAATTTGAATTGAAATGGTTGATTAGTAACAAAGTTATGAGCCGGACACAAAGTGTAACGGACGGACGGAATGACGGTACCCATTTTAATACCCCCCGGGGGATAAACAAGTTGTAAGATCTACCAAATAGCCGACGGCCATATTGGAAATGGCGGCGATTTTGAAAAAGCCACCAGCCAGAATTTGCAGAACTTTATGCCATTGACATCAGGATGATATTTTGAAGCTCTCAAAAAAAGTGAAGTGAAGGCGACCTATGAAACGGCCAGAACGGAAAGTTCACCACAAGAGATCCTGTTTATAATGGTATTTAGCACAGAGGTGGACTCAGAGGACATGGGGCAAAAACCATTGTCTAAAAAAGGCAGATTCTTTCTGCATGTTAACGGTGACCGACTAAAGGCGGCGCTCAAGTTTAGATGTGCCTTTGGTGCTGTCCGGCATTGACCTTGTGACGCTTCACCTTTGTAAACCAACTAAGAGTATCAGTATGGCGGCGCTCAAGTTTAGATGTGCCTTTGGTGCTGTCCGGCATTGACCTTGTGACGCTTCACCTTTGTAAACCAACTAAGAGTATCAGTATGGCGGCGCTCAAGTTTAGATGTGCCTTTGGTGCTGTCCGGCATTGACCTTGTGACGCTTCACCTTTGTAAACCAACTAAGAGTATCAGTATGGCGGCGCTCAAGTTTAGATGTGCCTTTGGTGCTGTCCGGCATTGACCTTGTGACGCTTCACCTTTGTAAACCAACTAAGAGTATCAGTATGGCGGCGCTCAAGTTTAGATGTGACTTTGGTGCTGTCCGGCATTGACCTTTCGACGCTTCACCTTTGTAAACCAACTAAGAGTATCAGTATGGCGGCGCTCAAGTTTAGATGTGCCTTTGGTGCTGTCCGGCATTGACCTTGTGACGCTTCACCTTTGTAAACCAACTAAGAGTATCAGTATGGCGGCACTCAAGTTTAGATGTGCCTTTGGTGCTGTCCGGCATTGACCTTGTGATGCTTCACCTTTGTAAACCAACTAAGAGTATCAGTATGGCGGCGCTCAAGTTTAGATGTGCCTTTGGTGCTGTCCGGCATTGACCTTGTGACGCTTCACCTTTGTAAACCAACTAAGAGTATCAGTATGGCGGCGCTCAAGTTTAGATGTGCCTTTGGTGCTGTCCGGCATTGACCTTGTGACGCTTCACCTTTGTAAATCAACTAAGAGTATCAGTATGGTGGCGCTCAAGTTTAGATGTGCCTTTGGTGCTGTCCGGCATTGTCCTTGTGACGCTTCACCTTTGTAAACCAACTCAGAGTATCAGTATGGCGGCGCTCAAGTTTAGATGTGCCTTTGGTGCTGTCCGGCATTGACCTTGTGACGCTTCACCTTTGTTAACCAACTGAGAGTATCAGTATGGCGGCACTCAAGTTTAGATGTGACTATGGTGCTGTCCGGCATTGACCTTGTGACGCTTCACCTTTGTAAACCAACTAAGAGTATCAGTATGGCGGCGCTCAAGTTTAGATGTGCCTTTGGTGCTGTCCGGCATTGACCTTGTGACGCTTCACCTTTGTAAACCAACTCAGAGTATCAGTATGGCGGCGCTCAAGTTTAGATGTGCCTTTGGTGCTTTCCGGCATTGACCTTGTGACGCTTCACCTTTGTTAACCAACTGAGAGTATCAGTATGGCGGCGCTCAAGTTTAGATGTGCCTTTGGTGCTGTCCGGCATTGACCTTGTGACGCTTCACCTTTGTAAACCAACTAAGAGTATCAGTATGGCGGCGCTCAAGTTTAGATGTGCCTTTGGTGCTGTCCGGCATTGACCTTGTGACGCTTCACCTTTGTTAACCAACTAAGAGTATCAGTATGGCGGCGCTCAAGTTTAGATGTGACTTTGGTGCTGTCCGGCATTGACCTTGTGATGCTTCACCTTTGTTAACCAACTAAGAGTATCAGTATGGTGGCGCTCAAGTTTAGATGTGCCTTTGGTGCTGTCCGGCATTGACCTTGTGATGCTTCACCTTTGTAAACCAACTAAGAGTATCAGTATGGCGGGGCTCAAGTTTAGATGTGACTTTGGTGCTGTCCGGCATTGAACTTGTGACGCTTCACCTTTGTAAACCAACTAAGAGTATCAGTATGGTGGCGCTCAAGTTTAGATGTGCCTTTGGTGCTGTCCGACATTGACCTTGTGACGCTTCACCTTTGTAAACCAACTAAGAGTATCAGTATGGCGGCGCTCAAGTTTAGATGTGCCTTTGGTGCTGTCTGGCATTGACCTTGTGACGCTTCACCTTTGTAAACCAACTGAGAGTATCAGTATGGCGGCGCTCAAGTTTAGATGTGCCTTTGGTGCTGTCCGGCATTGACCTTGTGACGCTTCACCTTTGTAAACCAACTAAGAGTATCAGTATGGCGGCGCTCAAGTTTAGATGTGACTTTGGTGCTGTCCGGCATTGACCTTGTGATGCTTCACCTTTGTTAACCAACTAAGAGTATCAGTATGGTGGCGCTCAAGTTTAGATGTGCCTTTGGTGCTGTCCGGCATTGACCTTGTGATGCTTCACCTTTGTAAACCAACTAAGAGTATCAGTATGGCGGCGCTCAAGTTTAGATGTGCCTTTGGTGCTGTCCGGCATTGACCTTGTGACGCTTCACCTTTGTTAACCAACTGAGAGTATCAGTATGGCGGCGCTCAAGTTTAGATGTGCCTTTGGTGCTGTCTGGCATTGACCTTGTGACGCTTCACCTTTGTAAACCAACTGAGAGTATCAGTATGGCGGCGCTCAAGTTTAGATGTGCCTTTGGTGCTGTCCGGCATTGACCTTGTGACGCTTCACCTTTGTAAACCAACTAAGAGTATCAGTATGGCGGCGCTCAAGTTTAGATGTGACTTTGGTGCTGTCCGGCATTGACCTTGTGATGCTTCACCTTTGTTAACCAACTAAGAGTATCAGTATGGTGGCGCTCAAGTTTAGATGTGCCTTTGGTGCTGTCCGGCATTGACCTTGTGATGCTTCACCTTTGTAAACCAACTAAGAGTATCAGTATGGCGGGGCTCAAGTTTAGATGTGACTTTGGTGCTGTCCGGCATTGAACTTGTGACGCTTCACCTTTGTAAACCAACTAAGAGTATCAGTATGGTGGCGCTCAAGTTTAGATGTGCCTTTGGTGCTGTCCGACATTGACCTTGTGACGCTTCACCTTTGTAAACCAACTAAGAGTATCAGTATGGCGGCGCTCAAGTTTAGATGTGCCTTTGGTGCTGTCTGGCATTGACCTTGTGACGCTTCACCTTTGTAAACCAACTGAGAGTATCAGTATGGCGGCGCTCAAGTTTAGATGTGCCTTTGGTGCTGTCCGGCATTGACCTTGTGACGCTTCACCTTTGTAAACCAACTAAGAGTATCAGTATGGCGGCGCTCAAGTTTAGATGTGACTTTGGTGCTGTCCGGCATTGACCTTGTGATGCTTCACCTTTGTTAACCAACTAAGAGTATCAGTATGGTGGCGCTCAAGTTTAGATGTGCCTTTGGTGCTGTCCGGCATTGACCTTGTGATGCTTCACCTTTGTAAACCAACTAAGAGTATCAGTATGGCGGGGCTCAAGTTTAGATGTGACTTTGGTGCTGTCCGGCATTGACCTTGTGATGCTTCACCTTTGTAAACCAACTAAGAGTATCAGTATGGTGGCGCTCAAGTTTAGATGTGCCTTTGGTGCTGTCCGGCATTGACCTTGTGACGCTTCACCTTTGTAAACCAACTAAGAGTATCAGTATGGCGGCGCTCAAGTTTTGATGTGCCTTTGGTGCTGTCCGGCATTGAACTTGTGACGCTTCACCTTTGTAAACCAACTAAGAGTATCAGTATGGTGGCGCTCAAGTTTAGATGTGCCTTTGGTGCTGTCCGACATTGACCTTGTGACGCTTCACCTTTGTAAACCAACTAAGAGTATCAGTATGGCGGCGCTCAAGTTTAGATGTGACTATGGTGCTGTCCGGCATTGACCTTGTGACGCTTCACCTTTGTAAACCAACTAAGAGTATCAGTATGGTGGCGCTCAAGTTGAGATGTGCCTTTGGTGCTGTCCGGCATTGACCGTGTGACGCTTCACCTTTGTAAACCAACTAAGAGTATCAGTATGGCGGCGCTCAAGTTAAAAAGTGCCTTTGGTGCTGTCCGGCATTGACCTTGTGACGCTTCACCTTTGTAAACCAACTAAGAGTATCGGTATGGCGGCGCTCAAGTTTAGATGTGACTATGGTGCTGTCCGGCATTGACCTTGTGACGCTTCACCTTTGTAAACCAACTAAGAGTATCAGTATGGCGGCACTCAAGTTTAGATGTGCCTTTGGTGCTGTCCGACATTGACCTTGTGACGCTTCACCTTTGTAAACCAACTAAGAGTATCAGTATGGCGGCGCTCAAGTTTAGATGTGACTATGGTGCTGTCCGGCATTGACCTTGTGACGCTTCACCTTTGTAAACCAACTAAGAGTATCAGTATGGTGGCGCTCAAGTTTAGATGTGCCTTTGGTGCTGTCCGGCATTGACCGTGTGACGCTTCACCTTTGTAAACCAACTAAGAGTATCAGTATGGCGGCGCTCAAGTTTAGATGTGCCTTTGGTGCTGTCCGGCATTGACCTTGTGACGCTTCACCTTTGTTAACCAACTAAGAGTATCAGTATGGCGGCGCTCAAGTTTAGATGTGCCTTTGGTGCTGTCCGGCATTGACCTTGTGAAGCTTCACCTTTTTAAACCAACTAAGAGTATCAGTATGGCGGCGCTCAAGTTTAGATGTGACTTTGGTGCGGTCCGGCATTGACCTTGTGACGCTTCACCTTTGTAAACCAACTAAGAGTATCAGTATGGCGGCGCTCAAGTTTAGATGTGACTTTGGTGCTGTCCGGCATTGACCTTGTGACGCTTCATCTTTGTTAACCAACTAAGAGTATCAGTATGGCGGCGCTCAAGTTTAGATGTGCCTTTGGTGCTGTCCGGCATTGACCTTGTGAAGCTTCACCTTTTTAAACCAACTAAGAGTATCAGTATGGCGGCGCTCAAGTTGAGATGTGACTCTGGTGCTGTCCGGCATTGACCTTGTGACGCTTCACCTTTGTAAACCAACTAAGAGTATCAGTATGGTGGCGCTCAAATTTAGATGTGCCTTTAGTGCGGTCCGGCATTGACCTTGTGACGCTTCACCTTTGTAAACCAACTAAGAGTATCAGTATGGCGGCGCTCAAGTTTAGATGTGACTTTGGTGCTGTCCGGCATTGACCTTGTGACGCTTCACCTTTGTAAACCAACTAAGAGTATCAGTATGGCGGCGCTCAAGTTTAGATGTGCCTTTGGTTCTGTCAGGCATTGACCTTGTGACGCTTCACCTTTGTAAACCAACTAAGAGTATCAGTATTTTTTATGGCGGCGCTCAAGTTTAGATGTGACTTTGGTGCTGTCCGGCATTGACCTTGTGACGCTTCACCTTTGTAAACCAACTAAGAGTATCAGTATGGCGGCGCTCAAGTTTAGATGTGACTATGGTGCTGTCCGGCATTGACCTTGTGACGCTTCACCTTTGTAAACAAACTAAGAGTATCAGTATGGCGGCGCTCAAGTTAAGATGTGACTTTGGTGCTGTCCGGCATTGACCTTGTGACGCTTCACCTTTGTAAACCAACTAAGAGTATCAGTATGGCGGCGCTCAAGTTTAGATGCGACTTTGGTGCTGTCCGGCATTGACCTTGTGACGCTTCACCTTTGTAAACCAACTAAGATCATCAGTATGGCGGCGCTCAAATTTAGATGTGACTATGGTGCTGTCCGACATTGACCTTGTGAAGCTTCACCTTTGTAAACCAACTAAGAGTATCAGTATGGCGACGCTCAAGTTAAGATGTGCCTTTGGTGCTGTCCGGCATTGACCTTGTGACGCTTCACCTTTGTAAACCAACTAAGAGTATCAGTATGGCGGCGCTCAAGCTTAGATGTGCCTTTGGTGCTGTCCGACATTGACCTTGTGACGCTTCACCTTTGTAAACCAACTAAGAGTATCAGTATGGCGGCGCTCAAGTTTAGATGTGCCTTTGGTGCTGTCCGGCATTGACCTTGTGACGCTTCACCTTTGTAAACCAACTAAGAGTATCGGTATGGGGGCGCTCAAGTTTAGATGTGACTATGGTGCTGTCCGACATTGACCTTGTGACGCTTCACCTTTGTAAACCAACTAAGAGTATCAGTATGGTGGCGCTCAAGTTTAGATGTGCCTTTGGTGCTGTCCGGCATTGACCGTGTGACGCTTCACCTTTGTAAACCAACTAAGAGTATCAGTATGGCGGCGCTCAAGTTTAGATGTGCCTTTGGTGCTGTCCGGCATTGACCTTGTGACGCTTCACCTTTGTAAACCAACTAAGAGTATCAGTATGGCGGCGCTCAAGTTTAGATGTGCCTTTGGTGCTGTCCGGCATTGACCTTGTGAAGCTTCACCTTTTTAAACCAACTAAGAGTATCAGTATGGCGGCGCTCAAGTTTAGATGTGACTTTGGTGCTGTCCGGCATTGACCTTGTGACGCTTCACCTTTGTAAACCAACTAAGAGTATCAGTATGGCGGCGCTCAAGTTTAGATGTGACTTTGGTGCTGTCCGGCATTGACCTTGTGACGCTTCATCTTTGTTAACCAACTAAGAGTATCAGTATGGCGGCGCTCAAGTTTAGATGTGCCTTTGGTGCTGTCCGGCATTGACCTTGTGAAGCTTCACCTTTTTAAACCAACTAAGAGTATCAGTATGGCGGCGCTCAAGTTGAGATGTGACTCTGGTGCTGTCCGGCATTGACCTTGTGACGCTTCACCTTTGTAAACCAACTAAGAGTATCAGTATGGTGGCGCTCAAGTTTAGATGTGCCTTTAGTGCGGTCCGGCATTGACCTTGTGACGCTTCACCTTTGTAAACCAACTAAGAGTATCAGTATGGCGGCGCTCAAGTTTAGATGTGACTTTGGTGCTGTCCGGCATTGACCTTGTGACGCTTCACCTTTGTAAACCAACTAAGAGTATCAGTATGGCGGCGCTCAAGTTTAGATGTGCCTTTGGTTCTGTCAGGCATTGACCTTGTGACGCTTCACCTTTGTAAACCAACTAAGAGTATCAGTATTTTTTATGGCGGCGCTCAAGTTTAGATGTGACTTTGGTGCTGTCCGGCATTGACCTTGTGACGCTTCACCTTTGTAAACCAACTAAGAGTATCAGTATGGCGGCGCTCAAGTTTAGATGTGACTATGGTGCTGTCCGGCATTGACCTTGTGACGCTTCACCTTTGTAAACAAACTAAGAGTATAAGTATGGCGGCGCTCAAGTTAAGATGTGACTTTGGTGCTGTCCGGCATTGACCTTGTGACGCTTCACCTTTGTAAACCAACTAAGAGTATCAGTATGGCGGCGCTCAAGTTTAGATGCGACTTTGGTGCTGTCCGGCATTGACCTTGTGACGCTTCACCTTTGTAAACCAACTAAGAGTATCAGTATGGCGGCGCTCAAATTTAGATGTGACTATGGTGCTGTCCGACATTGACCTTGTGAAGCTTCACCTTTGTAAACCAACTAAGAGTATCAGTATGGCGACGCTCAAGTTTAGATGTGCCTTTGGTGCTGTCCGGCATTGACCTTGTGACGCTTCACCTTTGTAAACCAACTAAGAGTATCAGTATGGCGGCGCTCAAGCTTAGATGTGCCTTTGGTGCTGTCCGACATTGACCTTGTGACGCTTCACCTTTGTAAACCAACTAAGAGTATCAGTATGGCGGCGCTCAAGTTTAGATGTGACTTTGGTGCTGTCCGGCATTGACCTTGTGACGCTTCACCTTTGTAAACAAACTAAGAGTATCAGTATGGCGGCGCTCAAGTTAAGATGTGACTTTGGTGCTGTCCGGCATTGACCTTGTGACGCTTCACCTTTGTAAACCAACTAAGAGTATCAGTATGGCGGCGCTCAAGTTTAGATGCGACTTTGGTGCTGTCCGGCATTGACCTTGTGACGCTTCACCTTTGTAAACCAACTAAGAGTATCAGTATGGCGGCGCTCAAATTTAGATGTGACTATGGTGCTGTCCGACATTGACCTTGTGAAGCTTCACCTTTGTAAACCAACTAAGAGTATCAGTATGGCGACGCTCAAGTTTAGATGTGCCTTTGGTGCTGTCCGGCATTGACCTTGTGACGCTTCACCTTTGTAAACCAACTAAGAGTATCAGTATGGCGGCGCTCAAGTTTAGATGTGACTTTGGTGCTGTCCGGCATTGACCTTGTGACGCTTCACCTTTGTAAACCAACTAAGAGTATCAGTATGGCGGCGCTCAAGCTTAGATGTGCCTTTGGTGCTGTCCGACATTGACCTTGTGACGCTTCACCTTTGTAAACCAACTAAGAGTATCAGTATGGCGGCGCTCAAGCTTAGATGTGCCTTTGGTGCTGTCCGACATTGACCTTGTGACGCTTCACCTTTGTAAACCAACTAAGAGTATCAGTATGGCGGCGCTCAAGTTTAGATGTGACTTTGGTGCTGTCCGGCATTGACCTTGGGACGCTTCACCTTTGTAAACCAACTAAGAGTATCAGTATGTCGGCGCTCAAGTTTAGATGTGCCTTTGGTGCTGTCCGGCATTGACCTTGTGACGCTTCACCTTTGTAAACCAACTAAGAGTATCAGTATGGCGGCGCTCAAGTTAAGATGTGCCTTTGGTGCTGTCTGGCATTGACCTTGTGCCGCTTCACCTTTGTAAACCAACTAAGAGTGTATCAGTATGGCGGCGCTCAAGTTTAGATGTGACTTTGGTGCTGTCCGGCATTGACCTTGGGACGCTTTGCCTTTGTAAACCAACTAAGAGTATCAGTATGGCGGCGCTCAAGTTTAGATGTGCCTTTGGTGCTGTCCGGCATTGACCTTGTGACGCTTTACCTTTGTAAACCAACTAAGAGTATCAGTATGGCGGCGCTCAAGTTTAGATGTGACTTTGGTGCTGTCCGGCATTGACCTTGGGACGCTTCACCTTTGTAAACCAACTAAGAGTATCAGTATGGCGGCGCACAAGTTTAGATGTGACTTTGGTGCTGCCCGGCATTGACCTTGGGACGCTTCACCTTTGTAAACCAACTAAGAGTATCAGTATGGCGACGCTCAAGTTTAGATGTGACTTTGGTGCTGTCCGGCATTGACCTTGGGACGCTTCACCTTTGTAAACCAACTAAGAGTATCAGTATGGCGGCGCTCAAGTTTAGATGTGCCTTTGGTGCTGTCCGGCATTGACCTTGTGACGCTTCACCTTTGTAAACCAACTAAGAGTATCAGTATGGCGGCGCTCAAGTTTAGATGTGCCTTTGGTGCTGTCCGGCATTGACCTTGATACGCTTCACCTTTGTAAACCAACTAAGAGTGTATCAGTATGGCGGCGGTCAAGTTTAGATGTGACTTTGGTGCTGTCCGGCATTGACCTTGGGACGCTTTGCCTTTGTAAACCAACTAAGAGTGTATCAGTATGGCGGCGGTCAAGTTTAGATTTGCCTTTGGTGCTGTCCGGCATTGACCTTGGGACACTTCAGCTTACTGTAAACTGGAATTGACGACAATTCGTTGCAACTTGAGAGGGGATCACTGCAAGCGCGAGATGCTGAAGCCACTTGTACCACTTCGAGTCGATGGTTTGCGATTTTTGAAATACGTTTCCAAATACCAAGGTTTGAGTAGAATTATTTTCTTGCAAATTGGTATTTACGATACGAGGAAGTTTGAAGGATTGTGGGAGGTAAACAAAGTGTGCGCATGCGTACATACCATAAATAGGTGCATGTTCAAATGCTTATATGAATTATGTAAGGGAGATGGTAAAACCTTGTTGGGAATCTGAGAAAATTCTAAGAAAGGAGAGTTAGTAAACTTAATGATTGGTAGTCAGCTAAAATTTGTGTTTGCACAAACAAAAAATGTATTTCATCATAAACACTTAAACATCATTGTTGTACAAGTTTGTAACCAGTATAGAAATATTTTGAATAGGTATCCCAATGAATGTTTCCATGTACTTAACTTTTCTTAAAGGGATTTTTGTCGTAAGATCTTAGATCACATTTACTCATTGTGCACTCTAACACTACTCTAGTAGATGCTAAATTTTATAACTACGCATCAAGATCAATAAACATAGCGATACACACGACACAGATTCTTATTACGTATTGCTGTTTAATAAAGATTTTCCTCATGAAAATTTCCATGCGTGATGCAGGAGCGTTGGTACATTCAGCCCTTGGTGACCAAGGATGGGTGTTGAATTCGTGACGGAACGAGTCTGTTGTCAATTTCTGATATTTTGTTTATGCTCTCTGCGTCTTAGGCTGTCACGACATATTAACCAAACTTTCGAAAGACGTTTGTTATCGACACATGTCAAGACAACAAGAAATTTAAAATAATCAAAATATAAAAGTAAACTGTCAGACAAAAGAAAGTACACACATCAGCTGAATTCATCATACGTATTACTAAGATTTTCAATAACACATATTTCGAGTTCTTGAAGTCGTAAATTGTAGTCAAACTGATATGAACAAGAGTTAAATCATCTTCAAATAATACTTTTTCAATTTTAATTTATATTTCTTTTTAAGCATTTAAACATTTAATCATCGTCCGGCTTCAGCGTTAGAATATATTGAGTTCAATGTTTCATCTGAATCGTCGACATCACTTTAAAGATTGCCTTCAGCTAATCTTTAAAGAACTATTGCTTGGCCGTTTCATCTGAATGGCATTCAATTCCATAGATGAAACAAGCTAATTTCTCATTAACATGGTTTAGAGAATGCTACTTGCAACCTTTGCCAACATATTAAATGTACACTGTGCATAACATCATCAATTCTTTAAAAGGCTTTACGGGGCTTGTTAAAATGTCGTAAAATTAGCTTCTATTTTATGCGGTGTTCTATACATTGACCGATGAGCAACTAGTCTCAAGCCTTCATTCACCTAGTTATGTGTGACATAGCCAGGGTTTGAAACCCATACTATTAAATACTCCTTTACGAAGAACTCCCTTTAAACTAGGAAATACTCGTGAACAAGCTTGTGCTAGTGCTGATTCGAATAAGAAGCACATTTATGGCAAATACAACAAGAAGACAGAGTCAGCTATATCCCCCGCCAAAGGGAAAGAGAAATCCTAAAAATAAAAATGCAAAGAAGTTGAAAACCCCAAAAGACACATCTCCACATGATGCCCGTTGCACACACAAAGTTTCGTCGAGCTAGGTCTCACCGTTTTGGAGTTGTGCTACGGAAACATTATCGGGACGAACGGACGGACGGAGACCATTTCAATATCCCCCGCCAGCTACGTTGGGCGGCGGATAATAACAAGATGAAGGTGGTCATGGTTCACATCGCTTCTGAGACTCAAGTTTAATACACCTAAATGTAAGAGTGTCCAAGGAAACTTGTCCTTATTGGAGCTTCAAACCGGTCAATAACTACTAGCCCAAATGCAGAATTAAGGGCCGTAACTCTGTCAAAAATTAGATTTCGGAAATGCCTTTCAACTCACTCAAAGGATTAATCAGTTTCATCCATAACCAAAATTTCAGTTTCTGAGAAAAAAATCTAAACTGCGCACAGCATAATTAAGTTTGGTTGATCTGGACCCAACGTGTTTTTTTCAGATAACTGAATGACCGCTATGTACCCCTGCCTACTTTGTATAATTCTATGCAGAGAAGTAGATACACGGGTATAATTATATGCATATACACTGGCAGTCGGACTTGATTCTGACTGAAAACAATAAACAAAATATTCCCTCGTTGTTTTGCTTATTCAAACTGGTTAATCGCTTTTTTGGCAGATTTTATGTTTGTGTGTTCCTAAGTGTCATTTAGGCAAGCGCATGCCTATGTTATATGCTAATGTTTCTTCCTTGGAGTTACAAATGTCCAAAGTTAACAGTACATTGTTAAGAAAACAAGACGTAAAGGTTGTGAGACATGTTTATTGCTCTTAAAAATACTAAAAATCAACAATACAATGTCAAGGTCAGATATTTTGCAATCAAACTGATATTTAATCACATCGTGACTAGTTGATGACTAGATCTACGCCCGTTCGCCTGATATATAATTAATAATATAAATGCTTAAGCAAAAGTGTACCTTTGACATTTAGAAAGTCATTGATTACCTTCAGTAACATTGGATGAGATGTGCTTGTGTAAGCACTGACGCATACGTTAGCAGTTTGTCAGAATTACTATAGATTCGTATCCAATATATTCTGTTTTAAAATTTTAAACACATTTGTAATTTGAAGTACCATCTAATGACAGTCCAGATTATAGTACATATTTCAAAGTCCAAAGGGGGAGAAGGGTTCACACTAACACGTATTTTCAAATTATTTGGACAATATAAACACATTTCTGTGATGAAATGTATTCATGTATTGTACTACTTTAAATCATCGCTAATATGATTCCTTAGTAGTATTTTTATTATGATAAATGATCTGCTTGCTTCAAAGTAGTATGTCTGGAGAGGTGGCTGCATGTTCTCACTATATAGTAGGGAAGACCTGGTTGAAACAGGGAAGATAACTCCAAGTCTAATACCGCTGACGTCAAATCAGAGTTACACGTCCTTACATTAAGGCTTCCCCTTGATGTCGACACTCTTTGAAGGCGCCAGTCTAAAAATTGCCGCTTGAAAGACGAAAATCTCATATTTCGACCATGTAAGTGAATATTTTGCGTCTCGTTATTTTCCTACTCAGTTTAAAATGAGTGTCACTTCTCACTTAAAGGTCATCAATTGTGACCTCTCTACATGTTAGTTTCATGGCGCGAAATTTGATTTATCACATGGTTTTTGGTTGATTGTAAAATGCATGACGGGCAAGTTATAACGTTGTTACAACCAACCCTTGTTGATATATGTACATGTACCATATATATTTATATATATACACATGTATATATTACATTTGTTATCCTTTTCTTTGCAGAATGGTTGGAATGTTTAAGAGGAAAACGATTCATCAATGGATACAGCAATTGATTTGGTGGTCATTGAAGAAAGAGAAAAATCAGATCCTATTGTCGGTTTTAAAATAAATCTTTTCTGATGCACAAGAGCTTGAATTAGTTAGTTTCAGGGATTATTCATTGAAGGTGGACCTCCAGCATGTGTAGGTAGAGCAAGTCCATCAGGCTGGATGAATTCACATATTCTTCTTCAATTCCTGCGACACTTCGTTACAAATGTGCGTTCATCAGAAGAGAAACCAGTCCTACTTCTTTTTGGCAATCACGAGTTACATCTGGACATTGATGTTTTCAACTATGCCCAAGAGAATGGGGTTGTCCTCTTGTCTTCCTCACCTCTCACAAACTTCAACCATTCGACCACACTGTATTTTGTTCTTTTGAAAAAGTATACAACAAAAGATGCATAGATGCGCAACAACCCAGGCAAAAGCATCACGATCTATGACTTACCAGAAATTACTTGGCAACGTGAAGCTGTACCAACAAGCAAAACAAATGGTTTTCAAGTTAACGGGACTGCACATATTTAATCCCACCCGTTATTAAGCCCATGGGCGTAAATGAGATAATACAATTAGAGTAGTCTCCCTTACAGGATGTTTGCTGAAACGTGGTTTTAATAGGAAATCTGAAGCTGTTTTCTACGTTAAGTGCTGTATGTGGTTTCCATATCTACCAAACACAATGGACACCTCAATTAGGAGGCATTTTAGACACTAAGTGCGATCATCTTAACCCTTATGACAAACACGCTGTGTCTCTTTTAAACACTAACGTCATTGTAGGCCACTCTCCTCTTCAGCAGATTAATTTGTGTAACTTCTTGATCCAACGTGGGTCTAATCGATCAATCAACTCTTCCTCAAGGTGGACTAGAAAGACCAGCTCTATAAATAGTTATTGGAAGTGAAAAAGACGTTAATAAATTACCAAAACTTCTGCAAGACATACATTGGACTTTTAGAAATGTCTTCCACAAAATCATTTACAATAAATCAGAAGTTAGACTTTATTCGGAAAATAAAAAACGAGTATGAAGGCAATTTGAGCAGAGCTGCTAAAGAATTGGGCATTGACCTAAGAACTCTAAAAGATGGCTTTCTGAAGAAGAGATGATGTCACACAAGGAGAGTAAGAGATGAAAACGACCTATGGGCAATCCAGGCCGTAAACCACAGGAACCAGGGCTGGAAGAAGCACTCTTTCGTTGGTTTAAAGAACAGAAAGCAGAAAACATGAAGTTAATTACATCAACATGAGAAATCGTACCTTAGCACTGATTGAAGAGATGTGAATTGAGCACTCACTCAAGATCAGCAATTCCTGGCTTTCCACATCACAGAATTACTTCCCGAAAAATTACTCATGGCCAACATTACAAACGTGACTTGACAATTCAAATGATGATCAGTTACGACCATCTCCGTGGTGTGCAACAATTGACAACAGGTCAGACAGAAGTCCAGAATTTTCAATGTGGATTAAACACCTTGTTACATTGACATGGCTGGTGAAAAAAACATTTGACTTTGTGGGAACTAAAAATGTTGATGGTCTTACCATATGGCATGATAAAAATCGCTTCACCGTTGCCCTTTGCCCTTTGCATTTGTTTGGATGGTCGAATCCTAAGGGCAATGGTTATCCTGAAGAACTTGGTCCATGTACCAAAATGCACATTCCAAAGAACATTGAGCTGTTTATGTCCAAAAGAGGTTCTATGAACGAACAACTGTACTATCTTGGGTAGAAAGGGTTTTCAAATCGCGAGATTCCTACTCCGCAAACGAACCATCACTGCTACTGTTGGGCAGCCATAAGAGCCACTACACAGATAACTTGGTGAAGGCACTAAAGTCCTTGAATGTCCTTACGAAGCTGATTCCTCCAAAGACAACATCCGACCTACAACCTCTTGACGTGTCAGGGGGTGTAAATTCACCATTCAAGGCAGCCATGAGATGAGGCGAGAAAGAGTTCACTCCAGTGGGCAACAAGAGGCGACCAACGTACGACCTTCTACAGATGCTGTCGGATTCAGTGCCGTCAATTTCGTCGTCTACCATATCCAGCTCCTTTCAGCTCTGTGGTGTGCAACAATTGACAACAGGTTTAGAGAAGTCCAGAATTTTCAATGTAGCTGAAACACATTTGCGTGAATTGAAAGACAATGTTTTGAGAACTTTATGAAGATGGTAAACCTATTGAATTCTTCAAATTATGACATTTGTCTAAATGAAACAAGAGTCATCAGAAGATGACATATCCCACCGGTTCCACATGATCATAAGATGTAAACCTTTGAAAGATGATTGTAAATTTTCCAAGCAAGGTTCATAATAGTATAAGCTAATATATATGAAACGAAACCTTTCATGAACAGAGTCCAAATAAGAGCCGTTTCCATGGAAATAATTAAAAATAAAATTTTCAGAAATTTGAAAATATCAAAAGGCACCACTTCAGTAGGTGGGCAATACACATGTAAAGTTTCAGAAAGATATGTGGACCGGTTTTTGAGTTCTGCTCCGGCAATGAAACCTTTCATGAACAGAGTTCAAATAAGAGCTGTTTCCATGGAAATAATAAAAAATAAAATTTTCAGAAATTTGAAAATATCAAAAGGCACCACTTCAGTAGGTGGGCAATACACATGTTAAGTTTAAGAAAAATATGTGGACCGGTTTTATATATATGTAACGAAACCTTTCATGAACAGAGTCCAAATAAGAGCCGTGTCCATGGAAATAATAAAAAATAAAATTTTCAGAAATGTGAAAATATCAAAAGGCACCACTTCAGTAGGTGGGCAATACACATGTAAAGTTTCAGAAAGATATGTGGACCGGTTTTTGAGTTCTGCTCCGGAAATGAAACCTTTCATGAACAGAGTCCAAATAAGAGCTGTTTCCATGGAAATAATAACAATTAAAATTTTCAGAAATTTGAAAATATCAAAAGGCACCACTTCAGTAGGTGGGCAATACACATGTAAAGTTTCAGAAAGATATGTGGACCGGTTTTTGAGTTCTGCTCCGGGAACGAAACCTTTCATGAACAGAGTCCATATAAGAGCCGTTTCCATGGAAAAAATAAAAAATAAAATTTTCAGAAATGTGAAAATATCAAAAGGCACCACTTCAGTAGGTGGGCAATACACATGTAAAGTTTCAGAAAGATATGTGGACCGGTTTTTGAGTTCTGCTCCGGAAATGAAACCTTTCATGAACAGAGTCCAAATAAGAGCTGTTTCCATGGAAATAATAACAAATAAAATTTTCAGAAATGTGAAAATATCAAAAGGCACCACTTCAGTAGGTGGGCAATACACATGTAAAGTTTCAGAAAGATATGTGGACTGGTTTTTGAGTTCTGCTCCGGAAACGAAATGATTACGGACGGACGGACAGACGGACGGACGGACGGACGGACATACAGACGGACAGGGCGATGACTATATCCCACGGTATTACATACCGGTGGGATAAAAATAAATATATTACATTTATTGTATTTTTTATTTTCGATTTTACACGCTGGGCTTAAATTAGAGTTAAATGTTACCTGGTGAAAACGGGCAAAATCCGTATTTAGACCTGGGCTTAAATACGTGCAATCCCGGTACAGCGATTTTTCCTTTCAATGATCATATCTTAAAAGTGCAGATTTTGCACCGCGCTGATCTCAAGCCTCCTGATGATTCCGGTTCAACTTAACCAGCTGATCAGACAGCAGACTAAAATACCACAGAGCCTCAATCAGCGTTCTTAAATGAGGAAGCCTCAACAGCTATCTCCGATACAACAGTATTGTCATTGTCTCATTTATGCCATTCGAAGAAGCCTTTAAGCTCAACATCCAAAGAACTCACTAATGATGATTTATGCTCACTCTTCCTGAAGGAACTCAAGGGAAACATGGAGTATTATGCAAACTTTTGAGGATATGAAGCGAGCTTCATAGAAAACAAACTGAGAGGAGATACAAGACAGAAGTATAGAGGTTACTGCTAAAGACCACAAATTCACAGATGGAAGTTTATCTGAGTCCTCTCACTTCCACGTCTACTGGGACTATACATTTTGCCTACTTTGGGGATCACTACAATGCACTATAGTACTACTTGAATAATTAGGCTACATGTCTCCTTTCAGTCCAGAAAAAGTAAGACCATTTCCAAAAGCTGGCCCACTAAACTCATCCTCGAGAGTTCGCAAACGAAGGAAATCTGCCTTCCTCATAGAGACATCAGTGAAAAAAGCTCTTTAAGAAGAAAAACAGCAACGTCAGTCAAAACAGATGGGACATATTCAAATATTGGTTGAAAGTAAAACAACAGATAGTTCATAAGCAAAGAAAGAAGTCTTACGAAAGAAACAAGAAGAAAAGGTCATCTAACAAGAAAAGCCTTTAAAAGGCATGCTTGGTGCCACATAGGCAGATGAAGGAGATTGTGATTTGTCGAACAATTCGGGGGATAAGTGAAATTTACAACACTGGATAACAGCACTAATATTAACACAAGTATTACTCAAAGTTAACTTCACAAAATTAATTTCTATCAACACGAATTGCTGAAAGTTATGAATATTTTTTACATTCATCAACGATTGTTGGTAGGTATATTTCATATCAAAATACACGAGGGTGACAATCTATTTATCATCCAAATTTACTCTTTTTAATGCCTGAGTTACACCAAGGTCGTTCTCACTACGTTCTACTCCGTTCCAAATTATTAGCAAAACGGCCTCGGACGGGATGGAAACGAGTAACGATTGTTTATATTTTATCCAAATATATGACGCCAGTTCATTCATGCACAGTTTTCAGCACGTTCATCTAGTCTTTATCCCGTCCTCAGACAGTTTCTAACACGTTTAGATTGGATGGTATTGCCCGTTCGCCTCGTTTTCAGGATGTCTTCAACCAGTTCAATTCCGTTCTTAGACAGTTCATAATCGTTTCTAACTAGACCAATCTCGTTGTTGATACGCACAATTCCGTCCTAGCTGTGACCAAGTCGTTTTAAGACAGTTCTTTCCGTTTTCACTACGTCCTAATTGCGTTCTCAGTGCGTCTTAACTGTAAAATCATTCAGTTTTGGTCCGTTTTCTATAAATACCCAGCACGTCCTTGCCCGTTCTCATAAGCGTTCTATATTTCAATGTGAAAACATCGAGCCTCCATAGAAGAAGAAGTTTGGGCAGAGGAAGGTTGTTCACAAGAAATCAAATACCAGATCCACTAGCCCTGTAGAAGCCATAGTGGCTGAGGCTTTTCTAGAGATAGCCTTATCGCCTGCACCTTCTGAATCATCTGTCATACAGTCAGATGCTAATATACCTGAGACAGATCAAATTCAGAAGAGCAAACAAAGAAAAAGCAAAACTCACTAACCTCAAACCCGAACAAGAAGATAAAAGTATTAACACATGTGTATTTATACCCGTCCCTGCATACTGAACTGCAAACGTAGTAAGAACTGTGTGAGACTTTTGCAAAAGCACTAAGAACGAGTAAAACGCAATGAGGACCTTATTAGAACTTTTATGACTGTGTAAGAACGTACTACAAACTGAATCTGAATTTGTTTACTATTTTACACTTACTAGAACGTACGAACAATTTGCTATTGTCGTACTAAGAACGAGTTAGACCTGACTGAGGACGGGATGGACGGGGTGGAAACTGTGCACAAACGTATTGCAATCGATTCCCGACTGCGCAACGTTCTTACTCGTCCTTAGTCAGATCGAAGTACGGCAGTTCCGTTCGCAGTACGGCAATCCCGTTTTCAGTACGTTTGTACTCCGTCCAATTTCAGGACGGGGAGAACGTTTAACATGTCGAACGTTCTGGAGCACCTTCCCGTTTTTAGTACGTCCGAGCCAGTTCATAGAGTTCGTAAACAGTTGCCACAACGTCCATTTCGTCCTCATACAGTTCTCAGACAGTTCGAGCCCGTTCTGAAAAATAACCAAGAACGTACCGAGAACGGGCTTGGTGTAAAGGGGGTATAACATCTCAGAGAAAAAATGTAAATCTCCGAACACAACAACACTAGATTTTCCAGATAGTGATGTCATTGCATAGTGAGGTCACTATGTGTATGATGTTGTGGCATTGTGATGTAGTTACTTGAAGTAAAAGCACTGTGTTGCCATGTAGCGTTGACAATGACAGGAAATTGTGCAAAACGTACTGCCAAAACTGCCTTGTCATGCTGGTTTATTATTAACAGTAGTATAACAGATAATAAAGAAAATACTTTCCGATGATCTGACGGGATTTCAACCCAGGTCCGCTGAGCTAACGTTTGGAACCAGCAATGTAGGTCATATTCTAAATATAGCATGATAAGTACTCTGATAATAAATACATGTTTTCAACGTAAATATTTAGTGACATCGTTAAGTATGACTTGTCACGTGGTCGTAAGTGATCTACCTATTAGTAAACATAAGTCTTATTTCGATGTCACCATCGTACTTACACAAACATTACTTTTAATTCGCCAGGCGAGCCCAGCGTGAAATTAAATCGCGTGGGTTATAAAAAAGTGGATTCTGCGATTATTGAATGCGAAATAATTAATGCTTTATCTTGAACAAATGCAGACTCTTCTTCAAATGAAGATGTTTTTGATTGAGTCTGTTAACAATTATCAGCATTTTTAATAGAAAACATTGTTTCTCTTTTAATATAACATTTAAAGCGAAATCATATTACACAGTTTAATGTGCCAAATATTTTGTATTACCCACATGGTGACGTAATGCATTTTTAGCTACAGCTCTAGCTGTTCATTGGTCTTTTGATTTGGATACAACACATGTGATTGGCGCGGCTTCTCTTTGAAAATATCAAGAGTAATATTGAGAGAATTCAGAAAAGTTTTAGAAAAATCAAATCATAATGCTTGGTGCCCTTTGGGGCACCAAGCAATAAGTCCAGAAAAGACAAGGCAATAGATAGTTCTTCCTCGGATGAAGATAATTGTCTTGTATGCCTTGAGCCCTTCTCCATAGCCAACCAAGCGAAGGGTAAATACATTGCATCTAGTGCCTCAAGTGGTCAAATGAAGAGTGCACGTCTGGACAACGTCCATATACATCACAACTGCGTTTCTGACGAACCATAATGTGCCAATTTGCAGAGTTCTCATAGTTTTTCAATATTTGTAACATACAAATAACAGCAAATAAATAAAACAGATTTGTTCTTGTGAATATCGGTTTCTGTAACATGTGTTACAATCTACCTCACTTCGTCTTAGGTTGTAACTAATACAAGACTAGATTTGGGAAAAGTGTTTATTCTGACATATAAAAATGGATTGGAAATTATGCACTTATAATTATTGTATAGTATGAGACAACGAGGTTGTTTGAAATTAATGCATAACATTGATAAATAGTTTAGGTAGAAGGTGCTACATATAGCCCCGGTCTCCCCAACTTGCGACAACAGTATAAAAGAATTAGGGCCATCGGCTCTGTAACTCATCAGGCTTCATATATAGTTTTGCTTTAGTATTATTACATTGAGTCACACTAATTAGCTAGCTAAATAAAATTCCCAGTCCTTTGCAATCACAGTTGATAAATGTTGAATCAGTCGATCGGTTGAGTCTTAAAAGCTGACAGAGGGATTTGACTTGTAATGGTATCCAAAACTGTGACACGGCATATGGCAGAGTCACACATCAGAACTGCTCTAGACCCGGTCTCTTTATAGGTTAAATTAGAATGATCGTCACATTTCTACGAAGAGGGGAGATCCTTCCCAGATATTCAAGAAAATAGATGGAGCATTCTAGATTCATCAGGTTTACGCAATCAAAACAAATGTAAGAGTAACCCAAAATACAACAATTTAATACAATGTAAACTAATAGATCAACAGTCAACAAAAAGGCGATGGGGTTGGGTTCAAGCTTCCGGTCTTCTTTGTGCTATAGTAACTTTCACTAGAGTAGGCGTAGTATGAAGAGGTTGTCCAAAACTTTTGTACATATTGAGCAACAAAAGTTCTTGTGACGCCATTACAAAGAGTGTAGAAAAAATAAAGTTGATACAAACGCTTGTATTCGAAGAACAGACATTTGACCCGCAATCGGCAACCGTAATATTTGATGAATGAAATTGCAATACCTAATACACTAATCTGAACTCACAAAGGGTAAAATGTAAATTCACACCCTACGTACACCACATCTTGTCGTCATGTCGATCTGAAGTGATCAGGCGTGTATGATTTCGTTGTGGAAAGATGTTCTAGATCTTTTGAGGACGTTGTTGAAGTTAAGCAGCATTACAGGCAGAGTTGGTAAGTGCCCCAAATGTTTTTCCATTTCATTAAAATATCAAGCTCAATAACTGACACGTCTGATGGTTTTATATCAGCTCTGTGAAAGAAAATTTGGGCTCAAACAGCTTGAATAAAAACAAAACATTTCCTTGACAGGTGAATCTTAGAATCCTGTATCAGTGTGATGAACCCGAATTTGCTTAACTTCTACATTAAAGTCATTTTTATGAAAAATATCAGTGTCACAAGAACTTTTGTTGCTAAGTATGTTTGGCAGCGGGAATGATGGGGTCTTTTAAAAACCCTGGGCCTGATCGCTAGAAAGGGAGAAGCCTGATTGGATAAATTCATAGTAAGTTTTGCAATCCTTGATGCTGTTCGTCGTTTTTGCGACTTAATCATGGCGAAGGACTTTGAGACAAAACACATGGGATAAGTGCTATCATTCATTTTCAAATGCTTCGTGGTGCCAACATTTGCCCGCTGGGAGAACTTGTCTCAGAGGTTTTGTCAGTATTTCATGCAGGGGATTTATTAAGTTGTCATATGGAGCAGTTGTATATCCATTGTTATTTGTTGTTCATTATAATTTTACTTTATTCCGGTTATATATAAGTAGCATACATGTACAAGTATGTTTTCAAAGGGATACTGCTTGAACATTAAATTTTCTCTTAACTGAAACATAGAGGTATCCATGAAACGATGTTCTGATGCTTGTCTATCACACAGTAAAAAGAAATACAAAACTAAAATGTGGTGTCATTTTCAGAGTAATTCATCGCTCTCTAAGCGTTGTCTGGCATGTGACATTTCCTTGCAACATACCCACGATATCATGTTTCAACTTTTTTATGGATTCTGAGCTTAATAAACACTTGACATATACTGGATGACATAATAAATGTATTTAAAGCTCGCACGTTTTACCTATGAATCTTAACTGTTTTAAAGAGAACTCAGTGATTTTACGATTTTTTTTTAATACCTGGTATTTCATTTTGACATTTACCAGGAGAAGATCCGGAGCATTAATTTCATTTGAAACTATGATATCATAATGAAAGGGATATATAACGTTGAGCGGATACCATGGGAAATTCTTAGATTATCCCACGCATAACCATCAATCTACACACGATTGCGTATCTTTCAATATTTAATATATTGTGTCTTTCTAACAACAGTCTACCAAATTGAATACAAGGTACATGTGTTTTGTACCACATTTGGTTCTATATGTAGAAGGGTATATGATATAATGACAAGTCACTGTTAACATGTATATTTTTGAATATCTTCTCTATACGTACAGTCGACATTATAGGTTTTTAAATTGACATCAATATCATTCTCAGCTTACATTTTCTGGACCAACCAATATATACATTCTCTACGATTTGATGTTCAGCTATGTCACTGGTTGTCATGTCAACCGTAGAGTATATGAGATATTAGAGATGAATATGAGCTTTATTGTTAACTAGTCTCTCTCGTTATTACAGAGAAGACCAGTAGAAGAAAGTCCTCTGCTTTCATTGTGCTGAGCATCAAGTCAAACGCTCAAATCAGTTCACTCATCTTGATGACACTGTCTTTGCTTGAACCCTGACCTTTTGCATAGACATGAGAACCTACTACTTGGGGCTCCTGAATCTAGTTGAGAACCATTACATTGAACCGCTACTGCGGCTAAACCTGAGAGTCAATTGACTTATAACGCACCAGGAAAGAAGCCTTGAGACAATCCGCTATTTGCAATCGCTGACCCGTGCCGTTAGCGCATTTATACGGAGTGACTGTTTCCATCAATAGTGCCTTCTAAGAAGATACAATCATAGTCAGAATAGAATCTGGAGGAGACATCACGCAACAGACGGCCAAATGGTTTGCTACAGATACGAATCAGTAGATCGCGTTTAAGTAAATGAAATAATCGTATGAGTATCTACGTGCCGGCCCATTCTTTTTACTAACATTCCGAATGCATTACTTGATCTGTCTCTATTTATGTTTGACTTGTAAAGAAACTCATTTAAGGATTATGATATAAATTAACTCATCTAACTAAAAATGATAGAGTAAGTTACTGTTAAAAACCTTATTATAATAATGATTTGTTCACTTCAAGATCGGATATTTCGCAATCATTTTGAAAATTGATTACATCGTGACTCATTGATGATAAATTAACAATACATCCAGTTTGGCATATGTACATAAATAGTAAAATGACAGAAAATGTGACAGTTCTTATTGATTCATCATATACTTGGAAGAGCATAAGGGCGGCGTTCGGTTTACGAAGTACACCAATTAGCACTACAAAGAAATCGTATTCTTATCTCGTAGCTTATATTGACTGAAATTTCCTCATTCACAATCTTCGATTCCTCAAGAATGACCACATTGTACAAGATTAGAATTAGACAGAAGCTCGTAATCGGCACGATTGCAGCTTGGATAACGACTAATAAGGTTAGATTGGAGTATGCCATTGCCATAAAGTAATGTTCCAGTCATATGTAGTAAATAATAACCCGGTACCGAGGGGTTATGGAAAATAACCTCAAGAGGGCGTAGCCCGAGCAGAGATTATTTCCATAACCCGAGGCAAACGGGTTATTATTTGACTTACACTCCCGCGAGGCACTCCTGCAATGGTTTCAACTTAATTTGTTTATATACAGTTAATTTTTAAATCGTTTTACTCATATTCGCGGGTTTATTATGTCTTGATAAGAACAAATATTTAAAAGACCCTCAGATTAGGGTTTTAGGTATAAACGTTTGATTTCTTACAATAAAAACTATTTTATTACGGTGTTTCAACTTAATTGGTTTACATAAAAATAATTAAAAACGTTTTAGTGATCCATTTTGCGGGTTTGATATGTCTTGATAAGAATACTATTTTAGACTTCGTACAATACCCCCTGCTTAGGGTTTTAGAACTGAAACCTTGATTCCTTACATTGAAAACTATTTTATTGCAATTTTATATATATTTATAGAGGGAAAAAATCATGACACAAAAAAAATTACATCAACTGGCATGGATCCTCCTTGATGGAAGAGTTCATTATTCTTAAGGGGTCAGGGTGTATCTGTCTTGTGCATCCACCCATAACTGTGTTTTGATAACAGTGTAGGCGAAATGAGGTGTAGGCGAAATGAGGACAGGCCTCCTCGGTAGCTCAACAGGTAGGAGCGCTGCTTGACAACATAGAGGTCCCTGGTTCGGACCCCACTTTCGTTGTTCATAAATTTAAACTTTCTTGTTTGATTAAAAATCCAAATATTACAAGTCCAAATGTTTGCGATTGTTTACAATCTTATAACAGACCAAGGTGGTTATGGGATAACCAACTTACGCGGATGGAGCTCACGGCATACAACATTCAACTAAAATAAAGGCAATAACTTCCCAAGGGGTGTAAAGGGTAAATACCTATAAGAAGGTAGTTATGAGTTAAAACCAATTGAAAAAAGAAGGGATATAACAGCCCAAGGGGTGTAACTAAAAGCAATAGTTATATGACGAGTATTGGTCGTCTAGTCAACGACATGATTGGTTATACGACGAGCCGTGGAGCGGCGAGTCGTATAACCAACCATATCGTGGACTAGACGACCAATACATGTCGTATAACTTACTTATACCACGACCAACACAACGACATATATAAACAAAACATATCTTTAAAAATAAAATACGGAAATTGTACAAATGCGTCGACCTATGTTCTCTATACCAAACAATGTGCCTCATCACGCTTTAAGAAGCTACCAAATATTCTCTAAAATATGCTCTATAGTTACCTTATCCTTCGAAATTCGTGTCTTTAAAAAACTATCTATTGGGCAGCACTTGAGTAGAAAACTACGGTAACAAAAACAGCGCGTGGGCCATGCTTGGCACGTGCACTTCATGATGAAAACGACATGGCCTTTCGGAGAAGGGGACATTGTCACTGTGTACAATGGAAGGTGGGGACGTGGGCAGCATTTCTCTACAAACATGGACGATGCGCCCAAATGACAGGTGATTACTTTCCTCTCGATGAATTTAACATCCAAATTTTGAATTGTTTTTAACGAAAAGAGTGCAATCTAAATAAGATATACGATATGGCAGAAGACTTTACATACTTTTAACATTTTCACACTTAATCGCCGCTGCAATTCATTTCTTTAACTTTTTACAGGCTGTTATTGTAAAGAATGCGTTTGAAGGTGGCATATTAGGCACATTTGTCTTTTTAGCTCATCAGGTCTGAAAGACCCGATGGGCTTATGGCATGGCATGGCGTCCGTCCGTCCATCCGTCCATCCGTAAACCCGTAAACTTTTCACATTTTCGATTTCTTCTCCAGAACCAATGACTCAAGAGAGCGGAAATTTGATGTGCAGACTCCCTGGCAAATGGGGATTCTAAATTGTAGATTTTGTGACCCCAGCTCCCCAAATGGGGTCACAGGGGTCAAAGCCTTAAAAACCTATTTTCATCTTTTTCTCCAGTTCCAAAAGGTCTAGAGAGCTGATATTTGATGTGCAGACTCCTTGGCAAATGGGTATTCTAAATTGTAGATTTCGTGACCCCATGACCCCAAATGGGATCACAAGGGTCAAAACCTTAAAAATCTATTTCCATCAAAAGGCTGATGAGCTACAGACCCCATTGCTCTATTTTGTGTTCTTTATCGCCGTTGTATTGACTAGAGCATTAAATGGTATTTTGAAGGAACTACAACTAGTTTGTAACTTTGTCTCTTCATTGCATATATTTTTGTGTCATATACACTTGACGAGTGAGTGAGTTATTGTTTAGCGCCGCTTGGGCAATATTGCAGCCATTAGCGGCGAGAAAGTTAATGAAATTGCCTAAATATGAAAATGATTGCAAAAGCAGATAATGGAACAGCGCGAAGGCTGAAAAACATCAGCATGATATCACAAAGTTGTTAAAAACTTATATATAGTATTAAAATTTATAAGTAATCCAAAAGCTCGATTTCCTTAAGAAAATCTAAAATACGCTGTTCACCGAAGTGATAAAAAAAGTTGTGAAATGGAAATATTGGGGTAAAATGTTTCCCTGATTTGGGCTGTGTCCCAACACTCACACAATATGTGTTTTACAATGAGGGGACATTGACAGGGTATACACATAAGGGGATCTTCCCCCTTTAAAAGATAAGAATGAGTTAAATGAGTATGTCAAATACGACATCGTCGAAGGACACAAGCTTCCTGCCGGGTAAAAGAGGAAAGAGATTGATAACCTAAATGAGGTTGAATGGTATGAAGTTTGTTATGTTGTTGCTGGTCCCATTGGGACCTCCAACGCTGTATGGAACTTTAGTTTGTGAAATAGTTTTGAAATTTAAAGCTGCCTTCGCGGCTGTATCAGCTTTATTGTTGCCTCTGATACCCATATGGCTAGGAAGCCAGCAAAAGACACTTGACGAAGAAGGCAAGAAGTTATCTACTATCATAAGAACGGTCTATATTGACTAGTCATAGATTCTTGATATTCAATCAAAGAATGCATTAATTTGATGTTCAAATACGTTTTCAAGAAGAAAACAAACATTTATTCTATTACCTTATTTTGGCATTCGAATGAACATGCGAGATGTTTTGAATGAATTATCGTAATTATCACGGACTGTGTGTTTAACAGTAAAGTTGTTTAAATGGTTTAATGCAAATTTAAATGATCCTGTCTGTCGTAGCTAGATATTGAGGATACTGTCACTGATCATTTGCTTAAATTCAGATATAAATTTGCAGTGATTATTGTTATCCGAATTATGGAAGAATCTCTCAAATATTGCAATGATGTTTATTGATAGGGCTGCGGGTTAAGATTTGTTTTTGTCGACCTATGGAAGAAGTCACAGTTAATGATTATAATATAGCATATCAGTCATCAAAATGATGACGGGAATAACAAAATCGTATAATGGAGAAAATGTTCAGTTCATTATGTATTTAGGCTTCTGAAGATATTCTCCATTTCTATTCTCTACATGATTCAGTTTAACATAACAATCTTAACTCTTTGCAGGTCTTCTATGGAACGGAAAACATTGCGCTTGTACAGGAGAAATTGTAATAAATTGTGCTGCAAATTGTAATAAAAACGCGGTAAAATATAACACCCATCGTTGTTTGTCATTATTTGAAATTGAAGGTATTTGTCAAACAGTTACATAGATCGCGATACTTTCTGTTTTTAGTCTGTCATGGGAAGGGTTAAAGGAAAGTAGTTCCGGCTGATTCTTGGGTGTAGTATAACTAACATTTTGGTTAGTTATACCACGGGTCCAAACAATATAGTCGTGGTATAATTGATAATTATTAGATGTTTGATATACATTGCCAAGATAATATGTTGGTTGTACAAATCTTAATAAGTGGATCTCATTGTTCTATGGCTTCTCTGAATCGAATATATGGTTTATAGTTTCACATTACATGTGACGGGGCTCTTCTAAAGTTTTGTGAATGATATATACTCTACTCTTCGTTGACTGTGATAAATGATTTTTTGAAAGACACAGAGATGACGTTCCTTTCATTTCTTCTGATTTTGAGAATTTAGACTCCAAATATCAACAACAAGACATCGTTATCAACAGCCCCGGCTAAATTGGTTTTCATTAGAGCTCCAAACATTTTCATAACCGTCAAATATCAAGGAACGAGATATACATAACTAAAAAAACCATAATTGCTCGCTTCTGATCTTTGAACTCTAGCAAGGTACTGATAACCTGAAGAAACCAAGCATTAATAATAATAATAATAATAATAACTAGGACTGCCGCGGCAGTACTTAGGTCTTCAAGATTCCTGTTTGACCTTGACATACTGTTTGACCTTCACATGCATGTTTGACCTTCACATGAATGTTTGTTAAAGAGGGTTCAAACATACTCAGCAAAACACCACTTTTCCATATGCAAAATTTGACCCTTCCTCCTGACCGGAAATGACTGTTCGCGAGCGATTTTATTCTTTTATCTTGAAGACCTTGCTCATGTCTAACTGTCATGCAAAAATCATTAAGTTCTAAGGTCTGGTTTTTTAGTTATCTGCCCTTGAAGTTGGCGATTTTGAGATTTTGGTCAACTTTGAAAGGTCACAGCACAAAAAGTATTGTAGTTGAGTACTTTAAAAGAAAAGATTTTAAACTACAATGCTTCAGCTACATTCAGTATGAATAACAGCTCTGTAGTGCAAGTATCTTCAGAGGAGAAGATTGTCAAAGGCGGGTGGGGTCCGAAACGGTCGAAAATGCACTAAAAGCAAGATGGCGGCCAAACCACGTGACCTACGAATTTGTCCTGATTTACTTTTTGTCATTATTTTTGATTGCGCTTCTTTTAAAAAAAATTTCAAGCCTCTAAGTGCATTTTGAAAAAAAAATCAATGTTAAATTTTCGACTTTGGATTCGAACTGGACCTTTAATGTACGAGCCGATTATGCCCAAAAGCTTAGTTTATCGATTCCAGGGTAAGGGGTACCTGCATGTCAAGTTTGGGCAAATTTGAACAAGCGGTTTGAGCTGTGGATCTCTCACAAAAATTGTACAAATAATAATAATAATAAGAACTTGAAGAAATCGGATAAAAACAATAGGTCTTCACGACTTTGTCTTGAAGACCTAATAATAATATATGGCATTTATATAGCGCCAAAACCAGTTTCAGTAACTGCTCTAAGGCGCTGTTCACAGAGCTCTGAATGGCCTAGTCACCATATGCCAGCCGAAACAAATGGGTTTTCAGCTGAGTTTTGAAAGTTATTAATTCATGGGTTTCTCTTAGAGTTTCTGGAAGGGCATTCCATAGCTGTGTTGCAGATTTTGAGAATGACCTATCTCCAAATGTTATTGTTTATTCAACCTTTAATATTTTCTGAGAAAAAAATGTCCACTTTGAAAATACTCAAGAAAAGAATCCATTAACACGATAAAAAGAGCTATAACTCTTTACTTCAGAATTTCGAACTACATCAAGGTATTGATACAGTGCAGAAACAAAGCCATATCATGTATTCAATCTGTAATAGTTTCCGAAAATATTTCCCACTTTGAGGGTACCTTTGAACAGTCGAGTTAAAAACACGGGAAAGCTACATAACTCCATAACAATAATTGCACGCTTCTTATTGTCAAACTTAATCAAGGTATTACTACCCTGAAGACACATAGCAAATTTGGTTGTCCTACCTTGAAAAGTTATTGAGAAAAGCTGTCCCCTTTTAACTCGGACCGACGGACGTATAGCCAAAACCTATATCCCCTCCTACCTTAAGCGGTGGGATTATATATATACACTGAGATTGTTGTATAACAATGGTTGATATTATTTGGACTTTGCTCGACAAATTAAATATTACCCATGATTAACCAATTAGTATATTATTTTCATACTGGTAACCAACCAATAATGCTTGTTCAATTCGCGGCACCGCATCAAACTGAGCATTCTGTCCCTTCAAAACTTTGACAGGAGCACTGTAATTCTTCAACAAATGCTATGCGATCCTGTTTCCTTCCATTCTCTCCCCACAGAGACAACTCAGTCATACCTGAATTAGCCTCTGTTCTATTACGCCTAGATCCTGGGGTTCCGGCAGATTGCCCTAGCGGCAAAAAGTTGGAACTTGAGATATCTCCCTTATCTGCAGCCAATGAAAACACCTTTTGGATATCAACGACTTTGGGAATTCTCAACGGTCGTACAGTGACTTTCGAAATTATCATGCCTTCAGGTTTATTTTTCATTAACAGTGTGAGAGGGGAAATATTTGAAAATCAGATATGGATACGGTTTTTCATTAGAAACATACTGTTTTATAATTGTGTAAATTGTTCTTTGTTTTATGATAAATTTTATTTGCTAATGTCCATAGCAGCATAGCAACCATGTAGACGTTGACTCATCACGTGAAGTTGACCTTTTATCACAGTAAGGTCATATCTTTGTCATATATCAATACAGGATGAAAAAGTAAGTTTCACCAAATCGTACATTTGATCTCATACCCTTAACTATGACACCCATTTTCTAGCTGTGAAGGTTACACAGCATCAGCAGCATAGACCAACATTCCCAGCCTCAATGTTTAAAGGTGCATGCATGGCATCTTGAAGGCTTAATGCCCTTGGTAGCTATGACAGCTCATGAAGTCCCGTAGTGTTTTATCTCCTATTTCCCAATAGACACTGTGCATGCTAAACCACAATGCCATTAGGGGTATTGATCTAACCGTTGCCTTATTAAATTAGTATGTGCAAGGTGAAGAGTCCAGTTCTGTATGGACAAACATGTGCGATCTTCTTTCACACTCTTGACATGCAAACTATGTTCTCTTGGGATGGCACATTTTGCACGCAAATGGTCGAGACTCCTCAAATAAAGCTGGATCAAATATCGTTTCGAAAAAGAATAAGGACAATTGTTGGGTATAGTATATTGATCTGAATAACCATAATCTGTTACAAAGTACAACATTATTCCGGGTGAACTGGTTCGTCATATTCTTTGATAAGCCAATACTAGTGTTTCCCCATAAATCGTTGCTTCGAATTAGTCAATAACTGTATTAATTACCACTTCAATATCGATAATATATATGATACTCTGATATGATAATATCAATATAAAAGAAATAATGTCATGTCGTTTACTTATCAAATTGATACTATTGAACGTGTCATAGGCTATCCTCATACTATTCATGGAATTAAACAACAACATAAAGTTCTTGTATTGTCATATGATAATGTTTACATTAACAAACTGTAGTCTACCTCCAGATACAAAATTGGTGTATATTTCATAAGGAAAATACTGCCAATGACGGGAATCTAGTGTAAAGTACATGAAACAATTGATACAGGATTGATCGCTAATAATATTTATAAGCCGTCCAGATTCCCCAGTGATTAATCAGCAGCCCAGCTCCCCTAGGCAGAAAGTGCTAATTTGTCGAGATAGTCACAACTGTCGGCGTGTTCATGGATTAGCAATGTAAAGGATGGCAATACGGCGCAGTTCAGTCTTAATGATTCGTCAGCAGTGCAGTGGACGAGCTACCGAGTGAGCAAATACACACTACCAGTCGACCCTTGATGCGTCAGGTTCACGTATAGGAGATGCTGTCAGCTAAAAAGGCTTTTGTTTATTGTCGGAAATCAGTGACACTGGTCACGCAGTATAAATTATAGAGACGATTAAACCTCCGTGTTTTATGTATTTTGTAATGCAGGTGTGGGGAAAGTACAATAAATATGATGCTCGTCAGTGGTTTGACGTGGATATGTATGGGAGAGATGAGTCCGGATAGTGGGAGGGTGAAAGGATTAATATTCCTACTATCCTGTCTGTACTGTCAAATCGATGAACATAATCGATCAATTTGTGATCATTTTACGTGGACCTGCTCAACGTTAAATAATCAATTATCTCCGTATATCACATTACAATTCATTATCAGAGTTTGATATTCAATATCCAAACAGATGAATATACTTACAAGTTGAGACAATCATGTCTGTAGGCGATGGCATTCCTGTATACAAACTTGATCACGCCCACGAGCTTAAAACCTGTTATAATCTCTTTATACAGAAGCGAAAATCCTAGAAAGCTGAACTGTTTTATACAGACTGGTGGAGATTATAATTCACCCATTTGATTGCCCTGTGACCCCCATTAAGGGTCAAAGGGACCACATCCTAAAATGCTATTTTCCAATATTGACTTAGAGCATATCGGGGTTATTTGTAACTCACGTAGTATACAATGACTCTATGAAATCTAAAATCTTTGGTAACATGTTCTCCTTTACGGTTTAAGGTCCAGATCAAGGTCATATACAGTGTATTAACATATCATCAATTACGTAGTGAGCATCAATATGACATTTCATTTCATTTCTATGTTCATGACAACGCTTCGTGCAACGTTGACGCCTCGACGTGACCGTCGGTTACATCATTAGTGGACACAGATGATGCAATGGTGTTCATTTGAGAGGCGGTAGTCCTTCCTTAGTCGTGTCCAGTATCCCGTTAGCATCATCGCTTTCGTTGTCCATCGATAAAAGTCAGACTTGCAATTCAGGTGGTGTACATAACATACAGTATGAGCTAGATATAACAGTTGTCGTTCATGATGGTAACTGGTACTTTTATTTGGCATTCTCAAAATGTTAAAGAAAACCAAAAGACGTTGACTGATAACACTAAGAGTTCACATGTCATGTAGTATATCTATCAAAGACATAGCGAATTACAAGTCATATTATTATATTAGTATATTATTATACCTAGTTTCAATGTGATGCTGTTCATTTACTAACTCCAAATTCGCTGGTGAAAAAATTGTTCATCAAATAATAAGCTTCTCAATACAACATTGAAGTCAATTGTCGGGAGATATCCCGTGACGTCAGTTCTATACCTGAAGGCGCTACTGACGTCATGTTACAGTGATGGGCGTCGAAATTGCCAAATAACGGGAGAACAGACAAGAAATGATATCTATCGAGTGCAATCATTCTGAATTTACAGATGAAGTTTCACAGGAAAAGGAATAAACTCTTTGCTCCCCACTGTTGATGGATGTGAGTAATTACATTAGTCCACGTTTTAAGACCGGCGGGAGTCTTTACCTGTTTACTGGCGTAACTTGATTCCCTACTGAACCAATAGCATAGAGGGCAAAGGATACATGAATTGATAGAAACATATTGTGGCCGTGAAATTAATCAGAATAAGAGGGCCATATCTTCATTTTATCAAACTAAGTAAAAGTAAAAGTAAATGAATGATTCAGATAATGCTTTACACATCAAATATAGCATAACTCTGAAACTACTTGACCAATCTTCACAAAATTTGGTATATATCCTTTTCATATCATGTACATGTGCCTTTTGCTTTTTAACTGGTTTTCCATTATATACTTTTTACTTTTCATGGCAACAGTATCGACTTTATCCTTTATGAAGATAAGGGTTAGTTTCCTATATACATCTGATTGATCAAGGAATGGAACACTTATTGACCATGTTTATGTGAGAGATACAACAACCAAACATTTGATGTCTCATTCTACTTCAGTTTCCATGACATCACCTATCTTGTTCTTGAATAGATTCCAGTATGCAACAGTATATCATTAACTGTTATTGAATATCAAACTGTAACCAACAAAAAACAGTATTCTTAAATTGAATAATATGAAATTAATTTTGTCTAGCATGGCAAACTGCGAAGATGATTAACGATTCCCATTCGTATAAACATAACTTACAGTTTCTGTTGCTTTATAGAAAGAGTATTGTTATCGGTTGAAAAACTATAAGGAATTTTCAAAAACAAAAATTCATCTGAAATGGTGTATGGGGAGACATCTGTTTTTACGAGTAAAAACACTGTCTAGTTGGTCTTTGAATGTAACCTATCTACTGTTACACCATTACGTCGTTTATGCATATGCATATATGTATATTGACTTTGGAAGACCTTTAGACTTTTTTTATGCGTAAATTCTGTGAAATGTTGACTTTGGTGATATGTTGACATTGAAAGATATAATGGTTTTGGTTGAAATGTTGACTTTGAAAGATTCAATTAGTTTGGTTGAAATGAGTATTTTGGAAAATGTTGACTTTGGTGAAATGTTATTGTGGTAAAATGGTGACTTAGGAACATCTATTGACTTTGGTGATGCGTAAGTTTTTTGTAATGTTGACTATTTTGTAAAGTATTATCTTTTGTAATATGTTAATCAATGAAATATTGTCTTTATAAAACGTTGAGTTGATTTCTTGAGTAATTGACTTTTGTGATAAGTTTATTTTGTTTTGTCTTTGTGAATTGCTATCTTTGAGCTTTATTAACATATTGAAAAACATACTTAGGATAAACCAATTCATGTACATAACTGCTAGCTATAAAGGGGATGGCTTCACACTTGATATTAAGATGTCATTAGTTATTGTGTTAATGTTACGACGATCGTTTAATCAAGGTTGTATACTTGCAAATAATTTGATACGACTATTATCATGATAAGAAGGGAATAAAGATTTCAGACACATGTGTGCTCCATAGGAAGAAAGGCTTTTATTACCTACGAGGGCAGTCATATCGAGGTTCATATTTTTCATATGTTGCCCTAGGGCAAAATATCACTTTTGCATTGTGACGTCACGTAATAAACAATGTTTTGACGTCACGATTCACCTATGACGTCACAATCCATACGGGCCGGCGGCGGCTAGTCCACCTATGCTGTGAAGTAATTTTGAGTATTTTCTTTAATTTTTGGACTACGGTAATGAACAGAATATTATATTCGTGCCCATGACAAACTATGTTTACGACACTCGTGTCTAAATATCAGTATATACCTCGCTCTCGCTCAAGGGAGGGAGGGAGAGATGGAGAGAGAGAGAGAGTTTTTAGTTGTGAAAATTATTATTTGTTTTATGGTACTGATCAACCAATAAAAACTAATAACATTTCTATCTTTCTATCCCATGTATTTGGGTAATTAGAACAGAGGCTTGCTCGGGAATGACTGAGCTGCATCTGTGGGGAAAGAATGAGGTAAAATATATCTAAACTGAAATTGTCTTCTACGGAACATATAATTAATAGTGTCAGCTCAAACTTTAAATGAAAAATGAATGAATATAATTTTAGTGTATATCAAAAATATCTTCAAAGTATAAATTCCACAAAATCGAAAAACCGTTGACAGCAATTAATTCAAACATCAATTTTTACCTCAACGTAAATATCAAACAAAATCAAAATGTCTTTCAAAGTCAAAATTGGAAAAAAATAAATTTCAAAGTCAATATTTCTTAAAAACGAACGGTCTTTTAAACTTAGTATTTCATAAAATCATGAAAGTCAATACTTCACAACTTGTCAACTTATAATGTTGTCATGCAACGAGTGGTTGCCCGTGGCTCAGTGGTTGGCAACGCATGGCACACGCGTTCATGAAATAGTTACTTTTTCACACTACTGTATATATTTGCACCAGTGCACGTTCATTAATCGATGTACTTTCAAATGACTTAGAATACACATCACTGTCTCTTAGGTTAATATATTTCTTGACGACCAACAGTGTATAACTTTATATCCAAGGTGATATTAACCTTCAACAGACGTTGAGACATATACATGACCATTAAGGCATCTAATCTACAGCCAGACAACATTTATTATCGACATTCAAAACATCCGCGATCAGCTCGTTAACAAAGCTCTGAGCATCTACACCTGTTGTGGCTAAGCTGTTCATTTCCTTGGCTGCATTCGTAACCGCCTCCACAAATGGACTTCGTTCGTGTCTCCAATCTTTAAAGGAAATTACTCAGATCTTCTGCATCAAGAGACAAGGCCAATATTGCATCTCTGGAGATGATATATATTTGTGTACGTGCACGTAATCCTGGAGTGATCAGTTAAAGGGTTGAAACAGGACTTCTGCAGAACTGTGATCAGAAGTGATAAAGTGTTTCTCATTAAACAGTCCGGATTTCTATATTCTAATTTGTAAATTATCATCCAACAGTGACGATAAGGTCAATATTTAACACTTTCCTGTTCAGGAATGAAAGGCAAAAAATTATAGATTTCAAACATTTTATTGCGAAGATTTTTTATAACGGGGACAGTAGATTTGTTACAATCAAAGACCAATGTTGAATAATAAACAACGATGCATGTCCGTAGAACTTTAAATACTTCACCCCACTTTTATAAATGTGACTCCGAAAAACTTGATCCATAAGTTTGGTTGTACTTAAGCGAGGTTGGATACAAAATAGTGAGGCATTAAGAAATGTTGTCTTATTTTGTTGAAAAGTATGACTTGCATCAAATTATGTCATAAAAATACCATGTCACCATAGTGACCACATTGTTCACGAAGAGCCCTCCCGTGTTGGGCTTCTAATGGTGAAAATAAACTAATTTTAAAAACTCTTTTTAAAGTTAACTTTTGCATATAATCGCTAATTTCTAGTTTTTCTATGAGGCATTTTATTTTTTTCATAGTTAATAGTCACTTAACTAATCAGCCTTATCAATGAACATCCAGGGGAGATAATTCTTTGTTTTGCATATTATCTTTTTTAATATCTTTCATTAGGTTTTAAGGTTTATTAGTAAAATAAATTTTATCATAAATCAAGTACTTATGTACACAGTTATAATACAGTCATTATTTTTGATTAAACTAAATCATTATTTAATTTTAAATTGTTTTGCCCTCAAACTGTCAGTGAAAAAAGTATAAACTCTACAGTATCACAACCGTTTCAGATGCCCAGGAATAAAGGTATCAAACATCCTTAATTAATTAATTGAGCATCGTGCGTCTTAATGACTTTATTGAAGTTTTTTTCAAAGTGTAGACGAAGTAGTTTGATATTACACATACAAACATTGCAATAGCAATATATTTAGTCTCTGAGAACTTGATAAATTTGAAAACATTTAAAACCTGATATCAAGTATGACATTTAAAAATTCGTTTACTAAAGGTGAAGCAAAACATTATGTATCCATTATAGATTATATGAGAAAACAAGTACTAATTTTACAGGAACATCTTCTGTTTTGATAAATGTTGAAATTAAATTATCCTAATGACTCAATGAAGTGTGAGGACCATTACATCATCCGTTTCATTTTTGTAACTAAATTGAACGTGACAGTCATCAGGAAGTGCAACAACTCGATAAAGGCTCAGTAGCATCTTGTACAATCAGTTGATATGTGGTTATCAAATCTACGTTCGTTGTTTAGTTCAAGGCTGATTGATATGTTATCATACGAAAGAATGAGTCTATCATGGTCAATGCCATTTATCTGATTTCACAATCACTCATTCTCTCCCCACAGAGGAAGTTCAAGTCATGAAATGTTGATACAGCCTCTGTTATATTACGCCGAAACCCTGGGTTCTGACAGCTTCCCCTGGCGGGAAAAATTGCACCACAGTACATTTGAATTTCTTTATGAAATGACAACGCCTCTCGCATGGTAAAGATGGTTCATATCACAATGCCTTTGCCATAATTCAGTAGCCAAAATAATGATTTAAACATAGCGTCGATGATTGTACAACTAACTTTGATTGCCTCCAATCAGGCGTGTCCTTTTCTATCCCACAGCTGCAGACGGCGTAATATATATCAGAGGCTGTATCTTGTCTTGAGGTTTGATCTGTCTCTGTGATGAGAGAATGCTATTTTTTTTGTAATGTTATCGTCAAGAGCTACATATACGCTTGCCTATGCAATCTGCCAGTTTATGCAGTCAATCAATGTAGGGGCTTTAAGAAAACTGACGAAATTTCTTGTTGAACTTTAAGGTCAAGGTTATCAAAACAAAGTGTTGTCTGTGTAATCTCAAAAAGTAGGCAGTCAACAAACTCGAAGACATTAGGTTTTATGGATTAATAAACTCACGGGCAAAAGAAACGATGGTAACATAAATGTCAGGATATTTTATTCCATGTAAGATAAATGTGAATGAAGCAGAGTGGCAAAGTTTCCTTTGAAGTCAACTCAACTATGTTTGACTTGTTTGAATCATTTTGTGTTGATGTTTTTGCATGGCGCCTTAGAAAACGCGTGTCAAAAAATCATCAATTTGCTATCTCCTTAAATAAGCGAGATTGGAGAGCCAATTTGGTCATTTTTTTTCATATTTATAGACGTTATAACGCGAAGACATATCAATGCAGAAAAGTCAAAGTGGATGTTTTTCATTAACAGTATCTCAAATAAACTTCTGATATACATTTCCGAAAATCAAACTTAATTTCAAAACAATTATTAACAAAAAAGTACCTGAAAACAGCAATGTTAGCACCCCAACAGTGTTTAGACAACCACAGTACAAAACGCTCCATGCCATCATGGTTAAAATTATGAACAATAATTCTCCAAATATTTATTTTATCAAACATATTCGAAATCGAATGTACATGGCATACATAATTTGTTTATCCTTCGTTTGAAAATACCCAGCGTTTCTTTTGCCCATGAGTTTACATACCCTCGTAACAAAAGTTAAAAGGGTGTTCGAAGTACTGTGGGGAACTTGAAAATAAGGTCAAGGTCACTTTTGTCTGCGCAATACCTACATGTAGGTTGTTATCAGATTAGAAGATTCTGTATGCAATGGTTCTTGAGATATAGCATTTGGGATAGTTTTAAAATGGTCAAAATGGCCGCTGTGGCCCTGCAAACACGGTTAAAGTCATCGAAAGTGACTTGTATTTGAGTTATCCTCCAATGTAGGCCTTGACCAAATTAAAAGAATTTGGATGCAAGGGTTCATGATATATGTTGACAAGACGTAAGGATGGACGGACAGTAGTGGTTTTTATTGCTGGTGAATAACATACAAAACATTTCAGATACAGTCTCAACATTTTATTCAAATGTCAAGGTGCTTTCGACTTTTAAAAAATCAATTCGTTGATGACGATTGTGTGAATTTAAATTTTGAAGAATTGGTACTTGCATGTAGCGTAATAAGACAATTAAGGCATAAGCAATCTTTCAAAGAAAATATTGCAAATACTGTCATATCTCCATGAAGGAATATTATCTAGCTTTTAAAATTGGAATACTTTTATGGGATGCTCATTTCGGCTGCGATCTAATTTATAATGCCAGGTATGTTCGATTGTTGGTGACATTGAAATAATAGGTTTCAGAGTAAGTCAAACGCTCTGAATGATTTATTAATCACAATATAAACCACTATCAATATTGATCATTTGAACTCTGCGTATTTAGTCAATAGATACTGCTCTGGTTAATTTTTGTTTTACATATCAAGAATAACCTGAGAATAAATGCCAATGTAGTTGTTTCATTACTTGATACATTTTGCACGCCAGATCAATTTAGGCAAAATGATACAGATTTACCTTATTTGCATAATAAGGATAAAATGATTGTTTGATCTTACCAATGAAGAATTAATCCTTATCATTTTCAGGCTAAATTAAGAAGGAAATATTTATGCTTTGTTTTTAGTCAAAAACTTCTTAGATAATGTTTCATTTAACTTCGATCATAAGATTCAACATTGCACTTCATAAATAGAGATATCAAATATTCAGGAACTGCAATGAAATTGCGTTTTAAAGAGTTTCAGAGATCTGACAGATGACGTATTATCATAATTACTGATTTGAATTATGATTTCGAGCAATAGATACTGTAATTGAATTAATTCGATTATTTAGTAGTTCAATGCAATTTTACAATCGACATTTTATCATAAGCTCTACCTCATAACGTAAGTCGAGATAATATTTATATAGACACAATTGTAAGATACTAAATATGAGCATCATGTCATTCAGTATTATATATCTACTGTTTAAATTTTATGAGATACCTAACTTGTTTAGTAATAACATCATAAATCTATTTTGTTCAACATCTTTAAAAACTATATAAAATATCACATCAAATGTAAGTGTATAGTATCAATTACAAAGTTATTCAACAGAATTTAAGTACAACCCTGTGTAAGGATTATCGACCGAGATGATACAATACAAGCAAAAACCACTGTTATAGATTCGTGACAATTCCTCTGACTATGCCAGCACATGAAATTGGAATACTGGTTAGAGCATCGTGAATACAGGGAGGAAATGAAGAGCTTATGCTCTATAGGTATGAAGACGTAGGCCCTGCGACTTGTATCATCTACTCAGCATCAAAGTTCAACAGTGAGAGTCTGGGAGAGGATCAGAGGGTATTATATAACAAGGGAAATCCTAGCTACTATCCCTTGATTCCATTATGGTGTCTGGACCTGTCACGGTTTGATAAAAAGTAGTAATCTTGGTAAGTACTTAGCAAATATATGATAGGTATTGAGCAAATATAACAAGCCACTCAGTCTTCTGTAGCTGGCGCTCTTCTATTTAATCGTATATATCTTTGAATCTATTAATCATATTAGTTCCTGAAACAGATTCATGTTAGCTTTTTTTTCGTCGAGAAATTCAGTGTAGCAGTTTAGAAGAATTCTCTACTGCAGACTAAGTTACCAAGATTCGAACACCGGATATCTTCAGCCGAGGCCGAACGTTTAACATATTGCCTTAAGCCATTACTGGAAGAAAACCTCTTGGACAATCCTACTCCTTCCAAATTAACTTCTTCCTTTCTATTTGTACCACTCGTTTAGCTGAAAGCTGCTTAGACCTTTCTCTCATCATTATCAAGACTGGCTAATTGTTGCATTCATGCTGTAAGAAACTAAAATAGATTCATTCTATTCTATTCCGTATGTATTACCATGGATATAGTCATCGCCCTGTCTCTCCATGATTGATCGTTTAGTTTCCGGAGCAGAATTCAAAATCTGTAGGGCAAAGTTTAACGAAATCAGGCATATGGATCGATAAACTCATAAAGATGTTCCTTTAGAATGTTTAACTCTTTGGTCCAGCAGTATCTCTATCAAACTCTCCTTGATGTCCAACGACCATTCCAAAAAGATTTTTTTTAGCTTACTTTGATTACTGTTACTGCATGTTTTTTGTTTTGTCCCCATAGGGCCATACCAATAAATAGTTATAGTCAAAAAGCAGATGCCTAAGATACTAAACAAATGATACTTGAAAAATATCATCGAATTCGCTGTCAAGGTTAATGTGCTCCTCATTTCGCAGTAATATGTCCGGAAGGAACGCTTTAGTGAAGAATCTAAAGCTTGTTATGGCCCAAAGTAGCTTTAGTGTCTCAATGTCCCTGCCTGAAGACGTGGTTATTCTTGCGTCGAGTCTCAACAACGAGACATTAAGGACACGAAGTAGTTTTCAAAGATTGTGTTTCTATATTTGCACCATTGATATGATAATAAGAGACGGTGAGTAAGATAATAATAAATGTGATGAATGGTTGTTTTTTGGTTGTCACCTTATTTCTGTTCTGTATTTGACACTGATGGAAGTTTATTGTCATTGATATTTAAGTGTATGAGAACATATCGACACTACTTAACCATCTAAACAAGCGTTACTTACATTTACGTGTATTTCATGTCCAAGAAACTATTTCAAGAATTCTGTCTTCTCCGAGCAATGTTTGGAAGACTGATGGTTAGTTAACGGTTGGAGTTGGTTTAACAAGATAAATACTGAACGACATTAACGTGCATGTCAAATTCTTAAAGGCAAACATAAATACAGTGTCCTAATCACGAACTTTTGATATGCGCATCACAATTATCATTCAAAACATTTTTAGATTATAAGAGATTAATGAAAACATCTCTTCAATTAGTTAGATTTAGCAATACCGATACACTTTTTGGTATGGACGAACAACATCACACGCGATGACATAAAACTTCTTTCGTTTTGGATTGGGGTAGAAAGAGAACTTCAACTCCAGATTTTGCAGTTATATTTATGAATTTGATAGTCACTGATTGTCAGAGTTTTAAGTATCTGCCTATATAGAGTGATTTACACACACATGAGCGCGCTATAAAATTAAAACCTCCAAACAAAAGAGAGATATCAATCGAAGCCATTGTTATAAATAACTGGTGTACATTAAAATATCCAGTCATCACTATATCCCTCTTATGTAAATTGATAAGATGCAGTATTAAAGTTGACATAACCAAAAACACCATTCACTATTTTCTTATTATAAAATATTGTACAGGGCGTCAAAGGTCGCTATGTTCAGTTTGGTAATGAAAGCCGTTTTCGAATGCCACTTTTGATAGGCTGCTTAGATCTATCTTGTCACAAACCAGTGACTGCATGACTGGTTACACGCCCTTTTTGTGGCGTCATAGACAGATTCATTGCCTCGTCATCGAGTTTTTTGGCCCCAAGCCCAGGCGTTTTACAGCTGTCTTATTAAAAGGCTAATTAAAGATGTTTATTGGACAAATTCACAAAAAACAAACCCAGTACTTATTTTGTTGAAAATCTTTGAACGAAAATCGAGGTAAGCAGTTGTTTAAAGATAAGTTTTCTGATCTAGGTCATCAATAGGCTTTGATATGCGTCTGATTTCTAGACACTTTAAGCTTGAATTGTCGACTCTAAGCTATAATTATATATAAATGTACACATTTAGGACCCTAACACATCCACCTTTCATTAGTTACTCTACAAACATAAGCTGTCGTCAAATTATCACAGTTAATGGTTCGAATACGATTACACAATGTATCATTTATAAATATTGTGTTATCAAACGATGTTGATTTTTTCTATGACATCACCAAACGGGTTTAAAGAGTTCATTCTATTACCAAGTATAAGAAGAGATTTCTTGTAGACCTTTGAATGAAGTTTTATGAAATTTGAAAATAAGAAAGTAAATATTTGTAAATATTAGGCTTAGATGTAATGGAGATATTTCACTTATTTTAAAATTACACAGACTAAACGCATCTGAAAGGTTATACAATCAACCATGTATTGAAAACGTTTTTTCAAGATTTTTATGATGATTTACTAAAAGGTGCCTAACTTTACAACTGCAATCGCTCATGGAAATGAATATTTTCAATCATTGGACAGAAATGCGACATGGCACCTTTAGTAAACGATCATTCATTAAAAATAACACAAACAAGTACGTATTAATACAACTCTTTCAGACGATTTCATCCGTCATCATGAAACACTCCTTCGTCTATGATTAATGTGATCTTATTCAGTGGGTCAAATGAAGATGGTTGATTTCAGAGCTTAAACAAAGCAAATCATTCAGTAACTGTAGCATATTCAAGGAGGTTGTTTAGCCATGACATAACAAATAGTCTTCCTGAGAGAAAGCATTTTCTCCTTCTTTCAAGACACTTAACCCAACTTATCAGGAATCAATGGCTCTCATTGAAAGGTAAAGTTCATTATTTGCGATTACATCAGCAAGTTAATGCTCATTTAAATAGTTGAGATTATCGAAATAAGGTTAAAAAATCGGGTTGCAGACCCCCTTTAACTTCCGAAGTTTTATTAGCAGGGCCCCGAAAGAGTCGGTAATGCTTGGTAGGGACGAAATCGTTTGGTTACCAACTGCTTACAGCTGACAGCCAGTACCAAGTTTTTGTCATGTGACCCCCCCCCCCCCCCCCTTAACTGTCTGGACGCTCTCATTAAGGATGGTCAATTAGGTTCCACAAGCTAGGTTGTTGATTCCCTTTAATGTTCAGATTGTTAAGGTTACCTTAATGTTGAAAATCATAACCATTTTATTCTTAGCCTTTCGGCCTCGAAAGGACCTCACCGACAAATTGATAACTCTGCTTATAACTCTTACGTAGAAGACAGTTACTTATATAAGCTCTTGATGCAGTGACCGTATAGCACTTCCTGAACAGCTGGACACACGGAATATTCTCATCTGTGACTTATGGGGTTGTCACGCTATGGATAAGAATTTTTTTGTAGTTTTCATATTCTTTAAGGCAATACTTAGTCCATCAAATGTTTCCCTCTCTTTGAAGCAAACGGGTCGCACGGACGTTGTCAATTTCACCTTGTGATGCACGGATTTTAAGTAAATGTCATATCGCACGAGCTGTACACAATCGAAAGCACATTTTGGGTAGGTGGGGAGGAAAATGAAGTGGTCACATGTTTTGAACAAAATTATGGCCGTGTTTCTAGGTCTTTTCAGGAGGAAGCAAAGGTGGGTTGAATTACATTCATGGATGTGTTGTTGGATGTTATTTTTGCGTGGATCTACGGAGATGCTGATGTCGCAAAGGGTTTACACGATATAAAATAAGCGGTCAACAGGCAAGTTCATATTTATGCATGTTGCTGTTTGAAAATGACTCGTATGTAAATAGTATTTTCAATATCATTAAGTAATGTAAAACAATGTGTACATAATATTGATAAATAACATCGTGATTATAAGCTTTACAACTCTGAAATTGTAATTAATTTAGCATGTTTTTTCTTACAATTAATCACATTATTCGACATTCATCTTGAAAATATGATTGGTCCATTGAAAAATTATTCCATAACTTTATTCAAAAGTCAGATTCAAAATGTTTTGAAATGAACAACATTATCAACATTAAGCAATAATGTCAAACATTGATCAGCAATTTACAAAGATGACTTGTGTTTTTATTTCAACTACTCATGTTACACTTTTGATTCAGGGACTACATATGAACATTTTATTTACTACCCAAATAACATTCAAGTCGACCTTTTTACGGATAATTCAAAATAGACCATTTCCATGGAACAGATTTCAGCTTGTCAGAGGATTTGGATCATTGCTTAAGGTTGAGACTCACATGGATTCTGTGTTCTACTTGCTGATACTTTTCAGCTAATCGTGAACGATTTGTGTTTGAGTGTTATGATGCAAATACTAGTTGACCTTGAGGTCTGCATTCATCGTGAATGCCAAGGATATTTCAAAATGAAATCACTCTGTGATGCATTTTATATGAAAATAAGTTATAAATCTGTAAATAAACTACGTTTAAAAATTGTTTTGATATCATGAATTATTTCGTAAATAAGTTTTTCATACAAAGTCAACATTTCAAGGTGTTGGGTACCTTGATGTACCCTAAAACACTGTGGTTGTAACTTGTAAGTTCTATCGAGGTTGATATCGAACCCAGAACACATCGACCAAACGTACCCTGGATGTGAAGAGGTAAGCAATACAATATAACCATCGCACACCTGGTTATACGAAATAGTCAACCTTTGATAATTACCTGATAACAACACCACGTAGTGTAATGTTAAGTACCCATTACCCCTCAGACTTCATAGTAGCAAATCTGTGAACTGTCTGCTGCATTTTATAATACATACACAGGGTACTTCCCTCCAAAACTGCCCCATTAAGTACTTGAAATATGAATATGTATGCAAGGAACCTGACCCAGTGTGACAGGACATATTCACCTTAATTAATGGTGGGGATTATACATGTATATACATTTAATTAGAACGAAGACAAAACTCGGAAGTGTAACTCATAATACAAACTACAATATACCGACATTCTACGTCAACAAGTTATTATTCACATTATTTACAAGATGTGTGTAATTGTACATGTATAATATACGAATATAAAAAACGAAAATATACGTAAACCAGTGAGTTTATGGCCTGTCTAGAAATATCTTCTCGTACACATGACATTATGATTCTCGTAGGTGTCTACTGTAGCTTTGGCGACAACAGCCATCATAAAAGGGCATAGCTTACATGTATGTTGTTTGAGTCAAGTATATATTATTGTCAACGGTATTCTATCCACCTCAAATAATGCCTAAAACAGCTATAAAGTATGATATCTCTTGGTCATCGTGAAATGACGTCATTATTTTTTTACGTAACTTTTAATGAAAATAAAAATTAAGTAACTATGTTTTGTAGAAAGATTACTATTTAAATCAATGACATTAAAAATATTTAATCGAAAATGGAAATCACTTATCCCAACATTAAGCTATTGATTTATGCCTCATCTTTATATCAATGGATTAATCTTTTCAATTTTCCTATCATTGATGTGTTGGGGAAATGTTGACTCTGTAAATGTGGGAATTAAAAACAAATTCAAAATCGTCAAAACTTTGCTCTCTAAGAATGATTTTAATTGATCTTCGTTGTAGTATCAATAATAAATATGTTGATTTTGTTTTTGGTTACCCATTATGCATGTCCAACCATATTTGTTTTTATGAATCATATAATGCTGTGGTAAGTACTATGCTGACCATTACATCACATTTATATAATTTCTTTATTCTATTATCTACAAAACACTTACCATCGTTACGGTTTCATATTATTACTTATTCATAATATTAAGATTGCTAGTAAAAGTAAAATTTGTGAATTAAAATTTTCATTGTCAAATAAAGAAACCACAAAGCCCGCGTAGTTGACAGTACTGTATGACTATCATTTCAAAATCTAAAGTTATTTAAATCACACAGTCAACAAGCAATTTTCTAAAATACCAGTTATAAATATATCAATATCATTGTGATTTCGATTACTATTGTCGCTAAGGAATTCTTCAGCAAGGAATCAAAAGCGTATAATAGTGTAAAGCAGCTTAGTTGTATTAAACGCTTCTGTCTGAAGACAGGGAAGGTAAAGCTTTCTCAACTGCGATACAGGAAGGACAAAGGGCCCTCGTATAGGACCATGTCTCTAAGTTTTAAACACTGTCGTGACAAAGGGGACAAATGAAGAACAAAGGAAACGATGAGCAGGAAAAAATTGATGAATGGCAGTAACAGGTCATATTCACCAAATTTATCAATGAAGTCGAAACGAATGGAATCACAAGGACTTGTGATGTCATTGTGACATGTAGGTCTTTTTCTGAGATAACAAAAACCATGCTTGATATGTATATACATATGATATGAAGCGATATATTGTGTTGTATCCTATGACATGATTAATGAACGGTGCTTGTAAAAGTTGCCGTTCTATGTCCTTTCAATAAGCACTGCCTGTTACTGCGTCCTAGTTTCTGATGTATTATGTATAATGAAAATTAACATACAACTATCGTAAGACTCAAATAAGATGAACTGAAATATTCATTGTCCAATTTGACGGTTCGTTTCAGCTGTTACACAATAAGATTCTTTGGACGAGCGCAAGGGAGACAACTCTCTAGTTTGTGCTATCTTAAAAGGACATGTTGTGAATGAGGTTGTGTGATATGAAACATGTTAGAATAATATGACCAATGCCTGAATCTTTTCCTATTGTTTAAATAGAGTAGAGGAAAGTACCCTGTGTACATACTTTCTCAACTGCATTTATAAGGTCAAGCAGTATATCCGGATCTCTCGAGCTCTTTTCATGAGCTGCTTCCCAGTTTCTTCCCAATTTTCGTTTTAATATATAATGCTTCATGATACAGATTACTGAAATCCTTAATATGATTTGACTTCAATAAATTAAAAGACTTACATACAGGATAAACGTTTTATCAAACATACAAAAAGCGTCAAAACGTTGACTATGTTTTACAGACGAGGTTTGCTTTATAGATAATTTTCGATGGATTAGACCCGTTAGGACTGTCATCATTATTACAATGTTTGTGGTTATTGGTATATGTGGGAGGTTGATATATATGTTGCTATGAGCTGGAACGTAACTCCCATTTCTACAGCCACTTAAATTGTTTGGACAACCTTATACTATCAGTATGTCCAGTATGTCGTCAAAGCCTCTGACGTCTATAGTTTAAAGTTGTCTACATAATCAATCAAATTTATTTATAAGTGTAAAAAAAGTGCAACACGTGTAAAAGAATATGGGTGAGTTACAGAAATATAATCACATTTTAGACTATGGTTTGAAACAATCAAGCAAAATTTGATATGGTTATACTTATCATCCAACATTTTCAGACATTATTACACAGAGAAGTTTACTTTTTATATTCTATTATATAAGAAAGTCATGAGAGGCTTTCATGTCTTGTAATAAGTAGGATATGATTTGACGTTACATTCAGAGCAGAGTTTATAACTTCATAAATCATTTGACGATGTAACACTACTAAGCATTTGGTGTAAAAAAGATATTCACATCAATGGTAATTAAACAATTATTTAGACGGTATTTCAGTTGAAATAATGATGCGTTACTCTATGTATTCTGTGTATAACGTCACAGCCGCGCGAGTTTTATGGCCCCTAACCCAGGTGGGTTTTTCACAGCCGATAATTACGCTGTCTCACGGAAGGCTAATTAAAGGTGTTTATTGGACAAATTAACCAAAATCAAGTCCAGTTTGTTTTTGTTTTTTTAAATCTTTGAACGAAAATCGAGAAGTGGTAAAGTGGAGGTTAGTGGATGTTTAAATAATACCAAGTTGTGTTAATGTGTCAAATTTCACAATAGTTAATAAAGATAGCTGTCTGCCCGAACACTTGTCATCAAATAGATATGATTGTTTCCAACGAGAAGGGGGGCATACAGGAAGAGCAGTGTGACGAGATCAGTATTACTAGCACCTGTTCAGCGGCCCCCTTATCCGCTCCTAAAAGGCCATTAAAGGCGCGTCTCAGCTAAATAATAATCACGACAGAAGTGTTATTCGTGAAGGAAATAAGTTTCCAATTTAGACGTAATGAGTTTTGTATCAGCATACGGGAGCTTGTATAGAGCAAAATGGCTCATGATATAATTCGTTATACTACCTCACAAGGAGGATATAACCCATCATCTCGTGTAACAAGAGAGATTTATCATGTTTCATCAGAACAAAGATAACGCTTAGGCGCATGGAACGCAGTGTCAATCTGGAACACTGAAGCTTAGTTGGGCTATTTAATTCGATTTACCAAATGATTTTCTGGTTAAACGGATTCTTGCAATAACTTGATAAATCCTAGCCTGCAAGAAACTATATTCCTTAGAGGTTAATACTAATCAGAGTCCACATACTTACTTATCTGCAGTCGAGTTCATTTCTCGATCGCGATCTGCTTCTCACACAAAAAAATTTCAACTGAGAATTAAGATTGTTTATTACTGTGCTAAAATATCAAACTTTGCATTACAATTGTCTTCGATACTTATAGGAAGAATTGACTTATCGAAAATTCTTATCATTATTTTGATTTATCTTACAAAACATCGATCAACTTAAAGAAATTCTTAAACAAAAAAGGTTGCCAGAAACAGATTGGATAATGACATAGAATAATTTAATTACGATCAAAATAGCAAGTTTAATAGTAATTTTAAAGGAAACTTTTGGGTAACATAATACTATTCTACGGCTTTAAGCACCACACTTTTCACAAACAGCTTAAAACATTTTGATAAAGTACATGAATGTACAACTGCGTACCTTAAAGGGGCAGTAGCACGTTTTTTGATAATTTTATATTTTACATGTATTATTTTGTCAAAAATCTCCTTACAGTAACCAATCATCGATAGTTAGAGGACAAAGTATGAAGATTCACATAAATCCATTGGCGGCTCTTTTGTGTGAACACCTTTAATTCAAGTTGTGTAAGAAAAGAGAATGGCATGGCTAAACTTTACGTTGTATATTTGAATTATTACTGCTCCATTTAGTTTAAATACATTGTTTTTTCAATTGGAACCATTAATTTTCATTTTCCTGACATCACCTTATATCCCCCCTTAAAACGTGCTACTGCCCCTTTAAGTTTGTTAACTTACCTGCGTATTCTAGTACAAATAGTATGTAATTTGGAATGTATTTGAGGCACTCTAGCATTGCGGATATGAAACGGAAAATGTTGAAATTTAACTATATAAGTTCTGCATTATCATATTCGTGTGCCATACGTATCAGGTATCCGTTTCCGGTCAAAAAATGTATTTTTGTCTATAAGATCCTTCATAAGTGAGCACCAGCTTTGGGCCTAAGTCACATTTGTTCCTTTGCATGAAGTCAATTTAGTGGTGCTGATTTTGTTCTCAGAGTGTCTATATGGAATATTTCACTTGAATTTTTAAAAAGATTGGAATTTAAACGATATGACCAAAACTGTATCTTTAACCATTCCAAATTTCAAAATTATTCACCACTGACCAGACGATCGCGAAATATGGTTCTGATATATTACACATAAAAATTGAGTGATCCTTTGTCATTACTGCTGCAAGTATTTGTCTGACGCCCAAACGAAGCGCAAATGACATGATATTTGCACCAAGATACACTGGCAGGTGATCAAACTGAAGGTACGCAACTGTAGACAATGAGAAACATTTTCTGATTTTAAACCTAAATGACATGATATTTGCACTAAGATACACTAGCACGTGATCAAACTGAAGGTACGCAACTGTAGACAATTAGAAACATTTCTGATACCTATAATCATTTTTGCGATTTGATCCTTTATATATACAAATGATGCACAGTTACTGAAATGTTTGAACAGTCAGGTTTGAATTAGACCAATTGGAGTCAATTGAGTCTAGATTTCTCGTCTTGAATACTGGTTGACAATGTGCGGGTTGACTTTCCATCAGTCCATTGTAGAGGAGGCATTGTTATCTGTATACTTTCCTGTGCTTTGTACCTGTTGAAGGCATGAAACCGTGCTTAAAATATCAACAACTTAGAAACAAAATTAGTCGATTTAAAACTATTTAAAAAACATTTTTAATAATCTTCTTTTTTTTAAGTTATCATTTTATAAAATTAAAAATATATTTTAAATACGTGTTTAGTATTATATTCACAATTTCAGCGTCATCAATGATACCAAACTCTATAAGTAACAGCATCATAAATCACATAACATCAACTTCAGTTAATCGGGATAAAACATCTTTTTAAACGTCGAGTACTTAAATATTTTAAATATTAGGTTTTGGTTTCAAATTCGAAAAGATGCAATTCAGGGAATAAGGTTGATAAACATACTTATGTAAGGATGTATCGATTGTAATGATATAATACCATGCAAAAGTCAATGCCGTCGATTTGTGTCATTTCCTTTGCCGAGGCCAGCATGATAGAGTCCAATATTGTATGATTGATTCCAATATTGTTTGGCGCATCATGGACGCGGTGAGGAAATGAAGAGCTTAGGCTCTACAGGTATAGAGACTTTGGACTAGGGAGTGTAATCATGTTTTCTGCATAGTGGTCCGGCAAAGATTTATAGTGTATGAGCTAGAAGCGAAATTATTCATTGCGTTCTTTTCTGTTTGTTATATATATTCATTTTTTTACACACTAAGCATATAATGATGTGTAATATAAGCAGTTACATCAAGTACCTACTGGTCTTCTCCTCTAGTACATTCTTGTAATAACAACGAAAACTTGCATGATATGCAACCCACTGAAAATAATTTTTTTTTAAAAGAGTCCTAAGCATATAAATGACAAACCTACAGGGGCTCACGCTGGATCAGGTTAAGAATGTACTGTAAAGGGTTGAAGAGAAAAACAAATTAGAAAATGTTGTACCCTTTCCGTTGTTTCATACATAAAATTAAACTTATTTCATGTCTCTCATGTTCATGTGAAGAGAGAGGAAAACAACCATCCTGTTTGATTGAATATGCTGTTTGATTAAAACAGCTTCATTCCTTGGTAAGACACAGAAATTAAATGGTAATGTTGAAATGAAGAGTGTCATTAAGTTTCAACTCCCTGCAATTTGTAAATATCAAAAGGCACATTTGCAAACAGTTTCATTGAGCTAGCCCTAATGGTTTTCAAATTCTGCATTGCCAAATTGCCGGGAAAATGACAAATTCCAGAAAGTTGAAAATCCCAGTCAATATACTAAGTTTCATTAACCTAGACCAAACCGTTTTCGAGTTCTGCTCCGGAAACACATTTCTAAGATGCGTTTCCATGAAAACCGGAAAAATAAAAAATTCCAGAAAATGAACATTTCATAAAGCACAACTAGTCAACATACCAAGTTTCGTTAACCTAGGCCAAACCGTTTTTGAGTTCTGCTCCGGAAACAATGTGATCAAAGACAGACAGATAGACGGAGCCAACGACTATATCCCCCCGCATTATATGCCGAAAAATATGTGGACCCATTACCACATTGCCAGGCTTTCATATTACAATGTGATGTTGGCCACTACTGTTTGATATCAAGGTTCATATTTGAGAAAGGAGAGTACGCTTGGGGTCTTTTATATGGGTTTGGGGGCTCAGATATTAAAGTGACACAGAGTATCTTTCTTAAAATTCTATTTAGTTTTGATAAGCTACAAAATATCTAATATGCTGATTGAAGTTCATATCTTTGTTTGGACTCTTTCAAAAAGAATTTAAAGACGCACCTTTTCAGAAAGTGTTATGGCTAGACTTTAGGCTGCACGTGATTGAAAGTTTGTGTAGCGCTATGAGCATGTGATTAACGTGGAATTTAGCGCATTATAAATGTACATATTATTATTATTATATCTCATCACTGGACTTGCAAATATATCCATTTATGCATAATATCTCTAAAATGCTTGATTTTATTGAAAAATCAAGAAAACATCCCAAATACGTTTAATATTCGAAATTATGCATCCAATTAATCTATCTATTAGTTACAATACCCAATAAACACTATCGAATCGAATATATCTTCCTGTCAGCTTATGACAAGGTTTCAAAATTAAGTTTGGCGAATTTGCGCCCGCCACTCGAGCCACATTGTCCGGTTTTCGATCAAAATCCCGACTTTGAATGGCCGTATTTTCGCTCTAATGTACTGATTGACCTTTAACTTGTTATTTTCAGTAACAGATAGTGGTTCCCGATGTAATAACATCGATTTCAAAATGTGACATATGTGATCCTATCAACATACTCTGTGTCTCTTTAAGTCCGAACATCCCCTTTGCCAGATAGCATGGTCCATGGCTGTACAGAACCTCCAGTTGATCAGGATAATGCTATGTAGAAGCACCACAAAAGTATCTGTCTAACCAGCAATGAGAAGTAGCCATAGGACATCGACAGTCAACACACATGAACTCTCCGACATTCTATATAAACATATATCTATATCGTTCCCAGAACATTAAACAAAGGCTCAAGAAAGACTCCAAAGACTAAAAACCATGACCGCCAATGAGCTTGGAGGCATCATAGAAAATAATGTGGTGCATTTAAAAGAAAAATTCGAAGATTGCAATGCCACTTAAGTCTCCATGCACCATTTCAGAACCAATATTTACAGTCGACACCAGTTGAAGTTAAATTATAACTCTATTTCGAAAGATGCCCCTGAACAGATTTTTGCTAAGGGGTATGGTTGCTACTTGGTTGCATCCTGGTCGGTCTCGTACTAAGATTTATATTTTTTACTCCGACACTACGCTGAACATGAACAACAAGACCGTAACACGATCTAAGGTGTATGAAGGCGATATGATTGATTAAAATAAAGTCGCTTAAAGGGGACATACAATACTCTGCCAATCTGCTTCTGAAAGCAAGTTTCAGCTATGTAATGATCGCCTTGTTTGAGGGGAAGTACAAAAATGCACTACAAGTAAGGCGAAGGATGAGATACAGAGAAGTTGTGTTTGGCTGTGATACATCTTCATCTCTCCTGACAATCAGCAGATTCCTATACATGGTACCTTTGCAATAATGCTTACATAATGACTTGGCAACTCAACTGATAAGAACTGATCATGATTGAAATCATCACAGAAAGTACACAACAGTACCGGAAAAGGCAATGTGCTAGGGTAACTAACTAGCGTATATTAATGAGGACCCAGACATAAATGTGCTTCGCTAAAGAATCTAGTTTGGTCGAACAATTTGGGTTGTGTCAGCCAAAATATCGCCTTGTCAAGATGTTACATGATATATAGCAAATATTACTTCCATTCTAGTAATCAAACTGAAGTGGTCAACATCACATTGTAATATGAAGCCTTGTAAGTGTTACAGTTACCGATCAAAGTGTGCAAAGAAGTTAATCAAGTAGTGATCTCGATGTTATTTGATTACTATTCAATGTAAACATGTTTTAAGAATAATTTAACATACCGTCCAGGGATACAACGATTTAAAAGTGTTAATGTTCACCATTGCTGGTGAAAACGTATGCATTCTATGCACGTCTACATACTAATGTACTGATAAAATGTATGCTCTGTATTCAATTAAACAATTATCCATTACGTGAATGGTCTAACTGAAATAACTGAACCCTAAAACCCCAGAAAAGGACACTAAGTTTAGTCTCCTAAGTCAATTGGGAACCTCGATATGCTGGCCAAAAGACTTTGGCGGCTATTTTCATGGCCATCTTGGATTTCACCATTATCTGCTACTTTCATTACATTGAAAAGGATTCCATTGGATTCCTTGACCCCAAAAACCTAGGTATAGACACCAAATTCAACATTCTAGGACAGATCAAGATTGAGTTATAGGGTTTTTTAGGATGCCGCAGCCATCTTGGACGCCATCTTGAATTACAGCTTTCTGCCCAACATTTCGAATGTTTACCCTAATGTCGATCTCCTAAGAGTGTCCTTCAGAAATCAAGAGTCAAACTTCGGGGACATATTATAGATCCCCCTCAGCCCCAGGTCTCTTTCAGGTCTTTCCTTGATTTCCCTCAATCTTTCGATCCTTTTCTCCTTGATCTATGGCAACATTCACGTGTTAAATAACTGAAATATTGTTCAAAACACGATAAGCACCAACTCACTCACTCACTCACTTACTTTAGTATCAGGTATGGGTAGTCGCGTGTCGCCACTTCCGAAACCGCTATGTGCAACGAAAAAATTTCAACCTCGCTTGTCCCAACCTTTCACATTAAATCTGAATCGCAGCTCGTCCCTTAAAGAGTCGTTTAGGGTCACAGTTGACAATCTTGATAAACATCAGTCAAACGTAATTTTGGAAAGTTAACGAAAGCAGTTAATACGGTTTGATAGGTTACATAACTAGTAACGTTGTTAATTGGACGTGTGAATTGGCTTCAGCGAATATACATGTATATGACTGTTTCAAGATTTTCATTGAAAATCATTTGAATGAATATGTGAGATTTATTCCATTTATATAAACCTTTATACCAGTGACGTTCGTTATAAAGCAAAAAACTACAAGATTACACAGCTTTTCAACGAAGAGTCTATGAGCTCTGATTAAATCTATGCAAAGTCCTTGGGTGTATTGGAACATAACAACATGACGTATACACTCTATCGCGTCACTTAGACACAACGTTCGCGAAGGTCTAATGTTGCAGATATCAACCTTCATGAAACTGTTTTATTTGTGTTAGGGTTGAAAAACATCATAGCCTTTTTTTTTATTGTATTCTGAAAATTACCCATAGAAATAACGCCACAATGCCGATTCTTCTTACAAGATAGTTCTTGCTCTAATTTGTCATATTTAAGAGGGGATTCACGATATTTTTATTACGCCGTTTGTCGGTTTTAGGTGTTTTTTCAAAAAGGGGTGTTAACGGACAGTATTAAAACTTTTGCGTCAAGTGACTGATAACCAGCACCATGGTCATGTGATTATGACTTTTTGCATCACATTCACAATAATACATGAATCTGGCTTAATTAAAGGGTTTGAATATAAACTGTAGACATCAACTTTGTTATTTCGAAATTACAACATCCATGCGATATTGTTTTTGGTATTTAGTTCTTAAACAAGTAAAGTTTCATTTTGGCGTCAGTTTAGTTTGATCGAATCTTTAAAGTGTGTTTAACATGATTTGTCCTCTGAAAGATATTGATATTATGAAATTTTATAGATATGTGAATTTGGCTGCATGGAAGGTGTGTGTTTTTATGGTTTAACATTTTGTATAAACTGTAGTGCGATTTTGATAGATTGTTTAATAAAATATCTGTATTTGAAGATTATGTGGGAAATGGGCATGTGATTGCACTTTTGTCCTATCTTCGTATTACGTATGTCGTATGAAAACCATTTTGGTGTGGATTTGTTGTGATGTAAAATGTTATACGATTTTTTAATGGGAAGATCATATTATCAACGATCATTTGATGTTCCATGTGCATAGAATGGCACAAAACAGAGACAAAACTTCGACGACTGACTCATAAGACACATTACAACATAAACTTCATATATATTTATATTTTAAACAGACGTTTTACGTGCATACACCATATACCATGTAAGGAAGGACAGAGAGTATTTAATATTCAAATGGTTTCAGAAGATGTTTTATTGACATTTAGAAACAGGTAAATTGTACGTAGGTAAAAGGAGTTCAATGAATTGACTAAAAATAGTTATATCCTAGCAGAATAGAATCTTACAGAAAAAATACCTATATCGTTTCCATTCCGAAGATAGATATGAATTAGAGAAATTTGAGTTTATGAGCTGTCTAGAAATATCTGCAAGAATATATGGCATTTAGGCCTCTGAGTACTTATCGTCGTTTGCTGTCTTTGTTGGTTCTAACAATGCTTAGCTTTGTGGGCTACAGCAGCTTACGTTAAATGAATAACGTCGTGATGTTATATATCATATACACATTGTCATATACAGCTTGTATAGACCATTGACATAAAGATCATTTTGGCACAGCATGATTTCTATAAAAGGTATCTGTGATTTTATAGAGCAAGATGATGTCGTCTATCATATAATTTTTTAATGAATAGAAAGTTGTATAAACAGTTTAAGGTTCTTTATTTGTCTTCATTATGCTTGTTCAAATGTCATTTTAAGGTGCTGTTAATGGGGCAGTAGCACGTTTTTAGGGGGCGGGGGATATAAGGTGATGTCCGGAAAAGTTCAATAAATGTTTCAAATTTAAAGACAATCTATCTAAATTAAATGAAGCAGTGATGAATTAATTATATAATGCATAGTTCAACCATTCGATTCCTTTTTCTTACACAATTGAATTAGGGTGTTTACACAAAAATGACCAATGGACTTTATGTGAATCTTTATAATTTGTTCTCTGACTATGGATGAATGCTTTGTATAATGAGATTTTTGACACTATCAAAATAAAACCTTTAGCATTAACGTGCAATTATCTGTGAAAATTTGAAATATAAAATTTTCAAAAACCATGCTATTTCCCCTTTGATATATATAGAAAAAAGTGTGTAAATATGGTAGAAATTTGGATATGGTCATTTTAATCAACTCAAGTCAAGTGTTTTAATGTATAAGTAATTTGAGATATATCATAGAGAGTGTTAAAGTGATAAATCTTTCTTCAATATAATCTATAATATTCAGCTGCATATCTTGCAATTAAATCTGCATTTTGTTTGCAATAACAACAATGCTCTTCAATATAACCTGGCTGCTTCAATGACAATTATCTACAAGATTTCTATGTGTATTCGTAAAATATTTTCGGTTAAAAAAATTAAACAACAAAGTTGAAATAAAGATTGAACATGCCAATATTGAAACAGTTATATGTTTTGCCTTGTAAGCATTGCGCCTGAGGACAAGCTTTGAAGATTTCATATATCTTTATAACAAATAGAGTCAGTCATATCTAGGTTCATAAATTTTAAATATTGCGTAGGGGAATTTATTTCCTTGACATGATGAAAAGATGTTTATCTATGAAGTTTTAAAAATGGTGACTACTGGTGTTTTAACTTTCTTTGATCGAATCATTTGGTGATTTCATGGATGCAAGAACTTTACCGTGTCAGCAAAAGTCAATGTGAGGATTCCATGTGGTAAACATTCATTGGCAACATAATAGTGTTTGTATCAACTTAAGGAATCACACCTTAGTTATCCCTTCTTCAAAACGCAGAGGTAACAATGATAATAGAATATCTGAATCATTGTAATTGTAATGACTTGTATCATGTAAATGTTTTTCAACATTACCATTCAAAATCATATTGATCACAATTTGTTCACCCATTTGTCAATGTTATTCTTTAGAAGAATCGGATAGCGTTTCTCAAGATTGTAAAGGTTGTCCTGTGTGCAAAAGATGTCCCCATATTTGCAGTACTCTTGATTTCTGTAGCACACATTCCAGATATTGGACAGAAGTCTGTTATTCAAGACTGCGCCCAAGATGGCCACCACATGCTTTTAACCCAAACAACTCATCAATTATCTGTCCTGGAGAGATGAAGAGGACGTCTTTACTTGGGTTTTTGAGTTCAAGGAATTGATTGAAAACCTTTTCGAGAAAACAATAGCTGCCGCACCCTTCTAACTGTACATCATGGTTCATAATTGACCTTCAAGAATTAACTTTGTGTCCTATCTTGGATTTAAGGGGTCAGTGATTTCAGTCACCTCATTTACGTAATGGACCATTGAAAAATTGAAATTTGGAGCATATCTTTTAACAGATGGACTTGAAATGGGCCTAATGGCTATTTGCTGGGGATACTTATTTGATAACGAGGCTTCAGATTGCATGTAAAGTTGACCACTTCTGCTTGTTATGAAGGTTCATATTTGAGCTTGGACCTGGTGTCTTAATGGTGATTTCACTCCGACCATTGGCTTTATAGGATATGGTTCATTCAGTATTCCAGTTAATCAGAATAATTGTATGTATAATTGCCAGGGAAAGTATCAGTTTTTATCGACATTTAGTAGTAGCCCATCGATTGTCAGCCTACATATAATATCATATCATTTTATATTATGTTAAGAGTAACTGGTCAGGATTTTGGTGAAAGGTTTTACGTGAGTTGGTACTTTTTCAGGGAAAGCACATATTGCGAAGTAAGAGATTCTTAATTTATATCTTTACTTCTAATCTTTCCTCGGAAGGTGTCAACAGAGCTCCATATCTGTTCAGTGACATTTGGAAAGTTCACAAGCATGGCGATCTTGATATTGGAAAATAAATAAAAAGTGGATGATAAAAACTGCTTTTGCATGAAAAGCTATAAACATACTTTTAAATACATAGAAGAGGAAATCACACTTGCTCTGTATGTAGAAACTAGTTTTATAGTTTATAACACAATTATAACTCATATTTGTTCTTCTGGATGCTTTAAACAAGTTTCCAAAATAACGTTTGACCATTTGACGTGCGTGACTAGCCACTTTTAGCTCATCAGGTCTGAAAGACCCGATAGGCTTATGGCATGGCATGGCATCCGGCGTCCGTCCATCCGTCCATCCGTCCATCCGTAAACTTTTCACATTTTCGACTTCTTCGCCAGAACCAATGACTCTAGAGAGCTGGAATTTGATGTGCAGACTCCTTGGCAAATGGGGATTCTAAATTTTAGATTTCGTGACCCCATGACCTCAAATGGGGTCACAGGGGTCAAAACCTCAAAAAGCTGTTTCCATCAAAAGTTTGATGAGCTACATAGCCCATGGCTCTATTTTTCGATTATTCTTGCGACTTTGTACCTACATATTGTTACTGAACAAAACCCATAAGCGTTATAATGATTCTTTTCGGTAGCAATCTATATGACAACATTGAAACGTTTGGCATATACAAATATGCTGGCATCGTGAACTTAGTTGTAGACCTATCATTGCAAATGATCGAAAAAAATGAATTCGCTAGAGGGAAAATAAATCTGAAATCAAACATACAAATACAACACGCAACACTCAACCCTAGTGCACCTACTACATACATTGGAATCATGTATTCATTGAATGGGGAATTTGTAATTAAATACTTTAATGATAGTCTTGGATGTACATATCGAATGCTACCCTCAAAGGACAAACGCTTTGCTCCGACTGATCTAAAATATCTCTTTATTTTTTTAATTATTTTTTTCTTTTCAACAGGGACTATTTTTACATAAACAGGCGGTTACTTGTTCAACACACATTCAAATGTGACTAATATAACAATATAAAACATAATAATTGGGTTGTAACAGGAGTTGTAATGGATGAATTAAATAGGCAATGGCATTAAATAGGCAATGGCAATCTCTTCATGCTAAACGCATTCTTGTCAGAGTTATCATTTTGTCTTAAGAAAATATTATAAAACAAAAGTAGGATTTTTATATTATAATTCTCCTGTATTTTGTAAGGTTATTCATTAAAATTATTCTACAATTTTACCAAAGTGTTATTGTTCCTAATATAATGACGAACAGTAGTTTGAACATAATATATTTGTTTGGTTTTCTTTAAACAAAAGTTTAGTATTCATTTTATATTTTATATCATAACTTAAAGATAAAAGGTTTTAGCGTTTCTGGCAAGCCCGACAGAGTTTAGATGTTTCTGTCTTCTATTTCTTCATTCTGTCCATATAAACGCTGTTTTCTGATAGTAAAAAAGAAACATTGTCAAAATTGTCATAGTTCCAAGAAATAGATACATACAATGCCTAGGTTCTTATAATGTATTTATCCTTCTTCACTGCCAAACTGCATGGCCGTATACAGATGAAAAATGTGGCATGAGTTTGGCTTATTAAAGAACAGCATATTCAAGTATTCGAAATGTATTTACCCTACCCTATAACCACTATATTGGTACTAGTTTTTCTCACGAAGCTTAACTACCCAGAACCGAATTCTTTATCCTCAATACGCCCTCATTTATCATGCTTTAATAGCCATTAGGCCCATTTCAAGTCCATCGAATAGGCATGATCTCGAAGCCTAAATGAAATTTGCCTTTTCTTGTTTTTGTGGAAGTGTTACGCTAATTTTTTTTCAGTCATTCTCTTGTATTATAAAATTCTCCCGAAAAGTGCCAAACTGGAATACTGAAGCTTAGTTGAGCTATTTGATTCGATCAAGCTTTACCTAATGGTTTTCTGGTTACACAGAGCCGTACAATAACTTGATAAATCCTAGCCTGCAAGGAACTATCCCTTAGAGGTTAACACTAATCAGAGTCTACATATATACTTACTTATCCACAGTGATAAGGTCATCGGGTATCAGTCGGGTTTATTTCTCAATCTGCTTCTCACTAAACTTATTTTAGTTACGTTTTCGTGCTACAGAATATTGAATCTTTCTTTCAATTTGATAAACATCACAATATGAGTTATTATCAGATAATTCTTATGGATTGTAATAATATCAAAAACTCAATCATCATCAAATCAATTATGGATAAGTCAATTTATATCAATTTGTTTGTGTAAGTACTCATGCATCTATAAGTTAACATTTCAATTTAAAAGACGATACAAAATGCTTATTTAAGTATGAAACGTAATTAAACATAATTTTAATTTTACCAACAATATCCATATCAAAGATTAAACATTTTAAAACCGGAGTTCATAAAACGAACAATAGTGTTTTCATGTATATACAATGTACAAGGATATTGAATCAAATAAGCTATCATAGAATGTATGAATTTCGAAACTGTTGCATGTAACGCAACACAATTTTGGGTGAAAAATAAACTAACTGAATTTCGCAACTTACTTTTAATTCATTATCATGTATATCTCTAAAGTTAAGCGCAAAAGTGTGTTTTAAATATTTAGGGTCAACAAGTAGAAAATGCAAAACATCAGTATTTATATGAATAAATGTATAAATGTGATACGAGATATTTTCAGTGGAATCTAAAACATGTCTTCTTTAAGTTACATTGTAATATATTCTGATTTTTCCTAACATCAAGAAATGACAAACATAAGAAGCAAGGGAGGTTTGGTTTGTCAAGTTGCGAGGCGAGACAGTAAATGGGGCTCAATAGTTCTACCACCTGCACATCGGGACTCTTGTCTTCTCTCAATGGTCGCAATAGCTCCTCCCAGCAAGGATATAATCACATCAGAAGGGTTACTCATAAAGGAAATAAGTTTCCAATCTTGGCGTAATTAGTAGCATCATGAAGGACATTGTATTGAGCAAAGTATGATTCGTTATCTCTCACATCGAGGGAATAATTCATTATGTACTTTTATTTCTTATCATTTTTATCATGTTTTATCACATTCAGCACGAAAGATAACACTAATAGTCTAGTTACTTAAGGTAAAAATCGTTACCTGCCGGATTAAAGCATGAAACTTTGCATGGATGTTGCTTAATGCTTAACTAACATAAGGCTTGTTGGGATGGATGTTATACAATGTAATTAAACACTATAATTTTGTGACTGACAATTGGTATAATGTATGACCTTAAGCACGTGATTGGTTGTTGAAGTTCTCACTAATGCACTAATGACTTTTTTGTGATTTTACAATACAGTAAAATAAAAACGATTTAAAATCGTTAATTTCAAAGAACGTTTTTAATAGCTTAATAATGCATGTGACTGATATGTGTCCTTCGATCGGGATGTTACGTACCATGTAAATATATTTTGCATGAAACATATACAAAAGCATGCCACGTGTATGTAAATGTTAACTACATATCAATACTTACAATTGCCAAAATTAGTTATTAAAACAAATTTTTAGATAGCGAATGCAAGTATCAGATTAAATTCTTAATGTCATACTAAATTTTGATAAAGATTAATGAAATGAACACAACTTCAATTGATTAAAAAAAAAGAATGCATACTTTTTTTACTTTGGCAGTCATTTACTCATCTGAAAGTGAAAACGGAGAATTGTCTCTGCGAAAGATTAAACCTCTATTGTCTTGAAATACGCCGATTCAGCATATGACTAGCCACCCACTACATAACTACATAACATATTGCTTGTTCTCAATTTGCCCTCTGATGAACGCTTTAAGGTTCGACAATATGAAGCAAAATAGTTAAAGATGCTGAATTACGAAACGTGTTGAGGTATCTGAGTGATTTATGTATTAACTGTTCATGAAATTTGTTTTGCATGAATACCAGCTAAAATGTTTTTTTGCTGATAGTATATTTATGTTTAAGATGTAAAGACAAAAAAACGTGATATACAGGTATATGCACCAATATACCTTGGAGCAAATATCATGTAGAGGGTGATACTTAGTTTTCAATGGATTTTGAATGGAGCTAACGTTTGCATTACCCGTTTTACATAAAATATGCCTTCACGTATGCTTCAAACAATAATCGGTTGTTTTCTGAGACACATGCTACATAAATAGTTATTCAAGCACTTTTTTTTAAATTATTAAATCTAGATAGGTCATCAAAAGAACACACACGTTTTCTTATTGTCCTGAAGTATTTCATTGTTTTCCCTTTTCCCAAGTTTCTGCCTAACAGACGGTAGCCTCACGAATAACGACCTAATAAGCAGCCGATATTTGCACAGGCGGTAGCCTCACGAATAACGACCTCATGAGCAGCCGATATTTTCACAGGCGGTAGCCACACGAATAACGACCTCATGAGCAGCCGATATTTGCACAGGCGGTAGCCTCACGAATAACGACCTCATGAGCAGCCGATATTTGCACAAACGGTAGCCTCACGAATAACGACCTAATAAGCAGCCGATATATATTTGCACAAACGGTAGCCTCACGAATAATGACCTCATGAGCAGCCGATATTTGCACAGACGGTAGCCTCACGAATAACGACCTCATGAGCAGCCGATATTTGCACAAACGGTAGCCTCACGAATAACGACCTCATGAGCAGCCGATATTTGCACAGGCGGTAGCCTCACGAATAACGACCTCATGAGCAGCCGATATTTTCACAGGCGGTAGCCTCATGAATAACGACCTCATGAGCAGCCGATATTTGCACAAACGGTAGCCTCACGAATAATGACCTCATGAGCAGCCGATATTTGCACAAACGGTAGCCTCACGAATAACGACCTCATGAGCAGTCGATATTTGCACAAACCGTAGCCTCACGAATAACGACCTCATGAGCAGCCGATATTTGCACAGACGGTAGCCTCACGAATAACGACCTAATAAGCAGCCGATATTTGCACAGGCGGTAGCCTCACGAATAACGACCTCATAAGCAGCCGATATTTGCACAGACGGTAGCCTCACGAATAACGACCTCATGAGCAGCCAATATTTGCACAGACGGTAGCCTCACGAATAACGACCTCATGAGCAGCCGATATTTGCACAAACGGTAGCCTCACGAATAACGACCTCATGAGCAGCCGATATTTGCACAGGCGGTAGCCTCACGAATAACGACCTCATGAGCAGCCGATATTTGCACAAACGGTAGCCTCACGAATAATGACCTCATGAGCAGCCGATATTTGCACAAACGGTAGCCTCACGAATAACGACCTCATGAGCAGTCGATATTTGCACAAACCGTAGCCTCACGAATAACGACCTCATGAGCAGCCGATATTTGCACAGACGGTAGCCTCACGAATAACGACCTAATAAGCAGCCGATATTTGCACAGGCGGTAGCCTCACGAATAACGACCTCATGAGCAGCCGATATTTGCACAGACGGTAGCCTCACGAATAACGACCTCATGAGCAGCCAATATTTGCAAAGGCGGTAGCCTAACGAATAAGGATTTCAAGGAGGTGACATACCCCAAATCTCCGACATCCTATAAACCTCAATATCACGATGACACTAGGAGTTACATTAAAAGAACTTTTGCTCAATGCAAGCAATAACTTATCGTTTTTTTCAAACTTGATAAGATTAACAATAAACAGGTGTTTTCAGCTGTGTCAATACTGCAAACATATAAATCAGAAAACCAACTTTGTTAATTCAACCAGCAGGGTGTTAGGTGTTTTTTGACGTAATGATAAGGATAAAAGACGTCAAAGTTATATAAATGATTTCAACGGTTACGAAATCTTGTCATATTCAAACTATTAAGTTATGACGTCGTTGAATGCAGTGTGCATATTTATCACACTTGTTACTAATCCCACTGTCAATATGAACTTTACATAGTATCAGTTGCAACACGTTTGCCATCTACCGTCACAGTCGATAAATCACAGAGGATTAGAAGCGTTCTATGCAAACAGCTTCTACCTTCGGTGTCATGATTTCGGTGTGCAATATAAGGGTAGATTTCGTCAAGCGTTCTCCGGGCACCCGGCATGATTGCCTGGGTACACACGCCAACACATGATTGATATCGATCCGTCCGATTTGGATCGGTATTGCGTGCTTTGAGAATGCCATTATTATACCCTGTCTACATTTCGAAGGTATTTTTAGCTACGTTACATTTCGAAAGAATGGTGCACGCGTGCCTGGAAGCTCAATAAATAACTGAGTTGTTTTGTTTTGCCAGGACTACAAAGGGAAGTCCGGTAAAGATGCTTACCCGAATTAGCTTCCACGCCTTGTACCATAGGTAATCAATGTCCAATAGGCGCTGGAAATGTCGGAGAAGGTGTTGTTTGATGGAGTGTGTGTAGAAAGGGGAATGACGTGGATTATGATTGTATTATATGGCACTTAAGTCAACACTAGAGCCCGTTAAGTTATATAGTTTCTCATATGTTCCTTAATTAATAATCAAACCTTACAACGGAGTAACCGTGTCAACACAATCACAACAATAAGAAACGTTATATGTACGACACCCGACGAATACTCACATTCTCCTCTGTGACATTTTACTGTCACTCGGTCATATATAAACAGAACTAAAGCCAACAAGATTCAACTTTATTCTTCATATCACCAGGCCCCCTGTCCTTATTTCCTACACAACTTTTAAATGTCATTGGATAGTTTTAAATCAAGATGTGAATTCCTGACCTCTATGGTTTATTCAAAATAATCCAAAAAGCGATTGGTGAAGTTCTTACTAACAAATTATCAGATCACAGATTGTTCACTCATATGTTTATGCCAAATTTTATGAGACAAAAGCATTAAGTTGCAATTAATCAAATCTTTAATATCTTCGATTATCAAAATAACGAATAGACATATCCTCAACTATTAGTTCTTCTCGTAAATGCAGCTCCAAGCATATCCTGATATCCTTCCAGCCAAATGCATCTTATCGATTCAGATACATGAATTAAATTGGCAATGTACTCTTTTCAGTTAATAAAATGTCGGTATTCTTGGATTCCTCAGCATTTGAATCACCAATATCAGTTTTCTGTGGCCATGTGTTATAAATGGAATGTGCCAAACTAGAAACAATAACTTTTACTGATACATTGATGCTTTACATTATTATTAACATGGTATATTTTAAGAAAATATAGGACATTCTCTTAACAAATATTTAGATATATTCAGATTTTAAAAGACTAATTTATCCTGTCCACATGGATCAAAATAATATTTAAAATCTGGTTCATCTTCAGTTCTGTCCACTTGTGCAGGTGTAACATGTTTCATACAGGGTGAAGAGTGCAGAGAATTGAATAACTGGTCATTTAACGATACATATCTGCCCATTACTGTCAGGGTCAGATATGTATCACTCAATCGCGAATTAATAGCTTAGGGATTACTACACATGTACTGCCTGTCGTAGCTTCTATATAAGGCCGGGTCACTTTAGAGCCAGCACTTTGTATTCCGGTCGCTACACAGGTATGTCAAATACTCTTCTTTTAGTATTCTGTGTCTTTCATTCTTATATATGAATTTACTGATATTAGAATGTATAATGAATAATGAGTCTTGTGTCTGGGATCAGTACTTGAGTTTGATAAAGTGTAATAGTGTAGAAATGCGTATCGTAGTTTAGACATTGTGTTATGGTTATGGTTATGAGTTATGTAGTATGGTTATTGTTTTATCATGTATATATACTGTGTGTGTATTATGTTCTGCAAATAAACTTTGTATTCCGGTCGCTACACAGGTGTCTCCTGGGTCGTTTGTCACACAGCCTGGGGATGGGCGAGTCGCCAGCTCTGCCGAAGCTATTCCCCCAACGAAACGAACCTCACAAATAACCAGACTTTCATCCAGTTAATACAAAGATGCATATGTCTTCTAGACACCTGCCCAAAAAGACATAATTTCAAGCCTATTTAGGTAGTTATTATTATTATCAAACTAACCAGACAGTCAACAATGGAGCTGGTCACCTTTCCTGCTTGCAGGACAAGGCGGCCGTCACTGTGAATATCTAGATAAATAAATGAAAACGAGCTATCTAATATACTAATAGACCATCTGTCATGACATAGATTATTCACGGGATTTTACAAATAATTTCAAAACATATGTGAAGCGTGAAAGATGTGTCCAATACTTACAAATATACTATAAGCGTTATATCATGTAGACAACACAAAAAGTTTTGGGTGAAATTGCGTACGATCAATTTCTAGCACTATCAAACTGTGACGATCTACATGATGTGACACTTAGTTTATATATACATGTATATAGTGGACATATCATTCAGACTGGGTAGCTTGACGATTGGATCCTGGCAGCTCTTGATGGATCAACCAACAGCGTCTTATGTCAGCCATAGGTGTTCTGTTGTAGAAGTGCCCATGACATCTGCAATTGTAGATATGATTTTGACATCTATGACTCTGTCTCGGTCCCAGTCTAGGAGTTGGTAGGTTAGTTAGCAGTCATGTACCAAGAGCCCAATTCTCTACCACTTTATTCTCTTTTACATCCAACAATTGACCTCCACGGTCTTTCCCAATTGTGGCATGTACCTCGTGGGGAAGTAGCTCTTCAAGGCAGGGATGACGTACTTACATAACACCTCCCAACTCAGGACTTTTCGTCAGACTGGGGTCGGGGACGTCTTCGTCTTTGTGGTCCTTCGCGCAGGTCGTCTTGTCATCGGCTTCAGGATGGGGAGTCGCCACGTACCGGGGAACCTCTTCTGCACCATGTATTAACTGGATGAAAGTCTGGTTATTTGTGAGGTTCGTTTCGTTGGGGGAATAGCTTCGGCAGAGCTGGCGACTCGCCCATCCCCAGGCTGTGTGACAAACGACCCATTGTGTTATGGTTATGGTTATGAGTTATGTAGTATGGTTATTGTTTTATCATGTATATATACTGTGTGTGTATTATGTTCTGCAAATAAACTTTGTATTCCGGTCGCTACACAGGTGTCTCCTGGGTCGTTTGTCACACAGCCTGGGGATGGGCGAGTCGCCAGCTCTGCCGAAGCTATTCCCCCAACGAAACGAACCTCACAAATAACCAGACTTTCATCCAGTTAATATTATGAACAACGGTATGAGACATCCATTACCGTAAATACCTAATAAGACACCTGGCATTCTTTTTCAAACTCTCTCCACCATAGGTTTTTTATCGAGGCAGTCTAAGTGTGTCATTTGTGAAATAAAGCATACCGTACAGATTATCATTATCAAAAATTAGGATTTAAAAACAAACAAAGAAGATTTTATTAAGGCAGGCTTTTGTATTGAAAAAGCTCTGAGAAGGGCGTCTATTTGAGGCAGACATGTAATTAAGGCAGGCGTCTAATTTAGGATTTACGGTATCAATAGTAATGTCCGGCGATATACAGCGTAGGTGTACATGAACATAGCTGTAGCTTAATGTAGATTGAGACCATGAAGATGTAGGATGCGTCTTTTGATATGTTTATAGTAATTGGTTATTATTAGAACTTATGTTGCAAGGCGATTACCCTAAAGGGACTAAAAGGACAGAGACGTAGGAAGGTTGTAAAGATCTTAAATGATACTATATGAGACATAGCTTGAGCTATTCATACTTATTTTAGAAGAGTTTCAATATCAAACTGAATGATGTTAATATAAATGTTAATGATAAAATCTAAACTCTTAGTGGCAAGTTATTGTCATGAACATTTAGGATATCAATCATCAATGTGAATAGGGCTTCACACTGCTACGTTTAACAATCAGTGTATATAAATAGTATAACTAATCTTGTCTCAAATGCATTTATTCATTCACGGTCTGCTCATTTATATATCACTTACAAAGTGATGATTTCTCCCTTCTGAATAACGTGATCGACGGTGAAATAGAAAAGTGAAGCAGCACTATCAAATGTATTGCCCCAAGAATGTACAATCAGGGGGTGATTTAATTTCATAATAAAAACCTAATTCGTTTCTGCAGTAAACGGAAGGAAAGAAACCTAATCCATGGTTTCCGGTAGTGGCGGGTAAAACTTGCACCACACTCCATTTGAATTTATTTAGTAAATGACAACGCTTCTAGCGTGAAAGGGGAGGTTCATATCACAATGCTTTTGCCATGATTCAGTAGCCAAAGCGATGATTTAAGAACAGCGTCGCTGATTGCACAACTAACTTGGTGTCCTCTTATCAGGTAGCTCCCTTTCTAGCCCACAAACTCGGCTTATTATAACAGAGGCTCGATCAACATTTAATGACTTGATCTACCTCTGTGGGGAGAGAATGATGGAGCCGTTGTTTTTGGCGTTGTCATCTATGAAACAGAAATGCAAACAAATAAACGAAAACAGATGTTCCACCTGCATTAACTGATTATCTGATCTTAAGCTTTACTATGAAAAAATGAAAATATATGGCTGATGTGTTTTAAAAAACCAACCTTATTCAGCACTTGATACGCGACCAACTTGTACAGTACCTTATAAATCGAAGGCGAAATTACACAGTGAATGTTAAAGATTGCCAATGATTCGATTCGAGAATGGAACAGAAATGAATCGTCGATCCTTTTACTTCAAAGGCAAGCTAAATCAGGTTTAGTATTTGGTCATACTGACCATATATAAAACCTGTTGATCTAAATTTATTTAGATTGCTTCAAAGGAGCAGTTTGTCGATTTTCTATATTTTGTAATGACCACGATTGTAGACAAATTTATCAAATGACACGGTTGGTTTGAAATTGCTCAATACAAATCGGGTAAGGAATACGCTGACCGCCTTTAAAGATGCATGTTATCGTTGCATGCAGTTCGTAATTAAAGTTAGCTCTTAAGAAATGAAATACAACATTCCGTAGGATAATCATTCGTCGAAAGTTATATATCATATTTACATGTTTTAATTAACAATAGAATACGCGTATTTCGAAGTCAGACGTGCAATACCCTCTGCAAATTTGCCGAAAGATTAAAAAGAATCCGCTTTCCGTGACGTCGGCAGTATGTGTGTAGGATTTATTCCACGTCTCAGTTACCGCAATTGCATTCGACAAGAACCCGATTAGAGTAAAATGAAAACAAAATCTTGCCGTGACGAAGACGGCTTTAGAGCGTATATTTGGGGAAACGCAATTGTGAGTTGGAAAGAGAGGTTGACTCGCCTATATTTGACAACTAGAAATAAACAAATGTCGTTTCGGTCACTTTGGTAAATCGTCTCCAATGAATATTGGTCCGAATATGAATATTGAATATCAACCCTGTATCTCTACCGGGATATCGCACGAAATTCTGACAGCGGTAGACTAATTGAACTAGACACCAAACCACCATGGACGGCCAGAATCTTCTGTTTATTTCATAAAATGTAGCCTGATAAAGTCGACTTAACAATTGGTTGCGAATAACATTTTCGCGATTTAAAATTGCTTTGAATATATTTATTGGGTTTTATGATGGAAACGTTTGACTTTGATGAAGTACCCACTGTATAGGTTCTTCACACCAAACAGCGTGCATAACATACATGTATGTATGTTGAATATAATTTCCTACTGTATACAAGAAATTCTACGCTTTACAAAATTGTGTTGGAAATAGACGGAATTTGGATTATGCAATATATTTCGAATTTAATAGATAATAAAAATTATTTAAAATGAATATATAGTATTAAAATATCCTAGCCTACAGTCATTAATTTGTTTCTTTAGCATGACTGCCTGGCAAACTTAATCAATAATATCCTTTGAATTCAGTGAGGAACTTGATATGGCGAGGTAGATTTAGTGCAGGCGATCACATCACTATCGTTGATTTAGGACCTGGTCATCTTGTTATTAGTCACGATATGAACATTTGAGTCTACAACGCAGTTTTATTGTCGCCTTAACGTTTCATTCTACATCCATTGTTCGTTATCCTTATGCGCTTTTTGTATTGGTCTATACTTCCACGGAAATTTGATTTTAAATCTTCATTATAAAGTACCTAACGCAATATTGTGTAACAGTGCAGCAAATCTCAGACACTCAACACATATCATCCCTTGGAGTTTTCATCAAAGCGATCTTCATGTAGCATCTGAGAGTATATATGAATTTGAGCTAAAAATGTCTTAACCATATTTATCATCCAACTTTCATGGTCATTCTTTAGTCAGTTAAGCTACTTCGCCTATTTAAATAGGGTGTTTGAAAGATAAAATAAAAACCATTGAAAAAGGTTTTTAAGACTGTCCTCAATATGTGAAGTACGTCTCGAAGATTGATAATCTTTCCCTTATTCATAAGCAATCTGTTTGTCCTCCGATTGACTAAAGGACATGACAGCATGAAAACAAATTATTTTCCATATTTGATCTACTGAGAACCTCTTAAATGACATAATTTTTTCAATGATAAACCACAGTAGACGAACAGATCCAAAATAAAATCTTTGTGTTCTACCTTGCCTCAAGACATAGGAAATCTCTTAAAGAGACACAGAGTGCGTTGATAGGATCACATACGTCAAATTTTGAAATCGATGTTATTACATCGGGAACCACTAACTCTTACCGAAAACAACAAGTTCAAAGTCGGGATTTTGATCGAAAACCGGACAATGTGGCTCAAGTGACGCGCCCAAATTCGCCAAACGTAATTTTGAAATCTTGTCATAAGCTGACAGGAAGATATATTCGATTTGATAGTGTTTATTAGGTATTGGAACTAAAAGGTAGATTAATTGGATGCATAATTTCGAATATCAAACGTATTTGAGATCAGTATATTAGATATTTTGTAGCTTATCAAAGCCAAATACAATTTTAAGAAAGATACCCTATCGTGATCAAGAGTTACGTCCTTACCAACTTTTTACATAATAGATGAAATCGCCTTTGACATATGGAACAAAATTTAAAAATGTGGCCATTGAGTGTCATGGACGAAGTGTTGAGAGTTGCAAAAGCTTCTCGTTTCGTGTGTAATTGTTTATTATTACCCTTTAGATAAATTTCTCGAATTCTGATTGGTCCATAGCAGTGTGTACCAACCGTATGACCCGTCAGATAGGTCAATTGATAGGACAAACGTGTCTTACGGATGACCTTGACCTTAGATGGAATGCGGACGTTATCAAATGGCTATTAAACAGGTAATTTCGTTAGCAAACTTTTCAAAGCAAAAATAAGTAGATAAATGATTTAAATACATACTTGTTAGTTTTGTCTGCATCATAATATAATTAAAATATTACACATTCTCTCTTGTTAAATCTTCTATTGAACAACAACTTAAAGGGAAACTAAACTGAAGGTTAAACAGTGGAACAGTCTCTTAACCAGAAGTTGACTTGTATGCTGGGAAATTGACTACATGAAGCCTGGCGGCGAAAGTAAACAGCTCCTGCTCAACGCGTCATGTTTCGCTTTACTAGTAGCAGTGCAACATTCAGTACTGTTACATATGTATATGATTAACAAAACGATCCATTTGAGCATACTGGTAGCATATTAAACATGTTCAATGATGTAAATAACGAGACTGCTCACAGTATCAAGCTATACATTCAACTGATTCGGTTTTCATTCTGTAAGCCCTATAAGATTCCAGTTTGTGAATTTTCCTATACCATGAAAGTTCCATTTTTTACCATTTTATACAGTTTCTAATTGTCTAAAGCTTAAATGGTTCATTAAGCTAGATATTCTGTCGGCAAAGAAAATAGCATTTAAATAGCAGCATTTGGCCATTTATGTTAAGCAACAGCTTTGTGTAGAGAGAATAGAAGCATTATGAATTGCTAGCCTAGAAGCATTAGGAATAAAAACAAATTGTAAATCTAGACATAATCTTATCTGCGATTTTTACCTCAACGAGAGTGAACATTATTTGAATACGAATCTATTGAAATGGCATTGATTTGAATACGTTTCGGTCATTACCAGCAACTTTAACATATATGTCCGAAAAAAGGGGAAAATTCAGATTTAAACATTGAAACGTTCGTGTGGGAGAAATCAGATTATAAATGAACTAACAAGAATAAGGCATAGCTCAAGCACTTTGATAGATTTGACTTTTGTTACACATGAAAATAGCGTGCATAGCTCAGAAGTCCTGGATCCCATATGTAGCGATGATTGTCCAATCTTCATAACAATAAGACATTATCTAAATAAAGGCAATGCAATAATAAAACGAACCGTGTACGATTATAAGTCAATGGATACGGAATGTGCGCGTATCCTATTTTCCGAAATTGACGATAGTGAAATATTCTCTACTGATAATGTTTGCAATGCAACTGAAAATTTGAAAACCAAATTATAACAGATCTCAAGTATCACAAATGTAAGGTCAAACGATCAGGGTTTTTTTAAAATGGCGAAATTTATTCTGTAATGCGAAAGTGCACCCGATTTCACCATAAAGCGAAATATCGTGCTAATTGGACTAATTTTAGATCAATTAGAAAAAAGTAGCCAATTTGATGCCAGTTTCTAAAACCAAATGTGACTTTAGAATCGGTGATAGGCTAAATATTTCAATTGTCTTAAGACATGGGTGATATGGTTTCGGAATATGTTCGAACAATATCATAATGCATTACTATACTTTCAATCGAAGTCATTGAAAATATTTGAAAAGACATATTTGTAAAGCAAGTTACAATTGCCTACCCAGATTTAAAACCACCCGATTTGCAGTATGAAACCGTCTGAAATTGTTCCATTGACCTAATATCTGACAAGAGCGAGATATTCCCCTCTCCTCTCTTTCCTGGCAACGAGGCCAGATAGAATAAGAAACATATCTCTTAGACTGGTGGCTTAATTTATCCCCGTTATTAACTAAATAATTTAACATGTGTCTTCAAAACTCATGTATTTCCATCCAATTGGAAAGAAGCATCCGCAAAATCAGAGAATAATCTAAATGAAGATTCCAGTTACAGACCAGTTGTCATATAGAGTGTCTAAAGTATTTGAAAAATGCGTCTTTAATATATATGTATTTAATTTTCTCAGATATAATAATATCCTTACAAATTTGCAATCAGGATTCATGCCGGGCGTTCCAACAGCCAGCCAGTTGACTTTTTGTACAATTTCATTGCAATTTTGTTTTCTGTGACATCAGTAAGGCGTTGCATAGAATATGGCATGGAAGCATATTATCTAAACTTTAAAACTATGACATTGATGGAACTCTTCTGATATACTGTTTAGGCAGACGTGGCTTAGTGTAAAAATAATGACTTGAAACTATGATATTATGATACGAGATTCTAAATTTAGAATCGGAATTTTAAGCAAAATTCGTTATCTCAATCACAGCTCCAATCGTAAAAATAACGTTCAGCTGATCTTGAAGCTGTGGGTACATCTTGTCGAAATGGTTTGAATATATAATTACAATGTATTGTCCTTAAACGTAAGTACCTTACCTGAAATACATCACGTTGAAATGAAAGATAAGTAAGTACGTTACTTACGTCATTCTATCAACAGCGTCTTGAAGCTGAAATACATCACGTTGAAATGGTTTGAAAAGTTCTTACAATGTCTGCTCCTTACAAGTAAGAACATTACATACGTCATTCTATCAACAGCTTCTATAAGCTGAAATGAATCATGTTGAAATGGTTTGAAAAGAAAATTGCAATGTCTTCTCCTTACATGTAAGTACGTTACATACGTCATTCTATCAACAGCGTCTTGAAGCTGTAAATACATCTAGTCAAAATGGTTTGAAAAGATAATTACAATGGCCGCTACTTGCAAGTACCTTACATACGTTATTCTATCTACGCCGTCAATGTTCCCCAGATGAATATCAACAACAAAAATTTCAAAAATAAGAATTACTCGTCGGGTTTGAAAACGCATTTCGCAATCAGTTGTAAAAATGTTTTAAAAAAATTTAATTAGTAGAATACTCCCACTTTGACGATGGGTTGAGGAGAAGCACAACCTGTTCTACTCTCAATGAACATGATACATTATAGGCGGGATAAGTACATTTAGGACTTACTGTGCATTCAAACCAACCACATGACGAAGCGTATTGTGAATTATAAAATTAGGAGAAATTGGAAAAGTAACGTTTCCAATTGATATTTTGTATGCCAATTAAGACATAAAGTCGCAACTCGTTAAGTACAACTCAAAGAGACCATTAAACAAATAATCACTTATCCAATATTTTTACTTATCAAACGGGACTTGATAAGGGTCATTACTTATTCAGTCTTCATTTAAAGAGTTGGGACTGAATAACATTCAATTTGTGTCGAATCCAAATTAGTTTACACATTCACGACGTTACAAATATTTCTTTTTCGTAAACTAGTTGGTAAAAGTACTTAGGTATAATTGGAAAGAGATCACTCTACAAAAGTAAATAGATACCGTTCTGCTACCAGGATTGTATCTAACACAAACACGGGTGATATTGACTCCAATTGTCCCTCGCCCCCGCCGCGGCTGTATATTAAGAGCACGACCTGGAGGCAAGATTGAGAAGATTTCAGCTTCCTTTGTGGACAGTTGAGAAGCTGGTGGTTCTAGTCCGGCTCCAACACTATTGCAGGCAGGAGAAGAAACATGGCCTCGAGCTCTCAGAGGGTGTAGGAGGGACTCAGTGGCCACTTTCATCTCTTATTGCTAACTATGTTGCAACCCTATACACAATAATGATTAAATAGTGAAGGTAGCTCACTAAACTTCTAGGTTGTTCATTTTAAATTGCCTTGAATATTCGGTTTTTTTAACATTTAGAATTGGATGTGGTAATACAAACAAAACATTTGCTAAGATGTTTGCTCCGCTTCTACTTTCGACCCAAGATGAGCTAAACAAGATAGGCAAGTATTACTTATAAGTAATGACCGTAAGGTAATTGTAACACCTTTCTTTAATTTGGTTTGGTTGTCAATGAGCATCCGCTCTTAACAAGGTTTGTATCCCCGCCGCGTCATACCAAAAGACGTTCCTTCTTGCTTGGTGCTCAGCATTTATAGGATAGGGCATCGCGGGACGTACCTTGGCTGCTATGGCTGCCTAATGCTATGGACAACAAATAATTTCCGTATTCACTTTGTAATAAGGACAAGAAAGAATTGCTATCATTATTAGATCCTCACTTGATAAATACAGAATACTTTTACAATTATTGTTGAAGAATTATGTTTTATAAAATGGGTATTATGTATATATTTACCTTGTATACTTGTTGTAGTATCGTTCTTTGTAAAACAAAGTCTGATCGTTGAGTGTTTTAGACAAGCCAATGCCTCAAAAGTGGCCACCAGTGTTCATTGGACAATCTAATTGAATTTGATGGATTACGAAAATATAAGGTAACTTGGTTTAACCACCAACATACCGAGCAATTGTAAAAGCGGTTATCCAAAGATAGTAAAACGTTATAAGAGTTAGTGTTTTGTTTCTACACTGCCCCTCTAATATCATTGAAGTTTGCTGGACAAATCTTCATTTTCAACAGATACAATTTTGGTTAAAACTAAATTTGGGGTGCTTGATTGATTTCTTTTTGTATATTATTGCAATCCTTCACAGATAAATAAAATAGAATATAGACAAAAAGATAATTTCAACCGTGTTGAAAAGTTCAGTTCGACTTTTGCGTGTTCGATATGTTAGTTTAAAAGATACATAATAATTGTTTACCTTGCCTGTATTTCTCAAAATCCGTTATCCTTAAGCAAATAATCCTCGATTTAAAGTCACAAAAATAGCGTTGTTAAACATCAGTCACAGTACTTAATATTTTTTATATTAAAAAGAGAGCCATTTGCAAATACTTCATATCATTATAGGATTTTAATGTCAATATTTAGAAAAACATGCAAGATATGACACGAAAAATGTTACAAATCTCTAAGAAAAAAACCCGTTGATTTTAACATTTTTCAAAGATGACTAAGTAATAATCTATTTGTTATGTGTTCCCAAACAGTTTTCGGGGGAATATTGGGTGATGTCAGGAAAATGAAAATAAAGGGTTCCAATTGATAGACAATTTATTTAAACTAAATCAAATATAAAGTTAAAACCACGCAAATCCTTTTTCCTACACAAAATGAATTAAAGGTGTTCACACAAAAAAGGCTGCCATTGCACTTTGTGTAAATCTTTATAATTTGTTCTCTGACAGTGGATGATTGATTTGTGTAATGAAATTTTTGACACTATAAAAATAATACATTTAGCATAAACGTATAATCAGTGGAAAATTGAAAATATAAAATGTTAAAAAATGTGCTAGTTTCCCATTAAGAACTTATCTTCTGCAAAAGACAATGTTCATAATTCCCTCCTGATATAACCTTTATGACCCTTAAAGTCTCAATTTAGATATAACACGTATAATCGTCTTTATACGTGATTTTACATAATATAATACAGAATTATATAACTTCTCTTTTTTACAGTTCAACTTAAATAGAAGTATGTCAAGTAGAAGAGTCTACAGAAGAGAATCATTAGTTAGAAATATAGATGAGATTAACAGCAATGTTCGTCGCTGGTTACTCATCTATTTATCTAACCTCACAACAGTACCTTTCTCCACCTGTGCACGACTAATTAGATACTCCCTGGGGTAGACTTCAAACGATTTGTCTATTCAGAGTCAAGACTCGTAGGAAAACCATTGCTACATTCATGTACTATTTGAAGATGCGACCAATTTATTTCAGCTGGGCATGCGATTAATATGAATACGTCATATCATCAGTGTGGAATATGACGACTTTGCAAATTCCAATTATTTCATGCCTTGTAAATGTATAATCTAACGAATTTTTTTATTTCGCCAGACTGACTCGTTTTTAGATTGTGTTTCCAAAACAAATTTTACTATTATTTAGATGTAGAAAACTGTTTAATCTGATGTGTCTAGTACATATATATACATCATCTCTCACAAACCGGACCTATCGTATGGCTGTGTTCTTGATTTGTTATGTTGAAAGAGTTCTGCGTGCAATCGGAAGATAGTTTGATTGTGATGATCGAATAAATATAACTGTTCAAACCTTAAAGTGAATATAACATGTTATCACAACTGTAGAAATATTCACATTCGACGTGTAACGATTAAACTGATCTCTTGAAGAAGGGCAAAACGCCGATCAAATTAAGGACACTCAAGACTTGAACTCGAATGAATATAATATTTGTCATATTTGGACTATGTATTTCCTATGAATTTAAGTACTAAGTAAAATAGTTATTACACGTATTTACTGAAATGTTTAGTAATGACAAATATTTTCCGATTACACAGATTTATGTATGATATACATTTAAAAAAAATTCTAATCGAATAAAATACACAAAGTATTTCACCGAAATCCTTTTTATTTATCATGAATAACTTAAAATATGGTATGTATTTTAATGATGAACGTTTGAACAGATATTGATTAAACTTTCACATCCTCAAGGCGTATTTGTCGACAAGTGTGATGTTTGTCTTCTAATGTAACTTGAATATTGTTTTACGTAGCTTATACCTACGCTCCATTTTTTTCCTTAAACTATTTGTAACGACGAAATATGATATGCGTAATACGATAAGCAAATAGATTTTCAACGTTAACATTTTGAAGACCATTCTGTCCCATTTCTTTATTCAAAATGACATTTAATTCATGATACTTTCTTTCTCATCTGAAATTTCGAATGTCTCAGATGAAATACACAATGATAATTGAAATGCTAGACCATCTTGCGTTAGCTAATCATTTCTTGGGCACAATTTCAACCTTGAAGAGAGTCAGTCCTTAGGACTAGTCATGTTCTTACCATAAAATGAATGGTGTGTCGTTTGGTTTAGAAAGCCTTTGCCTAATGTGGTAAGCTTGTATATGTGGGTCGTTTTTGGACGATTTCGAAAGACTATAAAATCGGTTTTAAAAGGCACTATTTGTTCTAGCAAAATAAATGAATGAAATTGAAGGAAAACGATGACCAGACATTGATGAATAGTGAACATACAAATATAAACATTAATTGGTAGAGCTACAACATACTTCAAATAATAATATAGTGCCATATAACAGCGATTACAGTACTATAAAATAGATGGAAAATCGTAAAATCACTTTTAAAAAATATTTACTTAGAGTTGCAAGAGATTTCAATCCGAAGTAAGACTCTGAATTGGCATAGCTGCAACATACTGAGAATTAACAACGAGTTATGGCATAAAATGAACACAAATCGATGGAAAGTTGTAAAATCATATTAAAGCACGTGGGAATTAAAAATATGTTACAGTATAATCTTCTACTTTCTCACTGCTTGAATTCGCTAGAGATCAGGAGAGATGTTTGTAGCTTGACATAACGTCTCTCTCATTCCTCTCTTGAAAACGCAACATGCGACAATCGTGTTTACTACTCAAATAGTATTCTAAAACTATCTCTATATTAATGACTGCAATTAACACAAATATTTTATATGTATTTTAACATCTCCAACGTGATTTTGAATACACGCAGCCCTAACTAGTTTAGAATTGATCTTAAATATATATAGTTCTATTAAATTAATGCTGGTAAACGTAATTGTGTATCTATTTGAGTATTGTATTGCCATTCCATGGTGCAATAACCAGATATTACAATGTACATAATGTAGATAACAACAGCTACGGTCTAAGGGACCTAACCCAAGACAAGTCAACTTTCTAAAACCAATGCTTGTTGCAATGATCGCGTTATTCCAAGTTCAGAACTAGATAGTCAACTATATCTTAGGTTTTTGTTAACATTTTTTTCGTTTGGTATTCTTGTTTGCATATTCTCACGGCATGTCTCTTTAATTAAATCTATATTTATCAAGTTGTTATAAAGCTTTTTAGTAATTACATGAATTAAATGTTTCCTTAAAGGGGCAGTAGCACGTTTTTTGATAATTTTATATTTTAAAAATTGCACTTATAATTGTAAGTAAATGCCTAATGTATTATATTGACAGTGTCAACAATCACATTACACAAGCCAATCACCCATAGTCGGAGGACAAAGTATGAGGATTCACATAAAATCCATTGGCGGCCATTTTTGTGTGAACACCTTTAATTCATTTTTGTATGAAAAAGGAATCGCATGGCTGAACCTTATGTTATATATTTGAATTATTACTGTTCCATTTATTTTAAATACTTTGTCTTTCATTTGGAACCATTTATTTTCATTTTCCTGACATCACCTTATATTCCCCCTTAAAACGTGCTACTGCCCCTTTAAGCAAAAGTAGTTGTTGAATGATATAGAACGGATTCGTTATCTCTTTCTATTGGAATATTTGTAACAACTCAACCGTCCAATAGGGTGTCTGGTGGCGTTGATGAGTATATTCTTAGAAAGAAAATGATAATCACTATATGTTGCAAACAAAGTTACTTGTATTCGGCGATGTTTGTTCGCAGAACCGTTGTGAAGTTTAGGGTCCCTTCGCATCTGTGATCGTCACACATTTCTTACTGGGCAGATATGAATAGGATAGGATATGAAACACGCCTTAAACGTTAATAGCATTCTTTCCAAATACAGGTTACTCAAAACATAAAATGTTGATCTAACCACAGATTGAGTTCGCTTGTTTCGAAAAGGTTCCTCAAATGCAAGGGGCATTCGCACAACATACCATTTGAAATATTTCAAACAAGTAAAACACTTTTCGCAAGGAAAGGTGGTTGTCCTCACCGAGGTCTTTGGTATGATTGAGTCGCTAAAACGATGCCTTTGAACGCCGTCGCTGACTGCACTGTGATTGCATCCAATGGGCTTTCTCCGTCTCTGGCCCGCAAACTCAGCTTATTCAGAGTGCTAATCTTACAGAAGATTGAACTACCTGCTTCACTACATTCTCTCCCCACAGAGGCAGATCAAGTCATGAAATGTTGATACAGCCTCTGTTCTATTACACCGACTTAGGGATAGAATGGGAGACGCCTGATTGGAGGCAATCCAATTTAATTGTGCAATCAGCGACGCTGTTCTTAAATCATCACTTTGGCTACTAAATGACGACAAAGGCATTGTGGTATGAACCGACCTTTCCATGCGAGAAGCGTTGTCATTTGCTAAAGAAATTAAAATGGATTGTGGTGCAATTTTTTCCGCCACGGGAAACTGCCGGAACCCAGGGATTTCGGCGAAATATAACAGAGGCTGTATCAACATTTCTTGACTTGATCTGCCTCTGTGGGGAGAGAATGGCTTCACTACGCTAGCTATAATCTGCGTAACGTAGTGAAGAAAATTATGATATTTTTTTAATGAGATTGACAGAGAGCTGATAACCATTTTATGACTTGATCTGCCTCTGTCGGGAGAGAATGATAAAATTGAAAGATGTACGCATGTCCCTGGTGCAAATTTTATTACTTAGGAGATATCATAACAAAAACAATTGTAACAGATGATACTTCTACAGAAAGACTTTAGTAAAGGTTTTAGGATAGATTTTCTACGTGAATAGTTTATGCTCTTAAGCATTGCAACCTTATGCAATTAAATAATGTAAACACAATATTTTTTCCCAAACAATTACAATATATATCCGATACACATTAGATTGTAAGTAGAAGAAGCGCCGTAAAATATCAATTAAAGCTCTGTCTGTCAGTTGAATTATTACTACACAGAACGTTCATGGGAGAGCAGTCTGTTTCAGAAGAAAGTCTCGAAGACATATTGTAATTATCCTGATAGTCAATTTTATTATTTTCCAGGATTTTGTGTCCACTGTGCCATTAAAATCACTGGTGAAAATTGCTATAAATTGCGCGTTGACGTTTTGAAGAAAATAGGATAATCATGACGAATCTGTAGTTCACGTGACACAACCTTGCGTTTAGTGCATTTGGACACAAATGAGGATGAGTAAATCAAATAAAAAATTTTAAAAGTTACTCAAATCAAATCAAAATTTATCAATAATGAATAAGAGAAGTTACCAAACTGAAGTAAAAAGAACTCCAAAGGCTATTTTTATATATTTTTTAATAGGATTAAAGTGTCAGTATGTTAGATGTTTTATAAATTCCTGAAAGTCGAATATGTCAACCATCGATCTTCTAACAAGGAATATCAAAAGTTAAAAACAACAATATATTATCTAATCTTAACAATAATCATAAAATAACGTATACAAACAGTTACTTCATCCTAACATTTCAATTGCATTTCAATTTTTTAAATAGGTCACGCAAATCTATTTTTGCAGCTGTAACGTTTATATACGACCCTCCACATATATACGAACAATATTCTCTATTTAATTATACTATGTGATAAAAACCGTCTTTATCTGAATTCATGTCTGCATTGAGAGGGTGAAATGATCGAAATTAACTTAGCTTCTAAGGTTCTCAAGCCTTTACAAAAACAGACATTATCTTACATCATAAGTATTCCAATTACACTCTCATAATTGCTGATACATGGCAAATGAAAGTGAATCTTTTGAGTCATTACTTGCTCGTGAACAAATGTTATAACTGACAATAAAGTTCTGGATCCATCTGCATCTTCATGAAGAAAAAACCACAGTTTAATGAATCATCGGGCAACATAGACATATAAAGTTGATCAAATGATAACGCAAAACTTGCTTACGTTTGTCTTTTTTCAAGTACGGAGAAGTATTGCGTATTTTTGTTACAATGTTTTGCCTTTAACAGGAAGAAGTAATTGTAAAACAAAAAATAGTTTGTGTTTTCTTTATGTGTGGTAAAAAAATGTGCGCAAATTATGTTACCATCATTAACATTATATCTAATCAACTTTATATCTACCCACTTTGTTGATGGAAATTGAAATCCTGTTAACCCATAACTTTATCCGAAAATATCTTGTGCTCCCTAGCGTACACAATTACTTCACTTTGAAAAGATAATATTGATTTTTAAACGTGAATATATTTTAATTCATAAATTCATTTCATATTCTTAATTATTGAAAATGGTTCCGTCCGTTCCCACATCGTTGCTGATGCAGTCTAACAACACTAGGCCTAGTAAGGGAAACGAATAGAACGAGCAATTTCCCATTCTCTCCCCACAGAGGCAGATCAACTCATGAAATGTTGCCACAACCTCTTTTCTATTACACCGAAATCTCTAGGTTCCGGCAGTTTCCCCTGGAGGAAATAAATCGTATCACAATCCATTTGAATTTCTTTAGCAAATCACAACGCTTCTCGCATAGAAAGGGTGGTTCATATCACAATGCCTTTGTAATGATTCTGTAGCCATTATCTAAGTAGGTGGTTGCACAACTTACTTTGATTGCCTCCAATCAGGCATCTCCCTTTCTATCCCACAAAGTCGGCGTAATAGAACAGAGACTGTATCCACATTTCATGACTTGATCTGCCTCTGTGGGGAGAGAATGGCAATCTCCATGTGAAGGTGCGCAGCCATATGCAGGATTTGCAACTTATACGCACCTTGGTTGCGTAAAGGTCGTTTCTTGTATGTCGGCATGCGCTTGGACCATTTTCATACGCTTGATAGTTTTGGACATGCTCAAAACTATGCTGCGTATGGTTAACACACATTGCATCGAGGGCGGTACTTGTACGTAAGGTAAGTATGATGAGTATGCATTTCAAGCGCAGTGTGAGTTGATGTCCCGAACCAACGCATTGATAGCGCATAGAGGACGTACACAAAACGCTCTTCAAGCAAATAAAGCACGTATGAAGAACGATCTTAACCCGAATGATAACAATGGAAAAATTCATTGTCCAGTTTTTCCTTATGAGTAACGTATGCAGGCGTACTCATAGCGTACATAGGGTACATCGTTAATTTGATAAAGATATATACCATAACAAATGGGTTGGTGAGCATAATACCTCTGTTTAAACCCCTTGGCCAGTTATATCCCTCATCTTTTCAATAGGTTCTCACTCGTAACTACCTTTCTGTATGTGTTTACCCTATACACACCTTGGGAAGTTATTGCCTATATTTTCGTTGAATGTTATAAAAGTTCTATCATCCTGTCTCAGGGAACGAACGTTACTCCACTCATCTGTACCCTGGGCTCAAAAGTTAGATTCACTCGCGCGGCCCGACTTGGGATGTAGCCAATTAAATAATTTTCTCGCCACCTTCTCGATAAAATTTCAACGAGAAATTTAGTTGAAACCATTGCAGGAGTGTTCCACGGGAGTGTAAGTCAAATAATAACCCGATTACCTTGGGTTATGGAAATAACCTCTGCTCGCGCTACGCCCTCTGGAGATTATTTTCAATAACCCCTCGGTGCCGGATTATTATTCTCCTTACTATTTGATAGTTTACACTGTGTCTTCTCCTTTCATATAGCACTGTAATATTGTAGTTTTAAAGAATTAAGAGTCAAAACTATCCAACTATAACAACCGCATGGAAATACACTTTAATATTAATTAACTACTTTTTTAGAATAAATGAAATATATGTATTAATAATTCTAGTAAATCAAATATGAGAAGAGATAAATATAAAATAAATCGCATTACATTTCCATGTAACAAAATCATAATAATTAGTTTTTTTATGTTTTCATTGCAAAAACTTCTCCGTTTCAAAGCGATTTCAGACTACCAAATATACCTTAAGACCTTTTAGAATGAATGAAATATTTGCACTAATAATTCTAGTAAATCAAATATGAGAAGAGATAAATATTAAAATAAAACGCATTACATTTCCATGTTAACAAAATCTTATTAATTAGTTTTTTATGTTTTCATTGTAAAAACCTCTCAGTTGCAAAGCGATTTCAGACTATGAAATATACCTTTAGACTAAACCTGTGCATTCTTCCATTGTTTATAAGGAGTTTATCAGGACAATCTTCTGGTCAAGTGTCTAGGTAATAGAACATTTTGAATAAGTGTTTTACAAATGTAAGCTATCCTTGAAAAAGGCAGTTCCGGACCAAAAGCGACAGGATGAAACCGATGATATAGCTTCAGCATGACATAGTGAGTAAACAAATCAGAGAGGGTGGGTGCATGTAACAAAAAAGATCCGACCTTAGCTTTAGTGGGGAGAAGAATGTTTTCTTCTTCTGATATTTCAGTTATAAAAGTTTCGATACCTGAATCGAGGGGTATGTATTCGTATTCGAGATGATCAAGTATCAGGCGAAAACTGCGGACTTCCATTTAAGTGGGAACTCCTTTTAATCACATGTGATAGAGAAAAGCATTCAGTAAACTTAACTGTAATCAGTACAATTCTGGTTAAATAAATTGTCTTGCAATTGGTCACAAAGCTTTTCGTTGTCGCGAGAGCTTGTATATATATAATATTACCTATATCTACGAAAACGTACTATACACAGACAGAAAGGAAAGGAAATTATATGAAGACTCATAGGGCTCGGAATATGGGGGTGCTTTTACGTATTTTTGTACAGTTGCCTCTTATTGCACAAACAATCCAGAAACTTCAGAAATGTAAAAAAAATATTTTTGCAAAGCGCACATTTCTTCCAAAAAAAATCATGTGATAAAATAACTATTCAGCTTCAATTTGCACTATCCATCGGATTTTTATGTCAACCTTTTCACGTAAAAATAATAACAGAACAACCATACCATCTGAATCTGAGTAACTTCCGCATAGGATCGCCCGCATTCATCGGCTGTCACAATAACAGAGTGAGCTAACATCGTGTTTGTAGTCATCGTTTTTAATATATGTTAGAAACAATTGTCCTGTATATGATATGTTTCTTGAATCGATAAAAGGATTTAATACACAACTTAAGCCATGATATTTTTAATTCATAGTTTTGATGTAGTAAAGATGTAGTAATGCTTCAGTAAATGTTCACGTAACCAACAAATGACATGAACAGAATCAACTGTTTTTGCACTTTAATACCAACAGTGACAATTTTGACTTATATAAATCAGATTAAACTTAGTTAACTTATTCGGTTTAATCATGCCATTAAAGAAAATGAAATTAATTAAATTATTTTAATTTTTCTAGTTTCACATCTTTTAAATTTTCCTCCTTTAACCCATCAATTATTAATAAATATATGTATATGGACCCTAAGCACTCCAAACTGAAATGAGCTGTAAAATATTCCCTGTTAACTAGAAAGACTCGGTTAACAATAGCAGTGACCATGACACCATGGTTTTCTGAACTTTTATCAATCATTGACGATTTTACTAAATGTATTGTGACAATTCAAAAATTATTTTTTTATGATGAGTAGAACCATAGACCCTGATAAAAAAAGACGAAAAACAAATTTACGATGGGTTTTAAAATCAAATATCTTTTTCATCAAAATTTTCATTAAAAAAATTAATATCATGTTATTATTGAAATTTTATTCTATGAATACACTAAGTTTGATTGAATTTGTTTATTTAAAAAATCCTATCTTGCCTACAATAGTTGATGATTCATTCCCCAAGTGGCAAGTAATGATAAGTTCTCTTTTTCCTTAAAATCTAAAAAAGTAATAAACTTTGTTTTATAACCATAATGGGATGCTTTTGGTGAAATATATATCAGTCTATGATCCAGCAAAAAATGGGAAGGCTCAATTTAGACAACCCCTTAATACTATCAGTGTTGGAAATTGTAGCATTACTGCAAATAAAAATAAATAATATGTTATACGTTGATATGTAATGAAGTAATATATAAGCAAGAGTGATATTTTGGGATGTGTATCTATTTAAAAGATGATAGACACTATGGCTTAAATATATTTTTATTCAATAAAGAATCTGGTTCGGTAAACAAGCAAAATAGCTGGACATTTTCTATAATGAAGGGGCTCAGGTCGACCTTCCTCGAAATAAACGCCAATGAACAGTCAACCCGAGCAGCTATTGTAGTTTCTTGTCAAGATAACTAAACCTGACGCCGCTTCATTTTGGAGCCCCCAGTGAGGACTCATGGACTGGACCCCGCCATACATGTACAAACAAGGGTACATATTGATAAAGACATCGTGAATTTTCTATAACCCATTTATTTACACTGAGCATGACTTACTTGTTCATTGGTAAAAAACATTAACTAAAATTTATTTAAACCCTTTGAATATTCATAAGTAGTTTTAATAGAGTTAATCATTCTACATTTTAATTATTGGAACTCGACTGTAAAAAGATGTGATGACCATGATCAATAACGTTTCACTCGGTGAATCGATTAAGCTTTGAGAATTATTGATTAAAAAATGTATCTATTATGTATGTGTCTATATTCTCATCATGTGGAAATTTGTGCAACACCGATTGATGTCTCGAACGACCTTGACCTATTATGATGTTTTGTAAACGGACATTGATTTTCAAATAAATAGGAACTGTTTGTCTTGTGTTTATCTACACTGAATTCCAAAAGAAACTTTGCAATTTTAAAATTGAAATTTCGAAAATGATCTCATATTTACATATACATTTAAGTTGGCAATGACATAGTTGAAACCCACACTTTCAAGTTTAAAACTTTTATTTGAGCAATATTCATGGGTTTTTGCAGCAATGGCAAAAATGTCATAATCACGTGACGTTTCCGCTTGAACTTAGTTACGTGACGAAAAAGTTTAATAACTGTCAATAATGAATGTTTCTTACTCTAAAAGTGAAAAAAACCACCTTAAAACCAGTAAACGATATAGCAAAGATATCGCGAATATCCTCTGAAAATTGACAAAATTGATTTTAAAAAGCCCTTTTTAAAAAAATCGGTAGTGTTCTTTCATTTCTAATGGTAACTTGATCCGGCTATACAAAAATGTTGTGAGGAGTGCTGACAACACTGAAACACAAAACAACTGTCGTTTTTTCACTGCCTGAGAGCCGATATCTGTGACGTTAGACCACCGCCAACGTTGTCTCTTCGTGACGTCAGAGTAAGCAAGCAAGGTCGGCATGGTGTTATGTTCTCGTGCACTTTATGAACTTGGACAGATCTAATCACAGCTCATCGACTGCTGAGTTGATTGGTCACTAAACATCGAAACATGGAGATTTAATTGCGATTGTTGAGCTCTTAAGGCTGGTTACCATTTGTACGACTCAATGATGTGTCAATATGACAAGTAAGACTTGTGTCCACACATTCCCGTTAATGGAAAAGCTTCGATCGATGCAGACGAAATGTGAAGTTGAACCTGCTGACAGAAGACGTAATTTAACGTTTGACCTTTTGTGTTACTCATGGCAGATTTGGAAGTTATAACACTCGGGCTGCTCAAACCTGGTACTAAAGTAGCCCATTTTAGTACTTTCACAAAATTATTGAAAAACATCATTTCAACGAACGTCTGAACAACCAAAATTTTGACCCCTGCCCACTTCAGATCAAATACGTGCAAAACTGGGTTTCCCACCTTTAATTTGGATTCGCTGTTTGTTTAAACAAATGATTGATTAATAAGAGGTACTTAGTTTTAAATTTCTATCGTTTTTCATTCTTCAATCAGAATCATTACAAAATGGTGCAAAGTTTCTTTTGGAAGTCAGTGTATATAGTTTTGAATTCATCATGCTAATATATATAAGTTGTTTTGATTGATATGTTTGCTAACTCATGTACATGTACATGTATTGAACTTTAAATTGACTACGTTAGCCAGATGTTGATGTAGCAATGAGGCATTTACGTGTTGAAACCCTTCAGCCTTATTTTAATAACAAAAAATTGTTCCCATAAATGTCTTTTACAAGACATATAACAACATGATATACAAACATATGATATATGATTATATAACAGAGATGGATACCCTTCAGCCTAGTCATGTGCGCCGGGACTAGTATTTTAAATCCTTGAGTGTTTTACATCTTGCCTACTGTTTTATTCATTCTCTTCGTGTTGTCTTTATTTAAGAATAACTAAAATAAATTTAGATAAGTTATTAAGCTTACTTTCGTGTCAAGATATTCCAAACCAACGCTTCTATATGATATTTCATTTGAATTAATTTTTTCTGATCCGTAAATATGAATGTATAAATTTAAGTATTTAGCACAGGAATGTCGTTAACATATCTATTTATGTATGTTGATGTATTTTGCTCAAATATCTTAAATACTTGAAGTATCATTTAGAAGCGAGAATATTTACATATGGTATATTTTAAAATGGTCGTACACAACAAAGTTTTCTTTTCAAGAAAGCTTATTCTTTAATCAACCTAGGGACCTTTTCAAGTACCGTATACTAAATACATTATTCCCAAGTTATTTCGGCAACACAAACGTCAAGTTGTGTAAGCCTTTGTGTCATCATTTGTGATGTCCGAGCGTCTCACGACAGATTGGTTGCAACAGGGGTACGGGATAGCTCAGTCGACAAGAGCGCTGGTCTCACGTTGCTGAGGTCCGGGATTCGAATCCAATCCAGGCCAAGGTGTAAAAACCTAGAGTTCACCTCTGTTATAACTCTATAAGTGTCACCTTCACTGTGCGTAAACCGATGACCGTAACTTTAGTTACGATCATCCCAACATGGCGGCAGGTCATACGCTTCGGAACTTTTCACGCGATATTCTAGTTGTTCAGCTACATTCAGATAAATTCAATAATGCGCTTAGACGCAGGTTGACGTGGAGACGAGGTTCTAAAAATATTACCTTTTGTAAATGCATATTAATGAAGATATTCAAGTTTGAAAAATCGGGCATGATGACGGTAACTGAAACATGATGATGACGATAACTGAAATGTTCGTTATGGCTAGGATGACGGTAGCTGAGCAATTCCGAGATCAGTTTGTGTAATTTTTAATAAGAACACTCGTTAAAGGACATACATTTTAGTAATTCAAAAGGTTGATGGTATATTTTTGTATAATATTTACAGGAGAAAGGGTTTGCTTATACTAGTGCCCATGAAGCCACATAACTTATTTCATTCATATGTACTTCACTCAACAACAACAAATGAACAATCTAAAAACGTCCCATTTACATAAAAAATTCTGGACGAAATTGCTGGCATATTTGTTTTGAAAACGATTCATTTCAGAAATAATCTGTAAAGTTACCGAATAACAAGAACATATTTCACTACGAACATTAAAATGTATAATTGACTTCTAAAAACGTCCCATTTACATAAAAAAATCTGGACGAAATTGCTGGCATATTTGTTTTGAAAACGATTCATTTCAGAAATAATCTGTAAAGTTACCGAATAACAAGAACATATTTCACTACGAACATTAAAATGTATAATTGAATTCACAAAACATTTAAAACAAAGAATATAGTTGTCAAAATATTATATTAATTATTCTATCTTAAATTTTTCACCCTGAATCAAATCAGAAACGATTTTGCAAAACCATAGTTTTACAAAAACTTGTATTTTCCGGCAAGCATCCACTGTCCTGGATTTTGTAGCCAGAGAATTAATAATCGCATTGTGATATGTAGTCTGGTTCACATGAAGACACTGAATAGAATAAAACCGGTCTCATTCACAAGATTTGAAGCAATACTTTACGTTTACAAAGTCTATGTTCAATGCGACTCTTAAATACGTCACAGAAAAGAAGGGTCGAATTACATTTGCACCCCGGGATACCGGAATAAACAAAATAGCTAGATGATTCATATACTAGTCTGATAGTAACCAATTAAGTAACGTTTTGTTAATTTCAAACTGCATAGCTTCCTGGTAGTAACCAGCTCATTGTATTTTACTGCACAAAGGAACTACACAGATATATTTTTTGAAGATTTCAATACTGAGACAAAAGCAGATATTATAAGTATATAGATACTAAGTATCGATATGCATTAACTAAGTATCGATACTAAGTATATATATTATAAGTATAAGTATAAAAACAAAATTATTGTGTTCTGTGAAATGGCTATTCCTAGCGGCTGATAATTAATGAAATTTCTATAACAACTATGAAACTTAAAGAAGAACGCTTTTTGAAAATTTAATATTTCATTTTTTTCACTGATAGTTGTAAGTTAATGCTTAATGTATGATGTTGATAGTGTCAAGATTCTTATTAGACAAACCAATCATCCATAGTCAGACAACGAATTATAAGGTTCACTTTGGGCCATTTTTGTGTGGACACCTTTAATTGATTTTGTGTGAGGAAAGGAATCGCACAAACCATATGCTGAACTTTATATCATATATTTGATTTATTATGGCCTTATTTAGTTTAAATATTACCCATTGCCTTTCAATTGGAATCATTTATTTAGTTTTCCGGGCTTCATCTTATATTATCCCTAAAAACGTGTTACTACCCCTTGAAATTATATGTTCATAAAAATACAAATATCCTTATGTTATAGTCATATTTCGTTTTAAGCCCAGGGCTTAAATTCGTTTTTCATGTTTCTCCATCAAAATAGGAATACGTAAAACCCGTAATTAGGCCCTGGGCTTAAATAAGTGCAACCATGTTTGGGTCGGGGTCATCTTAACTCTTGATATGGAGTTCTTATTGGTTTCCTTTATTTGTCAAAATATCAACACCTGCTAGTGATCAAATGGACTTCCATGGATTTCCTAAATTACTTGAAACATAATTTTCAGGAAGTATTCTTAATTTTCTTAACATTAATTTTCTAAAATTTAACAATCAACGGCTGTTAATATAGATCTACTTATCCCACACCTTCAAATAAACTCTAAAATCAAATTGAAACAAATCATAAGAATATAAAACCGCATCATGTTTAAATAAAATTCATTTGAATTAAAGATATTATACAGTGCTGGTAACAAAATGAAAACAGTGTATTATATAAATATTCATATACATTTTTAAAAAAAGACAGAGCCAAAGCTGAATCTCCTATATGGTTTGTATAAATAGATCTTAATTTATTGAGATTGCTTCTTAAGAAAATGAGCGACTCAGCAAGTTTTGAGTTTTTTGGTTTAGAATCGTACACGTGTGGGTGATACTGTTCTTTCTCCTAGTGAAGTTATTTTCAGCACACAATCGTCAATAACTCAAGATCGGTGGTGCTTTTAATCGAATTGTATGTTGTTTTCTGACACGTAAAACGTACCGCCCGAACGCACATGCCTTTGCGGAATGTCATTTGTTACGTGTGTGTTTAGCGTACTGCCCTAGGAAATTAACATCTTGGCTGATCGACAGCATGTTAGGGCTTTTTATAGGCACACTAGATTGATAGCTTGCTGTGAGAAGACGCGAGTCGTCTCCTGCCTGATAGATATTTTAGTCTTTACAGTAACACAATGAATTTATAGATTATACAGAGTTTTATATACACAAAGAACTTAATTAAGCACCCCCCCACTTTTTCAAACACAAAAACACTGCTAATGATAAACAAAACAAATGTTCAGGCAAACAATAAGGATGTTTTAAAAGAACGATCATCTAGCAGCGTGGAAACGAAAACTTCATACGGTTTACGATACACTGTCACTGAAAAACTGGCTTTACAAAAACTTGGTATTTTTTAGTCAAAATCCAAGTTACCTTAAAATTGAAAATGAAAGTCAATATTTTTTGCTGCAATGTGATTATTATCATTCTCTTGAGTGAATTGATGACTTTTAGTAAATAACCCCACAGCAAAAGTCAATCGTTAAAGCAGTATGAACCTTCAAAATCACAAAATTATCAAATATCGAATTTAAAGAAAACTGCAAAAAAAACATTAATTGGTCTCTGTCAAAGATAATGGCTTATCAAAAGGAAGGAGAAGTGTTTGATCAACGACTACAACTTAAGGAATCTCAAATTTACTCGCAAGGTTAAGGATTGTAGGCATTTTATAAATTTTTGATGAAAAAAGTACTGAAAATTCAATGTCTTGCTATCCTCTTATCATGCATGATAAAAAGGATTTTTGTGTATAAATGTCAACTAGGGATCAGAAGTTTGTTTTTTAATTCATAACATCCAAAGTTTAATGTGTAGTTTTCCCCCTATGACAATAGTTATATTTGGCAAAATTTCAGTAGTCTCACAGTTTTTCTCATATTTTCATTATTTTTGCATATTAGCGATTTTAGTTCAATTAAATAGTCAAAAACAAAGCAATTGTTATATCTGGAGTGGTCAATACATCAAATTAATCCAAATAGTCCAAGAGTCCCCAAATTCATTTTTCAAAATAGGGGGGTGCTTAATTAAGTTCTTTGTGTATATTATAGCTTTATTGAGCATTTACAGAACAGTTATGTAACATGTTGTGGATATTTTGTATATAGTATTGTAGATATGGGTATTGTATAAAATTGGGTTCCTTAAAATGCATTCTTCGTTTTTTTTAGGTCTTTCGTCGCCCCAAATGTCGAAAACTTAACCACTCATCCTTCAGACAAAGATGACATCTTTAGACTTTATTACTGAGACAGTGTCAAAATACACAAGACACAAGACACTCATTCAAATTGTTTTTGGCATAAACATGTAATAAATTTTGATATTGTATGTTATTGCTTCACTAAATAAATAGGTAATAAAACGGTTATATTACAAAAATGATTTTGAATAGTTTCACAGCTCTCTGATAATGTTTTTGAATGTTTGACATACACTAAACCCCAAAAGAAACTATCCATTTTTAGAATTCAAATATATTCTTAATTTACTTTAGCTAAATGTTAAGTTTTATGGAAACAGGTCGCCAAAATGTAACATTTCAGTTGTTTATCTCAGAAATTGATTAGGTAGGTGATTTTCATGACTTTTGTTGAAAACTGAGAAAACACGTTTTTCTTTGATCATTGTTTCGCACATTCATTATTGAAAGTGAGTTAGCAAGCGATCAATTCACATGTGAGCCAGTTCATATAAAACCAATTTTAAAATGCCTAGATTGACCCCAGAACAGCGCGGCAGGGCCTTGGGTATGAAGAACATGGGTGCTTCAAATGTTCTTATTGCAAGAACATTCGGCTGTCATCGACCCGAGAGTGAATTATAGGTTGATAGAACATGTCATTTCTATCCCACTGAATCTTCTTTGACAACTGAACTTTTTTTGTGTAAGGTAAAATCTACGAAAACTTTAAGATAAACGTGTGCATGTATGGGGCTTTTTAGCCACTAAAGTATTTCAATGACATTAGGTTTGCGAACAACTAATTAAGATATATATAATAAATAGTATTGTGTAAATGATACAAATGTTTTCCATGCTCATACTTCAAGACGTGTATTAAGTCGGGTGTCAACAATAATCCTAAAAGTAAAAAAAAAGTGAACCGTTATATAAATTTAGTGCTATCTTACTATTACTATTGTCTGACACATTGTTTTCTTTGTTATAAGATATAGTTTTAAATTAATGAGTTGGTGTTTAACGAGTTTTGAACAATATTTCAGTTATTAAACACATGTAAGTTGCCACCCAGCAGTGAGTAGATAGATCAGGGAGAGAGGGGTTGACAGGGAAAAGACGTAAAGTAAGGCATAGTTTTCTTTTACTTGCTCCTAATCTTTAATCTTTACGATTTTGCCGTTTTTCTTCCAAAATAGCGTCATCAATTATATATTTTGGTAGTGCCTTCTTTGTTATTGATCTTGAAATTCCACACATCTTAAAATAACCTGTGTATCGTCTACCTCATTGGTGAATAACAAACTGATAAATGATAACTTATGACCTTTCGAATTTCCTAAAAAGCAGTGTTAGGTAATTTGCATAGGTCGTAAATTCATTTGTAATGTTTGACTATTTGACAGAACTAGATTCTTTCTAATTTGCATATGTACATCGAATATGTGTGATATCAAATCAACAAGACTTGATCTAATGTTTTTATGTCAGTTCTGGTCTTCTCATTTGTGTCAGTATATTTATGGATACAAAATACACCGAATTTAATGAACATGAATCGTTTCATATAAGATTTAAAGTGAAACGTTTATGTAACGTAACTGTTCCAAAAATAGCATCTACAGCTTGCTGTTTGAATTTGCTCCGTTTACGGTGATTTCTTCGATAATGATAACATTAAAGTATTTACCTGGACGATTTTGGACCAACAAATTGATAGGAGCGATATAAAGCACAGTTATTTATGTTATAGTGCAAAGTTATATCAGTGACACTAAACGATTTGATTAGCATATTGATGTAATTTAAATCCTACTTTGCTCTTGTTCACTATCTGTCATTTTGGTTTGTTAATATATGTGAATCGATTTTGTACATACTTAGGAGAGGGTATTTTAAGTTGGACAACTTGTTCCCAATCCTTTTCATGTGAATAAAATATGTTTAAACTAAAGCACAGTTTGAGTTATTCATTCGGACATGACAGGAAATATTTGTTGTCGACATTTAGAAATAGTCGGAAATGTTCGTTTTTCGAGTTTTGAAGATTAGATATGAATACCCGTCACCAGCAACCCGAGTTACGGGGCAAAGTCGCTGATTGGCTGAGTCAAAGGATACTCTGACGGCTGTTATAACTGAGCCTGGTAAGATATACATGCGTAGCGTAGTGTAGCAAATAGATCGTATTTTGATAAGATTGTAGAATGTCTCTCTGACAAATGAACTTCAAAATTTACATATACATACAAATATATACATATAATAAATTGAAATAAAGTACTTTTATCTGAAAAAAGTACTTCTTTAATTGTGTATTTCATTGAAGTCCACGACTATTCAAATTCAAATCAGAGTTTTGCAGCTCTTTTGGAGAAGAAGGTGTAAGCCAATTTTGCCCAAAAAAATTCTTCTGCAGAGCGAACAAACAAATTGTTTGGTTGTAATTTGACCCAATCATGTAAATAACAAAAATCCGTTATTATCTTTTATCGTGATGTGTTTGTTTATAAAAAAAAGAGAAACAGAAGTAGGACGACAAAGCCTTGTCAAATTTCATTTCAAAGAATAATAATTACTCTCTGATCGAATAGTCTAGACAAATATAAAAGGATTACGGGTGCCATAGAATATCTCATTTGGAAACGTAATTCAAGACCTCGCTATATACTACACTTTTATTGTCTACTTTTGTCGTTGAGAGAGAAACTTGATGAGGCAGCATAATCTATATCAAGAAACATTTGATTTATTACCAGATAAATGCTATTTCACCTTGTAGAAGAATGTCATGAATACTTTAACAAACTTGCACAATACTTGAGACCGAAACCTTGATAAAAAAAACGGCACACGTTTTCTGCTACATGTTTCGCTATTTTCTCGTCAGGGAGAATGATTACATTGTCTATGACGTCACGTCATTATGATGTCACAATGCTGGAAATGTACAAGGAGCTAATGTAACGATTGAGCTCTACCTGAAATACTCAATTCTACGTCGAAAGTACAGTATCGTCTGATGTTTACTCTTTTTTATAAGAATAATCAACGAGCGTAATTTTTTAATGTTTTTCCTTTTCCCCCGTTTTTACGCCATCAAAGTTATCTTGGGTAACTGGATGCTCGGAATTACGGATTATCTGTCCCTCGTGAATCATTGTGTCAAAGTCCTCGCTCGCATCAAAGTTATCTTGGGTAACTCGATGCTCGGAATTCCGGATCATCTGTCCTGAGTGAACTATTGTGATCAACTCCGAGCTTCAGCGACACAATAATTCACTAGGGACAGATTATCCGTAATTCCAAGCATCGAGTTACCCAAGATAACTTTGATGCGTAAAAGCGGGGGGGGAAAGAGAAACATTAAAAAACTACGCTCGGTCGGTAAAGTACAAATTGTACTCATACTCCATTCATAATTTTGCTAACTACTTCACTTCAGGATGGGCGGCTCTTGTTTACAAGTCTTTTCAACAGTGTGGAGTTTTAACAGAAATATCTAAAAGTGCAAATAGAACTCTCTCTGTACTCATTACAAAATATCATCAATGTGGAGGTATGGCTTACGATGTTTTTACCAAGCTATTTGAAACTACTGTTGAACCTGTTCTTATGTATGGAGCACCTTTCTGGGGACTTTCATCACAACGACTTATTAATAAGATACAAAATAGAGCTTGCAGCGTTTTCCTAGGAGTCCAACAGAATACTTCGGATGTGCTGTGCAAGGGGAAATGGGATGGATATCATGCTTAACGAAACAAAGGATAGCCGCAGTTCGTGCTTACATCAAACTTAACAGAACTGACAGCTCAAGATTGCCTAAGCAACTATTTGACTGGTCTAAACGGCGGAAAAAGTCATTTGTATGTACTGTTAAAAAGATGTGCACGCGGACAAATATTTTTCATCTACTCCATGCTCCTGGGTCAGTTACTAACGTGATGTATGCTCTAAAGAAGAAACTAAGACAGCAGGATGAGACAGAATGGTTTACAGAATTATGGAATGACAAGAATACAGAAAATGGAAAAACACTAAGAACGTAAAACCAGAAACCTATATTAGATGTATTACCTCTCGACAAAAACGAAAGACATTAAGTCGATTTAGATGTGGCTCCCTATACCTCCGCATATTGAAACTGGACGTTTTTGTAAACCCCCTACACCTATTCACTTGAGAACCTGCCCCTTTTGCGGAAGTGTTGAAAACGAAGTACATTTCTTGTGTGAATGTGATTTTTATAATGATTTATCATATGAGTTATTTAACTTAGTTCTTTATTTAAAAGATAGACCCATGAATGATGTTAATTACTTATTAGTTAATATTTTAAAAAATGAGCATTCATAACCCTGAGTTTATCAAAGTACTAGCTAATTGCATAACAAAAATGTTTTATAGACGTACTCTATTTACAAATGGGTAATCTTCAGCTTTTTATAATCACCTTTTTAAGTTTTTTTAGTTTTTTTAAAGTTTTTTTTTATTAAGTTTTATTTTTTTATTCTAGCATATTTTATTCATATTTAGCGTATATGTATGTATTGCTTCCTTTTATTTCATTCTGTTTACTCTTTAAAAACATTTTGTTTTTATTTATTTACTCATATATATTTGGTAATATAATTTTGTTATAATTTTTCACGCCTCAATCAACAATGTATTGTTATTATTTATGATATATAAAATGCTATATTGCCAGTGTCTCATAAGCCAATTTATGGCTGGATGTCAGTTTTTACTCGTGTATATTTGTTATGTATATATATTTTTGTAACTGACCTGTGACACTTTAATAAAATATTTCTAACTGTCAGTCTGTCTGTAATTCTAAAATCTATTTTTAGCTACATGAGGTGCTTGGATTATTATGTCAACCTCTCACAGGTTGACATTGCTTGACCTCAATGCTGTCATGTGACCAAATGGGCTAATCAGAAAGACAGATATAATCCATTCATATAATAAGTGCGAATGTATACTATCGCGGCTTGGTAAGACGATCCCTGATTGGGCAATTCGATAGATCGGCTACCGCGACCAGCTACTACGTGACTCAGGAGTATTATTGAGGCTAGGTTTGCTTAGACTGTCATCCATGTAGAATCATGTTCTCATTCATGAACAAATACAAAATTCAACAACAAAAATGCCACTACATGTACTTAAATATAATTCAAAGCTGGTTTTTCTATTAGTTATATCAGGACTCATTTTGAGGGATTTAAATCAGTCAGAATACAACTAATAAAATCACTGATATTGTCATGTTACCATTTAAACGGCATAAAATATTATTTTGATGAAAATGTTTCTAACAAAAAGGCGAAGCAAGGGATCACAGTTGACTCGTGTATGAAGGTTGACGAAGCTAGCATGTATGGTTTAGGATACATATACCCTTGTCACAAATACATAAAAACTGTTTATGTCATGTTAATTGTTTCCATGGAAACCACACAAACACAAACACAAGATCCAAAACTCCTTTTGAACGTAAATGTAATGAACTGTATTGATGTGCCGGCCAACGTCACATTATGTTTTAGACACTTCAATGACCGACCGTCGCAATGCAGGAAGAACTTCGTTAAAAAGACTTCATTGCCTTTCAAATTCATTTCTAGAAAAATGCCCTTCAAGAATTGCTCATTAACTACTTTCCCTTAACTCCTGTCATATCAGACTTAAAACAGTAGTATTACAAACTATGACACACCAACGGCTTGACAAATACCTTCAATTCAAAAGAAATAATTGAAAGGTTTGTGTCTCGAGTCTTGTCATCGATTGATATATTCGTTACAGCCGATATATTGAGAAAGAGGCCTATCGCTGACCATTTCTTCGTCTTGGCGGAGAGTTGAGACCAACATATATGTCTCTTCATCCCTCTCAATTCACGCATTCTTCTGGTTTAGGGGGTATATTCATCTCTTAATAGAAAGGCGACAGGTTTGTGCATCCACAGAACGACCTGCAAAGAGTTCAGATTGTGGTTATTATCCCCTGCCGCGCATTCAGCGCTAAGCGGGGGATATAGTATTGGGCAGCGTCCGTACGTACGAAATCGTATAACTTGAAAACAGTTATCTAGACTTTTTTAATTTGATTTACACTTATCCATCAATTTACCTGTGTAAAACCGTACGTGACTTAACTAATGTGTGAAGACGAAATAAAAGTAAGTTACTTCCTTACAACTTAGACTACTGTATATTTATTTACACTTTGCAAAGGTGTCTGTGTGTAGAGAAGGCTCAAGTTACAACATAAGAGGACATTCGGCTATTTGAAAAGACCATACATATAATATTTCTAATGATGAGTCAATTAATTTTTAAAATCATCACAACCCATTTGCGATTTTACATTTAAAGACAAAGATTATCTTCTTGCTAAATGGCATATCTTTTAATTTCTTCATATGAATGTATTTATGTATTGATATTAAATTGCGATTCAACATCTACGTGAAGACGAGCACATCTAATGTAATGGTATATGGAGGATGCGGCAGATACCCTCTCGTCATTTCTTCCCAAATCAGAGTTATTGCATGGTGCCCCAAAGGGCACCAAGTATTATGATTTGATTCTCCTAAAACTTTTCTGAATTCTCTCTATATTACTCTTGATATTTTCAAGGGGAAGCTGCGCCAATCACATGCGTTGTATCCAAATCAAAAGACCAATGAACACAGCTGTAGCAAAAAAATGCATTACGTCACCATGTGGGTAGTACAAAATATTTGGCACATTAAACTGTGGAATATGATTTCGCATTAAATAACATGTTAAGCAGAATCCACTTTTTTATAACCCACGCGATTTAATTTCACGATGGGCTCGCCTGGCGATTTAAAAGTAATGTTTTTGTAAGAACGATGGTGACATCGAAAAAAGACTTATGTTAACTAATAGGTAGATCACTTACGACCACGTGACAAGTCATAATTAACGATTTCACTAAATGTTTACGTTGAAAACATGTATTTATTATCAGAGCTACTGAAATTGACTCGTGCTATATTTAGAATATGACCCACATCGCTGGTTCCATACGGTTACTATAAGGCCGCGGCTTAGCTCAGCGGAGCTGGGTTGAAATCCCGTCAGATCATCGGAAAGTATTTTGTTTATTATCTGTAATGCTACAGTAAATAATTAACCAGCATGGATATGGTTTTGGCAGTACGTTTTGCACAATTTCCTGTCATTGTCAACGCTACATGACAACCCATGCAGTGCTTTTACTTCAAGTAACAACATCACAATGCCATAACATCATAAACTGTCACTGTCACTGTCACATCACTGTCTTGAAAATCTAGTGTTGTTGTGTTCAGAGATTTAAATTTTTTCTCTGAGATCTTTTTCTCTGAGTGAATTTGAATAATAAATAGAATATCACCCTCGTGTGTTTTGATTTGAAATATACAAACAATCGTTGATGAATGTAAAAAATATTCATAACTTTCAGCAATTCGTGTTGATAGAAATTAATTTTGTGAAATTAACTTTGAGTAATACTCGTGTTAATATTACTGCTGTTATCCAGTGTTGTATATATTATCACCCAAATTGTTCGACAAATCACAATCTCCTTCATCTGCCTATGTGGCACCAAGCATGCCTTTTTAAAGGCTTTTCTTGTTAGATATTGGATAAGATTATTAAATATGCCTTCATATCATTTGCCAAAAATGTGTTTTGACATGATGCTACTATATGACACAGCTAGCAAGAATAGTTGGGTTTCCAATGTTAAAAACTACCATTTTCCACTGGATTTAATCTATGGTATGAACAAAAAAAATGGAAATTATGTCATTGTTCCGAAATACATTTATGCAAAGACTATAAATGATATCTACCAACAACATTGCTTTTGAACACTTTCTTCTTCAAAATGCAATTACTACATAATTTTCAAAACTCACATTTATGAACGTTATGTGTTAATGTAAGAAAATTTAGAATATCGTTATCTCGTTTTCGATGTTCTTTTCAAGACCTGTTAATTGAAAAGGGAAGATTTATGAATATCAAAAGAGAGGACAGAATATGTACATTTTGAAATAGTAACATTGTAGAAGACGAATATCATTTTCTTGTGTGTCCAGCTTATGAAGATTAACATAGAAAATACATCTAAGAATACTATTTTGTCCATTCAACAGTTGTTAAATTTCCACAATTACTGAATTATCTAAATGAACAGTTATCTAATTATGAATTATCTAATATTGCAGTTTATATTCGCAAAGCAATGCTGTTAAGAAAGTTGTATATATGCAGTGTACTATAGGCCTGTGGCCTTTTCAGTACTGAAATAAAGATTGACTGATTGATTCTACATCTCAAAATGAAACACATTCTCTCCCCGCAGAGGCAGATCAAGTCATGTTGATTTAGCCTCTGTTCTATTACGCCGACTTTGTGGGATAGCATTGGAGATGCCTAATTGGAGGCAATCAAAGTTAGTTGTGCAATCAGCGACGATAAAAACGATAGAGATTTAAAACAAAGTACCTCTTATTAATCAATCATTTGATTAAACAACCAGCGAATCCAAATTAAAGGTGGGAAACCGAGTTTTGCACTTATTTGATCTTTAGTGGGCAGGGGTCAAAATTTTGGTTGTTCAGACGTTCGTTGAAATGATGTTTTCACAATAATTTCGTTAAAGTACTAAAATGTGGTACTTTAGTACCAGGTTTGAGCAGCCCGAGTGTTATAACTTCCAAATCTGCCAAAAGTAACCAAAAAGGACAAACGTTAAATTATGTATGCTGTCAGCAGGTTCAACATTGCATTTTGTCTGCATCGAAGCTTTTCCATAAATGGGAATGTGTGGACACAAGTCTTACTTGTCATATTGACACATATTTGAGTCGTACAAATGGTAACCAACCTTAAGAGCTAAACAATCGCAATTAAATCATGTTATTGCATGACAATTCTGATGAATGAAATTGCTATGTGTCGATGTTTAGTGACCAATAGCTGTCAACTAAGCAGTCGATGAGCTGTGATTAGATCTGTCCAAGTTCATAAAGTGCACGAGAACAACATGCCGACCTTTGATGTTTGCTATCTCTGACTTCACTAAGAGACAACGTTGGCGGTGGTCTAACGTCACAGATATCGGCTCTCATGCAGTGAAAAAAACAACTGTTTTTTGTGTTTCAGGGTTGTCAGCAATCCTCACAACATTTCTGTATAGCCGGATCAAGTTACCATTAGAAATGAAGGAACACTACCGATTCTTGTAAAAAGGGCTGTTTTGGATCAATTTTGTAATTTTCAGAGGGGATTTGCGATCTTTTTGCTTTACCGTTTACTGCTTTTAATGTGTTTTTTTCACTTTTGGAGTGACAAAAATTCATTATGGACAGTTATCAAACTTTTATTGTCACGTGACTTGGTTTCAACAGAAACGTCACGTGATTATGACATTTTTGCCATTTCTGCAAAAATGCATGAATATTGCTCAATTAAAAGTTTTCAACTTGAAAGTGTGGGTTTCAACTATTTCATTGCCACCTTAAATGAAAATTTAAATATGAGATCGTTTTCGCAGTTCAGTTTTAAAATTGCAAAGTTTCTTTTGGTATTCAGTTTAGATAATGTGTACTTTCACCAGCATATGATTGGTTGTGCTGGTGAGTTGGTATTTGACACGGTCAAAGCGGTCTAGGCCTGTGTTACTCACGAAAATTGAACAACATTTTTGTTCGATAGCCGGTATTGTTAGCTGCATACCGTTATATTTTTTGGTGTAAACGCACGATGAAAACAACTTGAAATGCTTCGATTACCAAGCTATTTCTAAAATACGAATGCGTGATAAGTTTACCGTGACGGATTTTGTTTACGATTTGTTAAACGATAAAAAAACACAACCTTCAAAAAACTCCCGATGACGCTATCAATGGCAAGCGACCATTTTAGGACTCGCATGCATGACATGCATGGAGTTTTGAGAAAATAGTTCGTGTTTTGACCTAATTTGTATCTTTATCAGATTTTGAGCAAATCGTATACCAAGTTTATAAGATAGCTTTATTGCATCGATAACACACTCCATTATATGATAAATTGCAATTATCTATTAACCATTTAACCATGGACTTTAATTTGTTCATCTGAGGCTGCAGCCAACTTCAATACTTAGCATTCCAAGCAAGCAGTATTTCGATTGACTAATCAGACCCAGGTCGACTACTTGGTTCTATCTTTATATGCCAACTGTTACTACATGTATTCGACCATCAGATCCACTCTGGATGAGCAATCAAATTCGATCACTGATAAGCACACGTAATAGACATCGTAAACACGCTATGTTGAAAACATCAGTTAACTGTTGGACAACACAGTAGAAATAAAGTTATCTCAGCAATCAGATTAGCAAAAAGTGAATATGTAAATAAACTAGACGCAATGATTAATCAATCCACTTCTGACAAAAATTGCGTACCATCTTTTCTATATCAAAATTTTAAAAGATACATGTATTACAAGTATTTCAGTTGCATATCAGTAAAAAAAAATGTTTTTCAAATTATTATTATTTCTTGAGAATATTGTTAGTGGATGAATCATATGCCTAAATAATATCATATGGTATCATAATATAGTATTATCGTATTCATTATACCCCCGCCTTACAGCGTAAGCGGGGGTATATAGCGTTCATTCTTTCCGTCTGTCCGTCCGTCTGTCCGTCCGTCCCAACACTTTGTGCGGAGCAGATCTCCAAAACTATGCATGCTAGCTTCATCAAACTTCAAATCTTTTATTTCGATACTATAAGGCCACGGGCCCTTGAGTACAAAAACACCTCAACGGTGCAGACATGACAAATATTGAAAAATGTATGCTACATAAAAAACTTAATATGACAATATTGTTTTCCTAGCTTCAAATGCATAAAAGAGATATTTAGCAGTATTCAATGACATTTGTGAATTTGTGGACGACATTAAACTATTAAATTTTACGGTATTTGGATAAAGATAGAACCGAGACAACACATATTTTCTTCTTAAATGAATGTAGGCTGGACAGATAAGTAAAAAATGATATTCATTTTCAATTAAATTAAGGTTACACATTTTACATTGTCTTTGTTCCCGGGGAATCTTAAAAAATCTACCTCTTTCAATTTCTAAACTATGGGAACTTAACCGAAATCGTGATAAACAAGATCTAAATTTAATTACATTAATCTCACTTAAGTATGTTTCACATGAAATTGTTGCCTTAAAATTACTGTAAGTATACATTTTCGGACTCTCGGATAAAGAACTGTGTAAAACTTGTAAAAAATTATCTTTCAGTCGTTGAAAAAAAACCTTAACAAGAACATTTTTATCACCGTATGTATGTGAAAACCAGACATCACCAAAACCTAATTTGAATATAACATTTCTAATTTTAGTAACCCAATTTACATGACCTTGTTCATCATATAAACACATCATATCATAACATTTTCGAGGCAAACGATATTCAGGCATAATGATAAGATTTAACCAATATTTGATACATTTTAAAACAGCAGATAATTGAATAGGATATCTCCCACACTCAGCTAAAACTCCATTATTTGATGTTGATAACTTAACGTTCAAAAAACGTTTACAAGCATAAACATGTACTTTTTCAAGTTGTTCCATATCGGTTAGACCCCAAATTTCAGCCCCATATAGGAGAATTGGTGTTATCTTTGTATCAAATAATTTGAAGTACAAGTTAGGAGAGTGTGGTTTCAATGAATGTATACTACTAAGAAGTAATGGTAACATTTTACGAGCTTGAATAGAAATATTGTCAAAAGCTTTCGACCACTGCAGTCTATTAGTGAAGTATAAACCAAGATAACAGTACCCTGACACTATTTCAATACGTTTACCGTTATAAAACCACTTTTCAAAACGAGACAAACAACCTCCATTCTTGAACACAACAACTTTTGTTTTTTCCATATTGACTGACAATTTCCATTCCAAACAATACCAAACTTCATACACATGTCAACCATGATCCCTAGTTGTTCCTTTTGAGGGTTAGAACTATTTCTGAATTTTCATTTTTGCGGTTTCCATGGAAACGTGACTAAAAGTGACTCTTTGAGGAAGTCCTTTGTCCGGAGCATTTCTCCCAAACTATATATGCTAGCTTCACCAAACTTCATACACTTATCAACCATGATCCCTAGATGTGCCTTTTGAGGGTAAGACCATCACATTATTTTTATTTGTTGTGGTTTCCATGGAAACATGACTAAACACTGACTCTATGACCAAGTCTTTTGTCCGGATCATATCTCCCAAACTATTCATGCTAGCTTCACCAAACTTCATACACTTATCAACCATGATCCCTAGTTGTTCCTTTTGAGGGTTAGAACTATTTCTGAATTTTCATTTTTGCGGTTTCCATGGAAACGTGACTAAAAGTGACTCTTTGAGGAAGTCCTTTGTCCGGAGCATTTCTCCCAAACTATATATGCTAGCTTCACCAAACTTCATACACTTATCAACCATGATCCCTAGATGTGCCTTTTGAGGGTAAGACCATCACATTATTTTTATTTGTTGTGGTTTCCATGGAAACATGACTAAACACTGACTCTATGACCAAGTCTTTTGTCCGGATCATATCTCCCAAACTATTCATGCTAGCTTCACCAAACTTCATACACTTATCAACCATGATCCCTAGATGTGCCTTTTGAGGGTTAGACCAACAAATTATTTTTATTTTTTGCGGTTTTCCATGGAAACATGACTAAAACAGTGACTCTATGACCATGTCTTTTGCCCGGAGCATATCTCAAAAACTATACATGCTAGGTTCACCAAACTTCATAAACTTAACAACCAAGATCCCTACATGTACCTTTTGAAGGTAACACCAACAAATTATTAATTTTTTGTGCGGTTTCCATGGAAACAAGCCTTAAACAGTGACTATATGACCAAGTCCTTATCCAGAGCATATCTCCTAAACTTAAAACTATACATGCTAGCTTCACTAAATTTCATACACTTATGACCCATTATCCATAGATGTGCCTTTTGAAGGTTAGACCAACAAATTATTTTCATTTTTTGCAGTTTCCATGGATATATGACTAAAAAGTGATTCCATGATAAATTACTATGTCCTGAACATATTTCCTGAAATATACAACTCAGCTTCACCAAATTTGCTACATATGTCAATCGTGATTGCTGGATATGCCTTGTGAGAGATAAACAATATACATGTATATATGAATTTTCTTCTCTGTGGTTTCTTTGGAAAACATAACTTATAAAGTGACTCAACAAAAATAATTTTGTCCTCAGTGCATCTCGTAGAAATTCATGATAACTACCTCAAATTTGAAACAAAGATCAACCATTATCCCTAGGTGTACACTTTTAATTGTAAAACCTGTTAATGAATTTGGTATTGGGGTTTCAGTGGAAAGAAGACTTACACAATGACTTACTGTATACTCAACTATCATACAACTTTAACCAATATTAATCAGTTTTACTATTTGAAATTCTTTGAACAAAGTGGGAAGCGGGGGTATGTGAGCTTTGCTCGCTTCTTCACTTGTTTTATAAGTAATGCCTTTCGCGTTATTCCAGAGTTTGTCGCGACGAAAACGTTGTCGATAACAAACAGATTTTACATATAAAGTTCATATTTTACATACTTTTGAGTTACATTTTGGAAATGTTCAGGTTAAAAATTTCAATTTGAGATTTTGAAAAAAAAGTCCAATGGAATGTTTAATTAATTAATTTAGAGAGTCTTCAGAGGGTACAAAACTCGGCTGCCAGAATCGTGACACAGACCCGCAAGTGTGACCCCATCACTTCAACCCTGATTAACCTCCATTGGCTCCCTGTAACTCAACGGATCACCTTCAAAATCCTTTGCTTTGCCCACAGATGTCTCTCCTCAACTGCTCCCCCTTACCTCTCCGACGTCATCACTCCGTATCTTCCAACACGAACTCTGCGTTCTGAGGCAAAGAACCTACTTACGGTGCCTAAGGTCCGCACTGTCTCCTACGACAAGAGATCCTTCGCCTACTCTGCAGCCACCGCCTGGAATAATCTCCCACAGCATCTTAGAGATTGTGATGATTTCTCAACAAAGACTCAAGACTCACCTTTTTCGTCTTGCTTATGACCAATAACTCAGTCTTTCTGTTCTAAGCGCTTTGAGCACGGAACATTTCTCATGGATACATGCGCTATATACGGAGACTTTTTTTTTCCAATAACGCAAGTTTTTTTTCCAATGGAATTTTTTTTAAATTGAAATATTTTTCAAAATTTTGACAATTTAATGCATTTTGAGTTAAATGGTAAATTGATGAAAGGTTCTTCATAAATATAAACTTTGGAAAGACTGTAACTTTGAAATGATATATTGTTTTAGATAATATATTGATTTTGACTTTTATTAGTTTTGTTTAAATGTTGACTTTGAAAAAAATGATTTGATAAAACGTTGACTTTGAAAAGTAATAATTTGGTAAAATGTTGAATTTGAAAAGAAATAATTAAGTGAAATGATGACTTTGAAGGGGAACAATTAGTGAAATGATGACTTGAAAACTAATAAGTTTGGTAAAATGATGACTTTAGATAGATATAATTTTATGAAATGTTGACTTTGACAAGAAATAGTTGATGAAATGTTTACTTTGAAAAGCAATAAGTTGGTGAAATGATGATTTTGAAGAGAAATAATAGTGAAATGATGACTTTGAAAACTAATAAGTTTAGTGAACTGTTGACTTTGGAAAGTAACAATTGGTGAAATGTTGACTTTGAAAAGTAATAATTTGATGAAATGTTGACTTTGAAAGGATAAAATTTGATAAAATGTTGACTTTGAAAAGAACTACTTGTTGAAATGATGACTTTGAAAAGAAATGATTTGATGAAATGTAGACTTTGAAAAGAAATAATTTGATGAAATGTTGACTTTGAAGATAAATAACTGGTGAAATGTTGACTTTAAAGAGAAATAATTGCTGAAATATTGACTTTGCAAAGTAATAATGGTGAAATGTTGACTTTGAAAAGTAATAATGGTGAACTGTAAACTTTGAAAAGTAATAATGGTGAAATGTAAACTTTGAAAAGTAATAATTTGATCAAATGTTGACTTTGAAACGAAATAATTTGTGAAATGATGACTTTGAAAAGTGATTATTTCATGAAATGTTGTCTTTGGAAAATAGTAATTTAATGAAATGTTGATTTTGAAGATAAATGATTTGGTGAAATGTTGACTTTGAAGATAAATAATTGGTGAAATGTTGACTTTAAAGAGAAATAATTGCTGAAATGTTGACTTTGAAAAGTGATAATTTGATGAAATGTTGATTTTGAAAAGAAATAATTTGTGAAAATTTTGACTTTGAAAAGAAATAATTTGATGAAATGTTAATTTTCAAGAGAAATAATTGGTGAAATGTTGATTTTGAAAAGAAATAATTTGTGAAATGTTTTCTTTGTAAAGTAATAAGTTGATGAAATGTTGACTTTAAAAAGTGACAATTTGATGAATGTTGACTTCGTAAAGTAATAATTTGATGAAATGATGACTTTGAAAAGTAATAATTTAATGAAATGTTGACTTTGAAAAGAAATAATTTGATGAAATGTTGACTTTGAAGATAAATAATTGCTGAAATGTTGACTTTGAAAAGTGATAATTTGATGAAATGTTGACTTTGAAAAGAAATAATTTGTGAAATGAGGACTTTGAAAAGAAATGATTTGATGAAATGTTGACTATGAAATTAATACTTTGATGAAATATTGACTTTGAAAAGTCATAAATTGATGAAATGTTGACTTTGTAAAGTAATAATTTGATGAAATGAAGACTTTTAAAAGAAATGATTTGATGAAATGTTGACTTTGAAAATAATTTGCTATGGTGAAAACATGAATTTAAATAATAATATCACCATCATAATGCATGACCTTTGATGTAGGTAAATGGTAACTTTGAAAGATGCAATGATATGTTAATGTTTTGAATTTTAAGACTCTGTGAATGCAAAAAGTTCCTTTCATGTAATAAAGTGTTATCTTATCTCATAAAAAGAATTAATACTGTTTTGAGGAATTTAAACGACTTGCTGGAAATAAGCTTAGTGGTAGCTTAACGAATACATTTGTTGAAAAACTCATTGGTCAAGGTGTTGGTTGTATATTGAGTGACAATGCCGTTAATAATCAGCTTTGGGAGATATTGAATTCTAAAATGCATGGTGTTGGTGAATGCTGATTTTGAATGTAGATTTTGTTAAACATTTTTGAGAAATTATGATATATTTTAGAAATGTTTAATTTGAAAATCAAGACTATTTTTAAAAAGTGTGTAATACAAAAAAACAACATGATTGCTTACATATGACAATAGTTTTCAATCGTAAAGACAGACAGACAGACAGAATTGTTTATTTACATCTCACTGGCACAAATATAAATACATAAAATAATGCGATGTATAAAAGCGACCAATCGCCAAGCGATTTATGAGAGATGATAAAACATTTAAAAAGAATAGTGGTATCTTCACTGTTCGTTGGTGGTGATAACTAATTTAGTCCAGCAGATATGTGAATAATTTATATACAATTGTGCCTTTAATGATACAAGCATGAAATTTGGTACACAGTTAGGGGGTACCCTTAGAGTGAAATTTGGATATAGGGACATTCCAGATTCCCTCTAAGATTAAATTGGCGGCAAAAAACTAATGAATGAAATTAGTTAATGAATTATACCAACCAGTTCAAATCCTTATCACGTGTGTTTGGTTTAAAGTAAAATTTAGGTATTATGTAATTACTTGTTGTGCATATGCTATCAGTCTAAGTAAACCTAGCCTCAATAATACTCGTTTCACTTAACTATTGAGTCTAGCAAGATGTAGTAGACGGTCGCGTCAGCCGATCTTTGGAATTGAGGGATTCAGGGATCTTCTTACCAAGTCGCAATAGTCATAGGTCAGCGAAAGGTTGGCTGACGCGACCTGCTACACCATCTTGCTAGACTCAATATCGGAGTGAAGCGAGTATCATTGAAGCTAGGTTTACTTAAACTGATATGCTTTGCAATTATTTCATACTTAGCTAAAAAAAAGCATCTGCAGTGGGTAAAAAAAGATTTTTAAATTGCTATTGCAGAATTCGGCCCGCCGATTATATATCTGACTCCACAGGACTTCAGTCTTTGCTTGTTGATAAAACATTTGTTCAAAAACTCTCTTAACAATTATCAGTTTCAGAAACAGAAGAGGTTATGTCTTGTTCCGCTGATTTCCAGCAAAATATAGGTTCTGAATAGGCGGAGATATAAAATGGGCTCCAGCTCTCTACCATTAGTTCGGATCCGTGGCGAGAGGCCTCGCGCAGGTTATGTTGAGTCCAGGATGGATCTCAACAGTGATCACCAACCTCGGCAGGGACGGTTTGTTTTGGGACGGTCCGATCTCCTTGTGTAGATCGGTAGGAACCTGCGATATGCCTTAGGTTCCGTAGGTAAGCTTTTCATCTGAGCCATTCAAGAAGCCCTCTGCCAGGGACACGAGCAGTTCAACAGCAGGACTTGACCAACAGGCTGGCAGGAGGAGCGAAGATCGGGTTTGTTCACTCACAAGAAGAGAAGAGGGGTACGTTAGAGGCAGGAGGCGTGTCCTTTCGTATCGGGGTTCTTGGTGTATTGGCATCAGCTGGGACTGGATCCTTTTGTGTGTCACTTTCTGAAGCGGGGCTTCCAGATACCAGTTTCGTCTCTGTCCACCTCTCACCTGCGACTCAACGGAGCATCTCGGGCGGCAGACAGGCTCAACGTTACGTTTGAACAGATTGATATTCTTATATCCAAGGGGGCAGTGGAAGAAATCCTGGTCCCAAACCTCAAGTCGGGGTTCTACTCCCCTATGTTCGTTCCACCCAAGAGAGACAGGAGAAAATAGCAGCTGATTAACAACATGTTGAAGTTAACCACTCTTTCCTCGTACTGCCGCCATATCTTTGTCACTTGTTTTTGTCATCAGTCATGCGGTTGCTGGAGCCCTAAAAATGGAGAACACATACTTGCACATTCCCATTTCCGAGACCACCGCAAGCACCTCAGTTTCGTTCTGGCGAAGCGCCATTCCCAGTGCTCCCATTTGGAATATCATTCGCTTTGTGGATTTTCACCAGGGTGACTCAACAATAGTGAACTTTCTTTTCGCTCACAATGTCACAGTTCGTGGACGGCGGGTTCGATACCCATCGCTGATTGCTCTAGGGTTGGAGTTGTTGATTAATCTGTCCAAGTCAGACCTTAAGCCAACCACCTCGCTCACCTTCCTGGGCACTATTCTGGACGCTGCTCAGCCCCCAGCTAACGCATGGAGCGAATAGATTTCTTGCTCGACTAGGTCCAATAGATCATCGGGTTGCTCACCTAAGTGCAGGACTTAACTAGGAGGGGTTGGCTGCAGTTTAGATCATTTCAGGTCTTCCTAAACGTGCACGTCAGGGAAAAGGTGTCCAGACATGTGTTCCTGCTTAGCCATGACCTCATGGAGGAGGCAAACGTCTTCAGAGGTGTCCTGCTCCACCCATTAAAGGTGATGGGAAGCAGTAGGTGTCTGGTCTCAGATTCAGTGGGATCTGGTAATTGTCCCTGAGCACTTACGTTCGGATGTCTGCAAGCCCTTATTAGAGATGGTCATCCAATGCCTGAAAGTAAAGACAATTTATTCGTGGCAATTATTTCGGCTGCCAGAATTTCGGAGTTGCATGCTTTGCAGGCTGATTTGCTTCGCTTTGAAGTGAGGGATGAGGGAAGAATCACTTGCACCAGACCTCGTGTGTAAGATCCAGGGGCCGGATGATTGAGGCAGGGTGTTTCACATTCACGCCCTTGCATGATCGGCATTCCCCACGGACGAAGAGTGCAGTTTCTCTCTCCTGTTCCAGCTCTTCGTATCTACTCGGAACGCACACATTCCTTCTGGCAGGGGAGTAGGAGGCCTTCCTCATTTGTAGCGGAGTACAACGGAGACAGACAGTGTCTTCAGTGTCTATCAGTGGTCTGCTATCCCCGAGGCTTACAAAGCCGTGGGTTGACCGCGACCAGCTCTTTCAAACTTTTACGAGATCCGTGCAGTCTCTGCCACCATAGCATTTCACATCAATATTGCTGTGGCGGACATTGGTCGGGCTGTTTTTGGAAGTCATACATGCTCTTTGCCAACCACTACCCTCGAGACGTTTCTACGGAAGACGGTCATTGCAAGGATGGTGACTCAGGTATTCGCTTAACAATGCACTTCAGGTCTTGCTGCCCGAGATTGATTGCAGCTCACCGTTAGATCGCATTCACCTGTTGTTGTTTTTAACTTTGTATCGCTTTTTCCATTGTGTTGGTTATCTTTCTTTCTGGTTCGGGGCTTGTTACATCGTTTTAATGGGGGCCCGGACCTCCCTACCATAAGTTTGACTGTTGAGATGGTTACCTTCCTGCTTGGGTCTCGCAGCCCTTTACCGCTGTTGTAATCTGGGTTACAGTGAGTCAGTAAACGTCATTATTTATATTTTCCGTTGACAACTCACCAATCCTTCATTCCTACCCTTGCCTCCCCTCCTGCGAGTAGGATGGCTCTGGTGACCGTTCTCTGAGGCTTGGTTACATGACCAAAGCCAGCACAGGGACAGATAACTCCCGTCTTCTTTGATCTGTGTAATCTTGTTGAGAGATAATTAAAATTTCAAAAATCTTGATATTTAGTGAAACATAAAGACCAAATAATGTTTTGGAGTCTTTTCACTTAATTATCATCATAAACACAAAATTCCTTGGTGTTCTTCTCCAAGTACTATGACCTAGAGAATGTTATCTTACTACCAGAAAGCCGCCATTTTTAAATGGCCGCCATTTTTGTTTTGGGAATAAATTTAAATGTCCCTATATCTCAAAATCTTCATAAATGAATGCTCTATCAGTATACCAAGTTTCATGCTTGTATCACAAAAAGCACAAATTCCCCACATATCTGCTGGACTAATTAGTCAAGATGTTGATTGTGTATTGAGTGGCAATGCCGTTAAACCATGGTCATGCTTCACGGTTCACCGCCTGTACCACTAAATCAATTCAGCACTGCTCATCTCCGAGACAATTCAAGTGTGGGTAACGAACGGAGGCGGTCTCGTTCAACTTCAAATTCACTTTATTCTAAAAACAACCACTATTTGTGTTATAAGAGTACAAAGAATTATAATTATGATGAAAAAGCAGTCAAAATGGCGATGGCCTCAAACAAATTACGCGGGATAATTTCGTTCCTTAAAGGGGCAGTAGCACGTTTTTTGATAATTTTATATTTTAAAATTTTCACTGATAATTGTAAGTTAATCTTAAATGTATTATTTTGACAAAAATTTCATTACACAAGTCAATTATCCATCGTCAGAAGACAAAGTATGAAGATTCACACAAAATCCATTGGCGGCCATTTTTTGTGAACACCTTTATTCATTTTATGTAAGAAAAAGGAATCGCATGGCTAATCTTTACGTTATATATTTGAATTATTACTGCTCCATTTAGTTTAGATATATTGTCTTTCAATTGGAACCATTCATTTTCATTTTCCAGACATCACCTTAAATTCCCCCTAAAAACGTGCTACTGCCCCTTTAAAGAGAAGATTTTACATTAAATGACACGTCAACATGTACATGTATATTCAAGCTTAGTGTATTGTGGATGATATAACAACTTTAAACTTTGACAGGTTTTTAAGAACAATAACATCTGTTCATCCCTAGAATTACTTTTGTCTTCCTAATAACATCAGAAGATGCAAATACCATTCCCAAGTGTAACATGTTTGAGTATTTGAGTTTTTCAGGGATATATTTGCTTCTAGTTTCATGAAAAGCTGGACAGTTGAGATGAATAGCGGAATTCATCAGCGATCGATAAGTCTTGATAAGTAATAATAATGTTCTGTTTTATTGTTTCATTGGGGTCAATCATCTTGTAATTGCATAATGTAACGACAGGCTTTAATTGATTTATGGCAAAAAGGCAACTGGTAGATATTGTAAGGCACATGAATATCTAATCAAACACGGTGCTATTTGGCGACGGATGTCGTTACGTAATCTGCGTTCAGACGTGAAGGCTAACACCAGATACACGGTAAATTTACCTGATATTAGACTCCAATGTTTTATACATAAATGTTTTCGACGTTTCTTTGTTGTTAGTTAACTGAATATATAAGAATGATGTATACAACTTTGTACATTCCACAAGTATGATTTATAAAAACAAAACCTCCGACAAGCTAATTTGTTTTCTTAAATTTGGTAAGTAAATACGTCGAAATTTTCTAGTTTCCAATTACATGTAATGACTGAGTATGCGATATTCAATTCTTGGTACATCAGTCAATATTATTCAAATCATTTATTCGGTGTAATATTGCATCATTTGATTGTGACAAAACAATATGAATATATGATCGGTTGGTATTCAGTTTTACAAATATTTACATATTCACATGTAATGAAAGGAAAATGTACATATTAATCTATAATAGATGAAACAGAAATAATGTTTAATATATTTGTGTCTTAATTTCTTATATTTGAACATCGAAGGATAAAATGAAACTCGTCTTCTATCTCCGTTGCACAAAATTTACAAAACGTCTCATTCGCATTTATCCTATTACATCAGCCCGTTTTTATCATTAAACTATGTGATGATAATCTGAATGTAGTTATATAATTCTTGTAAATAAGAGGTATACACTTACGGAAATAAAATTGTAGAGTATTGCTATTGGTATTGCAGGTTTTCATAAATCTTGCAGTTAAAATATAACTTTAGCCAACGGAGTTTAAACATGACAGATAGACAGACAGACATATAATTTATTTGAGTCTTACCTCACATATAAAATACACAATACATATATACTTTTTAAAAGTACACGAACGTGAGCCACCCAATAAAGGTTATGAGAGACTATAATTTTAGAACACAAAATTAAACGAACAACATACAGTACATTACACGAACGTGTTAAAAAAGCTAAAGCATTAAATGGTAAAAGGTGTATATTCCACAAGGATCAACAGATCATGTATTAAACAATAAATAATTTCGCTTTTTAAGGATAAATTTGCACGTTTCGGCACTACGTACATGATATTATTATTCTCATGTTCAATTTTTTTTATTATAGGCTCTCATAACCCTTAAAGGGTGGCTCAATATAATGTTATTTTACAATGTTTATTTCTGTGTATTTTAATTTAGTAAAACCAATCTTATCTTATGGGTCTGCTATTTGGGGTGATCTTCAGTTTAATTGTTTTACTGAGTATACTGAAAATAGAGCATTTAAATATGTTTAAGGTGTAGAAGACCCCTAGTTTAGCATACTAAGAGGCGTTATGGGTTGGACATCATCTTTAGCTAAACAAAGAATACAAAATTACGTTTATGTCGCAGAATTCAAGGTATTAGTATTGATACTAATAGACTTTTTAGTACAATATTAAGTGGTCCTTTAGATAGTCCTGGAATAATAATGTATTTTCTCTTTAGTATTTATTTAAGTTTCCCATTCCTGATATATCAAGTATTTCTAATATCGACTGAACTGTTTTTAAACAATGGTTAATTTCTTTGGATTATTATGATTGGTTGAAAGATATTTGGATTGATAAGGGTCCTTTAAATGGTAAAAAGCTTCGTACATATCGATTATTCAAAACTGATCTCCTATATGAATATATTTGAGAGTTTTGCCAATGCGATTGCAGTTTACTGGGATAAGGCCGGCCCCTTTGATCTACTTTTCCCAATTCTATGGATGGGATTCAGACAGGTCACGCCTGACTTGTTATGCAATGTAGCCGAGGGAAGGCGTAGAGTGCATACAGTAAGGATCATACCGATTACATAATCATTGGCAATGATAGTCTTTTTGGAGTAACCACTGGATCAAAGATTCGCTGTCCCACAGAGTTGGAGGTGACTGTATCACGAATATCACGCAGGCCCGTAGCCCCAATTTCGGATTGGGGAAGGGGGTGGGCGCTTGATAGACCTGTCATGGAAATATAATTCTTGTTGTGCGACTCAAAACAAAGCTACGTTTCCATCAGATTTCCCGTTTAATTATTCCACTAATGAACTCAGCAAGAAGTCAGCTGCACATGTCTTTTTGCCATATTCCACGTATGATTTTCCTAGAATAAATGACAATAAACATGTCATCTCTGTTAAGGACTTTTTTACGATAGGTAAAAATGACCAACATAATTATGATTATGAACAAAATTTAAGACGTTAACACATAACGCTGGTAAAATTTAATTTGGACGCAATTAAGTTATCTTGGAAAAACTCTGTTTCGTTCAACATCCACTAACCTCGACTTTATCACTTCTCGATTTTTTTTCAAAGATTTTTTCAACAAAATAGAAACTGAGCTTGATATTTGTTAATTTGTCCAATAAACACCTTTCATTCAGACAGCGTAAAAAATAAAACCCGCCCGGGTGTGACGTAATAAACAGACTATACGGATTAACGTATCATTATTTCAACTGAAATGCTGCCTAAATAATTGTTTTATCACCATTGATGTGGATATCTTTATTGCACCAAATGCTTAGTAGTGTTACATCGTCAAAGGATTTATCTAATTAATTTTTATTCTGTGGCATTGTTACGATATATGTATAAACTAGATTAGCGATTGCGGGATACCTCAAAAGCAGAGCAGCCCTGAAACTTGGGTTTTGCCTTACCCTGTTCCGCCTTTCACAGACCTCACCAAATTGGGAATTTTCTCGCGACCTTGGACACTCAAGGTCACACAATCAATGAACACATTTCATTGAGTATAACATTTTTGTAATGAAATAAAGTGTTAAAAATTAAATTAATCCATTTTCTCCATATATGTTGACCTTGACCTTCGACAGTTCGTACCCTAAACTTTTTGAAAATGTTGTACTTCTCAAGAGATAATATATACAAAATCTAAACTTCATAGCAAAAAAACTTTTCAAGTTATTGTGTTTACAAGGAATTGCAAGAACTCATATCTCATGACCTTTGACCTTCAAGGTCACACAATAATTGAACACTTTTTATTGAGTATAACAATCATGTATTGATTAAAAGTGATCATAGTTAAAATTAAGCATTTTCGCTAAACCATACTTAAGTTATGACCTTGCTGTGACCTTGACCTTTGACGGATTGTAGCCGAAACCTTTTCAAATTCTTTTACTTTTCCAAGGATGAAATATACCAAGTTAGAGCTTCATAGCACAAAATCTTTTCAAATCTTTATCGCGTTTACAAGGAATTCTTAGAGTGAATACATAGCTCGTGACCTTGACCTTTGACCTTGAAAGTGAAAACGTGTCAAAAACGTTCCCCCGAGGTATGAGTAGTATTGTATGAATAAGAGTTCTGGAAAGCTTAGTGGAAAAAAGTTATAGCTTGTAATACGAGTGCGGCGGCGGCGATGGAAACTTCACAAAACTGATAGCTGCTAATAACGAGTCTGATTCTGTTTATGACGTCACAAAAAGGGGTTGTGACCAGTGACGGGGGCTGTATCATTCATGACTTGATCTGCCTCTGTTGGGAGAGAATGTTTTTTCCAGTAGCATCCAGGAAGAAAACTTCAAGCGGAGATGAGATCATTAGAACTGAAAAAGAGAAGCTTCTGGCAATGAATCAGTTCTTCAATGATGTCTCATTCAAATTAGATGAGATAATGGAAAAACAGCAAAAGAAATTAGAGTTCGAGGAAGAAAAACTGAAATACTAAGATCCAATGAGAACTTCTCTATCAAAACATCTCTATCTCTATCCCAGAAACATATTCAAACTTTTGGAACTGTGTTATATACATCCCACGTAAACAGGGTATTACCAAATTGATCAAGTTGTGTTTAGAAAGCATTATTAAAACACAGATCAATGTATTAAATATTTGTATTTGACTGTCTTTTTTACTTTTGTGCTGTTAAAGTTACCTTAACATTAAGCTCTATCCTAATTGAGACCCCACCTGCAGAGTACTCTGTGGCGTGGTCAGTGACAGGCAAGATCATGGGTGGATCAGGCAAGTTATTGTCAATGAAAATCTTGTGCAACTTGAATGCAGTCTGCACTTCTCCGATTGAAACTGGATTCAACAAGTCGACTTGTGAAGGCATCTGAATAAAATTAATTATGTAAGGCACGAGAAATTTGATTATTTTTTTCGGGGAAAATTTCTTTCAACAGAAGACCCAAAAGGGCAAATGTAAATTTAGTGAAAATTTAAATGTCAAAGTTTCAAGGTAACGAAAAAGGCAGAAAAAATGATAATACCTATCTTATCATAATCTAATAATCATAATTTTAAAACCAGTTACATTTTTTTACAAATTAGTCACTACTCATTAAGAAACCTTCGAAGGTTCAGTTTTTAGTACAAGATAGTTATTTCAAATTCTTCTACTTTCAAGTCTCATTTCTTTTGGATAAACGCATAATAGAATAAGACCAACCCAGAAACAACAAGAGCCAGCCATCAGTTGCAGGTATTGTCCGATTGAGCTGATCGTAAATATCATGGAAGCATGGCATGATCCTGGCCATCTCACGAATGAATCGGGTTTTATAAAAAATATTAAATTTTTAGGTAGAACTGAATCAACGGTAATAATTGAATTAACTATATAAATATCTAGTTTAAAATAAAACTATTATTGCATTACCCAATATCCACTACTGATTATTGTTAATTTCATCAAATTCTAAACCAAACAAACAATTTAAGAAATTGGAAAGTTACTGGAATAAAATTTTGGTACGATTTTTTGTGATGACAAAACAAACATGTATGTAGGATACGAATTGACTCAATACCAGTTCTATGTTTAGATGCAAGGGCAGGATACGAATTGACTCAATACCAGTTCTATGTTGAGATGCAAGGGCAGGATACGAATTGACTCAATACCAGTTCTATGTTGAGATGCAAGGGCAGGATACGAATTGACTCAATACCAGTTCTATGTTGAGATGCAAGGGCAGGATACGAATTGACTCAATACCAGTTCTATGTTGAGATGCAAGGGCAGGATACGAATTGACTCAATACCAGTTCTATGTTTAGATGCAAGGGCAGGATACGAATTGACTCAATACCAGTTCTATGTTGAGATGCAAGGGCAGGATACGAATTGACTCAATACCAGTTCTATGTTGAGATGCAAGGGCAGGATAAGAATTGACTCAATACCAGTTCTATGTTGAGATGCAAGGGCAGGATACGAATTGACTCAATACCAGTTCTATGTTGAGATGCAAGGGCAGGATACGAATTGACTCAATACCAGTTCTATGTTGAGATGCAAGGGCAGGATACGAATTGACTCAATACCAGTTCTATGTTGAGATGCAAGGGCAGGATACGAATTGACTCAATACCAGTTCTATGTTGAGATGCAAGGGCAGGATACGAATTGACTCAATACCAGTTCTATGTTGAGATGCAAGGACAGGATACGAATTGACTCAATACCAGTTCTATGTTTAGATGCAAGGGCAGGATACGAATTGACTCAATACCAGTTCTATGTTTAGATGCAAGGGCAGGATACGAATTGACTCAATACCAGTTCTATGTTGAGATGCAAGGGCAGGATACGAATTGACTCAATACCAGTTCTATGTTGAGATGCAAGGGCAGCTACTCTCAAGATGCATACGGCTTGAACATTTTTGGCGTGAAACCCCTTCCCGAAAACGTATGCAACTTCTTCGTCCTTGTTGAGTCTTTTAATCTTTAATAAGGGTTCTATCTATTGCACCAATAACTTTAGGAAAACTGGATATCTTGTAAAAATCATGCATTTGTTTGTTTGATTCGATGTTGAACGTGATTTCTAATACGCTGCAGATGTCATTGATGGTCCGATGGATGGAGCGATAAACGGAAGACTCGTGGATGCCAACTTTACCCAAAAGAACGATAATGGCATTATGAGGCATTCTGGCTCACTCTCGCTCAATGAATCTAGTGGTGGGTTTGAGGTGTTTCTGTCTAAAACACGTTTCATTTTCTTTGAGGTACAACTTTTGTAGACTTACGATTGCTTTGTGCAAGATGGATGCAAACCTACAATTCCCTTACAGTCCGAGTTGCGACTATCGTAGAGATACAATCGTTTTGTGCAAACGGGCCCAGAAAGGCAGCTCAATCTTTTTCAATCAATTTTATCTAATAAAATGTTTATTTGTGATATGTTATTTTTTTATAAAAGTTTTCTGATCACGACATGGTCTTGTTCATAAAAAGTTATTCCGTCTGTGGTAAACTGGAATGCTGTTAGTAAGACCATGGTTCACAACCACGGAGCCACGGTCAAAATGACATCGTGCTCAAATCAAGGGAAATTAAAAATGAAGGACTCGTTTTGTTCACAAAATGCCGGCTCTCCAAAAGGTTACATATATCAATAAATGTGTGTTTTAAAAAGGTCATTTGAAAACTAATCTGTGTATGTAAGCCACTTTTATATAAAATATTGAAATACTCGCCTTGATTTTATTTTCTTTCTTAAAATGAGGGCACTCCTTGATGAGGGCACTCCTAATGAGGCCCCTGGGGCCCTTATTAGGGGTCACAGGGCCACCAAACCTACAATTTATAATCCTCACTAGCCAAGGAGTCTGTACACAAAGTTTCAGCTTTCTAGGCCTTATGGTTCTGGAGAAGAAGATGAAAATAGGTTTTTAGGGTGTAGCCCCTGTGGCCCTTCATTCGGTTACATCATAAGTATATTTACTTATACGCAAATGTACACAGTGGCGTAATTTAGTACATGCGGAAGGCGGTTTTTTTAATATCGTACCTTCGTAGCACGAATTCTTAGGAAAATAAAAAAAATCTCAAGCCAAAAAAACCCAAAATGTTGCCAATAGTGATTTAATCATAACATGAATCTTTAAACAAAACTATTTCGGTTACGATGAATTCCCTCACTTAAATGATTTAAAAGGTGTTTAGATAATTTTTATCCCCTGAAGAGATTTCGCATGTTCCATTATTAAATTGAGAAGGGGAATCATGTTTGTAAATTGTTAAAAACGCATTGCATAACTGTTATAGATTTTGATGACATTTTACTAAAACATATTTAAAAAATAGAGCCATTGGCTCTGTAGTTCATCAGGCTTCATCATCAATTATGCTGTAGAGTGTGGCCATTGATAGAGGCCACAGGGGCACCAATCATAAAATTAAGTATATATAGGCGACAAGTTTCAGTTTTCTAGGCCTACTACTTCAGGAGAAGAAGATGAAAATAGATTTGAAGGACGTTCCTGTTGCCTTTATTAGGGGTCACAGGGCAACCAAAGCTACAATTTATAATCTTCACTAGCCAAGGAGTCTGTACAAAAAGTTTCAGCTTTCTAGGCCTCATGGTTCTGGAGAAGAAGATGAAAATAGGTTTTTAGGTGTCACAGGGCAACCAAAGCTACAATTTATAATCCTCACTAGCTAAGGAGTCTGTACACAAAGTTTCAGCTTTCTAGGCCTTATGGTTCTGGAGTAGAAGATGAAAATAGGTTTTTAGGGCGTGACCCCTGTGGCCCTTATTAGGGATCACAGGGCTACCAAACCTACAATTTATAATCCTCACTAGCCAAGGAGTCTGTACACAAAGTTTCAGCTTTCTAGGCCTTATGGTTCTGGAGAAGAAGATGAAAATAGGTTTTTATGGTGTAGCCCCTGTGGCCCTTATAAGGGGTCACAGGGCTACCAAAGCTACAATTTATAATCCTCACTAGCCAAGGAGTCTGTACACAAGGTTTCAGCTTTCTAGGCCTTATGGTTCTGGAGAAGAAGTCGAAATTCGTCAAAGTTTACGGACGGACGGATGGACGGACGGACGCCGGACACCATGCCATGCCATAAGCCCATCGGGCCTTACAGGCCAGATGAGCTAAAAATTCATTATCATTTTTTAGGAATCTACACAATTAGAAAACAAAAGGGACAATGTAAAGATTATTATTATCATCTTCTTCACATCTTGCCTGATAATTCTAGAACAAATTCAAAGAAGACACAATCAATTATTATTATTAATATAACTAAGTTTTATTTTGAAGCAAGTGAGCGACAGTTTCTGACTGATTGATCCGTGGCTATGGTGTGTATAAATAGAAATCGGTATTTAACTATTTACAGATAATAATGTCACATCCTTCTTAATTCTGCAAAGAAGATAATCCCTAACGCTAGTCATGTGTCTTGCATTCAGTTATCAAAAGTAACATTTCTCAAAGGAATGTTTTAATCCCTCGTTGACATTGTTTTATTCATGTGTTTCTATAGGTCCACGTTTACCATCAACCTCAGCTTTATTTCAATGTGGGAATAATCCTGACCCCATTGTGACCTCAGGACGGCGTTATAAACGATTTAAACAGTTGGCCAATCACATGTTCATTCAACATGTTTCTATGTTCACAATAACATTGTATTCCCATGCATCTGATCATAAATTCTTGCAGATCAAAATTAAAGATTAAGCTCTCATAGCATTCGTTCGTTATCTTCATAAAAATAAATGGTTTATGCATAAAAATATGCCTCTCCTCTTGTGTCATAATATGTTGTACATCTATCACATTATTGTTTACATATTAAATGAATTTGATAGATATTCTTTTAAACTTGATCTAACAGTAAGGCATATCAAATCTTGCAATTCTATAAAAAATAATGATGTTTGAATGAAACTTTAAAGGGGCAGTAGCACGTTTTATGGGGAATATAAGGTGATGTCAGGAAAATGAAAATTAATGGTTCCAATTGAATGAAACTGTATTTAAACTAAATGAAGCAGCACTAATTCAAATATCTAACGAAAGGTTTAGCCATGCGATTCCTTTTTCATACACAAAATGAATTAAAGGTGTTCACAAAAAATGGCCGCCAATGGATTTTATGTTAATCACGATACTTTGTCCTCTGACTATGGATGATTGGCTTGTGTAATGTGATTTTTGACACTGTCAAATTAATACATTTAGCATTAACTTACAATTATCAATGTAATATTTAAAATATAAAATTATAAAAAAAACGTGCTACTGCCCCTTTAAAGTTGAATGTTAACATAAAAATCTCAGCGCCGTTGATTATATACCCTATTCTGAAACAATTACGTTAGAAAATAGTTTTAGACATTTTAAATGTTCATAAGAATCAGAGACTTGCAATTCTTGTCTTACATGAATCCTTTATTTATCCTGGGTAACTCGATATAACATTTTATTGTAAAAGTCGCCCAATGTATGGATCGCTTTGTAAGTTTAGAATGTGGGCGTCTACTTATATCAAGTTGCAGGGATGTACGTGACCATCACATACAGGTATAAAAGGTGTGATTTACCTGTCATGTTGGAGAATCCTGTTGACGGCATTGTCGGTCCCTGCCGAAAAGATGTTTGGGAACAATGAGGTAAGAAAGGCTTTCTTGTATTATATAATTTAAGATAAAAGTGAATGAAAGTGACGAAAAGTATCTTCGTTAAGTAGTTTATTGCGAAATTATGATGGATATCCATTATGATATTTAAACTGTATGATCAAATGAGTAAAAACATTATGTTTAATGTTTGTGATAGTTTTAACAAGTTAGATTTATCATTACTCATCGAGCAAAAGTGAAAGAATATTATTACTAAGAATGTGACGTGATTTAAGACATTAACATTACTCGCGACAAAAGATATAAAACTTAATTAATAAGATGAAAGTTTACATTGTACTAAAATAACTTACAGAATAATGAAATAAATGTGTCATAATGATGATAATTAAGATGGAGTATTATATTAATAGAAGAGAGAGGAGAGAGAATCTATGTCGAGATGAAGGTCAAAGAAATTTGTTTAATATTTGCTGAATATATTTATTATTCAGACATTTTATTTTTACAATATTTGCTTCAAGATATAGAATTTGTTTTATGAGCAATCATTTTGTAGATTTATTTCACGTTGCATATGCATAAAAACAGAAAACTGTCATTTGTTTCAAATCTCTAACGGATACTAGATATACTTTGGGGTAGAAACAACATAGGAAATGGTAACATAACTAATTCACTGTCACTGATGATACATGCAGCTTTATAAATTTACATGATAAAATATCACTTCAGTCTTGGCTGTCTCGTGGAACTGTCTTTGTCTAATACTAAAGGTTACAATTGATAAAAGTTAATTTATAGATTACGTCCTATTGTTCTTTATTTGTGTAAATATAATAAAACCAGTGTTACGAAACATTTCCTTTGAAAGAAAGATTGTTATCGTGTTATAAAATATGATATGATTGGTGGAATGGATTATAAACTGAAGCTGAAACTTAACGACTTACAATAGTTTCCGTCGTCAAAGGGATGTTGACGTTGGCATGTAGTTCAACTTGATTCATAACATCATTTACGGTAAACGATCCCGTTATAGACATTCCTTTCTCTTCCACTAATCATGAACACAGAACTTGTCATTCATTTATATTCTCTCTACGTTGATTCAGAATGGATATTAATATCTGTAAGTGTTATTTCGCGGGGTGAACAGTAAGTTCTTTTCTTTCTAGAGGAAACCGATAAGATACTCATTTCGGAAATCGCCATTAGCGTTCTATCCGCAGTGCAACTTTATCTTTTGGAAGACAACCGAAATTGGTCTACATTCTGCTTTAGTTTAGTGCTGTTATCATCTTTCATTTAACATTTGTTTCATTATGCGTTAGCAAATCTTACTGTCATTCTTCATTGCAATGCCTTAAATGTATTGAAGTTCGAATGTTCATATGATTGTGAGATTGAGATGAATGGGAAAATATTTATCACGAGCTTAAGCGATGTATATATTGAGGAATCTAAATTATGACAAGAGTAGCTCCGTTTTCTTTTTTTTGCTCATTTGTTGCATTGTTGCATTGGCGGTTTCACTAGAATCGTAACTTAGAATTCTGTTTCCGGAGCAGAACACAAAACCTGCAAGGCATACCACAATGAAATTTATATGTAGATTAGTAAGCATGTGTAGATGTATCTTTCGACCTTTTTGGATTTTCAACTTCCACTTTTTGTGCTGATTTCCATGGAAACTCATTCTCTCCCCACACAGAGGCAGATCAAGTCATGTTGATTTAGCCTCTGGTATATTACGCCGACTTTGTGGGATAGAATGGGAGATGCCTGGTTGGAGGCAATCAAAGTTAGTTGTGCAATCAGCGACGCTGTTCTTAAATCATCGTTTTGGCTACTGATTTAAGGCAAAGGTATTGTAATATGAACCACCCTTTCCATGCGAGAAGCGTTGTCATTTGATAAAGAAATTCAAATGGATTGTGTTGCGGTTTTTTTCCGTCGGGGAAACTGCCGGAACCCACGGATTTCGGCGTAATAGAACAGAGGCTTAATCAACATGGCTTGATCTGCCTCTGTGGGGAGAGAATGATGGAAACTTTGCTTACACTTCCATTTCTGGAGCAGAACTAACAAACTGTCAGACCGTACTCAATTAAACTTGACACTTGGATCAATCAAAACATAAAGATGTGTCTTTTGGGGTTTAAACTTCTTAGGAACTTTATTTTTGGCAAACTGCCGGAACCCACGGATTTCTGCGTAAATGAACAGAGGCTGTATTTTATTACTTGATCTGCCTCTGTGGGGAGAGAATGCTTAATAGGGGCACTGTGCTATTTGGTCAACAGACGTAAAACTGGCTGTCGCGAAAAAGACTATTGTTAACCCAGGAACTAGACAAGGTTCACTAATTCTACAGTACATTCTTTGTGATAATTGAAATTTTATTCTGAAACCACAGTATTTTCTTCAATGATAGCTGTCATCTTGAATATTGAAGTCACGGGCTTATTGATTTATCATACAAAACAGCTGCTGAAGTTTTGTTTCATCATTCATAATATTCTATGTATAAATATGAGTTTTTATAAATTTTGAAACTGTCACCGTTTCTGAACAGACAAAACGTTTGATCTACACGTTTAGGGTTCATATCTACACAATACATATAACGTACACATGAGGTATGCCAGAGACAATTCTTTCATTACCTGAACAAGCAGGGGGTCTAAATTATATTTTCAGATATTCATTTATCGGCAATAAATTATTAAAATAAAATTTCGGCGAACTCTGATGAATAATACTTTCTAGATATGTATAAGCTAAATATGCAATACAATTTTATAAGAATCTTTTAAAGGGATTTTTGACCCCATTGTTTCACAAATCAATGGCAAATGTGTTCTACCATAAATATGTATTGCATTTTAAAATATGTGTTTATAATTGGTTCTTCAGACAGAAATCAGAAATCAAATCACAGCATTTTGTTTGAAGTTGGGTAATATCTCCAAGACTTGGATTCATTTGATTATTGCACGTTTAAGATAACAGATATTTGCAGTTTGAATGAAATAACTTTTATCCTGTTAATGTTTTGTTAAAACATATTTGTATAATGTAGGCAGGTGTAAGAAAGAGAAATTACCCCTGCCATGTTTGAAATGTAGTAAATGTGTGGGAAAATAGGCATATTTATTGATGATCACATAGGACATGCTTCCTCTCGATGAACAGCTAAGGTGTATCAAAATCACAATTTATCAACATAAAATTAATTGAAATCAAATCGTATATTGTGTGATAAATTTAACTGATGTACTTTCTTATGCCTGGTAGTATAGTTGAACTTTCAAATCTAATTACATGACATTTGAAATAATATTGTATGTAATGTAATAGCTGTCGGGCAGCTGTACCCTTAAATTGAAATTTATGAATTTGTTCAATTGTTGATTCATAAAAAATCTACAGGTTTAGATCTACAGCCTATTTAGTCCTTGTATGCATGATTTGATATCTCAAATTTGAAGAAAAACATACAGTATGATAAATATATAGATTCGAAATATATAGGGGATCTTTCTCAAACATGCATGATCTAAATTGGCTAAACAAACAGCTGAAAATACGCGAATAATGAGCTCAAATCAGTTTTATAACCGTCTCACACCTATCGTCTTAAGCGCACTCTCACTTGACTAGTTATGGAAGTCATTAGTAATTAGAAACCCTTGACCATATCACAAGCCATTACGAGATCATGGTTGTTACCGAGAGAACAGGAAGATAAATTACATAATGTCCCATTATCACTCTATTCACAAAAATAACGATTGCTTCGTTTTACAGTTAAATACGACAATGTGATTAAATGGAAAATGCAACGAAGTAGTGCGCCACCTTAGCAAGGATTCTCACAAGTACTCAAAATACCTTCGAAACATAACATACAGATGGATTAGTTAAAACCCTTGATAAAATGTTTGGGTTTTTATCCCGTCGATTTTAACTTCATAAGCTCATCATCCTTCTACATCCGCGTATCTGATTCCGCTAACGCTATCACAATACCCTGTCTTCTTATCTAACCAGCCAATGAAATCACTGCCATCCGGCGATAATGGCGGTCCCCGGATGAGATAATGCAGATGAAGATGACTGCTTTAAGCTCCTCGAATAAGGACATTTCAGTGGCAGCAAGAAGAAAAAGGCCTCCTGTAGTGAGTGATAATAAACCATCCTGGTAACGAAAGGAGGCTTTTGCCTAAAGAGATATCAGGGTAATCGAAGGATGTTCACTGATTACATCTTCTTTTCTTGCTTGACAGGGCTGTTATCCAAGCTTATTTGTTAAAACACGCTGAAATTTATAGAACGCAACGTCATAGTCGACCGTCACGTCAAAGCATTGTCGATGACATGAAAAAGTGATATGTTACCCTAGGGGATCATATGAAAAATATGAACACCGATATGACTGTCCTAGTAGGTAATAATGGTCTGTATTATCCTTGTGAGGAATTATATACATGTACCAACACGTTAAAGGTTATCTTTAGCAAAACATGTAGTAAAACCTGCATCGACGCTTATTTTCTAACGATAGGGTCTGTACGTCATTCTCGACTGTCGATAAGGTCGACAAACACTAAAAAGGTTGAACTTGACCTGAGCATGTTTACCTTTTCTGGGAGCAGTTAAATCGGTGACAAGGCGCACTAGCTTTACTCTTATCATAAACGTTAAACATGCCAATCCTTACACATAATAAAAACAAATTTAAGTGGTCAGCATATGTCAATTAAGCAGCCGCAAAGCTATGCTTAACCCTGTTCTTTTACTTTCCGGTGAATATGTGCATATCGTAATGCCGACCCCTGGCGTGTCGTGTTCATGCATCGTAAGGAAATAGCGTTGCCAGTATGCTAGGGCAAACAGATATCTGTCTTTGTGTCGAAATAATCTCTTTGTATTGTAAAAATTAATTGCCAATTGAAATATAGGATCAATGCCGAAGTTCGTATTCGTTTAAAACAGTTTCGGTTAATTCATCAATATCGAAACTTTTCGCCAATATTAGAGTAATTTTACCATTTTTTCAGTTGCCTCCAAAAGGTGTAGAACTGATTTTTCACAAATAAAACTCAAGTTTCTGTAGATGCGAGTTTATATTGTCAATATCAGATAAAAACATTCCAAGCAATCTATATTTAATATTTCATTATGAAAAGAAATTTCTTCCCACGTTCACAAAGTGGGCAATATTTATCGTTTCTAACAAAATCCTCAATATTCATTTCAAATACAAAAAATCAAAGCTGAGTGAGTGTCTTATCTGGTGAAACCCAATCTTTGAGCGCCGCATGCTAAAGTATTACATTTATTGCAAGGATAAAACGGGTTTCAAATATGTCTTGATCCTGGTATCGGCCCCCGCGATATACGTAGATAAAATCAAGATTGACATTCCTTAAATACAAATCTAAATTTCCTAAAAACGGAAGAGATAAGAGTTATATTCATTTATAACACAAGTAGATAATGTGGCTTAACTGTTGTATCTGTAGGCCATCATTTTTTGTAAACTTAGTGCTTCCCCATCTCTGGCTTTTAACAACAGACATACCTGTCAACGATAGTCTGATAAAGCCATACACTTCCGTGCTTCTGATAGATGTTTTATCCCCTTGCGTTTGACCTTATACTTGATTAACGACACCAAATTGAGACGATACATAAACTGATACAAATATTCACAGTAGGTCAGGAAATTGGTATTTTTAACAAACGGATAGGCAAAATAACCATGGATGGTGTAGTGAACTCAATCGCTAATTGAATTATAACATAGAGGGTTCATAAAGAGAGTATCTAAAAAAATTAACATGGAAATTATTTCCCCCTTTAATTGTGTAGTTCATTTTGCCAAACCTATGCAATGTTAACAAAACCCTGCGATATTCAAGGCAGGCGATTATTTCTTTCAAAAAGGGCTGCGACCCTGCGCTTATTCAAGGCAGCAGATTATCTAAGGACTTACGGTAGGTCTCCGGTCCAACCCATCAACTTATCTATTGGAGAAGGAAATTTGACTGAAATTATCAATAGCCTCGGTCTGCGGAAAGTTAGTCGATGTATATGGTGTCAATCATAGTCACCATTAGACAGTAAGATATTACCAATGATTTAATGGGCATCTATGTACTTTAAAGGTGGTCACTGATACATACAACCATTTGAAAGAGGTAATCTTGTTTAATGGTTTTGAAAGTATTTCAACGGAACATATACATTACCTTGATAAGATATTTATGTTGATAATAAAACATCACTTTGAAGAGCAAGAGTAATCTTTTTAATTGTTTAGCTACAGACGTATGTTTCATAAAATTACTTTGAATCAAAGTCAAAATAAATATGATACACAATAATAAAATGCTTTCTAAAGTACTCACGAACATAGAAATAAAATGTTTTTTGGCGTTTATTTTATTATTCATCGACTAATGTAAGTAATTCCTACAGATGTTCAATTAAATAAGGTTTTCCAAACTAGGCCTTATTCGATATTTTAAATTGCCTTTGTTCAGGTAAAACGGTCCAAAATTTGCCGCATACTTTCAATACATTTCGAAACCTGCCATAACTTCCGTCACTCCAAGCAGTGCAGTAATGTGCAAGAAACGGAATTTCATTTCTTGTTACAGTTTCCCTTATATTCAGACCTAAAGAAAAGCATTCTTCCATATTATTATTGTACATTGCCAACTCAACAGAAATCTATTCTGCTTTGTAAACAGCCTCGCAAAATAGATCTTTCTCGGACTTAAAAAACGTGCCAAGTTTCTCAACATTAGTTAACTTTTATCAAACGTTTATACATCACATCAAACACCCTTGGAGGATATCAGGGGATAGGTTGTAGCATTAGGCGGAGACATTTACGCTGATGTAGCAGGATGAAGAATACATAATATCAAAACAAATTTGAAGCGTAGTTTATTTACCGATTTATAGTTTATTTTACTATAAAATGCACCACATGGTGATATCATTTTGTGCTTTGTGCTTATCCATGATGAATGCAGACCTCAAGGTCTCTTAGTATTTTCATCTAAACACTCACACACAAATTCACGTCGTTCCAAGTAAGACACAGAATCCAAGTGAAGAATGTTTCCAATCCTTTGACAAGCTCATATGGTCTTTGTTGAATTATCCATAATAAGGTCGACTTTAATGTTGTTTGGAAAGTCAAACAAACGTCTATATGTAAACCCTGAAACAAAAGTGTAACGTCATTTGTTGAAATTTGACACCGGTTATCTTTGTTAAATGTTTGACTTTATTGCTTAATGTTGATCTCTCACTAGGTATGAATATTTTCTCTAATTTTATTTCAAAACATTTTGAATCTGACTTTTGAATAATGTTAGAGTATACGTTTTAATGGACCAATCATATTTTAAAGATGAATGTCGAATAATGTGATTTATTGTTAGAAAGAAACATGCTAAATTAATTTCAGAGAAATAAGCTTATAAGCACCTTGTTACATTATTTATCAATATTATGTAAACATTGCTATATACATTACTAAATGATATTGAAAATAATAATTACATTAACAATCATTTTTTCAACAGCAAAATGCTTAAATATTAACTTGGTTGTTGACAGCTTGATTTATACCGTGTAAAACCCTCTGTAACATACTTCAGCATTTTTGTAGATCCACGCATAAATAAAATTCAACAGCAAATACATGAAGATACTTAAAAGTTCAACTCACCTTTACTTCCTTCTGAAAAGACCTTGAAACGCGGCCATAAATTTGCTCAAAACAAGAGACCACTTCATGTTCGTCTCCACCTTCAAACCATGTGCTTTCCATTGTGTACAGCAGGTGCGATGTGATATTTACTTAAAATCCGTGCATCGCAAGATGAAATTGACAACGTCCGTGCAGCAACACCTTTTGCTTCATAAAGAGGGAAATATTTGAGGGACCTAATAGTATATTAAACATAAGCACTGTGCGTAAACCGATGACCGTAACTTTAGTTACGATCATCCCAACATGGAGGCAAGCCATACGCTTCGGAACTTTTCACGCGATATTCTAGTTGTTCAGATACATTCAGATAAATTCAATAATGCGTTTAGATGCAGGTTGACATGGAGAAGAGATTCTAAAAATGTTTCCCTTTGTAAATGCATATTTATGAAGATATTCAAGTTTGAAAAAATGGGCATGATGACGGTAACTGAAACCTGATGATGACGGTAACTGAAATGTTCGTCAAAGCTAGGATGACGGTAACTGAGCATTTCCAAGATCAGTATGTGTAACTTTTTATGAAAACACTCGTTAAATGACATAAATTTTAGTAATTCAAAACGAAGGTTGATGGTATATGTTTGTATAATATTTACAGGAGAAAGAGTTAGTTTTATACTGGTGCCCATTTGAAGCCACATAACTTATTTCATTCCTATGTACTTCACTCAACAACAGCACATGAACAATCTAAAAACGTACCATTTAGATAAAAAAAAAATCTGGACGAAATTGCTGGCATATTTGTTTTAAAAACGCCTCATTTCAGAATTAAATTGTAAAGTTACCGAATAACAAGAACATATTATTTCACTACGAACATTAAAATTATATATATTTGAATTCAACAATCATTTAAAATATAGACTATAGTTGTCAAATTCTATTAATAATTATTCTATCTTAAAATTTTCACCCTGAATCAAATTAGAAACGATTTCGCAAAACCATAGTTTTACAAAAACTTTTATTTTCCGGCAAGCATCCATTGTCCTGGATTTTTATAGCCAGAGAACATTAATCGCATTGTGATATGTAGTCTGGTTCACATGAAGACACTGAATAGCATAAAACTCTAAACCGGTCTCATTCACAAGATTTGACGCAATACTTCAAGAGGAATCAAATGGAACTCTAAAATCACAGGAAAGGGTCGAATTACAATTGCACCCTGGGATAGCGGAACAAATAAGAAGCTAGATGATTCATATACTAGTCTGATAGTAACCAATTAAGTCACGTTTTGTTAAATTTCAAACTACTGCATAGCTTCCTGTTAGTAACCAGCTTATGTACATGTATTTTACTTCACACAGGAACTACACAGATATATTTTTTGAAGATTTCAATACTGAGACAAAAGAATATGTTATAAGTATTCATATATACGCGTCGTCCTTTTATAAAGATACAAAATATATTTCCTTATATATATATATCAACGTTTGTAAGTATCATGTCTTCTCATTGTTGTCAATGACTACTCGTATAATTGTTTTCACTGTATTTATATCATTTCACAAGGGCAATAGCAAGCTTATAAAGACAGAATGTGTGCCATATAAATCCCTTGGATAACTGGCTGAAATAAAACATTAAAATGTTTATTACTATGAAATCTGTGTATTGCGAGAGTTTGCCTTCCAGTATCACTAAAGAGGTCATCAGGGTTTTTTTAATATCATAAATCATTCTACATTACAATGTGTAAGATCAAATCACTAAAGTCATCCAATCGTTTGCTGTGTATTTTCGCCTTTAAAAACTAAATTATTGCGTTTTGTGAATGTCGGCTATTCCCAGCCGTTGATAATTAATGAAATTTCTATAACAACATTGAAACTTAAAGGGACAGTAGAACGTTTTTTGAAAATTTCATATTTAAATGTTTGACTGATAATTGTAAGTAAATGCTTAATATATTATGTTGATAGTGTCCAAATTCTCATTAGACAAACCAATCATCCATAGTCAGGGAACAAATTATAAGATTCACTTTGGGCCATTTTTATGTGAACACATTTAATTCATTTTGTGTAAGAAAAGGGAAACTCAAATGCCATATGCTGAACTTTACATCATATACTTGATTTATTATGGCCTTATTTAGTTTAAATACATTGCCTTTCAATTGGAACCATTTATTTTCGTTTTCCGGTCTTTACCTTATATTACCGCTAAAATCGTGCTACTGCCCCTTGAAATTTTATGTTCATAAAAATACAAATATCCTTATATTATAGTCATATTTCGTTTTAAGCTCATGTTTTTCCATCAAAACAGGTAAAACCCGTAATTAGGCCCTGGGCTTAAATAAGTGCAATCCCGGTTGGGTCGGGGTCAACTTAACTCTTGATATGGAGTTCTTATTGGTTTCCTTTATACTTGTCAAAATATCAACACCTACTAGTGATAAAATGAACTTCCATGGATTTCCCTAATTACTTTAAACATTATTATCAAAACAATTTTTACGTTTTCTTAATAATTCAACATGAATTTTCGGATTTAACAATCAACAAACAAGGACAATGTTTTGCTAACGGCTGTTGATATAGATCTTCTTATCTCACACCTTCAAATGTACTCTAAAATCAAATTGAAACACATCAAAATAAAATAAAACCGCATAATGTTTAAATAAAATTCATTTGAATTAAAGATATTATACAGTGCTGGCAACAAAATGAAAACAGTGTGATATACATCTTTAAACAGATACCTGCATTGCGTTGTCCAGAACGTTGTTTAGTGCTTCTAAAATACAAAAAACTCTACAATACAAATCATTACACAGGTAATCATATAATCAGCTGGTGATTCCAACTTCAACAACCCTCTGTGACCACTTCCATGGTTAATATTTGCTATTTCCTACACGCTAGTACACATTTTATTACTTTCCTGTATGCAGTTACCGTCATCTATCCTTTTCAGTTACCGTCATCATGCTCATTTATGATTTTCCAGTTACCGTCATCATGCCCGATTTTTCAAACTTGAATATCTGCATTAGTGTGTATTTATAAAAGGTAATATTTTTAGAATCTCGTCTCCACGTCAACCTGAATCTAAGTGCATTATTGAATTTATCTGAATGTATCTGAACAACTAGAATATCGCGTGAAAAGTTCCGAAGCGTATGGCCTGCCGCCATGTTGGGATGATCGTAACTAAAGTTACGGTCATCTGTTTACGCACAGTGATAAGAATAGAATTTGCCATAAATCACAATTCGGTGACGTTTTTGACAAATTGTTTTCACATTATTTAATTTCAGAATTTAAAATGTAGAATTTCGGTGTTTGTAAGTCGAAACAACTTAAAACAGATTTCTTCTTGCTCAGATTTGTCTGATTGACATGCTCAATCTGCACGTGAAATTCGCGTATTGTTCAAATGGAATGTTAAGAAGTTTAGTGTATTTCAGTTTTACCCCATAACAACAACTATCAAATACATTGTAACTAAATATTTGGTTGATGTTCTCCTTTTGTTAAAATGCAAATTGGTTAAGCCATGTGGTGTATGTAAAATAATGACCACATCCTCGTAGCTATCGGATATAACCTTCTCGTTATCGCTTGAAGGTTATATCCGATATCTACTCGACTGTAGGTCATTATCTCAACCATAATGTATATTACATGTAATACGGACCAGTAGGCTTTTTTACTCCTGAATAAACAATTATCAACTCTCAGCAATGCGTTTGACAATAAACCACAGCAACTCTTTTGACAACAAAAGTTATGAATGAACTCGTAAGAATAGAAGTGTGTAACACGCGTCTATATCTGTAAACTTTAAGGAAACTACGTTCTTTTTAAATCATATAAAATATGAATAGCAAAGGACATAAGATATAAATCATTGTAATTAAACGATGTATTTAACGGGCGTTACTGAGATTACAGATCATTTACATACTATAGCTTGCATCAGAAACATTTCGACTTTGAATTAATTTCGAGTAGTGAAATTGACACGTTTTTCTCTCCTGTATATTCATATATTTCGGGGGATTTTACAAAAACTGTCTGAAACAAGAGTTGGGGATAACCATTGTGAATAAATATATAGAATACAAATATCAAGTTAGTTCCAAACATAGAAATAATCAACAAAAAGCATTTTATTTCTATTTCCGTGAGAACAATATCTAAAAATTCCATACTCGACTTTAATATTTTTAAGTTTTTCACGAAATACCAAATATGAAACTTGTGCTTCTAACAATATGGAATGACAATGTTAAATAAAATCTATTTCATAACTATTTGAATAACCATGAGAGCTATCTCTACTTAGAATGATAGAGCAACAGTCAAATGACTTGTCCTGTCGTTTTGAAAGCCCGGCTGAACACTCAACCCAAGGGAGTTTTAAGTTCCTATCAGCGCATAAAGTTATTAACTACATATAAGGGCCAGTTAATATATTTTTAACAAATACATTGAGCGATAATGTAAAGTTATATTGTTTCAATATTATAATGAGTGCTCTTTTACTTCTTTGTTATTTCGTAACGAGATTAACAATCCAGAATATGTTGTGTAAGCGCAGTTAATCAAGATTTACTTTTAAGGCAATTGTTATTGACCTTGATAAAGTAAAATATTTTATTTACAATGGCCATTTACATGTACGGAAATAGAAATGTTTAAGAATATAGTCAGTTTAAACACAAAGAAATGGCTCGTTATGGATATTTATTTATGAAAAATAGTGAAAGGTAAACATCAAAGTTAAACTTAAAATAATACAAATAAAATTTATGACAAAAGCGCTTAAAAATACTGAAATCCTATATGCTGTTGTATTTACACTAGATGATTTACCCACATGGACGTTAATATTTATTTCAATTAAAAAGTAAAGAGATGTGACGGCTCGTGACGTTTTATTAATCAATATATAACAATCTTCCAAATACCTTGACCTTCATATTTAGCCAAAAGCCGAAACATTTGGATGGATACGTTTCATTCAAAGCCTACATCGGAGGTTTAAAACTCTCAGTGATGATTTCGTGCCACCTTGCTCTTTTGAATAAGCAATTGGTTGTTCGTAGCTGGTGTAGATGGTGTGTTCTGGCGAAGGAAGGTTTATTGTTAGGAAAAGTATATAAAAGTCATAACGTTTTCCCGGATAATCATTCTCTCCCCAAAGAACCAGATCAAGTCATGTTGATATAGCCTCTGTTCTATTTGGCCGAAATCCGTGGGTTCCGGCAGTTTCCCCTGGCGGAAAAAAACCCGCATCACAATCTATTTGAATTTCTTTATCATATGACAACGCTTCTCGTATGGAAAGGGTGGTTCATATCACAATGCTTTTGCGTTGATTTAGTAGCCAAAACGATGATTTAAGAGCAGCGTCGCTGATTGCACAACTAACTTTGATTGCCTCCAATCAGGCATCTCCCATGCTATCCCACAAAGTCGGCGTAATATAACAGAGGCTAAATCAACATGACTTGATCTGCCTCTGTGGGGAGAGAATGCCGGATAATCAGCTGATGCTCTTGTCGGAGACGTTAACTGAAGGATTCAGATCGAGCATGAGTTACAGCATGACATATATTTGAAATCATTATTAATTGTTGCCAGCAATGCATTTATACTTACTTCACTGTTATGTACCCGTTGTGTACGTACTCAAATCGACTTGGATAGATCCACCGAGAAACAGATGGTTAATAATCAGATAGATTACAAATTCCTTTGCCCTTGCAGCAGGCTGTTTCACGATCAAAGCGCCCGTGAATAGCTTTAGTAGTCTTGATGTTTGTGCATTACTCTTTCTGAAAGTTTGAAATTAAACGCCACCAAAATAATAAGTACCAATTTGATTGAATGTTATCATTGACGAGTAACAAACGTCTTTAAACAACAATGTCATCTCCACAAAATGCTCCCTGAACTGTCTCTTTAAAGAGATACGTTATTGTATCAAGTATCTTTAGTGCTTTAAATATAGAACATCACTCCTACTCGAGTTGTTAACAAAGATATAATGGAGGTTATTGAATACCCCGAACGTCATTCGCACATAAAATCGACAAAATTAACGCTTAAGAGGTGATAAATTTAACGATGCATTTTTCTTAATTAGTCCCTTTATCAAAATAATTAGAGCGTTGGTACAGTATCGAGGTTATCACAAATCTCAAGTAGACCTAGACTAATCAATAAGTGACTAATTGGGTCATTACGGAACTATTGTACTCTTACATTAAAATATATATTGGATATAGTTAAATAAAGAAAGGACTACACATATCATACCATGCATTTAAGTTATCTTTATCAAAAAGCTTTGTAATGTAAACTTTATGGTAAATGGTTAAATGTAAGTATTAATTATGCTACTAAGCTAATCGTCATCGATACACGTGTTGGTTCAATGTTCAAACATTTGTTTTGAAAAGCGATTCTGTAGTGGCCATGAGATCAAAAGGTATGATACCAAATTGCAAAGGCAGTAATATTCAGAATCCGAATCATTATTCACTTATATCACCACCAACGGTACTTGTACAAGATCATAAAAGAAGAGAAGTCAAAGTTACACATAGAAACCGTATTCATATGATATAAATATACATGTATAGATATAAAAAATATAAAACTTCTGACGACACTTGCTGTAGGTATCATTTTAATGATGACATTTTAATGATTTCGACATTTTTACAAGTCTTTTTAACAGTTAACAGTATATACATATGCATGAAGAATTACAGGCATTATCACAGTATATCTGAATCTATTTCAAACTCATATTACTAGCTTCTTCAATATTTTGATGTTATCAATGAATAACCGTTTAAATTAAAAAGGTTCGGACATGACGCTCAGATAGTGATTATCAATAATCGATCATGGTTCAGAGCTTCACATCTAAGCAGATAGTGGTATTCACCACCCCTGCGGGGGAGTCACATACTGTACAAGTTCTTTCTTGCTAAAAGTTCTGTTTCAAGGAGGAGTCTGTGGTTGGTAGTTCGATAGCAGAGTACAGGTGTCGAGGTGCATTTAGACAATGATAGAGAGTTTAGTAAGCTCCAAACGTATCATAATTTGTCACAGAAATTCCTAATTACAATCAACAGATCCTGCGTCCTATTGGTGTCCCATTTGCTCAAAAATCTAACATGTTGACAGTGTTCCTGATATAATCCGCCAATCCGCAAGAACCGCTTTTTGGCATTGACCAAAGAGTCTGCCTCGGGTCAAACTTTTCTTAATGAGACACAGAGTATGTTGATAGGATCACATATGTCAAATTTTGAAATCGATGTTATTACATCGGGAACCACTAACTGTTATTGAAAATAACAAGTTAAAGGTCAATCAGTACATTAGAGCGAAAATACGGCCATTCAAAGTCGGTATTTTCATTGAAAACCGGACAATGTGGCTCGAGTGGCGCGCGCAAATTCGCCAAACTTAATTTTGAAACCTTGTCATAAGCTGACAGGAAGATGTATTCGATTCGATAGTGTTTATTATCCCCCGCCACGAAGTGGAAGGGGGATATAGGTTTGAGCTCCGTCCGTGCGTGAGTGCGTGCGTGCGTGCGTCCGTCCGAGTTAAAGGAGCCAATTTTTCTCAGTAACCGTTTAAGATAGGATCATCAAATTTTGTTTGTGCCTTCAGGGTATCAATACCTTGATGGAGTTCGAAAATAAGAACCGAGCAAATATTTTTTCCGCAGTTATTGCCCTTGTTACGTTTTTTGGGACTCTGTTCGAGGTGTCTTCAAAGGAGCCAATTTTTCTCAGAAACTGTTACAGATAGGATCATCAAATTTGATGTGTGCCTTCAGGGTATCAATACCTTGATGGAGTTCGAAAATCAGAACCGCGCAAATATTTTTCCGGAGTTTGGTGTCATGATATTTTTGAGTACACTCGAGTATTTAGGAGAAGGTTCTGACTTAATTTAAGATAAGAACAAATCTGGCGGGGGATGTTGATGACTATGTCTTCTTGTTGGGTATTGTAACTAATAGATAGATTAATTGGATGCATAATTTCGAATATTAAACGTATTTGGGATGTTTTCTTGATTTTTCCATAAAATCAAACATTTGAAAGATATTATCCATAAATGGATTATATTTGCAAGTCCAGTGATGAGATATGAACTTCAATCAGCATATTAGATATTTTGTAGCTTATCAAAACTAAATAGAATTTTAAGAAAGATACTCTGTGTCACTTTAAGGACTGTTCCCTGACAAGCGCGTTACAATACTTGGTCTATTTTCAGATACTGGTTTGCGCGGCTGTTTTAGTGATCGGTGCAGTAGCTACTCCCTTTAATATCACGGATGGCCACAGTAACCAGAGAGAGCACACGTCGCTAAAAGTTGGGGACTTTTTCAACGAAGATGACTTCCAGATTGTGTCCAAGAAAAGTTCACACCATGATGCAGCGTGGACCTGTGCTCAAGTTGGACGTTGGAAAAACCTTGGAGAGAATTTTTACCCTAGCAGAATTCGGGAAATCGAATGTCTGTCGTCTACCTGCTGGTATGAGCATTATAACTGTACGACTGTGAACTATAGCGCCCTCATTCTGACGCGGTGTGAGCGGGAGTACTGCAACGACCACCGAGTGCCTTCAGCGATCAGGTCGGGCTGGAAGTTCACCAACATGATGGTTCAAGTAGGCTGCATGTGTACGAGATAAACCAACATCTACGCTCTGGATACAGTGAGGCTGAAATCTTGAGAATTTCCAGTATGCATATATATAAGAATCTATTTTATACTGCAATTGAGCTTAAATTATTTTTGTCTACGATCTATTTTCATATTTAAGAAGACATATTTGACAGAGTGTCTGATATACGCCAAACATTGGCCGACCTGATGAACGTTTGTTGATATATGTGTGCGGAATATATGTAGCTTTAGTTTTGTGAAAATGAATGCTGCATGCATAAGTTTGCACCAGAGCTACTTAAATAATACGGCATGCAATAGTGAAAATGTGATCTACTTTGAGCACTCAAATGTACAGTGATTTGATTGAAGCTGTAAACCATTGATTTGAAAAAGAACTGTAACCTTTGTACTGTACTGCAAATTGAACACTTTCAATTGGAAACTCACTTGACCAGTATTTGGGAGATTTCTAGAAATATATGTTTACATTTATAAATTATAATTCGTCCTGTTTGTGAATAACTGTGCCACTTCTGATCTCAGAACCGGACTCATAATGAAAATAACTAGGTATGTGATATTTTACCATGTCTTGAAGTTGCCTTCAAGAAAAACTTCGATGTTTTTCAATAAAATGTTTCATGAATTAAGATATCGAAACGAAAGTGTCAAATTATATAAAAAATAACACTTGCAATGCTGTCTACTAAAAATATTGATTTATTAGTGTCAAAACATAGAAACCATGTCGTTATTACCTTGAAATATAATAAGGGGGAATACATTCTTGATTAATCAGCTCCAGAGGCAGCCAACGTATATAGCTATGTCATTAAATATAATTTATCACACTCGTTTATTATTGGTATTATAATTAGTTTATGCCTTTGGCCAAGATTGAACATAATTACCTTCAACCGCCGACGAGAAGAACACACGCATAAAGATGAACATTACAGGTCAATCAGTACCATGGTTAAGTTTCGGTAAAAGTTTTTTCCGTAAACATCTTAGTTTTAATGCATTTTTCTTTCTTCTTAAGATATACTGTTTCAACTAAATAATTGGCCGTGATTATTTCAGAATCCATCGAGTGTTTATTGAAAAGAATGAACGGCATATACTCATTCAAAGAAATATGGGAACACTTATTAACATTAAGCTTATTTCATTACAAACAAAGAAATGAAAACAAAACAATATAACTGTATAATATGAAACCTCAGCATTTACTTCACGATATTTGGTGATTATAAAGACCATACCGAAAAGCAGAGCACCAGAGGGTTAATTTGGAAAATCACACAATCAGTAGTCAACCATGATTTCTGACACACTCAATGCATCTGGACCTCATGAATCTGACTAGAGTCCGCAGTAATGCTTGATTCTGACGGACACGCCCTCTTAGGATGTCCCATACATGCTCTATGGGAGCAAGATCAGACCATTACATCCTCACAACACCACTCTGTTGGAGGAAATCCGTCACAACACATTGTCGTGCGTTATCATCCTGGTATACACCTTGAGGTCCAATGACGTTAAGTGTGGGAGCACCAGGGGTCCAAGGATCTCGTCTCTGTACCTCAAACCATTGAGATTATACTGAATGCGATATTTTGATGAATACTGAAGGCTAACCACACAAGAACGGAGCCTCCACCAAACTCATGGTCATGTTCACTGACGGTAACATCATGAAAGTATAACCCGGGCCTTCTAAAGACCCTTGCACGACTATCATTAAACTGCAATGTGAACCGGGACTCGTCAGAAAACAGAATTCTTGACCGCTTGTTACCATTCAATCTCAGATGAGCCATACGCCATGCTTCATGTGCGGTTCTGTGACGGTTGCATAATACCGGTCTGGATGCCTGTTATGGATCCCTGCAGCCCGTAATCGGTTTCGAATTGTCTGGGCACTGACGTTTACGTATGTTGCATTCCTTAACTGTAAACGAAGACAAAATCACGTGACAAATTTGTCGAGGTTACGACGTCACGGTCATCTGCGTGTGACCTGGGCTTCCCTGAAAGGGGTGGGTCCTGCACCCGGGCGGTGGTATTAAAACGTTCCTGCAGGGAAAACCTCCCTAATAATTCGCCTTCATGGAGCCAGCCTCGTTTTTTGCCACTGACAAACTGAAGAATAACAATGGTACATCCTAATGGTTCTTAAGGGTCATGTGAAGCAATGGGTCTTCATCCTAATGGTTCTCAGGCGGCATGTGAAGCACGTAAAAAACGCAAGACATATGGCAGCCCATTAACATTTTTCTGTTTAATCTGAAGACCTATGACTAATGACAGACATTCCATTATGAGTAAGCGCTACAACTTTGTATACGAACTCTTCCCAAAATTGCAGTTGTTCCCGTAAGTCTTAGAATGAGCATACATTAAAATGCCAAATTATCACAAACATAGAAAACGGGCATCCCCTAAAGGAAAGAAAAGACTTGAACAAGTTTATTTGTTCGAAGACCTTATTTTTTAGCTCATCAGACCTGAAGGAAAAGGGGAGGCATGGTGTCCCCCGTCCTTCAGTCTGTCTTTAAACTTTGTGCATTTTCGACTTTTTCTCAAAAAGCATAAGGCCTAGAAAACTGAAACTTCGTGTACAGACTATTAACTAGTGAGGATTATAAATTATAGCTCTGGTGGCCCTGTGGCCCCATAAAGGGGCTTTGTAAACCTATGGATCCTATACTCTTAATTATCAATTGAAAATTTGGTAGCCTTCTTACTCAATTTAGAGTCACTCCGTTACAACTTTTTACATTTCCTTTGAATGGTTGAGCAATTTCCATTTCTGACTTGATTACCGGTATCAGTTTACATTTGGTAACCATGGGGCCCCTACTTAAATCGGGAAATTTGTCATGTTTTTCCCTAGAAGCACAAGGCATAGGATGCTGAAATGTTCTGGAGAGACTCCTTAATTTGGATTCTAAAATGGACATTTGGTGACCCTGTTGTCCCTATTAAGTGTTCCCCCCCTTTATGGGGACAACAGGGTCACCACATTGATATGATCCCAAAGCAAAATTAAATATGAAGCCTGATGTGCTACAGAGCCAATGGCTCTAAAAAAATTATCAACTACAAGATAATGTTCTTAAAAGATAATATTCTTTTTAAAGTTTAAACTAAATTGGGTTTTTGTATTCATCCCGATTTTTATGAACACATTCTCTGGAGCATGGCGAGTTTAAGTGGCGCCCGTAAGCCCATGTGCAGCTATTCTTGTTATGGGTGGTAAGTACAAATACATTTTGATATACTTCAAACCATTTTAGACTTATATTTAATGCAAAAGAAAAACATAAATACCACTGTTTGAATGTTAGAGAATGCAATGCTGCTATTTCTATTCCAGTTTTAGTTTAAACTGGTTTCTTCATGTACAGGGAGCTCTAGTAAAGAGAGAATTGTTTATCACTATCGTTTCGTTTCTATAAATACAAATGTAAATGGATTGTGTTAAGCCAAATGTTCTATTAGTATTTCGTTACGTGAACGTTAATGTCGTGATAATATGCTCGCTTGTACAATGTGATTCTGCTAAATGCCATTCCATTTCATTTTAAGCTGATGTAAATGTATGTTACTTTGCATTTCCGATTAAAATGAATAGATTCCTAACTCTCTATTTGTCACGTTTGCGTTTTTGTAAATCTGATTTATGAAGCAAGAGAAGACTGGATACCCCCTATCTGTGAGCGAGATGCTAACATGAGTGTATAAAGCATACTTACCACAAAATGGAACCGTATCTCCTGTACGTTCCGTAAATTTAGGGGAGACCAGGGCATGTCTTAATCAAGTCTTTCACTACCAGGGATATTATTTGCAAAGAAATAAAGTCAAAACTTCATCATTTTGAACCTGAACAATCTGAAGTCATTTGACTTTCATTTTTGTCAGCTCTTTGTTTCTGACATCAAAACTTAGTTTGTTTAAAGCAATACATAACTTTAACCATGCGCAAATTAATAAAGTATTAAAGGGATAATATACACGTTTTCTTTAGACTCTTTTGAGTATAGTATACTTCAGGGGTCAAGTCCCCGGTTGTTGAATCAATCCCTCGGAGTAAGGGTACTCCGCTAGCAACATCCGTACCAGTACCTAACCCGTTCGCCGAATAATCACACACTGAGGTACAAAAGAAACTTTTAAAAACTTGTTAAATATCTAAAAGATGTTAGATGCATTTGACTATCGCATGATCACAACAACATATGCTTTCAGTAGTGCGAACGACTTTTCTGGTGTGATTTTTCTGTTATATCAAAATATCTTCTGTAGGAAAGGGTCAAAATCAAATAATCATGACCCAACCATGTTTAAAAAGTTGTAAACGTGTGAATAATAAGTCTTAGAACAGTAGCGTCTTATCAAAATAATTGTTTGTAAAACATTTATCCAAAAAACAAGTTTTGTGAAAAATTAAAAAACTTCTTTGACCGTTGATAGATCTACTGTACTTACGCAGTAAGAAACTTTGTACATTTGTATTTTAAAATCATACATATGATCAACCCAACTAAGATGTAAAGTTTCTTTTGTGTTTCATTGTAGTTTATCCTGTTTTGAAGATCCAAAACCAATCTGCCAAAGGTACACGATCCTGTAAGCTCTCTCCGAGTTCTTTTTCAGTTGAAGATCCTTAACAAAACAAACGTCCCGTAGGACAGCCAAGCAAAGGCAAATACATTCTCTCCCCACAGAGGCAGATCAAATCATGAAATGTTCAATTACGCCGAACTCCGTGAGATCAGGCAGTTTCCCCTGGCGGAAAAAAATTGCACCACAATCCATTTGAATTTCTTTAACAAATGACAACGCTTCTCTCATGGAAAGGGTGGTTCATATCACAATCACTTTGCCATCATTTAGTAGCCAAATTGATGATTTAGGAACAGCATCGCTGATTGCACAACTAAATTCGATTGCCTCCAATCAGGGGTCTCCCATTCTATCCCACAAACTCGGCGTAATATAACAGAGGCTGTATCAACAATTCTTGACTTGATCTGCCTCTGTTGGAAGAGAATGAGGCAAACACATCGTCAGAAAAATCCAGGCCGAATATCTGCCTAGGACTCAATTGTCATTGGAGTGGATTTGAACATGATGCGGCATTACAAACTCCTCACACTTTCAGCTTCATATTTCCATTAAATACGTCTGGCATCATTATGTCTCCCCCCGGTTTAGCTGAGTTCCCGTCGGCGTCGGCGTTCCCATTTCGTTTCCGGAGCAGATCATCACCAAACTTGGTATACTGTCTCTCCATATCATGTAGATGTGCCTTTTGGAGGTTATAGATTTTTTTTAATTAATTTTTTTTTTATTTCCATGGCAACAATTTGGACTTAATCTTTTTCAAGGGTAGTGTTCCGGAGCAGATCTCTAAAACTATGTGACCGATCATCACCAAACTTGGTATACTGTCTGTTCATATCATGTAGATGTGCCTTTTGGAGGTTATAGATTTTTTATTTTAAATTTTAAGGGTTTCAGCATCAAATCATTTAGAATTTTGAATATTTTGTTTGCTACAATTGTGAAGTTGGTTATTTATTCAAGTTGAATTATACCGAGAACATTAATGGTGCTTTATGATAGTATTGTTTAGAGGTTTGGAGCAATTGAGGAAGGGGGAGACATCTGTTTTTACGGGTAAAAACACTTTCTAGTTTGTTTTAGGTGCCATTTATTCAGTTTTACCTCTAGACCATTCAGAATATAACACGACATTTTCCATTTTCAATCACGTTTTAATTTCGATTTAAAATTAATGAAGATTTTACTTACAAATTAAATCTTCATATGATCTCAATTTTCACAATATCTAAACCACTAAGGTTAATGGAAATAACTTTTTGTTATTAATTTCGCTATTTAAAATCAATCAAATAAACGTATTGTATCTGAATTTAATGTTGATATCGTTTTTCGCAATGTTTTGGAGGGAAATGTAAAACAACCTACTTGATTTTATAATCAAATAATAAATACACCGTAACATACAGGGGAGCTTTTCGATGAGTAACAAAAGTAGCCTGTAAACTAATATTTAATAGGAAAAGAAGCGAAATAACTATTCATTAGTTATACATTTTATAAATTCATTGAAACGGGTGTTTGTATTAATTATACCCACACTTCTGTATCGCTTTATACACCTCCTGTTTGAATCGTGGTTCTCCGAGGCATAGCGGAGCCGAGCAAACCACGATTCCAAAAGTAGGTGTATTGAGTGATGCACCGTGGAAAGTGTGGGTATATCTAACTTATTCCCCACTCCGATCGAGTTATATTTGACGATAAAGAGCTGCCTACCCTGAATATATGTATATATATATTGACCTAACTAGATCAAAAGATTATTAAAAAAACCTCTTTTATTACTTTTGTTAAAAAACATTTGTACAAACTAGTACCTATACATATGCTTATATAGCAAAAAATTCAAATATAGACATGACACAACAGAAGTACCGCTACTTGTATCAATCCTCAGTAGCTCAGTTGATAGATGCGTTGCATCTAATTCATTCTCTCCCAACAGAGGCAGATAAAGTCAAGAGATGTTACATTACGCCGAAATTCCTCATTCTCTCCCCACAGAGGCAACTCAGTCATACCTGAATTAGCCTCTGTTCTATTACGGCTAACATACGGGATAGAAAGGTAGAAATCTGATTGGAGGCAATCGAAGTTAGTTGTGCAATCAGCGACGCCGTTTCAAAAGTGGTCATTCGGAAAAGTTCGGCTATTCCCGTGTAGATCTGCATCAAAGGGAGATAACTCTTCCTTCTACAAAACAATCACGTTTTACCTTCTCATTGGTTTTTATTTGGTGATTTATTAAAATAAAATTTATCATAAAACGAAGAACAATTTACACAATTATAAAACAATATGTTTCTTATGAAAAACCCTATACATATCTGATTTTGAAATAGTTTCCCTCTCTGAGACTCACACTGTTAATGAAAAAGAAACCTAAAGGCATGATTCTTTTGAAAGTCATTGAGCGACCGTTGAGTATTCCCGAAGTCGTGGACATCCAAAAGGTGTTTTCGTTGGCTGCAAATAAGGGAGATATCTCAAGTTACAACATTTTGCCGCTAGGGCGATCTGCCGGAACCCCAGGATTTTGGCGTAATAGAACAGAGGCTAATTCAGGTATGACTGAGTTGCCTCTGTGGGGAGAGAATGAAATTCCTGGGTTCCGGCAGTTTCTCCTGGCGGGAAAAAGTTGCACCACAATCCATTTGAATTTCGTTATCAAATGACAACGCTTCTCGCATGGAAAGGGTGGTTCATATCACAATGCCTTTACCGTCATTTAGTAGCAAAACTGATGATTTAAGAACAGTGTGGCTGATTGCACAACTAAATTTGATTGCCTCCAATCAGGCGTCTCCCTTCTCTCCCACAAAGTCGGCGTAATATTATAACAGAGGCTGTATCATCATTTCATGACTTGATCTGCCTTTGTGGGGAGAGAATGCATCTAATTCTGAATTTTACAACCCCGTCGATTTGCCAGATGTTGAAGGTCGCTTCAACTGACTTAATTTGGGTGTACAATAAGTAAGTGTATTAGAAAAGTAGATGTGTATCGGTCAATACACCTACAGTTAGGACAAAGGAAACCATAGCAACGACACCGGAAGTGGGATATAATGACTAATGCCTGATATCTGAGATAATCTTTCTTATCAAAGCACTACCAATCAAAATTGAATTTGTCATGTCCAAAGGCTTCCCTCTTGTCAAAGTGGAAGTAGCCACACACATACAGATACATGTCCCTAATATAGATAGGCTTATCATTCAACAACAACAGTTTTAAATGTCTTCAAAATGAAACATGAAACATGAATAATTAATAAACTAGCTCCTCTGTTTTGTTCGAGTATTCAATTTTAATACTAACTCATATTGCTACGAACATCTGATGATGATGCTATTAAGGATTTCAGAAAATTATATAAATTAAAACTTTGCTTTGCAAATCAAAGATCTTTACTAATTGCAATTTAACAAGACAATGACAATTGTTGCACTGGAAGCAAGGCTTTGAACCTGCGATCTGTTGGATTCTGGCACAGTGCACAGACGACCTTTGATGTAATAAACGTGGTAAGATATAAAAACTGTGGAAATTTGTGTTAATCAAAACGAATAAAAATGTAATACTGCGGTAATTTAAATAAAATTGGGTAAAATTTTATACAGATTAGTGCGTTAATTTGCAATAGGGAGTGCGGCAAAATGCTGTTAAAAAGTACGATAAATTGTAACAAATTATGCGTCAAAATGTAATAACATATTCTAAAAATAAGTTCAACCATTCCCAGCACAGAAACCTGTTTGAAAACGATACAGTTAGTTTACCGAACAGAGGCATATTTTCAAAATCATTCGCAATGCTCAAATCAGTTACGTACGCTTCGGAAGACTTTAAAGGGGCAGTAGCACGCTTTTAGGAGGAATAAAAGGCGATGTCAGGAAAACGAAAATTAATGGTTCCAATTGAAAGACAATGTATTTACACTAAATAGAGCAGTAATAATTCAAATACATAACGTAAAGTTTAGCCATGCGATTGCTTTCTCTCACAAAAAATTAATTAAAGGTGTTTACACAAAATGGCCGCCAGTGGAAAAGCACAGTCAATTTGCTTGTCAAGTGGAAAAATAGCATTGACCTTGACAAGCAATCTTTTCGTGCAAGAACGTTAACTATTTTCATTGAATAGAATCGGACGATAGTTTGTCCAAAATTTTATTCCAACTGGCAGAACCTTAGAGACCTCGAAGACGTAGGAGAAGGTGACTTGAGCTTTTAGAGATAAAAACTATTTTATAAATATATTTTTTAAACACTTACAGGCACAGTGAACGTTAACTAATAACAAACTGTTGGAAACAGTAGTTCAGGTTTGGATTGTGTGTATCCGATGACCTAGGTGTTGTCCTTCATTTTGTGTATCACCAGGTTTCTAAGATTAAAAAAGACTTTCTATTACCGGTACTTTCCTCTGGCCCCGAGTACAGATGCGTTAACATAGCTATGTGGAAGTTATCTGATATCTGACAGTGAACAACGTTATTCCATAAAGCACGTGGTATTTTATCTCACAAGTGATCAGTGAAAGAGAGTTTGAGTTTGAAGTTTGTTGACTGATGCCACAGATCGAGATATCCACAAACACGGATTCATACACTTACAGTTACTGCAAGACCAAGAACATATGTTAAATATTATTAGAAAAGGGCTGGGTATTTTTTATTTTTTTAAAGAATCTTTTTACTAACTCAGTATTTTAAATAATTTGTTGTTCAATGCTTGAAATGTGTGTAAATATAAATTCACATTATTTCAACACATGCAATTTAAACGTTTATCACACAGGGTGATTATATGTGTAGCTGTTTACAATCACAACACAAACATAGCAAGAGTCAGATCATGATATTACTGAGTTGCAATGCATTTTTATGAGCAAACAATAGTATTCTGAAATGATTTTAAATGTTATTGGACACTTGAATTACCCCGCGCATAACGCTTACATATATTTAATAAATCGTCTATCTAGCTTTTTACATATAAAAGTTCAGAAATCAAAATGTGATGATGGTACACCATCATGCGTCAACAGTATTTGATAACAATGAATATCACACGATAAAAAGCATGTGAAGAAGATATTTTATTGGTGTCTCAGGGTTGGGTTTATCTTCACTTCTATGTTATTATGATACAACTGTCTCAATTTTCAATGATACTTATGTTTGGCATTTACCAAATATTGTTTTAACACATAACTATGCTCAAGTTTTGATGATAAATCCAGCAAAGAATTCAACAAATTTTATAAATAGTTTGCTTTTGGCCCCTCAACTTTCTCTTCCCGATATCACATTCCTTTGGAGAACGGTGGAGGGGGCTAGTGTTGACATAATGCGGTGTACCCCAGGAGTAATTTATCAGCTAATCCAGCCCATGTGGAAACCAAGCCGGTCGACTAGGCTATTCAGGGCAAGGGCTAAAAGTTGGTAACAGACTCCGGCAAATTGTTGGAAGGCGCAGGCACTCTCTTGCAGTCGTTCGCATGCTCAACGGCGAACTGAGAGGGCGATCCAACTTGGAAACTAGAAGACAACTTGACGTTGTGCATGCCACCTAGCTCCAGCTGATAACAAGAGGGCCCGAGTCGAGATAGAAGTTTATTTATCTCGGGATACAGAAGGCCCGTCTTATCAGCCAAGAGGCGCTTTGCGCTGAATTGAATGTATTTTCAAAGAAGGCAAGCTACCTTGTAACAACACTTGAAGTCCGGTTTTGGCGTGAAATTATCAAGGTAGTTGTGCGTTAACGGTATAAAGATTCATAGTGCATGCTGGTGCCTGAATCCTAGAGCACTTAGCAAGCGGTGCCCTGTGTCCCGACCTGCCTGTCTGGTGGCGGGTGCTAGTTGTGAGTGATAGTACGGTAGAGAGGTGTAAGGATGTCCAAGTGGTGCGGATGGCTGTCTCTCTGTCTGCTGCTGTTGACGGTGCTGATGCAGGGCAATGACGCTGCAAGACGTCGCTCAAGGAAGGGTCGGCTTCAGGCCGATGGACCAACTGGGTAAGAACTCACCTGCAGATTGCATGGCTGATGTGTCCGAGGTTTTTTATCTTTAAACTTCTAGGGAAGTTTATCAAAACATATCTAAAGACTCAACAATCAAAAAACGCCTAATCGTAATCATTATGAATTTTACGATAATATCAGTATGTTCGTATGATGTTCTCTGCTAATCGCATGGTTTGAGTCGGCATGTTTATCGTTATTTCAACCAGGTTCCTGTTAAATGAATTCATAAAAGAACATTGTTATTGGAATAAGTTCGAGACGAGAAGTAGAAGTCATCGCCCGATTAACGTTATGATTCTATTACGTTCAGTTGGCATCATTGAAGCTACAAATCGTAGCGATGAAATGACTTCGAGCTTCCGGTTAGAACTTTCCTTTTGATATAACAGAAGAGATTTATGGAGCATCGTTTTGTATAAGATGACTTCAAACGTTCACAGCTCTGAGGTAAAGAAAGCCAAGCACATCTGCGAGAGATCATATCAAATCGGTTTAGGTATAAATAAATCTCCCTTTTTGCAGAAACATGCATTGCAGATTCGACGAAAGCACCCTTTACGGATTTGTATATTTTAGGCACTCATAAATCAATGCCGCTTTCTGATGAAGTGCAACTGCATGACAAAAACCTCCCGATCCTTTCTTTGAAACTGAACAGCTGAAAGTCATTCAAATGAAGTATCAGCGTGCACAGACACTTTTGTATCAGAGCGATACAGATGATGAATAGGGCTCTGCCAAACTAGGTCATCTTTATGTAGATTTGCCATCATCTCCATCAACGCCACTGATAGTACATATCGTCGAGACGCAAACTGACAAATTGCTACAGAGATGTAGCAGACCGAAATACATAAGTATATGGCGTCATTAATTCATTTACTTTATCATTTCCTTGGATAAAGAAAATGTGTATGTAACCAAACCACTCGAAAGGAGTGTCCTTAATGGCTGTGTAAAGTACGTCTATTGGTTCTTCTATTTTACTGAAATTAAGGATTTTAATAACTAATGGGGTCCATTTTGTGTTTTAATATGCAAAATATACAAGATGAAAATAGTAGAGTTTAATGGGCTACTCATGTACTAATATGATTGTTTCACACAGGTTACGCTTATGTCAGGTTTTTCAAGACTGGAAATATACACACTTTTTATGTCAAAGTTCAAGCAAAGCTGTATTGACTTAAAATATACGAATTTGATATCAGAAAATAAACGGTTCCACATTTTTAAAATCTTGGTATCATAAAACGGTATTTAAACAAGAATTTTATTTAAGTGTAGCTTTTGATTTTGATGTAGTGCAAGTGCAAGTGCAAATACAAATGAAGCGTGACAACGCAAATGTACATTCATCTTGATAAATGTGATAAATGTAAATTGATGCGTTGGAAGATAAATTCTATTTTCTCCTTGTATGCTAATTTTTCAAGCAAGTAGAAAACAACAATTGCCTGATTATTATTTTTAATGACAAACTCAACAGAAATGTTTTCAATTGATGTCATGTTGATCTGAAAGGATATTCAGACCACGTTAAAATGGATATGTTCAAATAATGCTTCGCACACCTGTTCAGATGTTAAGTTAATAATCTCTTTTGGATGGCAACATCCACGTGTTTAATAACTGAAATATTGTTCAAAACACGTTAAACACCATCTCACTCACTTAAGTTAATAATGTATAACGTTGCCATGAAATGTTTTTATACCAAATATTTTACTCTGGGAATGCGGCCTTCAATACAGGAATAAACTCCTTTCATTGTGCAAATGTAGCTTTCTCAATCCTCAATAACAAATTATGAATGCATTCGTAAATTGTTAATATAAGACTAGAATAATTTTGTCAATAGTATTTTAACAAGTTTTCTACATGTTTATTAATTTATTGCTATTTCAATTTGTTTATGATGATTTATTTTTTGTATTTAAATCATTTCCACCCTGCGACATAGTCATTAGTTCTAAAGATCATGATATAATCAAAACACAAAGACATTGTCCTTTCAAGGTTTGGGCGTGATTCAGCGACTAAATTACAGACTCTTTGTCTATTTTTAATCTTTGACTCGAATGGTTTGTCATGATTCATTCGAAGAAGACAAGAATTGAAATTTGCAGAGCAGTTAGGAAAAACTGCCATTCAGCAAATGGTTTAAAGTTTGATACTTAACAATAGTTTTATGTTCAAGCGTATCGACAATAGAAACATTGATAGCAAATCCGTGATATATGAATTGTTATTTAAGTTTATCTTTAAAAATATGAATATTAAGTATTAGCGTCCTTTTCCAAAATATATTTCAAAAAACTTTTATGATATTTGGCATACATTTAAAACGTGCTAAAAGTTAAAACTTTTAAAATCAGACTTTACAAAGAGGTATTTCAGCATCGATGTTGTTCGCCTATATGAACCTTTAAGAGAGAGGCTGTACCTATTTCTGCCTTTAAAACAAAACAAAGGTCCTTTCAAAGTATTCATACTTTCCGGGACAATTGAGATTATGATAAAATCCGACAAATTGAGGTCCTTGCAGAATTTGTTTTCGAGACGTGTATGTTTTAAGAGCTACGACCTTATTTTTCCCTTTTCTGAAAGAGTTGGTGTGAAAGACGTATATATCGTCTAGTATTGTATCAATCTGTGCATTTATTGACATCCGTGTCAATTTGTAGCAATATGCGCTACACATGGTATTTTTCAACAAACATCCGTTTTCGTTTGGACCTTGTATGTATAATCCTTTTTTGTGGGAACTACATTTTTGGTGCTTTGACTTAAAAGGTCCCTTAAGGCTATGTTCAGATTGACGTAGGTCTTGGGGTTATTCATGCACGTTTCAAGAGTATATTGTAGCAAAGAGTTGGTTATAGTGTTTGAAAAAAACGCCTCAGACCTGTTGCAAACACAAAACGGAAAACATAAGAGGCACTTTTCAAGTTGCATTTTTATAACTTTATTACGTATATATAACTCGAGGTTGCGAAACAGAACCATTTTAGATGTTTAACTGATGTTATCCGCAATTTCCATGTTTTGAGAGGTAAAAGGTTTGTCACAATGGAATAATCGATTAAAAAAATCAATTAGGAGTTTATCGGCTAAGGAATACTCATCTACGAGAATGGATTACAACATAAATCTATGGTCTGCAGTTCTCGCTTTAAACATGAACCGGAATTTTGTAAAATTTTGTTAAACTGCCAATGTCTATCATTATATTAATCGTTACAAAACGTTATGCAAAGATACACTTTATATAATTTATACGCCAAATTTTCTAGTGTAAGTAACATAAACATTCGTACGTAGTGGAACCGTAGGGTAATTTTAGATGCAGCTGAGGGACAGGCGACATGTATACTTTATACATATAATAGGTACATAGATTTACATATATACCTTTCTAGAATAAACCTGCTCAAATTGTTTTAGATATACCGCCAGGCAAAAGAAAGTACACACCACAGTTTGTTTAAGTTTACTGTTATCTAAGAGTCACGTGATGTAATAAGTATGACGCGTTAACGATAACACATGTTTGCAGGAGTCGGAAAAATTGGTATCGAATTCATGTTTTGTTAACGTATCATTGTTTAATGAAGGCAGGGGTAAGAAATACAATATCATGACAACTACCATTTTTATAGTGTTGGCAATAATCTAAAGAAATTGGCACGTTTATGATTATTGATTTTCACATAGAACAGGGTTTCCTTCTTGATGAACATTTGTGTTATATCAAAATTTTGGGAACAGTTAATGAACCATTCTCTTACCACAGAGGCAGCTCAGTCATACCTGAATTAGCCTCTGTTCTATTACGCCTAGATCCTGGGATTCCGGCAGATTGCCCCTAGCGGCAGAAAGTTGTAACTTTAAATATCTCCCTTATTTGCAGCCAATGAAAACACCTTTTGGATATCCATGACTTGGGGAGTTCTTAACGGTCGTATAGTGACATGGAAAATATTATGTCTTTATGTTTATTTTTCATTAACAGTGTAAGAGGGAAACAATTTGAAAATCAGATATGGATAGGGTTTTTCATTAGATAGAAACTGTTTTATAATTGTGTAAATTATTATTTGTTTTATGATATATTTTATTTTACTAATTTACCATATAATAACTAATGAGAAGGTAAAAAGCGATGGTTTGTGATAGGAAGAATTACCTCCCCTGGTGGTTAAATTTCAACGAAAGCTTTGACGAACCAAACGGAGATGGCCGATGTTTTGCAAATGACCATTTTTGAAACGGCGTCGCTGATTGCACAACTAATTCCGATTGCCTCCAATCAGATTTCTACCTTTCTATCTCGTGTATTAGCCGAAATAGAACAGGGGTTAATTCAGGTATGTGGGAAGAGAATGTTAATGAACATCAAATTTCATTTTTTAAACACAAAATTGAAAACACTTAAAGTCATTCTTTTAGTTATGATTTGACTCTTGTTCGTATCAGTTTGAGAATACAACAACAATAAATGAAATCATGCAATGCTCAATCTGATAGTTAGAAGTACATACTGTAATGAGTTACATGTTTAAGTGTTACAAAAAGAAATCGGGTGTGTTGCATCTTTGTGTATGAAAACCCTTTTGACGTGTATATATAAGTACGCATTTAAAACTTTCCTAAAAAGTTTAGTACGAAAGGAGAATTGAATTGGAAACACTTGACTAAATCTATTGGTCAAAATTCAAAGCAATTAACTTCTTTATCATTAAAGGCGGGGCTGTTTTATCATTCCATTTCTGTTTTGTTGTTTCTGGCGCCAGATATTTCTGATGCCGATCGTATGTACATGTATACAAAACCACCCTCCTTTTCCCAAATTCGTTTTTCAAACTCTGTATATCGCCGAGTTGTAAACAGAATGTCAACGTGGCTATTTTATCGCCTCTCATTATTCTATTTTCGAGTATTATCCGCTTCTCGTGCCCCCTGTGTCAGAAATATATTAAACGTTTCTCTCCCTCGCATGTCATTGTATCTCCTCATCTTTGTTTTCCTTGAAAAAAAAACACTTTCAACAATTACTTCATTTACAAAGTTGTTTATTCGAAAATAAGATTGCGTGGGCCATTGGTTCTTTTCATTTTGGAAACAGTTCACGTTACAAACCTTTCCGTTAGCTGTTATTTCCTGTCCTGGTTTGAGAACGAAATTATTACAATGAACGAAAGAAAACTCTTTCGCCTATTTGCGTGAACCCTTTTATTTCATATTTTATCGAAAGAAAGTGACTGTCGACTAAGCGTTTATTGATTTGATACATTTTTGTTTTGATGATACATTGTCTTATAGAATGTTGGATTTGGTGACCATCGTTCCGAGACCTTGTTACCAGGATATTATTATTGCCTTTCTCAAGTTTGAAATGTTTTTTCTTAAATATTTCCCTCTAAAGTTCCACTAATACTTGTCCCAAATTGAACAAAGGCATCGTTTTCGTTGCGTTTTCTCTAAAATTGAACTAGTTTTGACATTTCTCCTGAAAACTATTGTCTTTAGCAAACTGAATGATTGCTAGGCATTTTACAAACTGAATAATGTTTTTTAAGATTGAAGCGCTTACTACTTAAAACATTTAGGATATAAGACCTTACATGCGTCCTCTCGTCAAAAAAACAAACAAAAAAACACTTACTTCAAAAATCCAATATTAGACATACATGTATTTATCATAAATATTTAAGAACTATGAATGATAACAAACAGTATAACAATTCTTTTATCCGTTTTTCATTGGTGTAGCTGGTCATCGTACATTGCTGACGCGAGTTTACATCATTCTCTCCCAAACCAGGTAGCTCAAGTCATCTTGATCCAACGTTGGATCAACATTAATGACTAGATATATATACCCCGGAGAGAGAGGGGTATAATGCATTCGGAAATATACGGGCTTGTACGACTGAACTACATGAGGAACTGGTACAAATTATTGCCAACGTAACCACATAGATAGGTAACACATAGTTTCAGTATTAAAACAGATTTGATGTCACGGAGCAAGAATAAATCATATGCTTTACTTAAATAAACCTGGGATAAATAGCTAACAAACAGGTTTATATCGATACAATGAATATCATTTATGCCTCTATAATGCGGATGAAAGAAAGGTATCTACAAAATTGCAATGCGTCAAGTGGAACATGCATCAGGTGGATATCAAAACTGAGGAAACTAGATGCATATATTGTGTAAATTACTTTAATTCACTTTTTAAACATTTTGGTAATATGAAAAGATTTTTTCGCTATCCCAGTATATAAGGACTACAAAATTTCAAGTTCTTTGATGTGGTTATTGCTGACTCAGTATGTTATACCTTTAACAGACTGTGATGCCGTGTAAACGCAAAACAAAAAAATATGCCTTACAAATGTACTCCATATTCAAATATACATGTACGTTTGTAAATATAAACGAATATCAGAGTTCTCTTATTCTTTCAGGGCGTGATATGTTTAATAAACAAAAATGCAATTGGCACGTGGCAACAATCTTTCACGCTTTTGGAATATAGATGGTGATTACTGCAAATCAGCCATAAGCCACTTGACTTTGAGGTCATATAACACATTTAATTAGTGGCAAGACACCCATGTATGTGCGTTAATTTGTCTTCACATTTGGTAACTATTTAAAATATGTGGTGTAATGCATGCGGTACCGTCGCCAGATTTCAAGTTTTACACAGTGCGAATGTCGTAACTATTCCCGAGGTGACTGTCTTGTATTACAACAAAATATGGCCTTTTCGGCAATACAAACCCCATCTCACGGTTTTATTGTATAAAATTTATCAATTTCAGTAAAATTTGTGACCTATTGACATATGACTTGGCAATGTATTTAATTCTTTTTTGAATAGATTTTTTAGTTTAGATTGATGAAAGAGGGGTTCTTAAACCAAACCGTTTTGTAAAATTGTAGTAAGCATACACAAGGAATCGGATAAATTTGGGTAGCTAAACAGAATAATCTCTGGTGTTCACTTCGTATAAATGATGTATTATTTGCTTAAGCAATTCTTTTTTTTACCAAGGGATGAAAGTCTTTAATACTCAGATTGATCCCGTATATTTTGGATAACAATGATTCTCCAAGCCATAACAAAGTAAATTCCAACATAAAGCACATGTGCATTTTTATGATTTATGGGCTAAAGGTGCTCACCTTTAAAAATAAGCACCTGTATAGATACACTGATATCCGAGTCGTATATTGATCTTGTGAATAATATTGGTTTTGTAAATGTTTGTCTGATACACAATATATTAGCATAAGGCATCAAGTTACATAGTTTCATGAGAATTCATGTGCATATTTTGTAATGAAACTCCCGATGAAGATCCCATAAATGTTCATGTATTGTACACCATATTGAAAATGGTTCGTTGTCGGCGTTTTTGAGCGCCAGATGTGACAAAAACATGATGGACGAGATCGCCATTCCAGTCATGTTTGTGTCGCTATGAAATCTTTGGCACTCACTTAGGTCACAGAGCATAATCGTTTTACGAAAATACGTTATTTTATTGTTTTAGTTTTACGGTCTCAATTCATCACAGTTTTACAGGTGGTTACAGTGGTTACGAAAGGGGAATTCGTTGATGAATAAATATTTTTACCCTCGAACTTGTCATAAATTTGTTACTTCATATGACAATAGAGAGGTGTTATTATTGTATACAGGAGACGTCTAGCTTGGCAACGTAACAGTATGTTTAGGGCAACTTCAGAAGTCAGATAAAGGGGTCGGTAGTGTTACATAGTGTGGGTAATCAAAGAATGAATTTATTCAACAGGTAGCTGCCAAGTTGATATTAACATAACATCTTGGGTTTTTTTTATAATTTGTTCGTCGCGAAAAATATGTTTATCTGTATATGTGAAGGCTGGTGACCAAATTCCACAGATCCGGGAGTGGTCCACTGCCAAATCGGGCATGACCTGTAACCGATCCTGATTTAACTTCTGCGTCTTAGTGCCATTCATTGTTGTTGTTATTCTTCAGCATACCCCCAAATTCGTTAGTATTTGTGTTACAATATTTGTACATTGCCCACATATTTGTTGCAGACAAAACACGTGTCCCGGCCCGTCCCGCTTCAAGAGGCGCTGCTGTCCCGGGTGGTCTCAACCCGGCTCCAGTAGACGCTGCATTGTCCGTGAGTACACGTGGAGCTCGCTCAACACCAATATTATCATGACACACTTTGCTGATCTACATCCATTGTTAGCGATTGGTTTCCATACCAAACACCTTGGGATTCGGTCTTATGAGAACCAAACCATTTATTAGCCAATCAGGACCAAAGCTGTCAACATCCATAAAATTTTGAGGGTTTTGTTGTTATCTCCTTAAAAAGCAAACATGAAATGGTCATACATATCAAATGATACCATGACCAAAGGAATGAACATCTGGTGTCCTGTGAAGTTGATAGTCCATTTGTAATTCATCAAGCTAAATGTCAGTAGACACCTTCGATTGTTATAAAATGTGTATGTTGAATACATCTAGTGATACTCGACCTAACCCGCTTATTCACGCATAGTCCCAAACGCGCGTACATTAGAGCCATCAATCTCACGTACGGATAATTTCAAGTGTTATACAGTTCCTGGTAGTTTGCACAGATGTTCTTGTACAATTCTTATAAGTCATTCTGAACGTTGTAACTGAGGTCTTTTCACTGACGAACTGATCTTGCACACAGAAAAGCTCAATTCAAGTTCACCGATTGTCGATTGTCGTAGCTGATGTAAATTATCTGCAAGGTTGTTCTCTCTCGCTTCTAGCCTGCTTGTGGTCGACGGGTCCCTGATAGACCCGTTGGTGTGATCAAATACTCCAATCACTGAAAGTGTTAGGATATCTACAAAACAGTTGCGATTTAGTGACATATTATACTACTATTTCTTAGGGATACCCTACGAATTTTCTAATTAACCTCAGTGAAAAGAAAATGATATATAGCTGACTTATACCCCAACATACAACGACAAAAGTGTGCAAATTCGTCATGAAATGATAAATTGTAGGATTAGAAGTTGCATCGCCATCAGACTGCTCACTAGACGAACACTCACTTCACCAATGAGCAATTGTTGAAGAAATCTTACAGGCATAAGAAAAAGCATCCCTGGCTATCAATGAATGTCCGGAATAGGCACAATTGTATGTCGGTCGCACTTGAATCGAACCACTATTAGGCGTATCCTGAACAGCTTTGTATAAGATTATTTTAGTGATTACTGTATTCAAAATATATTCCTTTAGGTATATGTGAATTCTTTGAATCATTTCCGATTCGATCGAATAGTCAAGAATATTCCTCGTTATCATCTACATCATCTTACCTGTATCCTTACCCTATATCTTTGAGCATTACCAATATAATACAAGGCAATTTTCAAAATATCACAGTCGGACTCTTCACGAATGTTCGTTTTCTTCCATTTGTGCCTGGCTATTCTTGGGATCCATGTTCGAAGTGTGTGGGAGAGGGACATTAGAATGCCACGAATCAGTTCACTCCTCCGGGAACTGTTAACGATTCAATTAATCATACAATGTATCTTTTATTCGTGACGATTTGTATGATTATTCTGTCGTTATGTGTGGTAAATGGACATCAAATCATAACTCAGCAACTGCACACGACCAAAGTGTAAAAACTCCTCGAGATTTGATGCTGTACTTCAGCAACGTTACCAACTGTATAGATGCTGAGAAGTTAACAGTTAATTTCATTTTATATCTTTTTACTTTTGAGGCATACGGGTTTCATTCTAATTGTTATGGAGGATTACAAAACACTGCGTATTTTAAGAGTGGTTATAGGTGATATAAACCGCTCAATGACAAAGAAAAACCGACAGGAAGTATTGGGGATATTTGATACTTGAAATTTACAATATGACAGTTAACCAGAAGAAAGACCAAGCAAGATCCGAATTTGAATATTCCGGAGTAACTCTGTTCCTTTAAAAACGAATACATCCAATGTCACATAAGTGCTAAATATCCCCCAAGATTTGTCATACGACAGGGTCTTTAATGTGAAAGTTCAAGTGATTAGCTATGGAAGTGAATCCGATTCATCTGATTGTATAGTGTAGAGGCACACCCAGGCTGATTAGACAACAGGCTGGATGTGTTTACGAACAGGTAGTAAGCTTTCGGCTTAGACAATATACTGACAATGTTTTTGGTATTTGTAAGATATAATAATAATGATTAGAACAGGTCATCTACAATTTGATAAACAAAAACGAATTGCAGAAGTCAACCAAAGTGATACATCATAATGACACAACTTTTTGTACAATTTCATTTTTCACACATAAACATAATTTTTTTATCTGGCGAAGACGCGATATCGATCCTAATTACTTTCTCAGATATATTTAAATTAATATTTTTCATTTCGGCATTATATTGTGCAATAAGTGTTACATCAAGGAATTCTAAGTTTGATTAATGTGAATTCGAAGTTATTTAATAATGGTAATCGCATATTTCGCAACAGAATTAAAGTGCTTTTCTTAAGACGATCAATGTCATCAAAATGTCAGGAACGTTAAAACGGATACATGAGAGTCTAGTCTCTTGAAATAATGACTAAGGCTTTTTAAACATCCTCGAATGTCATCATATTATGTGTATATATATATATATATCCATTCAGAACATTCAAAAGCATTTACAGAATTTACTTAAAGTGTTTACAACTGACATTTCAGTTGTGCTAAAGATGTAATGATAAAATGAAATAGATATAATATTACAATCTATGGCAGAAGCTTTTAATAGTCTCATGAAATCTTACTTACATGAAAGACTACTTATATTTCATTTTGTATTCGTTGTAATATTAGAACGATACGTTTTAGATAATCGACCAAAGAAAAAATTCATAATATTCTTTTTCATACATTACACCAAATTAAGTACATTTAGATATAGATGAAAGTTTCATAAACCATATTTTAACCTTATAAGGTAAGGATAATGTTGACCCTTCGCCCTTTACCCCATGTTTATACTCTTTTATACTTTAATGCTTTTTGGAATGTATTACAAAATATTACTTAGTTTGAGTTTAGTTTAGACTTTTATTTTGATTTATCAAGACTGTCGTTATTAATTTTTCAAGCCAATATTTTGCAAAGAACATAATGAGATATGAATATGTAAAATGTAATAAAATTTACAATCAACAACATTTCCACCTTCACATAGCACACGGCAAATGAGGCACAAACTAACTTTCGATTAAATCTACAGCCAATATAAAAAATGCCTGTTATTAAGTGTTAAGCAATTATCTTTAGGATTATGATTTGATGATAAGGGGGGTTTTATTCCAGCGATCTGTATATCTGGATGCGGTGGTGGCGGACGATGTATGCGACCCAATGTCTGTCTCTGCGCTAACCGGCAGATCGGACCTTCTTGCTCCGGTGAGTTTAAGAATATGAATGAACATCAAGTACTAGTGATATATAATCATTGCAATCTCATTGCATCAGTTTTACTCATTTTGTTCTAGAAAATTGGTTTGTTTTTAGAGGCTTAATATGTTAAACGATATATATTTTATGTTCGATTCTTCTCTGTTGTGTGTAGGAGAATGTCCTCAATCTGGCCGTCAGTTTTGCACATGTGCATGTTTTCGGGCTAACGGTCGACAACATGCCCACGTGCATAACTAATGGCCAAAAACATGCCTACGTACAAACGTTATGGCCTGTTGAAGGCATTCTTCTATTTAAGATAAAGTTTAAGTTAACGAGTTCCTGTTGCTCGAATGATCCAACTTAACAGTCTGTAAAACATAATTGCTTTACATCCAAATATTGTTTAGTTTGGGTGGGGTTTTTTTCGCAGAGGAGTTTCTTTCCATTGATCTTTAGATCCATTCATCCACCTTCGATATGCCATTAGTTTTGAACGGACATTTCTCTCTGGATCCTGGCTGTTGCGTACTATCGTATTGAACCCGGTGGAAAAAATCTGGTCTCGGTTCAACAAAACATTGGAAACTTTTGGCCCTTTAGTCAACTATTAGAGACTCGCACCTCCGAAATACGATGACAAAACCATCCCAATGTTTACTTAAGATAACTTTATTTTAAGCTCTGAGGGTTATGTTACAACTTTACTGTACTAACGCATATAGGGGAGACCAGGGCAAAGCGCGCCGTCGGGGCAAAGTGACCAAGCCTTATTTCGACAAATGGCGTGGTTTGTCATTATCAACCGATGAATGCAAGCGTTAAGAAAGGTTGTGATCCACGTTTGCATCGTTTTCGTGAGTTGTAGATTTACTTAAAAAACGTCATTTTTATTTAAGGAAAGAATCTGACGGAATCCACATATTTCATAGAAACACAAATCGCAACATTGAACTCTAGTGAATCAATTAAACAAAAATATATCACCTTTTCATTGAATTAGCAGTTTTGTAATTCATTGCTTAAATTATTTTCTATGTTGCACATATCGAATGCTACCCTCAAAGGGGCAAAGTGAGCCGGGGGGAGCGCTTTGTCCCGAGTGATCTCAAATGGTTTTTTATGGTCAGAGATATTTATTATTTTTCTTAAGCAAATATCGTAAAATAGAATTGTAATTTTCATTCTATAATTTTCCTGTATTTAAAAAAAGTGATATTATTAATGAAGTATCAAAATTATATCATAGGATTTTTATTTAATTTAAAAACACGTATATTTTATTTGATAATTTAGCCTTAGTTTTGATATTTATTATAAATTTTGTTTTATCCCTAAACAATTAAAAATATAGCAGTCAAGCAGAGATCAGATGTTTGTAAACTGTGAAATTTGTCTTTTAAACCAATCAATTTCTTTATTTCTTTCATACTTTTATTGTTTTCTGATATTTAATGAGTTAAATTGTGAAGACTCATTTAGTTCTTAATAATTCGTATATAGTAATCATGTAAGTGTTTGATTAAGAACTGCCAAAATCTAGGTCCACGACATATGAAAGTATTTGTTCGTTCTTTGCATACTGAGCCTTGTTTTTTATTATTTGTTAAAGTTTTTAAAGGGTGCCTGTAAGCTGCGTGGCACTTTCAAAATCAGTTGTGGATGGTAATGGCTTATTATAGGTGTTTGACATATTACATTTTCCCATGGGCGCTTTGCCCCAAAGTACGGGGCAAAGTGCACCGCCTTGTCGAAATACATTTTCGTTTATATCTCTTTATGCAGGCGTGGTAGGTTACAAAGCATTTGTCATACAATAGTTTATCTGACGAGAATTAGAGACATGCTGCAAGTTGCATTCTAAACATGTTGATGTGCAGAGAAAACACGCTTATATGTTAGGGGGCGCGCTTTGCCCTGGTCTCCCCTACTATTATCAAATACATATTATTGTCACCTTTGGAGTTTCACCTGAATGTCATGTTTATTTGCAGCATGTAACAAGCCGTGCATGAACGGAGGTCGATGTACGTCCAAGGGCCAATGCTCCTGTCCTTACGGCTTCACTGGAGGGCAGTGCCATCTTGGTCTGTTAACTACCTATTACCAATGTCTATTTGCATCTTTTGTTTCGTCTGTCTATGACGTGAGATGATACTGTCAGCTAATTTGATGAATTTTGGCCTTATATTTTTCCAATTTTTTCTGAAATCAAATATTGCAGGTCATTTAGAAATGGAATACGTAAACTCAAGGACGTGAATAGTTTGTTCACGTCATTGGAAATGCATACTGTTGTGTATGTTCTCAGCAATTCTTGCTGGATTTTAGTTTTCGTTTTCATGAAAGAGGTTGGACATAATGTCAGAATAGGGATAGGTTTCCCACATGAATAGATTTGAAGTTAGTCAATCTTTGCGAAGAATATTATGTTATTAATCAGGGCTGCTGTCTAACATGCCTTCTATACTTCCAAGGGATTGACACTTTCCTACAGTAGATTCCACTAAGGACCTCGAAATTTAATGCAATTCTTCGCTATCTGTTTACCTTCATTCTATATCCCTTTGAAGATTAGTTCGACTGAGCAAAGATGAAGGATGGCTAATTATATCCTTCGTGTCGAACATGCAAATTCTGTTACAGATGCATTTTATGTTTATGAAATGATTGATTCCAATGATTGTCAAAGAGTTTTTTAGTTTTCTATTTTGAAACTGCTTTTAATCTTTAAAACCTTTGCTAATTTAATTGTAATACAGAACTCAATCTCAATTTTGCCATCTAGAATGCAATACATCATAATTCCTACCGTGTCATTTCCATCTGCAAAGCAACGAGTCCAATTTGAATAATAAATACTATTATAAACACCTACTGTTTAACTATGGAAAATAACAGTTTTCTTATGATTCTTATACACTTACTTTCCCATTAAAAAATATTTCTTTTATTTTCATGACACCTCACTTCTAGGTATTTTATCAAAAATTGTTTTATCAAACTTGTACTTTCAAAGAGGTTCCGTTTAAATTCTGAATTAACATTCAGACTTGTTGAAGATCTTCTAATATTCATTGACATATTTAAAGGGTTGAGGGATTTTGGACGACAGTCAGGAATATTGTTGTATAATTGGGTTAAAACTTTGGCATTAACAAGACGATATGTATTCTTATGTAATGTAAACAATTGTTCATTTTGCCTGCAGATTACAGAACAGGCCCATGTTTCACGCAGATCTCGAACAACATGTGTCGAGGGCAGTTGACGGGGGTGGTGTGCACCAAGACCCTGTGTTGCTCTACTATCGGCAAGGCGTGGGGGAGACCCTGTGAGCAGTGCCCTGCCTCTACCCACCCCTGCAGGAGGGGCTACATTCCCAACCCTAAGGGAGACACTTGTATTGGTGAGTTTCTTTTCACAGAATAACGCTCAAGACATATATTGTGCACGTGAATATGCTATGTATTTATACACAATAATATTTTAAGTTAAATTCATTTCGATGATTTGTTAGTCATCTTAAAATGCTATAGATATGACAATTAGCCTCATGTCATGTAACATAGATATATTATTTTTTAAACATCAATTTAAATCTCTCGACCTGGCTACTTTAAGAAATGTTGACTAACAGGAGTACTCTAGTGACTGTAACTTATTATTTTTCAAGACTGCACTGCTTATTGACTGTCGCGGCAGGTTTTATAATGTTTTAGTAATAAAGTCTACTGAAATACTTCAAGAATGACAAATGTTAACCTCTCAATTTTGAAAATAACCTGTTGGAAGGACCTGAATCCAGAATTGTACATGCCATCCTCTGATTGTTAACTCACGCTCTGATCCACTGTGCTATGGAGAGCTCACAGGACAAGAAAGTTTGTCTCTCTGTATACAACCTGTGTTGTTCATTTGACAGGAGAAGCAGATAGCACATGTGGAGAACATGCATAGCACACGCTATGCACCTCACATGAGTTGTCAATTGCATCGCCATTGGGGAAGAATGGCAATGTAATCTTTTCCACCTCATGCTTTCTCCATTACTTATTCTATATCATAACCATTAGATTCAAGTTTCAGCGACTTCTTTTAAAATGATACCTTTGAATAAGTTTAACAAATTGAACTCAAACATACTTTTAACACTTCATGATCTTTAACAATCATGATACCTTGTACCTCTTACTTTTAATTATCTATAATCACACTTTTTTGGATATCCAAATTTATGCCACGTCTAAAAATACACAATTGTCCAAGAAAACATCTCTTAATTAATATAACAAAAACTATATGAGATTGATGTTTTCTTTATAATTAGCCAATCATTTATCATTGAAACCTCAACATTGCTTTCTATAACTTAAAATGTGGCAATATTCATGAATTTTATTGACAAAGACATGACCTTTGAGATTTTTCATTACACATGGCATATTTAAGTGATGATTTCCTCATGACTAGAACTATAAGAAACACGTAAGAGTAAAAAAAGTATTTTAAATGATTGTCTTTGCAAAACTTGACATTTGAACTTTAAGTGATTTATTCTTGTAAAAATTAGTTTGTTTATAAGAGGTACTTTATCTCAAACTTATTATGATTTTATTGTTAGAGTAAATACAATTTATTATGTAGTTGAGCCCATTTATTGATCTCAAAAGGTCACATTGTTGAAAGACAGACAAGCCATGTGACTGAAATTAACTATTTTTTCATCCATTCTGCACAACATATATACAGAAACTGCAAACACAGGCATACCTGAATTAAAATATTTTGTTTTCTTATTATGCTGAAAGTTTATGATTTTAGATTGATATTATGTTTCTAAAAAGAAAATTTCAAACAATATTTTATCTCCCTACCAATAGGAAGTGTAAGCTATCATGAGTTAACGAACAAATTGTACTTGTAGGAGTTGTTAAACATAACTGAATCAATAGACCTAAAATAGGTTTGCTAAAGAAAAACAATAGCTGTGTACTTTTAAGCTTGTGTATCTTAGTGCCAATAACATATAATTTGCTTCTGATTTGGAAATAAGTTGAATAACTTCGGCAGTGAAAAATTATCCCCCATTGTCTATTTGTAAAATAACAACTACTTAAGTTTTGGAGTCAAGAATCACTATCGTTAAATTGATATCAAGCATCACATCATTCTCTCCCCACAGAGTCAACTCAGTGCGAGCAAGACTCTGTTCTATTACACCAAGACCATGGGTTCCGGCAGATTGCCCTAGCAGCAAAAATTTGTAACTTGAGATATCTCCCTTATTTGCAGCCAATGAAAACACCTTTTTAAGGAATTCTTAACGTTCATTTAGTGACAGATAAAAAGTATCATGCCTTTATGTTTATTTTTCAAAACAGTGTGAGAGGGAAAATATTTGAAAATCAGATATAGATGGGGTTATCAATAGAAAGATACTGTTTTATAATTCCGTAAATTATTATTTGTTATATGATAAATTTTATTTTCCTAATTTACCAAATAAAAACTTAGGAGAAGGTAAAAAGCGATGTTTCTTAGAAGGAAAAATTATCTCCCCTGGATGGGTTGCCGAATGACATCGAAATAGCCGAGGTTTTGCGAATGACCACTTTTGAAACGGCGTCGCTGATTGCACAACTAACTTCGATTGCCCCCAATCAGATTTCTACCTTTCTATCCCATGTATTAGCTGTAATAGAACAGAGGCTAGCTCGGGTATGATTGAGCTGCCTCTGTAGGGAGAGAATGGCATCACATACATGTATGGTTTGTTATAAATGCTGTGAAAATTGAAAAATATAGTTTTCCAAATTTTGACCCCGGTTAATTTAAAGACCTGCCGAATATGTTACAGTTGAAAATGTCCCACTTCTTTGTTGAAATGATTTCATTGTATCATTATTTATTATTCACTAGACATTTTATTCAGGTGTTATTCCTGGTAGCATGTTTGACAATCACTATCTATTTGACCATGTATGGACAGTTTGATCTGATGTTCCACTAGCTATTATTATTATAACTTCACTATCATGTATTGTGATGCTTATGAGGAACATTAGCTGGATGGTCTTGAGTGAAACAACATCCTTCTCCACAAGCTATTCTGATAAACAAATAAAGATTTTAAGCATCTCTTTGACATTTTGCCACTGTCTTATTGAAAGCAAGTCTAAATAAAAATTTATAATAAAAGAAACAATTATTGTCTTATTCAATATTTGTCCAGCTTGTCAGATCATCATTTTACATAACGGTTAACATTTGTTTTTGTGACATTTTAGCTTGTTCAGTTTTGTTATCTGTTGTATGTAAATTCTTCCAACCATTTTCATCATTGAAATAGGTGAACATTTAGGATAAAAGTGTTGTTTATTTTGTCCTGAACAACCAACAAATATGGGCAATGCAAGTATTTGACCTTAAAACTTTAATCAGTTTCTGATTAAAAACTAATAGGCAAAGGGAGCTGAAATGTTCAGAATATCAAAATAATGTTTTGCTCACAATACTCAAGATATTGGTTTTGGTAAAGTGTCCAATAACAAACCATCATTTGAAGGCATTTTTAGTTTATGAAATCAATCATTGTATGTTATAAAGTAATCTCTTCGCATGTTAGTCTTCAACCTTAGATAATAGATCATGACAAAATATTGAGCTAAATGTACTTGACCAATTGACATATTATCAATTTGGTAAATCAAAGTGTCATCAAAATGTCATCTTTATTGCAAGATGGAATTTATAGACTGTCCTAAGAATTTCTTCTCCTAGAGTACCAGTATATCAGTTTCATAGAACTACTACACTGACAGCGCTAGCAGTGTAAAATGGAAAACTTTCAGCTGCGTATCTTAAGTTTGTTCACTTACCTGCGTTTTTAGTGCAAAGATCATGTAATTTGGAATGTCTTTGAGGCATCCTAGCATTGCGAAAATGAAACAGATAATGTTGAAATTTAAATACTGTACATAACTTAATATTCAGTTTGCGTTAACATATTCGTATTCCATACATGAAAGATAACCGTAACTGATTTGGCAGGGCATTGAAATGACCACGGGTCAAAATTTCGAAACAATATTTAGTTTTTTTCTCTACAAAATCCTTAATTAGTGATCAATAGCTTTAGACCTAAGTAATATTTGTTCCTTTGCATTAATGCAATGTAATTGTACTGATTTTTTTTTTACAAAGTTCATATGGAATATTTAAATAGAAATTTAAGAAAATTTGAATTTCACAAATATGACCCCATCTGTCTTTTTAATCATGCCAAATATCTAAATTCAGTAACAGTGACAAAACGATCCCAAATGATGACTAAGATATTACTTCATAGAAAAACTTCATACTTTATAGAATAAAAGGGTTGAAAACAATTTCTTTATTGTGAATGACATATAAAGTCTTTCCATTTGCTTTCATACCATGATAACCTATGATGACTAAATTGTTACTGGTGTTGCAGACGTGGACGAATGTCAGGCTATCCCAGGCCTGTGTGTGGGGGGCAACTGTGTGAACACACTTGGCTCGTACCGCTGTGAGTGTCGCGACGGACAAACACAGAACCCAATCACTAAAGTTTGTGAAGGTAAATGCTTTCTGATATACTACTCAGAATTGTCATGATAAACTTGATTTTGGTTTCATTTAATTCCTTCAAATAATGTACCAGTGGTTGCATAAATTTCTTAACACTAAGGTTAACCTTAGTGCCATTCTTAAACATTGCACTAAGGCTACCTTAGTGACTTAAGGGGCAGTAGCACGTTTTTAGGGGGAATATAAGGTGATGTCAGGAAAATGAAAATAAATGGTTCCAAATGAAAGCCAATGTATTTAAACTAAATGGAGCAGTAATAATTCAAATATACAACGTAAGGTTCAGCCATGCGATTCCTTTTTCTTACAAAAATGAATTAAAGGTGTTCACACAAAAATGGCCGCCAATGGATTTTATATAAATCCTCATATTTTGTCCTCTGACTATGGGTGATTGGCTTGTGTAATGTGATTGTTGACACTGTCAATATAATACATTAGGCATTTACTTACAATTATAAGTGAAATTTTTAAAATATAAAATTATCAAAAAACGTGCTACTGCCCCTTTAAGGTCACATTAGTGTTTTGTGCAATGGCACCCAGGTATAAAGGAACAATTGCTGTCCATCCAATTGAGTTGAGGTCCATTTTCTTTACTTCATTACTTGATATTTGTTAGTATTTTAATGCAATGTTATTTAAGAACACATAAGGCAGTGACTTCAACTTTGAATTTTGATTTGAACAATTATTTTTTGCTATTTTTATGTAAGTAATTGAACTTTGACAAAATAGAGAAAGAATAAAGCTTTCTGTTTCTTAAGTACAATTTTAAAGTTTGTTATTATTTCTTAATCAAACATTGAATGAATTTAAAACAAGTTGATTTCTATTGTTATAAAGAAATTTATCTTTATATGTGTTCAAAATATACATTTATATACAAGTGTATATCTGTATTAATATAAGTTGGCATCCATATCAGAGGAATACAATAAAGATATATTTGCAGACATCAATGAGTGTGAGACAATCCGTGGCATCTGTGACAATGGACAATGTACCAACACAGAGGGAAGCTACTTCTGTACCTGCAGCAGAGGATTTGAACCAACAAACAACAGATCAAGCTGCGTCGGTCAGTCCACTTTCATGCAATCATAAACCGCCAGGCAGAAAAAAGTACCCATCCCAGTTTGTTTGAACTTACTGAATTTCCAAGAGACACCTGATGAATTGAATGATGGCATGTTTACAATAACACATATTTGCAATAGTTTGAAGAAAATAATTGGTGTCTTCTGTCAATGTTTTGATAAATATCTTTGTTTAATGTAGGTAGATCTAAGAAATAGAACTCCTACCATGTTTATGATGTTGTCAATATGTGAAAAAGTGGTTGCTTTTCACATAAAATATGTCTGCTTTGTTGATGAACATCAAACTTAATTTAAAGTATTTTTTTACATAAAATTAAATTTTTTGGAAGAAAAAACATTACACTTAGAAGTATTCTTTGAAAGATGATTTACCGGGTAACTCTTGTTCTTATCAGTTAGAAAATAAGACATGAAAAACTTGAAATATTTGTAATTGAAAATCTTACAAATGATGAATTCAAGTGTGTTCTGTCTTTTGCCTGTAAGTGTAAAACACCAAAAACCTAGAATCTGATGGTTAGACGTACATGCTGTAATGAGTTACTTGTTTAAATGTCACAAATAGAAATCGAACGTGTTACATCTTTGTGTTTGAATACCCTTTTGACGTAAATATAAGTACACATTTAAAACTTTGTTTATGTAGGAATGTTTGAAATCAGGCTAATCAATCCACCAAGCACACATATAGTTATTTGCAAGAGGAGTAGTTTTGTGTTTGCATCAGATAGATGATTCTAGGTATTGGCTTTCAGTTTTGATTTTGCTATGACTTTCGATTATGAGTTAATTGATGATATAAAACAGGTCATTTGTTCTTTCTTGAAAATCTGTTTACTTATAGTATTTTAATCAACTTTGCATTGCAAAATTTATAACTTTGAAAGAAATGTTGAGCAAAATAGATCATGTGCAGTTTGCATGGATAAGTTAATTTTCTCTTAATTGTATTGCAAGTTTATCATAAGTAACTGTGTTTTGTCTAGTAAGATATAGTACTGACCATATCTGGCCTGAAAATAAGTATTTGGAAAAGAAAATAAATCTTTTGATAGCATGATACATCTGAGACATTATATGGTTATACGTTTAAACATTGGTTTGAAAAGGAAACTTTACCAAAAACTGGTGACATTGTTTATCTTCTCTGTCATGCACATGCCTTAGTTAATTCATTTAGCCAAAGTTATTTTATCTCTGAGGTTGTTTTTTATTTGATTTCATTTGTCTCTTGATATGAAAGAATGCAGTAATAACACTGTTTATAAGGTTAACGCCTAGCTTACAAATGCAGGTGTGTTTTCAACTAGACTCATTACTTTGAACTGCCTAAACCTCTTTATCCGATTTTTTGGGTATACATAAAGATAGTGTTTCAAAATGATTTCAGCAAACAATTTTGCAAAAGCTTTTGAGATATTTTATACATGTACCGTATAATAAGTTCGGTTATGTATATACGGGACTTTATTTCCAGAAGTAAACTCAAATCAAATCAAAACTTTTTACAATTTACAAGGCGTCAGATACAAAATTCCATAGATTTGTGACTTTTTATCATAACATTTGACTTCTGCTAGAGGAAGTTAGACATGTTTTAAAACTAATTTGATACTAAGCGGTTTTACTTTGAGTTTGGTGTTCATAGGAATACATAAAGCAATTTTGTTTCAACCTCATCACAAATGCTTTGGAAACTCAGAAATTCTGTTAGCTTAAAGGGACCCGCCGTCCCCAACACAAATGGCCTTCGGCCCGTGCTGAGAAGCCTGCTCATTATTGAGCTGAGCTACGCTTTACCGCTGAGATGGGGAGAAGAGAGCGGTTTAGGGTTCGCTTTTCTTTAGGGGAATCCCCTCGTTAATCATGCGCGCTGATTGGTTAATAATACATCCACTACTTTTGACATATATTGTATTGGGCGAGACTGTAATAAATAATATCTCTCTCTATATATATATATATTACGTTTTAGTTTCGTAAGAGTATTTTAATTTTAATATCCAAACGAATGCGCTTGCCAAGACATTGTAAGTTTTCAAGTTTCGCTAATGACTGGAGTATTGACAAAGCGTCATGAAACTTACTCAGTGAAACAATGCTAAGGATTTTCTAATTCTGATAAAAAAATAATTTTAATTATGCTATTTTCATACAATCTCAATTGATGTCTGAATCACATGACAACGGTAAAGTGTTTTTAAAAGGAAATTGTATACAAACAGTATTGTCTGTATATCATGAACGCCTTCTAGCTTGTTTATTTAGAGTCCTCTTTGTTTAAATCACCACAAAATGTTATATATCTGTTTATATCGGAGTGGTATAACCATTAAAAAAAACCGCTCCAAAAACAAGATTAGGAACATGTCATGGTTTATTTACAAAATATGTGTATTTGGCTATTGTTTGTTTAATAATTTCAAATTAGGAAATAAACATGTTTCAATTTAGTTAAATTTATAAAACACTTAATTTTATCAACAAATTGTGATACAAATGTTTTTGAAAAGTTTGTTTAAAAAGTTATCAAATTGAAGAATAATTTCTGTCTAGTGTAAAATATGAAGATAATCAATCATTAAACAAACAAAAATTCTAAAAAAATACCATTCAACTTCATTGGATAGTTTATACTAAGAAAGGACACGGGAATTTTCTATTAAGCTACGTATACTATTTGCTACAAATGATTGGCGAAACCTGCGTCTATACGGTAGTGAAGAGTAACAGTGTGGGTTAAATCATTTTTCAATAAATTTGGTTTCATCTAGCTGATGCCGTAGACAACTTCAAAATGAGGCATACCAAATAATTACCATTTGAAAACCTACATGTAAACATTTAAACGGATCCCTTAGCTTTTGAATTTTCACAATTTCTTGTGTTTGTGTTCAGATTTATGAATCGTGAATAAGAGTGGATACTCAAATAAGCGTTGTACAGCCCGTTCGCCAATTGTTTGTGTTTATTGTTTTAAAAAAAAACAATGTTTAAACCAATCACTTTATAAAAACGTTGCTGCTCATAATAACTGCCGAGACATCTAATAGATAGGAAAGGTAAGAGGTTTGGAAATTGAAACAATTTTGTCATCTATTCATTTTGTTTTGTGATTTTTCATGGTTAAATAACATCGTTTTGAATATGTGTGATACACTGAACAGCCTGAAATAACACTTGATATAACGGGGAACTGTCATTTGATGTTGTGTATTATGGAGCCGGATGTAACAGATAACAGGTGTGATAACAGGTGTGAGACGTCAGTTTATTGACGTCCAGTGACTCTAGTCATGTGTCGTAACAGGTCATATAACTGCCGGGTCACTGTTTGATGGCGCCATCCTGTCTGGTTGAGTGGACGATGGATACACATACAAGACATATACAAGACAATTGCCGCCAATTAAACGTTATTTCAATCCCCGACAGAATGTCTAGCTTTCAAAACCAAATGAGGCTGTAGAACATTATATCTGACTAATGAAAATCAGTAGGTGAACGTTTCATCGTCCGCAACAAATTTCCATTATTGATCACTTCTTATATGGTTCTTATTTACGATCTACAGAATACAAAATTAAATAGAAAAAAATATCTCAACTTTACAAGCTGCAGCGAATATTGGATGTGGTAACAACGTGGTGTTCTAAATGGCGTTTGAATGTTAATCAAGAGAAAACGAAGATAATCCATCACCTACGATGTGGAAGCCTCCCCTTATACGTAGAGACAGGACGACACTGCAGACCCCCCACCCCATTAGAGAGTAGAATTTGTCGATTTTGTCAAAATGTTGAAACAGAAGTTCATTTTATTTCAGAATGCCACTTTTACAATGATCAAAGAAGCAATAATGTTAATAATTAATTATATGTCAAAGAATATGTTCTTGCGGTTGCATGTCTATTGTTACAGGACATTTGAAAGACAACACATTTTTATTTTATTTGTTTTATATTTTAGTAATTGAAATGGAAATTAATTATAAATTTCCAATTGAAAACAGTTATTCAATACAAGAAAATGTGTTGTAATGATGATTTAATAATGTTATGACATATGCAAAAGCTATTCTATTCAGAATTTGTAGATGCATTAATTTGTTACCAAAACAACTCACTGTCACAGTGAGATAACTCAATCAATCATGATATATTAAAGCCGCATTATAGCGGTTTAAACAATGTATTTGATTAAACAAACAATTCAATCAGAGAAACCGAAGAGTTTACGTAAACCGGTTCTCTGTCACAGTCAAGCTCCGTACAGCGATGAATAATCAACACTGCTGCGGAGCTTAGGAGAGACTCGGCGCACGGTAGCGGGCTACTAATTAATAAATGTGATGCATCACATTTACGGGGACGCAGACTCGCTTTAAAGGGGCAGTAGCACGTTTTTAGGGCGAATATAAGGTGATGTCAGGAAAATAAAAATTGATGGTTCCAATTGAAAGACAATGTATTTAAACTAAATGGAGAAGTAATGATTCAAATATATAACGTAAAGTTTAGCCATGGGATTCCTTTTTCTTACACAAAATGAATTAAAGGGTGTTCACATAAAATGGCCGCCAATGGATTTTATGTGAATCTTCATACTTTGTCCCCTGACTATGGATAATTGGCTTACGTAATTAGATTCTTTACACTGTCAAGATAATACATTGAGCGTTAACTTATAATTATCAGTGACAAATTTAAAATATAAAATATAGAGGCATGATGAGAGTTGAAGCGTGGGCACCGTGAGTAGCTGGTATAGTAGGAGCAGAGTGACATGTGGAGGGTATGAGCGAGAGCCAGGACTCCTGTCTCACTTGACAAGTGTACCAGTGGACCTCCCGAGGGTGGGGTTTCCTTATACACTACATCACCAACTCTACTGCTCTTACATACACAGGCATTCATCATTGTGCTACATTGTTGCCTGTAGGTCTTGTCAGATGAAAGAAATTCTGAGAATTACAGAGTCAGCGAATTGTTTATTTGAGGAAATATCATGATTCTCTTGTTCTCTCTGATGTTGATAATGTTATACACCGATATTCATCTATCCTGTTGTTAAAATACATAATCAGATATCCATTTCTGTTAACTGATAAACTTGTGAACTAATTCTTTTTCCACTAAAAGTCGAATATTTCTTTTATTACCAGTTTGTTCATTCAGTTTTTTTTCAGTGACAAATGAATTACTTTATACTGTAATTCAATCATTAAAACCTTGCAATCTGGCTTTTCAGGTATTCATTAAAACAATAAGTAACAGTTATGAATTTATTCACTTGATAATATCAATATTTGCTATCATTTGTATGGATATTATCAACACTACAGAAGCATAATTTCACTTTTATTAAATTATAACTGGGAATAGTTATAATTAAATCAATGTACATATCTCTGAGATGATTTTCAAGTTGTCTGCAAAATATGACAACAAACAGACCATTTTATAATTTTAAACAATTATTCTCCCAACAGCTAATACTTGTCATAATAGTATGTCCACTTTGTCCATTCATACATCAAGTAAAACATGTCAATCAACTTCTAACTCTTCAATGTATAACTTAGTTCAGCATCCATAAAGATCCTAAAAAAAATTGAATAAAGTTGAAATTTACATAGAATCTTATAAGTCTTATAAACAAGCTGGAAAGCTCAGGCAATTTTAAATTGTTGAATTTTACAAAACTGAAAGGACACTTCTTAATTTGTCTGGAACACCACATCTTTTCATTCAGCAAACATTCAAGTAACAGGCTATATTACTTGAAACTTGTACTGTTTAGTTCATAAGAGTAAAAGGAATATCTTCATGATAATTGCTCCAAGTGATGTGCATGATAGGATATGACATACAAAAGAATGTCCTCTTTACCCGAACATTTGTTTGTAGAAGTAAGAAAAGAACACGTAAATCATGCTTGGTGCACTGCTTACATACAGAGGAGAAAGAGAGAGAGTGTATCTGTGCATCTAAATGCTCTGTGATGTGAACTGGATTGGGCATGTGTGGAGCCTTTTTATAGCATGTCTAAGACATTTCCTCTCTGCTATCTGAATGAGCACTGACATAGATATGTGTGTAATGTGTGACAGCTTGAGTTCACTGATAGTGGCCATGTTACATACACACACAACTGGGGCGCATCACAGTCTAGAACTACATTGATTCTTATACATTTTTTCAGTCACCAGTTACTGCAAGTTTTTTTTAGAAATGTGAACATATAGAATGTATGGTTATGGCAAGGAAGTGTATTACAGTATTTAAAAAAAAAATCAAAGACCTTAAAATAAAGAATATCCTACTCCAAAATATAAGGGTATAGCAAAGGGTCCAATACAAGATGGTTCCCCACTTATTAGTTTTTAATAATTTTTCATATAGTAAATTTCTATCATGTTGGTCTGGTAATCAGCTTTCAAACATATCCAATTTCATGTCTGTATCACGATTTGGTTTTGGTTTCCGTCTTTAAGGATTTCCAATAAAACCCACTTGCTTATATTTTGACTCCAATTACACCCATTACCACTTGCAAGTTTAAGTGAATTGCTTCAGACCATGCAAATTGAACTATGTATATTGAATCTATATATAATTATACTCTTTTTTACAATTATAATTTAGATCTTAAAATAATCTAGCAGAAGGGAAGCTGAACATGATTTTGCTCCTGAATTTATTTCCAGTATGAAGATCTTGGTCTTCTCTTAGTCTAGAAATAGATCATAAGTTGTTAAATAACATTAGTGTAGTGTCAAAGATTGAAGTTCAGTTAATAACCAATCACATACCAGAGAGATGACGTCCCAACATGTCAAAATGCACTTTTAAAAACTTGCTCTACCCACAGATGAGGTAACATTATCTAAAACATGGACTCTAAATCCTCTGTCAGGTTATCTGAAATTCCTCATTTGTTTTCTCTTTCACTGAATCTTTTTTCTCTCTCCCTCGTCCAGACAAACATTCTCTCATTTGTCCCCCTCTTTTTGCTCACATTTTGACTCCCTCGCTTTTCCCTATCTCCTCTCCGAGAATGACATTCCAAGGTTGACAAGTATAATCCCATGTATCATTCTACACTCGCAGTTTAAATATTAAGGTAAAAACGTATACCATTAGACATTTATTAATTACTTTGATTATACGAGTCAGGATTTCTTTAATCTTGCACATTCTTAATGTTGAATCTAAGTAGTTTGTACATTTCCTGTTTGTTAAACTGTTATGCATCATTGAAATGCATCTGTCAAGAAGTTATGCTATTACAAAATTTTAAGTTTGATACTCTTTTAAGAGTGGGGTGACAGTATGAACAGTCATTACAAAACATAAATAAAGAATATGAGAAAACAATTGTAATGAACAGAAATCATAAAAAAATGTATTTTATTGATAGACACCAGGTAATCTTAAATAAAGATATCAGTTTTAAATGTGTCATAGCTTTTATAGTTAATCCATAACCTAAGTAAACATTTGTATCTCAAACGTTTGATTTGTCCATGTTCCTAGTATGCATTGTGCAATATTTTGAAAACAATTTGATGTATTTTGTTTCAATACATATTTCCAACTTATACAAAATACAAGTCTAATTGTATGTCATATAAAGTGTATGGCAATATTACCATATTTTAAAATCGGATTAACACATTTTTGGCAATGGTCCGGTTTCATGCACATTCTGATACATTAATATCATCAAATGTTCCAAAGTAATTTAAATGTTCCAAAGTAATTTTATATGACTGATGTTTTGGATATCCAAAAAATGTCTAGCTGACATTTAAGGGTACTGTTGTCACTTGGGGTTTTCACTAGCAATTATCAGCTTGAATGAGAAAATCTTATTTTACAATAATTGTATTTGTTAAAGAATAATTTTCTCTGATTTCAAGGTGTGGAACAGGGCTACTGTTTTACAAGCGTTATCAACTTGAACTGCCAAGAGCGTATCTCTGAGAGGACATCATTCCAGGATTGTTGCTGTATGTTGGGCAAGGGCTGGGGCATCGGTGAGCAGTACTGTCAGCCTTGCCCACTCAGGAACACAGGTGAGTTACTAGTTACCTCAAGTTTTATCTAGTGATCAATGAACATTTCATTTTAGTTGACATCCATTGTGATATCAAGGTTAGATAAACATCATTTGTTCAATGAGTGATTGAATTCTGATATTCATTTTTAAATTGAATCTAAACTCTTTGATCTTGAAGGGAAATATGTGGCAAGCATTTATTCCGGCTCCATGTGTATATTATAGGTGAATGTTAATACAATATAGGACCTAATTCAATGAATCTATACATTACAAATACACCATGTAACTGAATTTTTATGAGATATTTCCTTGACTAAATTAAAGTCTAGCTGGCACTACACTACAACTGAAATACAATTGTTTATCAGATGAAAGACATGTGTTTTATATTATAAGAGTGGGAGTTTATGTAGAGAGACTGCAAGGCATTCAACTCAACTATCTGAGACCCCCTCTTTTCTTTTTGAACTCCAAACCTTGCAATGTCTTTACTTGATTATGATCTTCATATATTTTGGAAAATCTGAATTGATTTGACAAAAACATTTTGTAAGTGACTTTGTAAAGAAAATTTAAGAATCTCAAATTTGCTTTCAACAATTTTTCAGTGCTAAACTGTAAATATATTTGTTATTCACTGTTAAATAAAACAATGTCTTAGGTTTATGTTTTGATTTGGTTTGGTCAGGTAGAAACGTGTAAGTCCCTAAGGAAGACAAGGATATTTTATGAATGAAGCAGCATTCTTTACAATAGAAGGTTAAGTCAACTAGGACCCCATCGTGTTTCTAGCACATTTGCCCATGGAGTGCTGCAGAAAGTACAGGATATACAAAGTGTAGATGTAGATGTAGACTCATCTGGTTCCGATCATCTGGGGTTTCTTTCCTTGGGATCAGACTCTTAGCAGCAAACAGAGACACCTGTTGTCAAACCCAGTCTTCTATTGAACCAGTGTGTGCCATTTTCGCTAAGAGCTCTTGGGGAAGTCTCTGAGGGAATGACTCCTGACATGTTTACATGGATAATTGGCAGTACAAGCAGTATTAATGTCAGGATCGTGTTCCAGTCACACACATGCTTGTCTTGTTCTGTGCTCTGCCAGATCTTGAAATGCAAATATGCAATGCTTTTGAGTGCTAACTGAGCTCATTATGTGCACAATATGAAAGATTCATAAAAAAGGGCTTATTTCAAACTTTGGTCTGTCTTCAAAGAAACATTGTCAAAATGGTTACACAAATAATAATAACATCCATTGCATTTAGATTGGTTTGTTGCTTTTAGGTGTACTGTAATTGAGTGAATAACAGAGCACGGAGTCAGTGTTGAGAACATATGCTAGTAGATTGTTATTTCATCTTCCTTGTACAATAGTAGGGAGAGATTTACTGTTAACATTATAACATATCTGTTATTTTGTAGGCACTCTATTTGAAATACTTCTTTGTGTCAAAGGGTTGGCCTCTCTCTCCTTCATAAAAAAGAATAATTTCTCTTATTCAGTCTTATCAGAGTTTAAGGACAAGGACATGAAGACTTTTCATATTTAGCTTTGATGTGTTTTAAAATACCAAATGTTATGAAATGTATTTAAACCATCTCATTCAACTCTCATATTCATCCCCAAATGTCAAATACTAAAATATGACAATTAATACATTTACACCACCAAATTGTCCCAATTGATCCAAAGATTTGGTTTTGATAATTGATGCATGCCACCAATATTTTATATGGATGATAGTTTGGTTGCCATTAAAAATCACCTTCACATAATGCTGATTTGATTATTACTTACATAACATTATCGCCAAAAAAATTTGATCTAAACATTGATAAATTTTAACATTATGTTTTCCAAAAAAAAGTTACTTTGTTCTTAAAGCATTCTAAATTTTGTAACAAAATGTCAGTGCAATACATTATTAGTCATTCAGGATGTTGTGTTTTTTTACATGTTACCGGTAATTTTTTTTCAACATTTAACATTTTCTAAATTTACCAAATAAAACAATTATGCAATTATGAAAATAACTTTTTAATTAGTATTGACATAATTTCAATAAGTTTGCATTAAAAAAAGTGATTTCAAATGTCAAGTTAAATTCTGCTTGGCAAATTGACTGAAGTATTCATTAACTCATTTAGAAGCTAAATAATCCAGAAAAATTGCTTTGTAGGAATGTCAATCTTCAGGTAAATGGTTTACATGTACCTCATTTAAGTCTTAAAACTAAGAGTGCCCCGAAAACAGTGTAGAGAATATACTTTCACATTTATGATGAAATTTTGACGGCTCCAGAATGAACACATCATGATGTGGACGGAAATGGTTTTATAATTCGAGCAAGTACAAGTAGAATTTGGTCTTGGTTTCATTCAAGCCACATGATAAAAGCACTCGCTTACCCTGTGTAAAATAGTCTCATTGAAGAAGGGGCAAGTGGCCATGTCGTTGTACTTGCCCTTTTGTCTGAAATGTCAGCGGGACATGAATGAACCTGTAGATTAATTGTTCCGTTTTATAATATTGTGTTAATATCGTAAATGATAGCAAGTTGAAATGTGAAATGTACTGGCACACCCAAACATTTGAGAAATGCTCATTCTTGACAGTTGACAGTCATTATTTTGGTTGATTTTTTGTATATTCTTTTAAAATCGTCACACCTGTTACTGTTTAAGAGCAACAATGAAAGTTTTTGTTTAAAGTTTGGAAAAATAGCTGAAGGTACTCTAGATCGACTTTCTTTAAATCTTCAAAGAGACTTAATTTTGTTTGTGGTTGTCTGTGGTTCTGTGACTCTGTGGTTTCATGGTTCCAAAATGCTTTTGTTTCAGGGGCCTATCTAAAAAAATGCTAATTTATTTTACAAACCTTGGTCTGTTGTGAGGTCTAGTGGTTGAGTGGTGCCTTCTACTACTTTGGTTATCTGTCTTTTTTTCCCTCTGGCTTCCATGAAAACAATTAGTACTTTCCAGGCCTCTATTTCAAAATTAATCTATTTAGTATTATTCTATTTTACTTGGTAAATGGTTTGGTCTAGTGTAGAAGTGGTGCCTTTTGCTTTTATTGGGGATTCTTTGTTTCTTCTGGTTTCCATGGAGACAATTTGAAATTAGTGCCTATCAGGAGTTGGGCACCTTTCCAGACTTTACTTGAAAATATTTTCAGGATAATTTTATGAGACTTAGAATGTGGTTAAACCCAAAGATGGAGTGGTCCCTTTTTCTCCTTAGGCTACTTATTTCTTTTAATATCAATTTTTTTTTAGGACATTGCTCAAGTTTAGTTTGTCTCTTGCTAACATGGAAATAGGGCTTAGACAATATGACTTATCATTATACAATCACTGCAGCACGTATGTGCATAACTAACACACTTTATCATTTGGCATGAAAACTTATCACAAAAATAAAAAAGGCTTCTCAAATAAATATGTTTGAATACATGAAAGATCCAGATAACTAAGCAAACATATTTTGTTGATTTATCATTAATCAATCATTTATAAACAAAAATATGATGTGTTAGCTTTAAATATTTTTTTATGAATGTGGATGATGCTTTTCTTTAAAAGTGTTAGGTTATTGACCTTTGAAAGAATTTATGTGATTAAGGTTTGAAACTTTTATCCTAAATAATGATTGCAATGTGCATTATTTTACAACCCAGTTATATCAGATAACATGTCATGCTCGTATTTTTGGCTTTGTCTTTTGGAATGTTTATGAGATGTTTGTTTCAACTAGGATAGAATGCCATATGATTTAAAGGTTAAATTTGATCTATCGTCAATAAAATATGAGCACTGCATGTCTGTGTTACCAGATCCCAGCATCAATTTTTAGCTCATCAGGTCTGAAACACCCGATGGGCTTATAGCATGGCATGGCATCCGGCAGTCGTCCATTCGTCCATCCGTCCACCCATCCGTCCATCCGTAAACTTTCACTTTTTCGACTTCTTCTCCAGAACCAATGACTCTAGAGAGCTGAAATTTGATGTGCGACTCCTTGGCAAATGGGGTCACAGGGGTCAAAACCTTAAAAAGCTATGTTCATCTTCTTCTCCAGTTCCAAAAGGTTTAGAGAACTGAAAAGTTGTGTGTTGACTCAAAGGCCAATTGAGATTCTAAATTGTAGGTTTGGTGACCCCAAAATAAGGTCACAAGGGTCACAACCTTAAAAACCTATTTGCACCAAAAGTCTGATGAGCTACAGAGCCTATGGCTCTATTTTTTTTCAGTCAAACTTTAATAATAAACAATAAAAATTATCAGGCAGACAATTAGGGATTTTCAGCAGACCGATTATTTAGCAGTGTAGAAACAGAAACTTCACTCCACTTACGTTTCACTGGCCCTGGATAACTGTTTTTATACAGTTTGGTATTTTTGAGTCAAAATCCAAATTACCCTTTAATTGAAAATGAAAGTCAATTTTTTGCTGCAATGTGATAATTATCCTTTTTTTTACTGAAATTATGACTGAAGTGAACTGATAGCAAAAGTAAGTGCCTACACCAGTATTAACCTTCAAAATCTTAAATTATGAATTTATGTAATTTAAAGAAAAATGTACCAAGAAAATAATGGCCACTGTTAAAGATCATGGCTCATCTAAAGGGAGAAGATGAGCTTGATCAACAATTTCAGCTCAAAGAATTTTAAATTTACTCACACATTTTTAGACTGAAGGCATTTATTTCAATTATTGATGAAAAAGGTACTGAAAATTCAGTGTCCTGCTAGCCTCTTATCATTCACTAGGGTCAACAAATTTTATTTTTGATTTCAAAAAGAGTTTAGTGTAGTGTAGTTTCTGGCAGTTAATTTTGCCCAAATTTCCGTTCTTTCACATTTTCCTCATATTTACATTATTTTTGCATATTAGGGAATTTTCAGTGATTAAGTAATCAATAAAAAAAGCAAATATTACATCTGGACTGGTCAATGAATCCAATTCATTAAAACATTCAAAGAACACCCAATTTGATTTGACAAAATAGGGGGTGCTTATTTAAGTTCTTTGTGTATATATATCTCCTTTATCATTCATAAATCATTTGCGTTATGAATACAAAAGAGATTAGCAGTCATATCAATCGGTATATCCTCTGTATAGAGGGGCTTCATAATGTCTTCTCAGTCAAATTATTATCAGTGAGCTTGCAAGTTGATTTCAAAGTCAATTTATTATGACAATCTAACTCTGAAAGTTCACTATTATTTCTAAATGACTTTTTCAGATTCTTATGACCGATTGTGTCGACGGAATCAACCAATCACAGGCACCTTCTGTTCTCGCTTCCCAAAACTCTGTGCAAATGGACGATGTGTGGACGTAGCAAGTTCATTCCGCTGTGACTGTAATGAAGGTTTTAAAGAAATTAACAACAACTGTGTAGGCAAGTATAATTCTCAAAATATAACTTTTGAACCAAATAATATTTGCGTTAGTTTTAAGAAGAATTATTATTTGTCTCATCATGCTACATCAGCGTATATGTCTCTGTTATGCTCAAACCTATCCCCTGATATCCTACGCTTATCATAACTTTTGTCAGCAATATATACTGTCTAAGTATTACGAGTAACCATCATTGTCTATTCATAATTAAGTCTTTGTACATCTTCCTGTATCAAGAAATAAGGCTTGTGACCCAGCATCTGATTTCCGCTTCAAGACACTAAATACTCATTTTAGCCTACTATGTGAATATATTTGTTTACTAAATAATTTGACCATGATGTACTTAGGGCCGGTAGCTGACACCATTGTACAGAAATAAAGAAATCAAATATTTTTCCATTTCCAAACAGGAAGCTTCATAGATCAAAATGTATTTCAAAAGGTTTATGGATCTGGTTTGATACTCAAAAACTTATTCATGATGAATTTGTTTTTATCATTATCCATACAAACTTCCATAACACATGTGCATGGCACTGCTACTCAAAAAAAAGGAGAACCTTACCTACATATTTTCCTGAAAGTTTGCATTTGTCTGAGGTAATTAATGTTGATGTCAATTTGCTGTGAAGAGATTTCAGCGTTTTAAGCGTTTTGATTTAGAATTTATTCATGGAAGGTAGATTTAGAAAAAGGCATGCTAGACATGAACTCAAAGACAATTGTGTATATATATATATATTTATAAATACTGAAAGCAATTGGTATTAAAGAACCTGTCATGATCACTTTATGATATTTGTAGAAACAGAAATAAGGACCTAGGGTTCAGAGAATGTCAGAATGATTCATGTGTTGCTTGAATCCAAGACCATTTTGGGCAGACAAACACAGATGATCAAAACAGGATGTTGAGAATGACGAGCAAACGCAACCACGTTCATGGATCGTAAATTGCATGTTCGTTCACTCCCATCAAGTCCTTTACAAGCACACACAAGTTTGAAGGTCAATCAATTTGCAGACATGCTATGCTTGATGAACTGAACAGAAGAATAGGGCCTTTGGAATTGCACCAAAGGGCTCTTCAAATTATGTGAGTATCAGACACTTCCATGTGCATCTGTCAATAGATCCTTTACTAAACAACGATGCCAGGCAGCTGGAACAGTCAAAGATTGTCCTCAACTTGGTACACAACCTCTGACATTGTTTTGTGGGACGTTACCGCTTTTCTCACTTGAATTCCTAACGGCATATGAGACTGACAAGGGAATAATTGAGACCAGATGACACCACATGAATGGTCATACGGTATGCTGATGTCTCGTTGATTACACTTTCTATGACTACCGATTCTCACAGACTTGCCAGACAGCAATGGACACCTAACAGGACCAAATTTGTTATCAGAGCATGCCAATAAGTCATAAAAACGGTTGATCAAGATTCAACCTCCCGTTTGCAGATTGACTGGAAGAAATTTGGCTCATCAGAGGTGAAAACTCGCCGCACATGAATCCCATGGAACATTTGTGGGACAAAGTTGTTCAACAACATTTGGAGATCATTCCACATCATTTTCAGCGATGCCTAAGTTTCCAAAGGCCCAACAACTGTAGACATGTCTGAGCACACAAGAGGGACACGCAATATACTGACTTAAAACCATCCCTGCTGTGTTTTCAGTTTTTCTCATGTCACATGTGATGAGAGTTGAACCTTTTCCCCTTGATATATGCACAGATGTCTAAGCAGAAAGAAGTTGTTGTTTTTAGCCTAAGTTGTTTATTCAGTTTTATAACAATGATTAGATTTCAAATTGCGTCTATTGCCGTTGAGTATACTTTATTTATCAAGGACCTTTTTTGTTCCACTTATTGTGTAGATACAAAATAGTTATGACTGGCATTTAATATAGCATTAAGTACAATTTATTCTATAATATTCACAAACAAAATGTCTTATGGGTGCATTATGTTTCCAGATATTGACGAGTGTGAGCAACAAGGTTTGTGTCGAAATGGGCGATGCAAGAACACAGAGGGCGGCTACACCTGTGACTGTAACAAAGGTTTTGTCATCTCCAGCAGTGGAAAATACTGCACAGGTAATTTATCATTAGGATAGAAAGAACATGATCATGTTTGTGTCCATCAATGGCAGAACATACTCACCACTATTGCATCTCATTTAAGATTAGCATGTCTGATTTAATCATAAGAACACAAGAAAAATCATTTTAAGGTCTCAATGTGACATTTCTTTAATCTTGATAAAGATGATATGATTAACTTTGATGATAAACCCTTATTTACAAAACAATTATATTTGATGTGGATTGACTAAAGTAAAGCAGGCTTCCCACCAAGCCAAATTTGACAAAAGATTGAAAATACACTTTCAAAATGAGCAAATTTGGAAAGGATCGTAAGCACCTAGGCTGTTCGTAAATGAATCTTAACCCATCTTTTGGCCGCCGCAAGAGTTCAGGCTTTGGTGGCAATATCGGATATCGGCAAATTCCCTTTTCTTGTTGTATCCATGTTCATCTTTCCCTTCACATAGCTATTGAGGTTATATGGTGTTCGTGTTGTGTTTGTTTGCCTTTTTCTAACGACCAATACAATAATATCACCCTAATATCTTTGCATGCAATACACATCCACTGAACAGATGGTCACAAAAAGGGTATACGATGAAGACTTTGTATCTATTGTCATACGAACAAGTTGGAGACAAAGATAATTTATTTAATCTTGGAGGAAACATGAGAATGATAAATTTGTGTAAAACAAGATACATTGGACTTTAACCATGACCAACAACAACTTTAGGAAGCTGTGTTAAAATGATGTAATACTTGAATCATGGCAAATGAAGAATTGTAGTTTGAAACTTATGAAGTGTAATTTCTTACTGATTATTTCAGACATGAATGAGTGTGCTGAGGAAGGCATGTGTCCAAACGGTGTGTGTTACAATATGGACGGGTCGTACAAGTGCCGGTGTAACGTGGGCTTCAAGCAGTCTACCAACCAGCAAGTCTGCTATGGTTTGTGTCAACAATATCATTATAGTAGTTGCTAAAGAAATTCATGCTAATTGGCAAGAGGTTCAGGACTCCCTCGTGTTAATCTTACAAACCCCAATTATGGGGAAAAGGACAATAATGTTGACACTCCCTGAAAATAGCCAATGACATAGAGATTAAGCAATGGACCAAGAACAACAATCTGCTAAACAAAAAACAGATTTAGCAGCTATCATTGCTGCTGTATTAATTCTTAAAAGTAGTCTGAAATTGGAAACTGCATGAGAATCTCCCATAGAAGTTACTTCATTAGTCAGTTTTTGTCAATGAATCTTCGCAGCTAAGTGTTCTTACTAAGGTTTATTTATTCTAATTGAAATCTACATAATGTTTAGTTCAAGCAATTGATGAACGATGTTATGTAATGATCATCAAACAGCTACTTTACTTTAAGCAAATATCAGGTTATATGGTGTTCCTTTATTTTTGGCTCATTTTATCATTATTCTGGTAATGGCAACTTATCTTGAGAAGATGTAGATCAAACTGATCATATAACATACTTCAAAATGAGATTAGTATAACTTTAGGAATTTATTTTTGTATAACATGTAAAATGATTTATATAATGATGGTTTATGAGTTTACAACAATTCTAAATTATGTCATTTATATGTAAGATGATAATTTTGTAACCATTTAGAAAAGTTAGATAAAATGTGGATGCTATTATTTTTGTTAATGTCTTAATTGTTTCCTTTTATTTTAATGCCAGAAGGATTTCCAGAATACTACCTATCTGTTACTTAATTGATTATTAAGTATCATAGATTTGTAAGCAATTCTACTCGTGAAAAGTGAACAAACTTTTACAGTGCAACTGAAGTACTATTCATTATTTTCTTCTTCAATCTAGATTAACCACATAACATGGATGTGAAGCCAGTTCTGCAGTCTTTGTTCATGTAGTAATACTTTCATTACTACACGACGTACATGCTATTAAAATCCTCATGTGTACAAACACTTGACATCTCCAAATGCGGATAGTCTTGAATGTGATAAATTAAACAAGTTTTTCAAAGCCACTAACAAGTGTGAATATCCCTGTTGGGCGATTTTGATAACTCTTGTCATGAATGGTTTTTAAATCTTTTGATGGTCCATCAATGCTAACATTTTTGTTTAAAATTGTTGAAATCAGAGAAAAAACCCATTCATTTGATTATTTCATTACTGTACTTTACCAATCATAAGGTACTAAACACATTACAAATGTTAGATCATAAGATCTTCTTAGAAAATTAAAAAGAAGACATTTTTCAATTCATTTTATAATATGTATTTTCATTCAGTACAAGGTGTTTGAATATTTATAAAGGTCCTCGAATATGAACTATAATTAGTAAATAACATTCAAAAGCATATGATATCACCAATGTAAATGCTGATCTTCAGATATCAACGAGTGTACAGAAAATGGGCGTCTGTGCATCAACGGGCGATGTGTGAACACAGATGGAAGTTACCGCTGTGAATGTAACAATGGCTACCAGCTCTCCCCTGATGGAGCTTTCTGTCTTGGTGAGTTTGTTTTTTTAATCAAATTGATTCATAAATATGTTTTTCAACTATTTAGAATATTTTTATTTAGAAATTTCACTTTGAGTTTTGTCGATTCTTCACTTTATTACTAGGAATCTGATCACCAAATCATGATTTTACAGAAAATATTATCTTTTGTTTTGAAATTAGCACAAATGTGAATAACCTCACAACCAGTTACTGAAAAATCTTTCCTTAAACAACAGACAGCCGAGTATGATTGCTGTTCTTTCACATCTAGATCTGAAGTTTGAAAAAGTAACAATATATTGCATTACTCATCACAGTATGCATCTCATATTTAGTATTATAGGTTACTTTTAACTTTGTGTAAACATATTTAAAAGTGTATTATTCAATTTTCAGACTTTAAATAATGCTGTGTTTTCCATTCTAGTTTTATGTGAAATTGAGATGGGAAGGGAAAATTGAAAATATTTGTTTTCATTCTTTATCTTTTTTCACTATTTTGAAGAAGTCATATACATGACCTTTCACTATAATTACCGAAACAAGTGAGTTTTGACACACAAGTAAAGAGTAAAACACAAACGTGTCACCTTTATAAACACAATATCCAGAGAATGGGTACTTTATTTAATTGTTACAAATTAATTACGGTAGTTGAAAACTGTTTGTCAGCCTAAGACATATAATAATCAGCTGTCAATTTGATATGGACCTGATGTAGTTTGTATTATCGTAATTTCTCTATTAATTCGACCATCTAATTTTCAAAAGTTCTTCAGAAAAGGTCTATAGTTCTAGGTCTTTTTTTCACTTAAGTGGCTCATTTGTCACTATGGTCTAAATATTAGATACATATCAAGAACATGTGTGATATTAATGCATATTTTTATAGATGACCACTTAATCATGGTAATGTTATCATAAGCAGTAGAGAAAATTATGCTTTGCAATATATTTTTTGTTTTGCAAATTAAACAATTAGTTTAAGCAACGGGTGAACATCAGCTTTCGGTACATGGTTGAAGTGTTAGAAGTGATTTGAATTTATTCCATATGAAAAATAGCATGTGGTCGAATTATTGGAGATGTCGAAAATTAAAGGGGCAGTAGCACGTTTTTTTATAATTTTATATTATAAAAATTTCACTGATAATTGTATGTTAATGCTAAATGTATTATGTTGATAGTGTCATAAATCTCATTCCACAAGCCAATCAGCCATAGTCAGAGGACAAAGTATGAAGATTCACATAAAATCCATTGGCGGCCATTTTTGTGTGAACACCTTTAATTCATTTTGTGTAAGAAAAAGGAATCGCATGGCTAAACTTTACATTATGTATTTAAATTATTACTGCTCCATTTAGTTTAATGACATTGTTTTTCAATTGGAACCATTTATTTCCATTTTCCTGACATCACCTTATATTCCCCATAAAAACGTGCTACTGCCCCTTTAAGGTACCATCTTTAGAACCATGCCAAGATAAATATAGTTTTACTACTCACTGTATTAGCTCTGCCTAATAAGAAATATTTGTTTTTTTAATAGTGTTTTTTTTTTAAATTAAATTTTATTAAAGAGTTACTTACGGAAGCATCCTAGTGCCACAGTGAGAATTTTTTTTATCTCCTAATTAGGAGATACTATCTCCTAATTAGGAGATACTAACTCCTAATTAGGACTTAGTTATCACCTAATTAGGACTTAGTTATCACCTAATTAGGACTTATTTATCACCTAATTAGGACTTAGATATCACCTACTTAGGACTTAGTTATCACCTAATTAGGAGATACTAACTCCTAATTACGAGAAACTAAGTCCTAATTACGAGATACTAAGTCCTAATTAGGACTTAGCTATCACCTAATTAGTACTTAGCTTTCACCTAATTAGGACTTAATATCTACCTATTAGGTGATTGTTAGGTCTAACTTCTAATGACCGATAACGCCCATACTTTAAAAGTATATTATACATGATCTATGCTATAAAAGACTCACAAAAGCACTAAAGACCTGCAGACCTATATATTTTTATCCTTTTACAAATATTTACAATGTAGTTTGATAAGTTGAATGAAATAAATGACTTTTTAAATATTGACTGGTGATGAGGTCTATACCTGTTTTATGGACCCTAGGAAAACAATATTGACCGAGGACACAGTAAATGGATTTGAGGAAACAATATTGACCAAGGACGAAGTCAGAGGTCAATATTGTTTTCCTCGGGTTCATAGAAAGAGGGCTGGACCGAATTCACCAGTTCACAATTATTTTATTACGCTTCGATACAAAAAGGAAAATACGAAAAAGACTACGTGATCTACAGCAATAAGGTTCAATTGCTTTGGGACAAGTGGACAATGACGTCATGATCAGAATCGAACCAAATTCCCGTAGTTAGCCGTAGTTTTTGTTGTCTTTTCGTTTTTGTATCTCTGAATAATAAAACAATTATGCAATGGTGAATGTTTTATTGATCTGAGGAAAACAATATTGACCTCGGACTTCGTCCTCGGTCAATAATGTTTTCCACGAGTCTATAAACTTTCTTCTAAACTTTTATTATTATATGAAAGACAAAATATATTATGATCTTTAGTGCTTTTGTGAGTCTTTTATAGCATAGATCATGTATAATATACTTTTAAAGTATGGGCGTTATCGGTCATTAGAAGTTAGACCTAGCAATCACCTAATAGGTAGATAATAAATCCTAATTAGGTGAAAGCTAAGTACTAATTAGGTGATAGCTAAGTCCTAATTAGGACTTAGTATCTCGTAATTAGGACTTAGTTTCTCGTAATTAGGAGTTAGTATCTCCTAATTAGGTGATAACTAAGTCCTAAGTAGGTGATATCTAAGTCCTAATTAGGTGATAACTAAGTCCTAATTAGGTGATAACTAAGTCCTAATTAGGAGTTAGTATCTCCTAATTAGGAGATAAAAAAAATTCTCAATGTGGCACTAGGATGCTTCCGTAGTTACTTGTGTGTCAATATTCATGCTAGCTTTATATCTGTATTGTAAAATATTATTAAATGAATGCCATAAACTAGTTTGTTATTACCAGAGACCATAGAAAATATAAGCAGAATTTTAAACAATGTCAAATTCCCAAAAACCCATAAAAGTGGTGGCAAATAAAAAAAAGTCTTGTCTACTACATTGTTTGTATTTGGAAAAATATGTTTTTTGAGTACATTTTGGTGTAATGTTTAATGTTTTGTTTATCAAAGTAATAAACAATAAGAAAGATAAGAACCCCTGTTTTAATTGGTTAATAAATGGAGAGATATAACAGAATTCTTCAAATAACTTAACATATATTGTTTAGTGATCTTATTTCATGTTAAACATAAAATGAATAATGAAGCAAAATAATTGTTGGCTGTAAATTACAGGCAAAATTAATCAGTGCTTTTATTAGGGCTTGGATGGTGCATGGCCCATGGCAGCTGAAACAATGGGCTTGCTAATTACATGAAGGTAGTGCAAAAGTAATTAGATATTTGAGGGATGAACTTTAAAGTTTGACATGAAGTTAAAAAAAGTCTTCTCAAATGACTTCCCTCATAATACATGTATGTCAACATGCCCGTAAAACAGTTAGTGCAAAGAACTATAAGATAACTTCTGATACTTCTGACACAGATTCCATAGACGGGGAATCTCTTCATAACTTGCACAAAGCTTCTTTTTGGAAAGACGTTGTGCCCAGTCGATTTAGGTGAAATTCACATTATTTTCAAGGTCAAAACAAAACCTGCATATCAAGATTGTCAGCGGGACATCTATCAAGAAAGTTCCATTAACTATATAGTTTATCTTCATAACCTACAAGTGGCTGTTTATTGCGGAGACGCTGGGCCTTGTCGATTTTGGTGACCTTTATATTATTTTCAAGGTCATAGCAAGGCTTTCAATAAATGAAACATGCATATTAGGCTTGTGAAGGGGATATCTCCAGAAAAATTGACAAGATACTCTTCATATAATTTAACTTACTCATGACTTCTTATTTGGAAGATACTGGACCCAGTTTATTCATGTGACCTAGACTTTTTCTATATATTGTTTTTTATGCCCCCGATTTGAAGATTTCGGGGGTATATTGTTTTTCACCTGTCCGTCAGTCCGTCAGTCCGTCAGTCCGTCAGTCCGTCTGTCCGTTTGTCCACAAAAACTTTAACCTTGGTCATAACTTTTGATTGGTCAGAGCTAGGTCTTTGATACTTGACATATGGATCCCTTGTGATGAGACCTTTCAGATGACACCATGACATTTGACCTTGTGACCTTGACCTTGACACAGCGAGCAGGATGCATCCGGGGGGGCATTCGTGTTTCACAAACACATCTTGTTTTTTTTGTTAACATCTATTTGGGCAAGGGATCACCTTGTGACAGTGACTCTTTTTTCTTTATATTTAAAAAATGAAACCAAATTTCCTACTTGGTTTTGACTAACCTTTAATAATGATTGTGGTAGGCATTTACCCTGGAAATAAATTTTTTAAATTTGTTAAACCAAATCCATTTCAGATTACAATGAGTGTCAAACGACTGGTATGTGTACAAATGGCAACTGCATCAACATGGACGGGAGCTACAAGTGTGTATGTAACTCAGGCTATATCCTTGGTCCCAGCGGCCAGGTCTGCATAGGTGAGACATTTCCTTATTGGATAACAAGTGTGATTGTTTTCCTTTCATAGTTATTTATTTTTGGGGCTTGACTTTTCTTTGCAGAAATTATTAATTTTAAAAACAGTCTGTCTTTTCCATGTGAATGTCTTAAGAAAATGAATAAGAAAACAAAGTAATTTCATTCCTTACAGAATAAGGAACTTCAATAAATAAAATATGCTTTTGGTTTTTCATGCCCACCAGAAGCCTGATTTTGAGGGTGTCAGTTTCATCACATTTCATATTTGTCATTTTCCTGTCTTTTAAAAGGACAGCTTATAGGATAATTGAAACATCATAATACTGAATGATAAATTTACTATCCAATATGGTTGACAAATTGTTCATTATTTGTATGTTTATTGCAGATGTGAATGAGTGTTCGTTTGGTCCAGACCAGTGTATCAACGGGCAGTGTATCAACAACCAGGGCAGCTTCAGGTGTGAGTGTTTGGCGGGATTTACTCTGGGAGAGGACAGGAGAACTTGCAGAGGTAAGTTATCTACAAACATATATTCTTATACCAGTAAGAGTCTATTCCAATACAAAAAAGGATAGGACTGTTTTGTATCAAAGTTATCAGCTTAACTTTTGCAAGTCAAAGATTAATCTCAACCATTCAAATATCGCATCACTTACATCAATGTTACCATAGTTTGACCAAAGATCAAATCATGTGCACCCTCCAAGAGTAATTTTACAATTGCAATAGATGTAATATGATGCAGATGCATTTTCTTATTTAGACAACAACCTTGTCATCTGTTTTCTGTATCTGAAAAAAAGGAAACTATTGGAAAATGAATAGTTGTATATATAAATTTCTGTGATTAATTTTTGATTTTGCAAATTTAGTTTAAGACTGAAGGGGTAAGTAAAAGAAGAAAGATTGATATAAATAATGAACTATTTTCTGGCTTTCATAAACAAGTACCCTGCAATACTGAGACATTTATTATTGCTTTAAATCATTCTAATCACTTTCCATGTTTAGAATCTGGTCAGCCATTTAATATTCCCTCTCAAACACAGTGTCTTACCTCAGTTTGTGATTCATTCCAACACTTCTAATATACTGAAAACAAAACCCTTACTCAACAGTTGCTTACAACAATGTTTTAGGCAGTAAAGGGTTAAATGGTCTCTGAATTCTAACTTGAAAGCTTAAATTACAAAGTATCTTTCTCTAAAACTTTATCAACTGGTACATCTTGATGTGAAGAATTTTCAGAAACTCATAACTTGTGGCAATTTCTTGAACTATAATTTCCAGATCAAAAAAACTTTCAAATCTGATGACAATTTTCAAGAAAAATTTGATTTATATGTCTCAATTTGAGCTCATTTTTTTTCAAAGGTCATTGGCTTGAGTTATATTTTGATTTATGTCTCATATGAGATACTTTTATTTGTATTAAAACAATCCATTTCGGCAATTTTTGTTAAAGTGTTTTTAAAAATGTTTCTTATTTCTTTCATTTTTTTCTCAACCATAAGAAAATAATCTAAATAATTTGATTTATTCACTTCACCAGCTTTGATCCTTTGCAAGTCGTGACACTACCTTGAAAGGTATCATCTTTCAAATTCTGGTTTTGTTGGCTGTGTTTACGGTTAATGCCATCTGTATAAACAATGTTTGAAAAGCTACCTTTGGTTACAAAAAAGGAAAGTCTTCTGCAACTATTAAGCAAATGACCATTTTGCTTATTCTCAAATATTGATACAAACATTCTTCAACTTACAGACTACTACTAGTTACCAATTGCTTGTTACTTTCAAGCTGATTTAGAAATCCCAACAAATCTGTCTGTGTGATTTTAGGTGTTGTAGGTATCTAAGCCACAAGACCTGACCGCCATTAGGGAATAGTAACTGTTTGGACCACTGTTATAGATACCCGTCGGTCAATGTGCTACCCGGAGGTGAGGAGTGGACGATGCTTGAACCCCTTCTCCATGCTGGTGACCAAGTCGGAGTGCTGCTGTGGGCTGGCCGGCTCCAAGGCCTGGGGTCAGCGCTGTGAGAGGTGCCCCACCATGATGGATAGAGACTTCATCAGTCTCTGCAAACATGGCAAGGGGCGCGACCATGATGGAAAAGGTTCATATTCGTAGTAGTTATGTTCTGGTCTTAACTAGTCTTTTAAAAGCTTTGGTTGTAATGTATTGAAGCATTTTGAAAGCTTGATGGAGCATGGTCGTCATATTTGTTAGGATTTTTAAACAAAATTTCTTAGTGACGTCACTTAGCTACGAAGTGATATTGGTCTGTCGTAAGGATTGAACGTGCCATTATCATTTGCAGCGGCCTGCTCATTTCTGATAATTGGGCGTTTCCATGATAATTCTATCCATTTTAGCTAGAAGATTTATTCCTGAGAGAACATTTCTAGAGTTTCCTTGGGGCTTTCATAGCAATTGCCAATTCCCACCATATTAATACAATATTAATTAGGATAATGTTGAAAATCAGTTATCATGATGAGACGGATAGTTAGTTTCTACTTCAATTCCAAAAGCTCATGTACACACCAACCTCAGTGGTATAATCTTAAAATGTTTCTTAGAATACCAAGGATTATTCAGTTTTTAGTTGTAGTAATTTTGCAGAAAGTTCACAATCAAGTTAATCCCAAACTTCTGTTGTATCATGGATAATGACAATGAAACATTTAGAAATGTTAGTTTGTGTGCCCTGATTGGTTGCAGACATCAACGAGTGTGCCCTGAAGCCAGACATGTGTGAGAACGGAGCGTGCGAGAACCTGGACGGAGGCTACCAGTGTGTGTGCAACGACGGATACACCACCGACTCTGCTGGCAGGTCCTGTCTAGGTATGCACCTCAAAGACTCAAAGAGCATATCATCTTATTGCATTTATGATTATTAGAAATATATATAACATCTTCATTCACTCAATTAAATAACTCTTGCAATGAATGAATGTTATCAATGAACTGATGTTATGAAATAATTGAATGTCACATTGTAATTAGATTTGCAAGAATCATATTTTCAAAATATTTTCTATTATGATAACAAAATTGAAAAAAAAAATCATATTTTCGTATATGCCTAGAAATGCCTCATTCTAGATATATATATATAAATATATACATGACTTTGGCGGATCCAGAAAAAGGAGGTGGTAGGGGGATTTTTTTTTCAGAGGGTTCAACCCCTTTCCTCTTAAGAAATTAAAAATTACAAAGGTGAAAAAGGTTTAGCCACCATCTACAGAATTCCTGGAACCGCCAATGCATGGTACAAGACAACAGTTTGAATATGCTCAAATGTTTACTTCATCATTTGACCCTACTTTCAATGCCTGCATGGATCCACTGCTAAACAAAATGTTTTATGATATTCATGAGCTTGAATATGATCTACCGCAGACATCAATGAGTGTGTGATCAACATGATGCTGTGTGACGGGGGACAGTGCCGCAACACGCCGGGGAGTTACCGATGTATCTGTCCCGATGGCTACCGTTTCAACCACGCCACCAGGATGTGTGAAGGTAAAACTACCTCAAGGTTTACTCTTCTCTTTATCAAACACGATTTAATTGGCTGATTGAGATCATGATTGTGATCAATTGTTTAATAATATGGCTCCTATCAAACTGTTGGTATACACTTGTTAATTTAGTTGTTTGATTCTTGTTTCAGATCAGAATGAGTGTGACACCTCACCATGTATTGGAGGCCGATGTATCAACACTGCGGGTAGCTTCCGTTGTGAATGTACCCGGCCGGGAACCATGCTGGACTCAACCAAAAGAATCTGCCTCGGTATGACAGATTATATTTTCATTAATGAACCTCACTAACCTTGTTAACAAGCAAGTGACAAATGTTTCCTATTGCTTATATGTATACAACAATATATCATTAGTTGAAAACCATTGGAAAGAGAAACTAGGAAATCTCCAAAAGGCATAATCATAGTTGTTAATTAGGCAAATAATTTGGGGAGGATTGGAAATTATCTTTCCTGAGTTGATGTGCGCTTTGCTCCTACCTTATTTACGCATTGCTAAATATTCCTTACAACACCATTTTACAAAAAAAAAGTTACTGCCAGATGGTGCTTAAATGATTTCTTCTTTATTTAACTGTCATTTAAACGTTGGTTTAATTTGAAGAGAAAAGCAATGACCAACTGAAAAAATGTAAATTGGTTCAAACTGTTGTTCTTGTTGCGTTGCTTCTGGCACTGCGATGTCATAGCTTCTCTGGTCTATGACATCATTTGTATCAAATGAAACGTGTCCATTCTGAAATATTAAAGTGACACTCCGCGAGTTAGTGTTCATATGTGAGAAATTTTCCTTCGAACATCTAAAATTACCATAAGTATAGAGAAAAATCTTTCCTCTATACGCTGATACTATCAGAACTGTTTTTGGAACATCGGAAGTATCTCTATTTAGTGCAAAAAGGCAATGTTATTGTCAAGGAGCACACGCTACGCAAAATCCTATATTTAGCAGCTGTATTTTCCAAAAGTTGCGTTTGCGTGAACAACACACGAGTCGGGTTGACTCATAATACACAGCATTGCCGCCATCAAATTTTTCATTAGCAATAAAAACATGAACTTTCATTTTCCGATGAAATTCCATAAATTGACACCGATTTAAACGCATATACTGACATAATATCATCAAAATTACTGCACTATAGATAATCGTTGGTTTTAATTCATTAGAATAATTGTATTCCTAAGAATCTTAAAACTGAACTCTTATCAGCTTACATCTTTAGATGTGGCAGGAAATTTTCTTGTCTATGGGAATTAAGTTTTAATATTTGAAGCCTCCCATTATTGAAATTGCAAAAGAATAATCACCGCAAACCACATAACTTAGTATTTGAATTATTTTTATCCATATTGAATATGATATTTGCAAAACTAATATATATGACAGATACGTAAAAAGCTGGTAATGTTTTCTCGGACAACGAATCGTACAACCGGAAATAAATATAAAAACATTAGATCTTACACTTTTTTCAGTTACAAATTATCACAAATTAAAGTAAAAACCAAATGGACTATTTATTGAAACACTTTTAGGGCCTCATATATATAAGCTTTTGCCCTAGCGGGTATGATTCTAATAATTCAAAAAAAAATTGGGGGATTTCAAATAACAATCAAATCTTGACAGTCACTACATTTAACATTCTAGTTATTAAATTCAAGTTGATATATTTGGTATGATACATACTTTTATATCGTAAATAATTTGTTCCAATTAAAAAAGATAACACACATCGTTAACAAATCATGACTGCCTAATGATCTGCACATGGATAATTTACGAATAACAACCCTCGGGAAAGCCAACCTTTCTAATTGATCGATAAACAGCAGAAACTTTAAGCTTCATAAACAAAGAATATTCCCTTGGAAAAGAAACATCATCAGCCACTTGATAAATTCAGAACATTAATTCAGATGATTCAACAATGATATAATGACTATCTACAATGATAATTAACTTTCTATACTAAACAACTATCTAGACAATTTACTGTTTTTTTTAGTTTAGTTTTCTCAACCTTTTAGCTATTCAAACCTTTGATCTGTACTGTAGGTAAATGGATAAACGACAAGAGAAAGCACATTAACAATTTGGGGTTTTTTTAAAGAAAAAAACTAGCAAACCCCGAATTTGAATAACATGAATCATTTTTATCTCACTATACACTAGTGTTCCAGTTTATGAACATTAAACTATAACACGGACATAAATTTAACCTTCCATCGCGTAGAATATTTAGTATATCAGAGGACAAGGTTTCCTTTCGTTGTTTTGAACAAATACGATGAACAAAATAATTTTTATGTTTCGTGTATTAAAACTTGACCTACGACGTACATATTCATTTGTTAGTCATTACGATATAACTTAGGGAGAAGAACTTGAATGGTTTTGCTACGATGATATGATAACTTGGATTTTATATCAAATGAAAAATCTGTTTGTGTAGTTCAATTTTCTCTGTTCCGGCATCCTGTGACAATCGAGAGTCCGCTTGACTGTTAGCGGCATTAGAGCCTTCGTATAAACACACCACGATCCCATAATGCATTGCCCTAGTATCCTCTTGAGCCGATCTATTTTTAGACATATCAAATCGTTTCCAGATTTTGGCCTGTATCATCAAAAATCATGATCGGAAAATTTTCAAAAAATGTTTATATGCTTTTCATACGTTTGTTAATTTTTTTGGTAATTTTTATAACTGATTGTTAACTCGCGGAGTGTCTCATTAATGTAATGACATAGTTGTTTGATAATAATTTATTCTCTACTTTCAGATAATTAAAATGACTCTAAAAGGTTATTTGTCATCAATACAAATGAAAAATTTCCGACCTATAGTTCATTTTTATTGGTTAAAAAACTATCATTAGCCATGACATAGTGTAACAGAAGTTTACAGAGTGCGTTAAGTTTCCCTCAGTGGTAGGTATAATCACCAAAAAAGAGAAGATATATGGTCTTACAAAAAAATGTTTTACTGTTGGGCTTTTTGCCTCTTTTGAGACCTTTGTCTTATCTATCCCCTTATCTCTTTGTATACAACTTTGTTTTCTGATGGTTTCTGTTGGTTGTGTAACACTTATGGTTGGTCTTTGATAATTAAAACTTGAAACCATTAATAGATTGTAAGCACCATCTGAGAGTTTCAATTTCCTGCAGACAACCGGCGTGGTGCATGCTGGTTGAAGTACAACCGGGGAGTGTGTGAGAACAACATCAACTCCATGATGCTCAAGTCTGAGTGCTGCGGGACAGTGGGCAAGGCTTGGGGCAGTCCCTGTGAGCAGTGCCCTCCTGACCGTGAGTCTTTGCTCAAACTTCATGTATGCATTTCTAAATTTGTGATGACACGATACAATCATTTACCAGAGTACCTATAGTTGTTTACCCTTTACACCTCTTGGGAAGTTATTGCTTGTATTTTAGTTGAATATTATATGCCGTGAGGTTGGTTATCTCTGGTTATAAGATTGCAAACAATTCGACTTGTAAAATTTTGATTTTTAATCAAACAATAAATTTAAGGTTTATGAACAACGAAAGTTGTCCTTGAACCAGGGACCTCTATGTTGTCACGCAACGCCTTTGCTTGTTGAGCTACCAAGGATCCATGCCAGTTGATGTAAATGTTGTTGTGTCATGTTTGGATTTTTAGTTTTGCCCTATAAATATGTATTGATATTGCAATTAAATAGTTTTAAAAGTAAGGAATCAAGTTCTTAGTACTAAAACCCTAAGCAGGGGGTATCATAAGTAGTCTAAATATGTATTAAATTCTTCAAAGGCATTTAGAAGTTGGTGTGGTAATACAAGACAAATGTTATGGATAACAACTTCTTTATTGATTTCTCACGACGTTTCTGGGCCAATTCTTGCCCCTTCTTCAGGTGACTGATAATGAAATATCCAGTGTGGTATCTATATACATAGATATACATGTTAAATATGTATTCTTATCAAGACATATCAAACCCGCAAAATATATTACTAAAACGTTTATTATTATTTGTATGTAAACCAAATTAGTTGGAACACCGTAATAGAATAGTTTTCAATGTAAGAAATCAAGCTCTTAGTTCTAAAACTCTAATCTGGGGATATTTTAGGTAGTCTAAATATTCATTCTTATGAAAACATGTTAAACCTTTGAATAATATCACTAAAAGCTTTTTAAATTAATTGTATATAAACAAATTAAGTTAAAACAATTGCAGAAGTTGTCCACGAGAATGGAATTGCCTCGCATAATGGAAATAACCTCTGCTCGGGCTGTGCCCTTGTGAGGTTATTTTCCATAACCCCTCGGTACCTGAGGTTATTATTTACTTCATGCAAGATGTATTTAAATCAGAGGTTATAACATCTCATAACTCAACCCGAAGTTGTAGTTGGAGGAGTCACTATCTAACAAATCTTTCATTTGGTATTACTATTTCACCTTCAAATCTTTTGATGTTAGGAAATGAATTTGCATAGCTTACGAGAAAGCATGTACCAGTGTCTTGATGCTTAGACCAATTTGTGTAACAGAACCCCGTGAACAGGTGAACTGGTGTTATTTGTTGACAGCAAATTGAGAATATTTAACCTGATGACAAATATATAAACTTTAGAGACTACAGATGGTATGAAAATACTTTCATTACAATTCTTACCCATAGAACTTTACAAAGTTAAAAATGATATATGTCTTGGTCTGATCTCTAGAATTCAAGACACTTAGTTATGATGCATTACTTAAATTTATCAAAACCTAAATATTACAAACAATAAGAAATTTGAAATTGCTGTACACCCATAGTTGAAGTAGATAATGCAATGTAAAATAGCATTATGACATCATTACTGATGATGTAAAACGTTTGTGATTTTCTGATTACAGGGCCTTGTTCAAAATCTACTGTCAAAGCGATATCTCCTGTGGAACACAGTTTTGGATGACAAAATGCAATGTAAAACAGCAACAAGCTGCAGTTGTAAGGTGTAGAATAAACTAGTTTTTCCCATGCAGGAGTGGTAAGCTGATTTATTTGCTTCTTTTTCATACTCCACAAATGTTTATTTGCAGGGAATCTTCAGTGTCCAAAAGGCTATGCTTTCACTAATGGAATAAACTGTGTTGGTAAGTATGCACTCAAGTCTTTAACACTGTAACTTCTGATGAGTCATTTAGATTTATTTGTTTCTAGTGCAAATATCGGAAAAGCATTTCTTTTATCTGCTGACATGATAGTTTTCTGTAAAACAGAACCATAACTTCCTCTATTGTGTGGAAACAATGCGAGTGTCCGAAATTTATGATCTATTACGTGAAGAACACAAATGAAGACCATCTGTTTCGGAAGATAATACCATAATTATATTTATAGATGTACCGGTAATTGTACAAACACTTGTTCAGAAATTTTTTTGAAGAATCAGGGTTGAGTATGATATTAGTTATAGGAGGTGAAACTATTTCAGTCCTCATACATGACAATTTATCTGTGGTTATACAAGCCACTCTGACCGAATACATCCTTAGACCATCATGCAATGATCATTTCAAGGTAGAAATTGTGGTCTTAGTTTGCTTTAAATGTAAACAGAGTTTAATGCAAATGAAAACGCTCCAAGGCAGTTTGTGACATCACATCATATCTTGAAATCACAAATAGTCAGTCGCTTTTGTTTTATAAAATATTTCAAAATGGCTCACATCAATCCTTTGAAATACATATTTATGATAATTGCAATGAAAATTTATTTGTTTCCAACATGGAATATGTAAGGGCTCAGACCTGACTTGGACCAGAGTACATGAATTCTTATCTTTACTCAAGATAAAATGTAACATTATTGGTCAGCCTTGATGTTAATCATAAAGATGTGGACTTATACATTGTCACATGCAGTATAATTTGACATCAATGTCTTGAAAAGGCCATGTTGATCAACTAACCTCACACATCATGGACAAACAGTCTGAGATAATCTATATAAGTATCAATGACCTCCCCATTACAAATCCTCCGTCCAAAATTGACTTGAGTTTTTATATACCCGTGGAAGCCCTATTTTCCATTAGGCCAATATTGTGATAAAGATGATAGGAGGATTCATTTGACTGAAAGAAGGCCTGGGAACTAAAAAATACTTTAAGACACAATTATTCAAGAGAAGTTTCACTTGGAATGCTTAGAAAAGCATCTTCTGAAAGTAACATTGTATCCCGAACCTACAGATGTGAATGAGTGTGAGGTGATTCCGAACCTGTGTCGAGGAGGGGGACAGTGTGTCAACACCGAGGGCTCTTTCCGCTGTACCTGTCCTGCAGGGCTGGAACTTGACTCATCAGGCCGCAGGTGCATAGGTATGTACTGAACCAAGGTCATGCTCCGGGACTGTGTTTAGACTCTCTCAATGCTAAGAAAGTTAGTATTCAACGCAGTATTGATAGAGTATTTGGATTGTACACTAAGTAATTTGTGACATTATATATCAGAAAAAAATCGTAATAACCTCATCACACTGACTTAGATAAGGTTTGTTTGATTCAGGGATTATGCTGATCACTCCGCTATATATAAGGCGTTCTTACATGCATATATCTTTCAAGCTATTATTCAATGTTTACAAGCCTTGATTCAGTTGTCAACATATTTAATTGTTTTCATAGAATCATGGCTGAGTTAGATATCTATAGATGTTTTCTGTTTGTCCTAAAACAAGATTTTTATGAAGACTGGGGAAACATCTGTAGTAATGTTTATACGGTTATTTGGTTATTCTTTCTTTTTTTTAATTTTCTGGTTTCAATGAAAACAATGTGAACTTAGTGCATATAGGGGGTAGCTGTAGGGTCCGTTTCCGAGCCAAATGATTCAAAGTTGGGGCAGGGACATCACAGTGTATCACATGCACATAGTTTTTGTGTGTGCACATATTAGTTTTGTATGATATCGTAACCTCAGACATGAACATCATTGTAAAGCTATATTACAAAAGCTATATCTATACCATTTAGAATAAATTCAAGATTTGTTTTATTGTTACTTAAAAATATATTTTAAAAGATAAATTATCATAAAAAATATACATTTTTGTGATTAGACAATGCATTTTGCTTATTTATCGAAATGATATCACTTTTAGATGTTGAAATTGAAAACATTTTCCTGAACATCATTGAATGACCTTTAAATGTCAATTTGTTTAATCACCAAACTTTAAAATCTTATTTGTATAAAGTTATATTTATCTTATATATAAGTATGTGGGCAGGTGAATGATTTGTGATGCAAACATTTTATGAAAGCAGAGAAGATAATGTTTCATTTAATAGTTAATTATTTGAAAAGAAAAAAGCTCTGATACATATTTGTTCTTAGATCATGTAAGCTTTTGCCAGGTAAACTTTGAATAATGAGTCAATTTAGTTACATGGTTCGCAAATAAATAGGTTAGATTTTTATATTACAGTATTTAGAATTCTATATATCAAATAATGACTATTTTAATAGTGGCAAAGATGTCCCTGATGGAAAATTCATAACAGATTATTTCCAAGCTCAGATCTAACCTTGAGTCCAAACAGTACTTGCACTTGGGAGGATGGTCAGAAGAATGGCTCAAGAACTAGATGATATCAATAGCTCTGTGTGGCAACAATGAAATTTCTCTAATCTTTTCCTCAACTTTCTTACTGTTGACTAATTATTGTTTAATGAAAACTTAATATTCAATATGAATGTGTCATAATAAAAAAATCTGTTGCTTTTATTTCTACTTACTTAATTTTAGAATAAATATCTGAAATGTCAATGGCTGTTTGCGAATTATCGATCAATGGTTGCTATGTACTTTTGTGGAAAATTCATCTAAAAAAATCTAATCTAATGAAATTACTGGATATTCTATAATTTTTATAGCCGTCCGTCACACTTTTTGTTCCACTCATAACTTGCATACTATTTGTTCAAATGTCACGAAACTTCATATATGTAATCACTATGGTCCCTAGATGTGCCTTTTGTATATTTAGGTCAGACTTCTTTGTAGTGCTCTGAGTATTTTTTTATGGTTTACTTCTTTCTTATGATATAAGTGGTTATAGTCACTTTGTATGAACATTGAAGGTTTTGTTGTTACAATAGTGACTTGATCAGAATCATGCAGTAATGTCTGAAAGACATTGTTAATTTCATAAGAGCTGACATAGCTTACATGCAATCAGGAAGTCTATATCTCCATTAACCCCCGCCACGCGTTAAGCGCGAAGCGGGGGATATAGTATTGAGCAGCGTCCGTCCCGACGGATAAAATTGAATAACTCAAAAACTATTGACCTGATTCTTTTCATTTTTTGTATATAGCTTCATCACCATGAGAGCAAGGTCCCTCTAGAGGTTCATGACCTTGACCTTCAATTCAAGGTCATTACGAGACTTTGACATTTTACCCTTGTCAGCGGGATATCTCAAGAACCATTCAATGGATTCTCTTCATAACTTACACAATGCACCTTATTGGGAAGGCGCCGGGCCCAGTCGATTTTGGTGACCTTCACATTATTTTCAAGTGAGGCTTATATATGGAAGACCCAGGGACCAGTTGATTTGTTGTGGTCTAAATGACATCTAGTAGCATGACAAGTGTAGACAAGTGTTTCTATGTATACAGTATGCATTTTCTTCACATCAATTTGCGGCGGGGATCTTGTCACCTTTGTGACAAATACTTGTTTTTATTGACTTTTATACAAATTTAAACAGTTTTGCAATTTGATGGAATCCTAACTAAGTATAGTACATGTATCTTAGTTTCTATGATCACTTAGGGAGCGGGAGTATAAAAAGTGAGCTTTGCTCACTAATTCTTTTGTTCCAAATATAACATAGGTAAGGTATAGGTGAAACAACAAATGGCAGAGACCACTGTCTTAAGAAAGCTAGACTATTGTGTCATTGTCCAGAAAGAAATATAGAAGGAAAGAGTTATTCCTTCACAATGAATATGAGACTGATATCATTTGCCCTATAATCAAAGTGAATTAATGAGAGTATAATTTGAAGACAGTTAACTCAGGACATAATTTTGCATCAACCGTCTGTTGTCAATGAATGTCAGTGATTCATTATAAATAGAAAGTTAGATTTATATATACTGTATAATGTTTATGACTGGACAGAACTGTAGAAGCATAGGGTGCTTATTCTCTGACTCCCGTTACTGCTAATGAATAATATTCTTAATTTTGGCCCAACTCTTCTCTGAAACTGATTTAGTTGGTTGGTTTGACACTTATTCTTAGATCTGTGATGTCTCATTATTCATTAGAGTTTGATGTTTACAGATAACCGGAAGGATGAGTGTTTCTTGGACTACAACCGTGGCTTTTGCACAAGTCAGATGACGGGACTCTTCAACAAGCACATGTGTTGTTGCACTATGGGCAAGGCGTGGGGCCGTAGATGTGAACCTTGCCCCATCAAGGACACAGGTAACTCTCTCATGGACGTTTTTCTTTGAAATGTATTTCAGAAGGTACCATTAAATATATCAAGTTCTCGGGATAGTCAACATTTTATAACTTTATTGTATTTGATGTATTTATGTATGTTAATCCTTTTGTGTATCCTTTTGAAAATCATAAATAGCTTAATTACATGAATCATTCCTTTAAGCGATTCGTGACATATTGATAGCATGATACAAAGATTGTTGGAAATATTTTAACTTAAGATATTGATCTTGATATCTATTGTGTGATTACTTTTAATTGAAGCAAGTTGGTTATATCACAGAACCCGATTATAGACTTGAAGCAATATCACAATTTTTGCTTTTCGTTGAACTAGAATTTATATATTTATACTCCAAACTGGTTTATGTTTTGTTCTACAGATGATTATGATGAGCTCTGTAATGGTGGGACTGGAATGTATCCTGATGACAAACACAAGGGTAGGTCAAGTGCTCAAGGCCATTTAGTTATGGAATACAACTTAGAAACCAAGATTTTTACAAAAACAACTATATTTTGTGAACATAAGTTTTCAGAGTACAGTTAAACTTACTTTGATAACCAAAACTTAATCACTGCTCAATGAATCCCATATAAATCCTGCCTTATTGATATTGAAGGCACACTTTTAAATGACCAATGGTCATATTTCTAGATGATTATAAAACTACTTTTAAACCAAACAATTGTAATATAGTTAGGTTTTTTTTATGACAACAAGGAATCAAATGAAAAGGGAATACTATAGGATATGGTTTGTGAATTGTGATAACTGGATAAAATTTATCATCAATGATTTTATGCTTAAAAATGGTAACCCGCAAGTTACAAAGTTGTAATAGTTTTTAATCATGAACTAACTTTTTCTAAGTTCTTTGAGTTTGGAAAGTATCGAATTTCAAGACAAGCACATATACTGTATACAAGGATCAAGTTTTGACATGACTTTTCCTAAAATGAATTTTGGCTTTCTTGTAAGTTTAAAACTCTGAAATTACCATTGCATTAAAAATGTATAGTCATACTCATTGTAGGAAGAATAGCTAGCATTTTACTGCTTGATACAATATCATATATGGTAAAGTATATGAGTAATACAGTATTATTAGTTTTCAGAAATGACAGTTATCAGAAACAAAACTTTTAGGATTTATTGTAATATAATTAAATCAAAATGTAACCAAAATGAATCAGTATTTATTTTGTTGTTGATTTAGCCAAATATTTTATTGTTATTGTAATAAAAGTAATTGATATGTAACAATTTTTTCTCCCAGACATCAATGAATGCTTCATGTTCCCTGGAATGTGTGTGAATGGAGAATGTCGCAATGTGATGGGTAGTTTCTCTTGCACCTGTAACCCAGGCTACGCAAAAGATGATACTGGCTTCAACTGCACAGGTAATAGTTAATTCATTTTGTAAAAATATTAACAAGTTTAAATTTTCTTCCTGTTTTGAGTTATGTTCACCATGATTTTCAAAAATATAAACATATATACAACTGTCTAGAACCTTTAATGCCTATCACGTTCTTCAACACAGTATTGTCTTCTCTAACATTGGATAGGCTGTACACAATAATTCCCTTGAGTCTTAACAATTCATGATGCTTCAAGATAGTGTTGCTTGTATATTCTTAGAAAGTTCATTATCATTTTAGCTGAAAGGTCCAATGGGCTTGTGACATGGCATGATGTCCGTTATTCGTTCATCTGTAAACTTTGTGACTTTTTACTTCTTCTCCAGAACCATTGCCTCTATAATCCTTTAATCTTGTGAACAGATTTTGAACCTAAATTGATATGAAGCTACAAAGCCAATGGCTCTATTTTTCTTAAAATGTTGTGCTAAATGTTTGAAATATTGAAGTTATCAGATCAGTCAGTGATTTCACATTTTCTTGAAATTATATAAGATGCATATGAAAATTCAGATTGCTTGTTAACTATAAGCAACTTTATTAACTTTTAGCAAAATATCAATAGTTAATGTATGTTTAAGGAGGATATCTATAACAACACTAAATTGAAATGTCCAATTCAAGATATCAACGAGTGCCTGATCTCATCTGTTGACATCTGCGGTACCGGAGAGTGTATCAACATGCCGGGCACGTTCCGCTGTCAGTGCGACACCGGCTTCAAGGGAGTCATGATGGACCAGATGTGTGTCGGTATGTACAGTAGCTTGGCAAACATTTATTGTGATGTTTTCATTAACTGAAAATGTCATATGTGATGTTCAATAATTAAGATTAATTAATAACTAATGCAAACTAAGTTCCGTTCATTTACTTTTTCATCGATGAATATGTATAAATAACAAATTCAGTTTACAAAAAGAAAAACAAAGTGAAAAATCTGGATAAGATTGCAAAAATTCAATTAATAATTTTCATCGAATTTAGCTTTGTCTGATTAACAATGAGAATTATGCTGTCTTTTCACAACCCATCCTCTTACTTTTCCCACAGACATAGATGAATGTTCGGAGAACCCCGGTCTGTGTCTGGGAGGATCGTGTCGCAATGTGCCAGGCAGCTATGAGTGTGATTGCCCTGATGGACATGAGGTGGGACCTGATGGCTCCACCTGTAAAGGTATATTGCTTTTTTATAATGAGATCTTTATATAATGAGGAGTTTTATATATTGTGGTATGTTTGAGTAAATATAGGATTGGTATTTGAAAGTGAGATCTTTGCTTAGGAGTGAGAGTAGTTTTGGATTGTAACATTATTACATTATCATTGAATAATGTTGAGGTTGTGGTGCACTGGGGAGATTGTGATTTGATTGTGACCAATTATTGAATTCACTGGTGAATTTTCTTACTTAAAAGCACTGTAACACTTTTTGTCATGTATCTCATGAAGAGTCAAAGAAATGTACCACCGTCACTTTCATTGCTATCTGTTTTAAACAAAATAAGGAATCCTTACAAAAACGTTCAATAATCTGTTTAACTCTGCAAATCCATGCCCTTTAAAGGGGCAGTAGCACGTTTTTAGGGGGAATATAAGGTGATGTCAGGAAAATGAAAATTAAGATTTCAATTGAAAGACAATGTATTTAAACTAAATGGAGCAGTAATAATTCCAATATATAACGTTAAGTTTAGCCATGCGATTCCTTTTCTTACAAAAAATGAATTAAAGGTGTTCACAAAAAAATGGCCGCCAATGGATTTTATGTGAATCTTCATTTTTTGTCCTCTGACAATGGATGATTGGCTTGTGTAATGAGATTTTTGACACTGTCAAAATAATACATTTAGCATTCACTTACAATTATCAGTGAGAAATTCAAATTATAAAATTATCAAAAAACGTGCTACTGCCCCTTTAAGATACTGCAACTAAAACTTAAATGACTATACCTTAAATGTCCTCTACATGAATCTCTGCCTATGTCCCAGATGTTGACGAGTGTTCCTCGGCCAGCTCCTTCTGTTCCAACGGCCACTGTGAGAACTACATGGGAGGCTACCAGTGCATCTGTACTGAGGGCTACATCACCAACAACCTCAAGACTACCTGTGTCGGTACGTCATTATTTGCAACGTTATTACTATTTCAGCATTAATAAATACAAAAAAGGGTATCAGCACAAATGTTTTATCAACCAAAAATACACTGGTTGAACATTTCTTTAAACAATCCAGCAATCCAGAATAATGTTCACATATTCTATGAAATAAAATTAATTACTGGAAAATCAAATCTTTTATTTCTAGTATACATTTCAACTCTTTTCGCAAAAGCAGTCTTTGTTCTTTTATATCAACAGATAATGACAAATTGATTTTAAGACTCTTTGTAAACAATTTAAAACAAATTTATTCAACATGTTAAATCTGTCACCTTATGTTTATTTGTTACAGTTCAAAATGAACCGTGTATTGTAACGTGTTTCAGATGTGGACGAGTGTCGACGAATAAACGGGGGCTGTATGGGGCGATGTGTCAACACTCCTGGCAGCTTCTCCTGTGGATGTGAGAGTGGATATCTACTCATGTTGGACGGGAAAACTTGCATAGGTACATATTGCTAAATAGCTATGGTAAATAATGCTAAACATAGAAAAATGTATTGAGCAGATGTGCACTTGTTTAAAGGGGCAGTAGCACGTTTTAAGGGGGAATATAAGGTGATGTCAGGAAAATGAAAATTAACGGTTCCAATTGAAAGACAATGTATTCAAACTAAATGGAGCAGTAATAATTCAAATATATAACGTAAAGTTAAGCCATGCAATTCCTTTTTCTTACACAAAATGAATAAAAGGTGTTCACACAAAAATGGCCGCCAATGAATTTTACGTGAATCTTCATACTTTGTCCTCTGACTATTGATAATTGGCTTGTGTTATGAGATTGTTGACACTGTCAAAATAATACATTTAACATTAACTTTAATTTAACAGTGAAAATTTTTAAATATGAAATTATCAAAAAACGTGCTACTGCCCCTTTAAGAGTGATTAAATTACCTTATTTTCGTTATTAAGTTTATGTATGAACAATTTATTACCCTTGGTCTGAACTTGAAAATTTACATGATTACAAAAATCATGTTTAACTCATGGTATACATAGTAAAGTTAAACACTTTAGATGCGTAATATGAATACATGTTATCTGATTATTAAACCTTCAGTTGTAAAAAAGGGATTATTAATTACTATGTATGTAAAAAAAGAATATTACATGAGTGTCCATGACATACTATGGTATTCTGATACTTTGTTATACAATATTAAAGAAAATACTCCTAATCAACTTCCAGCATAGGAAGACAAGTTGTTGCTTGTCCTTTTGAAGACAACCCTGGCATTAAAGCATTGCTTATAACATGACATCAGAATGAAAAAGAGCTAATTTGCCCTAAGTCATTACATGAAAAATATGAACCCCAATTCAGAAGTCCATAGTGGTTTTAACTTCAGGAGTCCAGTTCTGATCATAGTAATAATACTACATTTCAAGTCGCCTGCTACTTATAGGGATTTGGAGACACTTCAGAAGTCAACTTCAAATTATAATGATTTTATGATGATTCACTACATAGCAATGGTCTTATACTAAGTATAGTGCTTTTGGGACACCTCAGAAGACCAATTATTTTATAGAGATTTTATAACATATCAATGGTCCAATACTAACATAGTGATTTTAGGACACTTCAGAAGGTGAATCGGTATAGAGATTTTATGACACTTCAGATGTTGATGAGTGCAAGGAGAACCCTAACATCTGCCACGGAGGTCGGTGTTTCAACCAGCCTGGAGATTACAGGTGTACCTGCACAGGGGGCACAAGTCCAGCTCCTGACCAGAAGTCTTGTATCGGTCAGTTTATCAAACCTGGTCTTAAATGTTACAACTTGATTTTTTATTGGATACATCCAACAGTATACATGTAACACGTGACAGTGAAAATGTTAATGTAATATGTGTTTCAACATGTATTTAAATAGTTATATTATTTATTATGCATTTAAAGTAGGATGAATTTTAGTATTTACATGTTAGTTCATTATGGGATATGTTATACAATAGATGCGTTACAAGTTACATTTGACGTTTGATGTGTTACATGATATGATAAAGTTAGATTAAGATTAACATTTTACATTATATTTATGATTTTCTATATTGTATGTTAAACATGTTAGTACATTAAAGATGTGTTACATGTTTAATGTATTACATAATAAGTTAAACATGTAAGTGCATTATAGATGTGTTACATGTAACTTTATGGCTTTGTTGTGTTACAGATGTGGATGAGTGTCAGCTGAACAAGAACCTGTGTATGACTGGAGTGTGTCAGAACACGCACGGATCATTTTCTTGCAAGTGTGATATAGGCTTCTCTGTCAAGTCCGAGACAGGAAACCCAGGTTGCACTGGTACGTCCAGTAATAAACTTAGGAAAATAAGATAAGAAAAATTCTTTTCATACATTATAAGCATAAAATCAATAATGGAGAAAGAGTTTATCCTCATCGCATGGTAGAATTTTGTTATGTACTTTCTGCATCTTGATAACCAAGATGACAACATTAAGTTCACTCATATATTCAAAAAGCAAGACATTAAAAGAAGAATTATCAATAAGTATATTTGGATTTAAGCATTGACACAAATAAGCAAAGATTATTTGATGATTATGCCAGATGATGACGAGTGCCTGCAGGGGTCGACATGTGACAGTAACGCTGTATGTATCAACACGCTCGGTTCTTTCAAGTGTGACTGCAAGCCAGGATTCACTGGGGATGGTTTTACATGTAGAGGTATGATAATGTGTACAAAATAGATATTTAGTTGTTTTAGCAAACTATTTTTGATTTCAATAACTATAAAAATGACAATTCTTTTTCTGTTAAAACATACAGAATTTGCAAAATGAGAGTCGCAGTTAGGGAATTCATGTTTTTTGGACAAATACAATTTTATTCAATATGATCAGGGGCAAATCAAGCAATTAGAATTTGTGTACTTTTAATTTATGTTTCCATATTAAACCTTCTATATAATTTTTAACATAGCATCTCACTTGTGTTATTTCTGACCCTCTGGAATATAGAATTCTTAAACTGTTACAGATGCTAATGAGTGTATCAGAGACAACGGTGGGTGCGATCGAGATGCATCTTGCATCAACACACCGGGAAGCTTCCGCTGCATCTGTGATGAGGGATTCACCGGGGATGGCTTCCAGTGTAGAGGTTCGGCCAGAACACAATTTCCAATCATCACTAAATGTTCCTATCTGTTAATATAATCGTTTGAATTGAAGCTAGTTAAAATTCAATCAGGAATGCCCTCCGGATGGTAAACTTTTATTCTGTGATTGGTCAGAAATTTACAAATTACAAATGTTCAATGTGTTTTATCTAATAGGTCTGAACAATGTCAAATTGTAGCAAGTGTCCAAAACTATACTTCAATGAATATCTATATGTACAGATGTTGACGAGTGCACCGTGGACCCGAATCTGTGTGACAACGGACAGTGCTACAACTACCCTGGAGGATTCCGGTGTGAGTGCGACATGGGATTTGCTCCTACAGAGGATGAGCGGGATTGTGTAGGTGAGTTCTAGAAGACTGCTCTGATGTTCTATGTATGTATAGATGATCTGAGCAATTAATGTTGATTTGATTGAACAAGGAGTCATATTCAAATTCCATGACTTAGATCATATCGGTTTACTTTTTCAGACATCAATGAGTGTGACATGTTCCACAACCTCTGTGTTAATGGGCGCTGTGAGAATGTCTTTGGAATGTTCAGGTGTATATGTAACCAAGGTTACCAGCTCGACAACTCAGGTGGAAACTGTACAGGTACTAATTTCTGAACAATAAAAGTGTAACTTCTTTATATTTAATTAATCAAGTGTAAAGTCTACCTTGAGATCTATATACTCCCATTATTAAAAACTATTCTGTCCTCTTAACAATATTTTCACCTAGGGACAAGAGTATATATCACTTTAAACCTGTGAATTAAAATAACAGACGTTGCTTATAGTCCTGTTTTTCATATAGCAAGTCAGTTAACTAAGAGTTGATTAAGAGGAGAATGGTGTGTTATAACAAATCAGAAACAACTGCCAAACTTAAAGCATAGCTCTATTTGATTCTTGCTGTGTTGCAGACATAGACGAGTGTCAGAACATAGACAACTGCCAGTACGGGACGTGTGTGAACACTCAGGGGGGGTACCTCTGTCAGTGTCCCCCACAGTATGAACTCAACCCCACTGGCACAGGATGTGTAGGTACGTTGTCAACCAAACATTCTGTTGAATAAAGTAATTATAACTAATATTTATCACTTTAAGGAAAACATTTAAATTCAACATCAAACATCAAATTCAATTAACTCTATCAAAACAATATCACATTTGTTTTTTCAAACAAGGTCATTCCATAAAAACGTCCGATTCAAGATTAACCAAGCTCGGTCAATGCTTCAACAGCAATATTATCACTCTGTAGCACCGAGTGCCTCATGATCCTGGAGTTTAGCCTCCAGTCTTACAAGAATAGTGTAACATCATCTCATTCTATTTCACATGCAGCCAGTGCATGGCTTCCAATTAATAATCTCAGAAATACTCATTCAGCAAATCTAACTCTGTCCAGACAAAAGACTTGGTTCCTGTTACATGGAGATCCCCCGTTTTTCGAGGCGAGACCGTATGGTGGTGTGCACGGACCAGATTGCCACAGACATATCCCGTGCGACCTGCTGCTGCACTGTAGGCAAGGGATGGGGAGATGTGCCTGGCTTGTGTGAACACTGTCCTCGAAATGGTTCAAGTGAGTATATTATTGAACCTTGTGTGATTTTTTAGTCTAATGTAGTAACAGGGATGCAGATTCAAATTTTTGCCAATCGGACATTCCACGTATAAGTCGACGAATAATGATATTTTGTAATAAATTTTGGTGCTTTATGTCACGTAAATACACGATTGAACATGTGGAAATATTTCATAGACTAAATTTAAGTCTCAAATTATTACTCAGTAATTTACTTATTACTATGATGTTTAGGCCTAGGTATATGAATATGTTTATAATTTAAATAAATAATCAAGTTTCAATAGTGTCAGTTATTCAGTAAACAAATGCCAGGTGCTTAGAATCTAATATTAACTGGAAAGCAGACGATGTACAGATCTCTTTTATAGCAACGCATGCAATGCAATGCAAAAATAAAACACTGAAAATACATTACATTGAGTAAAATAAAATTACTTTGGCTGTTTTAAATATAATTCTATTAAGTTATGATGCATATCAACTACTTGACACACACTGCATAAGTTTTTTTAGCCTGTCAAACTTGCCAACAGATCAGCCTGTTTTCGTTTCCCTATCACTGCAGTAATTCTGCTGTTCCTTTCACCTCCCTGCAGTAATGAAAGCTCCCAACACTGTGTTAATGAAGTGTTGCTTGCAAAGTCGATGCATGGAGCTTGTGAAGTTAGTGGAGGGAGGATATAGTAACAGCATGTAAAATAACGATGTGAAGTTGTTTGATGTCTTTTTAAAAAAAGTTTGGCCTTATTGACTTGTTTTACTCAATGCATGACACTGAGATGATCCAATAATTAAAGATAACAAGGTAATTATGTCGTTTGAATGGATTAGTTGTTTCATTGATGACCGGTTCGTGTTTTCATTACAATTATGACCGACACAAGCGGGGCATTTCATCGGCCTTTATTGATTGCTTGTTAGTCAACTCAGGCTTGTTTATCTGTTTGTTTAGCAATTCTTTGATTATCTTCAATCGGTCAAATGACTCCTTGAATGTCCGACAGGTCACTTTTTCAATCGGTCAAACTGGATTCCCAATCGGACATGTCCGGCAAATAGACCGATTTCTGCATCCCTGTGTAGTAACATCAGATGATTTGTGGTAAACTTGCAAAGGTTATAAAAAAGATAATTCTAAAAATGCATTCTAAGCAAAAGCATTCCTCAAAAGTAACTTTGTTATGTTCTTAACAACATTGCATAAATAACCCTTCTTCAGTATCATACATTTAAGAAGAAATTTTTATATTAGATAGGATGAATGTGATTAACCTCTTATTTCATATCTATGTATAGATCAAACAATGAATTATGCATGAAAGTTTTGGATCAAGAATCACTTATTGAAAATGTCATTAGTATTGAATGATTTGATTAGCACTTTATTTATAGTTCACTGTAAGTTTAATAATATATGATTACATCTTCCATTATGACACAAAGTTTTGTGTAGCAATCACATGTTGTACCTTCCCTCCATCAAATCAATGAATGTTGCAGGTGAATACAACTCGCTGTGTCCAGGAGGACCGGGCTTCCGACCAAACACCATCACTCTGGTAGTGGAAGGTATCTGTCTATCCAACCTTCACATAACTTCACATTGCCTCAACCCTTTCACCCCTACAAGGATGAAATCAGTCTCAAAACATATTTGTTACTTGTTTCCTATGGGTGAAGTGATTACAGCAATTGAGGCATATTCACTGAGTGATAGCTTAAACATCATATAACCACAAACATATGTTACTATTTTCTTTTGAATATATGAATATCTGATTAAATATTTGATAGTGCGTCAAGGGTCGCTACTCAATTATGTTCAGTTTAGTAATCAAAGCCGTTTTTGAATGCCACTTTTGATGGGCAGCTAGATCTGTCTTGCGACCTACCAGTGAATGCATGACTGGTCACACGCCCTTTTTGTGACGTCATATACAGAATGATTGCAACGAGCTCTATACATCTATCATAACGAGATCACCAAATAAACCCAATAATTAACGATTTTCAGATAATGTTAACCACTCAGTTGGATAAGTCATTTGACGATGTAACACTATTAAGCGTTTGAAATAATAAAGATATCCACATCACTTTTTAATAAACAATCATTTAAGGCGGTATTTCAGTTGACATGATGATGCGTTACTCTGTATAGTCTGTTTATTACGTCACACCGCGCAAGTTTTATGGCCCCTATCCCAGGTAGGTTTTTTACAGCCGTTAATTACGCGGTCCTAATAAAAGGCTTATTAAAGATGTTTATTGGACAACTTGACAAAAAGCATACCCAGTTCTAATTTACTTGAAATATCTTTGAAAGTAAATCGAAAAGTGATAAAGTCGAGGTTAGCGGTTGTTTAAGTTTCACTGCTTTTGAATATTAGCATTTCATCCAACAAATTCAAACTGAAGTCAGAAACATAATGTCATTAGACAAAAACTTTCTGATTATCATTTTGCGTATAAAACTGATTACCAGAAAACTTATCCCAATACATAACATTTCCTCTTTGTAACATAAACAGTACAATGAAGGCCTACATATTTCAGATAATGTTGATGAGGAAAATGATATTGTGCCAAAGTCATGCATGTATGAACCCTCAAGCGGTATATTGCAGACATTGATGAGTGTGCGGAGATAGACAACCTGTGTAATGGAGGCCGGTGTCAGAACACGTTCGGGAGCTACATGTGTGTGTGTCCCGAGGGCTACGAGATGGATGAATCAAGGCATAGATGTGTTGGTAGGTTTTTTCATCTATGACGTCTCATTGCCTATATTGGCAAACAGCTATAATTATTCAGGTTTGCCATTCGAAACATAAATCTTTTCTCCTACATTTGCAAAATATTTAGAATTTTGCATTCTCTTAAGCAAATTTGAATTTCAAAACCAGTACTCCCACTGGGACTAGCCTCACTTTGTCATGACGTAAAGAACATTGAATATCTAACGACATGCTCTGAAGTTAACAACTGTTGACTGTTCAAAACTTACAGCACTTTTGGTCTTTTATATTTATGTGGCATATTATTCTGTGTTTTTTTGTGAAAGAAAATCAGTCAGTTCCTTCAAATTCTTTCCTGCTAAAATGTTGACTTGACCGTAACGACTAAAGGTTGAATGGTAGTGACTATACCTGAACTCAAACATCAAGAATAGTGTATTACAGTTGACACATTGTATGTTGGGGACAGATGTTGACGAGTGCCGAACAGGTGCAAGGAAGTGTGGAGTAGGGGAGTGTGTCAACACGGAGGGCAACTATACCTGTATCTGTCCTTCCGGCTACGAACCCATGGACGGCGGCAGGGACTGTCTTGGTATGCAGTATAGCTTCATTCTTAAGAGAATTGTCTTGATCTACACAAAAATTTCACCATCATCTTATATTGTAATTGTTTGTTATGGTTTCTTGTACCTACCCAATCATATTTGTAAGACATTTGATAAGATTACATTTTACTCATTAAAGCAAATTTATATCTATCTCCATGACTTGATGCAGACATGCGTAAGGGTAACTGCTACATGGAGTACCTGAACACGACACGCCCCCCGTACCAGGTGATCTGTGAACAGCCCATGTCCAGACAGCTCACCAAGAGACAGTGCTGCTGTACCATCGGCGCCGCGTGGAACGGTCCTTGTGAACCCTGCCCTCTACCAAACACAAGTAATCTTTTCATGGATACAGAAGTATATCGCATTGATGCCAAGATAACCCTTTCACTATCAGTAACGATCAATAGGAAAACAGTAACAAAAACATTTCAGAGCCTGATTTCTTGATTGTAAGAATAAGAGGGTTAAGTAACCAATTCAGTCATTGAGTTTGGATATCGTTGAATTAGTTTTTTCTTATGTCTATTTTGTTATATTTTCAAATGCTATTGTTTTTCTCTCAAACTAACACAAGTAACGTTTTTATTTAGTAAATAAGGAAGATATATATTCCATCGGTTTATCAAGATATGTTTTTAAAGATTATTTACCATCTTCTTTTCACTAGGAGCACATCAGGAACTCTGCTTTGAAAGTCCAATGGGTGGAATGGATAGTAAGTTGTTTGACTTTTATTGATTTTAACCTTAACTTCCAAACAAGACTACACTTTTTCTTCATTAATTAAAATTTGGATAATTCAATACAAAGATATATTTATCAAAAATAATATTCATTAAATACATCTTCCAGAAATCAACGAGTGCCGAATCCTGCCCAACGTGTGTCAGAATGGCCGATGTGTGGATACGCCAGGGAGCTTCCGTTGTCAGTGCTACAATGGGTACACATATGATCGTACTACACATGTGTGTAGAGGTTAGTTTAAACATTATAAAAGTTCCTTCACAACTATCATTTTCAAAAAGGTTCATGCAATCTTTTATCTACCAAGGGGTAATGCATACATTATTGTAAAAAAGCATGAGCATCAAGAACTATTGAATATATTTATTGAAGAAATTATGAACACAGTATCAATGACCCAAAATGAAAATATGGATTATCAAAAAAATTAATGCTCATATTGGTACCTATAATGGATAAATATGACATTGACACCATCTCTGACCTCTGCCCCCTGACTGTTGCAGACGAGGATGAATGTCGGGGGACCCTGTCCCCTTGTGTGGGCAACTCCCAGTGTGTCAACACGGACGGCAGCTACGAGTGCACCTGTCCAGATGGCTACAGACTCAACTCCAACAGGAGGAGCTGTGATGGTCAGTGAGCTTGCTTTTAATTAAAACACTTTCATCATCCCAAACCAATAATCAGGTTCAGAAATGTAAATTGGCTTTTGGTTTCTGAGGGATGAAAGGGTTTACACAGATCATCTTGCAAAACTAACCCATCTCACCAACACTAAACTCAAAGTTTTTCAGCAAAATCATCTTTAAACCATCCATTACAAATGCCTCTACTAGATAAACTTCCTAACCATTTCATTATACTGTTTTTAAATAAGTGACCTTCCCAAGTACTTATAATATTACAACTGAAGCCTGAAACTAAAGTTATGAATGTCTCATGCAGACATCAACGAGTGTGTGGAGGAGGCGGGGGTGTGTGCTAACGGGGAGTGCCAGAACCTGGTGGGCAGCTTCCGGTGTGTGTGTCGTGACGGATTCAGGCTCTCCTCCCGCAGGGACTCCTGCGCAGGTTGGTACATGCAAGCTTTTAAATTTTGTATCTCATGAATGCTGTGTATCAATTAATATAGTCAAAATGTTTTTGGGATAATTTTTGCTTGATGGGCAGTTATAGGATTATGTTATATGAAAAGGAATATAATAATTTATATAATTAGGCAGTTAAATAAAGAGGTTTCAATTCTTATATAAAGTTGTGATTTTGTTCATCTTTCACAGATATCGATGAATGTGCATCATGGCCGGGTCGATGTAGGAACGGTTCCTGTCAGAACACTATCGGCAGTTTCCGATGTGTATGCAGTGCCGGCTTTGAGCTTACAGAAAGTGGAGATTGCTTTGGTTAGTTTTTTGGGTTTTTTAGTTTTGCTGACTGGAAAAATGATTTGATCAAGTCCTTCTATCATGTGAACATTTGTTATTCTCCTTGAACCTTCTTGATTGTTGTGAGCTGACCATTTTGCCAACTAAGTAAAAGCAGTAGAAGTAAAAGGAGGATTATTTCAACAGTTGGTTTGGTAATGTATACATGAAGTGTATTTGCTAATCTATCTTTATTTTGTATGTATAGATGTTGACGAGTGCCGGTCTCTAATGGGAATCTGTCAGAACGGTCGGTGCCAGAATACACTTGGCAGCTTCCGGTGCCAGTGTCAGACCGGATACACGGACTCATCAGACAGACAGAACTGCAGAGGTCATTGTCTTATCAATAATATAAACTTAATAACAAATCATATATATTTTTATTATTGAGTAGGTTCGTGCATCAGCCATTTTGCGCTCTGGCACGTATCCTCTTCCCCTCTCTCTGAATCATATATATTATAAAAATATACATTTTAAAAAAGACATTGACACTTCTAATTCCCCAAAATGATTCCCCTGACGCCCTCTTCACAAAAATGTACATTTTCATTAAACTTATAAATAGTTCAACAGTAGATACGAAAGTGTTCAGAAACAGTGGATACTAATTTTAACAAATTAATGATTTAGCAGAAATTGAGTTTGATACCAAATCATTTACATTCAAGTTATTGTAAATGGTATTAAATGGCATGAGGTTTAGTATTCTCTTTATTATTAGCCGACATATAAAGATTAGTTGCTCAAAGTGTGTTGATACATACATTTCTGTGACATCGTGCAAATGTGATAGCATATATTGTGACTTTACAACTATACATTGTGTTTTCATACATTCAGCATTATTAGAATTCAGTTTATAATTAGAGTAATAACAACCGATCAAATCATCATAATGCTTTTGCATCATTAGTTTTGTCATCACTGAGACACTATATTGACAATGCTTTGATGCTAGAACGTTGATAAAGTCACAATGCTTTGATGTCATAATGATCAAAATGCCTCGTGTCCAGAGACTCATTTTATTGATTAAAACTGTCAATGAATGATTTTGGATGATAAAAGAAATCTCAAACTTGTGTTCTCATGTATCAAACATTTTAGAACTCTTTATAAGAAGAACATTATCCTCCACAAGTCAAGAGTGGATATAGCTGATAGACACTTGGGTGAGATGCACTATATAGCAATATAAGCTGTTGTGCAATGCTCTGTTCTATTGTTGCAGACATTGATGAGTGTGCAGAGATCCGGGGCACCTGTCGAAGGGGCACCTGCCAGAACACGGAGGGTTCCTACCTGTGTCAGTGTCTGGACGGCTTCACACTCTCCAGGAGGGGCGACGAGTGTATTGGTGAGCAGTACACACTTACCTCATGTACACAGTCAACCATTTTACCTCATATACACAGTCAACCATTTTACCACATGTACACAGTCAACCATTTTACCTAAAGTACACAGTCAACCATTTTACCTCATATACATAGTCAACCATTTATGCTTTTTCCATCTCCTACCCAAGTTTTATTGTTAGGTGAGTAGCCGCATCCTCCAGTCAACAATTTAGGAGATATCTCAGTAAACAGCAGTAAACTGGTTCTAAACTGTAAATCTGGTGTGTCAATGTGTAGTGAAGCTGCTTCAATGTCTAAGGATGTTCAATCAATAATTGATCACGTTTGATCTTTCTGGTGAACCAATCAGAATCGACTTTAAGTTATTATCAAGGTAAAATTATGCTTAGTCAATTTCATACCTGAATTTTAATGATAGGTGAGTAGCACATATTTACTCACTGACCATGCATTCTTAGTATGTCAAGTAAAACTGAAATTATTTATCTAAGACGTTGTATGTTTCAGACATAAATGAGTGTCGGACAGTGTCTGACATCTGCTACAATGGGGAGTGTAGAAACACTGTAGGTAGTTTCATCTGTACCTGCCCCCCGGGTTTCCAGCTCAGCTCAGATGGTCTGGCTTGTAGAGGTGAGCAACTGTCTCAGCAAATCATTGCACAGGTGTCTATAGTGTTCTTGCAAAAAAAAATTGCATTCGTCGTTATGATAAAGTTAACCTCTCTTCATGTCACAGAGAAATTTCAAGAAGCTACATATACTATATAATTACTACTCCCCCAGGAAGCTAACTTATACTAGTACCATATGATTACTTCTCCCCCAGACATGAGAAGCGGCTTCTGCTTCTCTCAGTTTGTCAATGGCCGCTGTCTGACTCCAAAGCCACAGAACCTGACCAAGGCTGAATGCTGTTGTTCAATGGGAGCTGCCTGGGGCTCTTATTCTGAGTGTGAGGTCTGTCCGAGAGTTGGGGAGGGTAAGTATTTCAACTTTATAGGTATATACATATAATGTATACCTTTATCCTGTATACTTTCTTAAATGTTTTAATGATTATAGAAATTATATTGTACAGAATACTGTTTGTCCAAAAATTTAATATGAGATTTCAATTTGAAACAACTACTATCAAAATTGTTAAGAAATCATAATGTAAACGAGGTGTAAATTTGAGATGTGGTATCAGCAATTAATTTTGTCTAGTGGGATATATTCTACAGTTTTGATAGTGTAGTAAGGAAAATATTTGAGATATTAGAGAGCTCACCTCGGCATGACAACCACCATGTAGAAAATGAATCAAAGCATTTTTTAGATTGAAGGATATTTAAATAGTATCTGATCATGGCTTCTCTACTTCAGCGGGCTACCGGTTCCTGTGCCCCGAGGGACAAGGATATATCATGGTGATGCCGGAGAAGATCATGACAGGTGGGTCCATCCCATCTTCAATAACAGACCCGTTGAAATCAACTATCTCCCATAGACTCAACTCAACATCTAGAGAAATTGCCATCTTAAAGATTGAAAGCCAATGATATACTTATGCTAAATTTCTGAAATTAAGATGTTAATGGATAATGATAAATGAATGAATTTATTTATTTATTCAGTTTATGTCGGGACCTAATATTGATGTTTTATCATAATTTATGTGAATTGGGTGTTTAGTGCTGCTTGGGACATTGTTCCAAGTTGTAAAAAGCAACATGATTTATAAGTGACTTACTTATTCAAATTGCCATGGTTTCGATCAAAATGTTCTAACTAAACAAAGTAACATGATTTATAAGTGACTTACTTATACAAATTGCCATGGTTTCAATCAAAATGTTCTAATTAAACAAAGTAACATGGTTTTTGCAAAAAAATATAAATGCTCTTGATCATCTCTCCAGATATGAATGAGTGCCTGAAGTTCCCTGGCGTGTGTGTGAACGGTATCTGTGTGAACACTGACGGGTCCTTCAGGTGTGAGTGTAAGGCTGGCTACACACTGGACTCCACTGGACAAGTCTGTATCGGTCAGTGCACATTCTACAGTATCCACATACCATTTAAAGTCACCATAGGAAAAAAGGGGTATCTTCAGATGTAAAATAAAAGAAGTCCTTCAAATCCATTTCCGAAATGAAAATAATGAAAACATTCAAAATGGCCACCAGCAGATTTCATTTGTAGGTTGATAATGTATTCTATAGATAGTCAGGTTGAGTAATGTAATGTTTGACCCTGTGAAAGTGATGCATTCGGCATTAAGTAATACTGATTCTATTTATTCTAAATATTCTGTAATATTCTTGCAACTAAGCTTTAATATAGTAATTTATGGTATGAATGATTGGAAGTAAGAGAAAGTCGAGACACTCTTTTCCCCCCACAGATGCGGACGAGTGCCAGGACTCCCTCATGTGCGGTAATGGCACTTGCACCAACACAGTAGGCAGCTTCCAGTGCACATGCAGACAAGGCTTTGCTCCCGGCCCACACGAGACTTGTGAAGGTATTGCATGCTATACACATTATTTTCTAAGAATTAATTTAATAAATCAATATGATAATTAAAATATAGGGGTGGTTTGAATCTGAATCATGTGCATCTTTATTGGAATTCAGACAAAAGCACATTTTTACACATTTTTCAAAGTCTTAAGGATGCATCAGAGTTGCATTCAAAAAGATTCTAATGAAATATTGCATATCCAACTTAATGATATTGCTCGGTAAAATTGCCTCCAATGAAGATAGTGAGTATTGCAATTAATTGTTTTGTAAGTGAAACTGAAAACAATAAAAGGAATCAAGTCTTCAATATTAAGGCATAGCTCAATTATATTTTGAGCCAATTGGAATTTGATAGCAGTGTTTGACTTGAAACTTGTGTTTTTCGTCCATATTCTCATCTATGATATCCAAGAAATGTAACAATACTTTTTCACTGTGTTCACTCTGAATATGCATCTTTAACACAAAATTTTCAAATTATAAAGTTATTTGTAGCAGTTAATTCAAAATTTTAGGAAATGAAAGTGATTAAGCATAATAATCAGGCAACAGAATGCAGAAGAAATTTAGAATACCGGTAGTCATTCAAGTCATCTTGAATTTGATTGCCTAATTTGAAGTTGAATGATTGGCTAATATCATCACAGTTTTTCAATTGCATTTACAATGAAGTGGGCTCAGTGACAATTCTATGTTACAGATTTGAATGAGTGTAGCAGCAGAATGAACACATGTGCATTCAGATGTCTGAACATCCCGGGCTCATTCCGCTGTGTATGTCCTATGGGATACAGGGTGGCAGAGGACGGCATACATTGTGAAGGTAACAAACCAGATCTTGCTCCTCACATTCAATTGACTAATGGTGTTAACACAACCATCATTTTATTTCATGTTCCAATTTTAATATGAAAATTTAGCTCCTTGATAAGAACGTTTTAAAGTCTGTCATTCTTGTTACTATCAAGACTATCCATATTGCTCTTTGTTCACCTAATATGCTAGTTGTCTGGCTTATTCATAAAATTGGTACATATATCAATGAAAACAACATATTTGTCAATTGATATGTAACAATTTGTAAAGAACATCTTAAACATGAAATTCAATAAAAATTATGATGTTTGTTTAATCTTTATTCTGATATTATCTTTCCTAATAAGCATTTTGAATGTTCCCTCAGATGTGGATGAGTGTGTGACCCCTGCCAACAACTGCAAGTATGACTGTAAGAACATCATCGGATCTTTCCTCTGTGTGTGCCCCGAGGGCTTCAAGCAAGTTGGCGTAGACCAGTGCAGAGGTTTGTATTGTAATAGATTGTTTGTTGAACTGTTTGAGTGCCATTTTAGAAGATAGTAATAAAGGGAAAACAAAGAATTCTAGGAATATTTTGACAGTAGCAACGTTTTGATGTTGAACCTTATTTGACGCTTGATAACGGTTTGAGGATATACCGAACATTTCTTCTGTCAAAATAAAGTAGTTGTTCATCCATAAAATTTTCTTTTTTCTCAGATTGTTATGAATCAAATAAATGTTGTATATTTAAATGACTTTGACATTCAATTGAGACAGTTCTAAAAAGATATCTCTCAAATTACTTCATCATTGTAAGTTGCTAAGCATTGTGAACTGTTTGTTTAAGGTGGGGGTGAGCATACACATTCCTGCAAACTATTTATTTGACACCTGATTACAAATAGAATCAATGTTCTACCACTATATTTTAATAAAAAAGCGATAAGTGTTCAAGGATAAGCCTGCAGTGGACAGGGTAACCATGAATATTGTACGCCAGTCAACCTGGAGGATTAAGACATTTTGTTTTTGAATATGCCTCATTTGTAGAATTACAGTGAAGTATGATTATTTTTTCTTTCTCTCTGTTTGCAGACATTGACGAGTGCCGCACCCAGCGAGGCCTGTGTCAGAACGGGCGGTGTCAGAACACCCAGGGAGGCTACAGATGCCGCTGCAACAGGGGCTACCAGCTCAGTGCCAATGGAAGGGCTTGTCTGGGTGGGTACTCATATCATCATATTATCATGAGTGCATGGAGCTTGTGACCAAAGTTGATTTATATATTGGTGAGCTTTAAGTGTAAGACACAAGTGCTGAAAAACCTTTAACACAAGATGATCATCGTGGTATCAAAGATCATTTCTGTTACTTGTAAAATAGATGCTTTTAAATCTGTTTTGTGCTACACAAAGCACAATTGTCTTGGTAATACAATTACTCAGTGAAATAAAAATATAAGGATTATATATTCATTTTATGTTTGCAAAAGTGTAGATTCATATTAGAAAAGTAGTAGTCTATTGCATACTTTTAAACACTATATATTCCAAATGTGTTTGAACTATATGTCAGACCGAAGACAGGACTTCTGCTACCCGGTTCTGACGGCAGGCCGCTGTGCGCGTACAGCAACTGTGTCAAGGACGACCAAGGCCCAGTGCTGCTGTGCCCTGGCGGCCGCATGGGGATCTACCTGCGAGAAGTGTCCTCCAGTCAACACAAGTAATCTCATCTTTCACTCTTAGACTGCTTAATGTGTGCGGGATCCTTCCTGTAAATTCTACTATGAAGATTTATTATTTGGAAATATTGACACTTCAAGTACCGGTATAAGTCTGTAGGTTTTGACAGGCTTCCATTCAAAGCACAACCTCCAAGGTCACTACATTGCAAGGTGGATCTCAATGTAAACTCAAAAGTTTATTCGAAAAAATGATATAGCCCATTCGCCAATGGTCCATATGTACTACATTATTTAAATGTTTTATTATATTCCTTGAAAGGTGCATTCTATCAACAAAAGTTGTTTTTTATTCCAACAGATGCCAATGTGTCGTTGTTCTCACTACCTCTAATCAATATCCAAGAAATTGCTAACAAAGTGTTTAGTTATTTGCTTTAGCATGAAAGAGTGTCTAAAAACAAAGATTATTAACAAGCACACAATTCACAATTACAACCAATCTGATGTGTGTTTCAGTCCAGTACAAACAGCTGTGTCCACAAGGGCCTGGCTTCACACCTGATGGCAAGGGTGAGTTCACAAGGAGTCAAAAACTTACCCACAAAAAGTAACTAAAGGCAAAACATGTCTTAATTTTAGTAAAGTAAATTACTGGTAAGTCAAGTAAAAAATTTTACTGTGTTTTTCAATATTTGGATTGTAAATCAATTGCAGCATTTACTTTAACCACTTATACCTAGCAAACATAATTCACCAGTGTTCTTTGCACCTTGATTGATTGTTTGAATTAATGCTACTTGTTTATGAAGACATTGATGAGTGTGCTGACATGCCCGATGCCTGTGCCAATGGACGGTGCCTGAACACCATGGGGTCCTACCGATGTGTATGCAACAAGGGATACAAGACTGATGCATCCGGCAAGAGATGTGTAGGTCAGTGTGCAGGCTTTTTGTTGAATTATCAATTGAATGATTTCAAACATCTATATTGCTTTACAGCAATTGAAATTAACCCTTATGATGCGGGTATATATTTTTGCTCTACAAGCCTACGTGGCGGAATTGTTTTGTCCGGTGCCAGCCACCGTTATATCCTGATTGACCGCTTCTTTATTTTTGTGCACGGATATACATATGATACATGGAAATAAAGACAATTCTCTTCTCTATACGATGATGTAAAAATTATAAAATGATCTCTAATGGTTCGTGAGATATAAATGCCGCAAGGTGGGTACCCTCAATCATTTTGAGGTAAAAAATAAAATTTGCGGCACTTGTCGCAACGCTTGCCGTTTCTGTGTTTTTGTGCGCGCATATACATATGATACATGGAAATAAAGACAATTCTTTCTTCTACACGATGATGTAAAAATTATAGAATTATCTCTAATGGTTCGTGAGATATGAATGCCGCAAGGTGGGTACCCTCAATCATTTTTGAGAAAAGGTTTGATATTTTATATCCGGGAGCAGCCAAGACTGCTTGCAGTCAATTATAGCCTTATCCTGAAAGTTACGGATTTCGCCAAGAGGGCTTACGTGCCATTTTATATTTGGCCCGTAAATATCACGCGCCCCGCATCGTAAGGGTTAAAACATGAATTGAGTGAACTTTGAACTGGTCTTGTACCCATGTAATAATGGTTAAATTGTGTCAACAACACTCTTAATTAAAAATACCTTGTTTGTCCCGAATACAGATGTTGACGAGTGTGCACTAGACCCTAATCCGTGCGACTTCACCTGTCAGAACACTGCCGGCAGCTTCATCTGCACCTGTCCTCGGGGCCATGTTCTCAACCCTGATGGCAAGACCTGCAGAGGTAGAAATTATCTGATAACTGAATATATTGGGAATATCACTATGTAAATAATATTATTGTTGATTTTTGTGTACATTCCACATTCTACGACTACTATTTGAATTCCTGAAAAAGTCTGAGTCTTTTGGAGTGCTCATATGGTTTATACAAGATATCAGATAGAATTATTCTGCCAAACAAGATTCATAAATTTATAATTTTACTTACAACTGCATGACTAGGTTCTGAAACAATTGCTTTACATGGATGTGAAAATATGATTGCTTTTCAACCCTTTCACTTCTTAGAAACCAGTATGTTTTATGGTCTGATTTCTGGCTTGGGAGGGTTAAAGTGTGTCTATTGGACATCTGTCTAATGTTTGCCCCACTCTGTGTTCCCTCCAGATCTAGACGAGTGCACCATGATGCAGCACAACTGTCGGGATGGGTGTGTCAACACTCCAGGCAGTTTCGAGTGTGAATGTCCGCCAGGCTTCAGGAAAGGGAGAACCAGGCAGTGTGATGGTAGGTTATATATCATAACACTATAGAGATGGTATTATAAAACTGAGCATTTATATGGTAATAAATTGTAAATCAAGAATCTTAACTGTTAAAGTGTAAACTTGCAAAAAAGGTTTAAAAAGTAACAATTTCATAGTGATGAACAGTATTCCATTTGCAGGAATCTTCACTGTTGAAGTGTAATATCACAAAGAATGTTGACTAGCAGAGTCTTTACACAATTGCTCTATACATTCATGAGTCTATACTGGAAGTTCCAAAGTTTCAACATGAGGTTATGAATGTACTATTTAACCCCTGTTTCCCATGTACAATGTATCTCTGTACAGATATTGACGAGTGTGCGGAGACGCCCAGCCTGTGTGGACCTGTGGGAACCTGTCAGAACAACCAGGGGAGTTTCAAGTGTGTCTGTCCACGAGGCTACAAGACTAGCAAGGATGGCACCAAGTGTATTGGCAAGTACTCTACTCAAATCTTTATGGAATGGTCAATATGTGGTTATGCAACTGTAAGTTTTATATCAAATCTAAACAAGTCTCTTGAAACATAATTTCACAATTTGCATTAATTCAGTGGAGAATTTTGGATGTCAGACATATCTTGCTATTTTGAAAAACTTTATCCATGCTTGTGTGTTCATTCATTCATACTTGTTAATTTGCCATATTAGAGTTAGATGAAATTAATTTTAAATTGACCACCCCCCCTGTATAGACATGAATGAGTGTGAAGACGGAGACTGTGAAGGTGACTGTGAGAACCTGCCAGGTAGCTACAGGTGTGAGTGTCCCCCCGGCTACAGCCAGCACTACACTGGACAGTGCTACGGTCAGTATCAACTATAAACTATATCTAACTAGCACACATCAATGAATGAATAAAGATAACAATTTCGTCATTTAGTAACACTGCGTGCCTTTATGTTATACAATGTAGTTTCATCATATTGAAAAATAGATTTCAAGTTTTACAATGTTCTACATCAAATAGTTTAGGGAGGATAATATGATGCAGTGTTATCAATTTGAGGGCTTAGTTATCAATATCAAGAGCATAAAATCTCTTGTATTTTTTACAAGTAATCAAATATTTTATACATTTTCTACAATGCATACTGACAACATGACATTATAAAATAATACATAATGTTAAGAATGTTCTTTAAAGTCTTTGAAAAGTATATCACTAGTATTGCACTGTTTTCAAGAAAGCACCATAATATTCTATAAGTTTTACTACGTAGGCTATACCAACAGTATCAATGTGTTTGCAAAGTATGCCATTGATTCAAACATAATTTAACAGTTTACCAGTAGCATCAGATTTTCCTGACTGTTAAACAAAATATACTATGATCATTATGTTCTATAAAATTGCCAATAGATTCATGATTTTCTACAAACTATTACACTAGTTAAAGATGTATTAAAATATCATATTTCTGCATATGGTGTACATATTATCCACTTAATACAACAATATGATGACATTTGACAAGGTATATCGACCACTTTAATTTGCATATGTACTACAATGTATCAAAACATCTTTCTAAAACTTAATGCATGCCACCATTCTACCAAGTAAAGCACAAATTTCAGGTCGTTCTACAATGTTCTACTAGCAATGTTGGAGCTCATCAAATTGAACCAATCTGCTGTTACTTATGAAGTTCATTCAAATGAATCTTAGCTTCTATTTATCTTCTAAGTGCTATATATCCCTCTGCAGATGAGAATGAGTGTATGGACCAGTTCCTGTGTGGTGTGGCCATCTGCATCAACCTGCCGGGCAGCTTCGACTGTCAGTGTAACGGAGGACAAACCTATGATATGCAGATGTCTACATGTCTTGGTGGGTCATTTATAAAAGGGTAGTTAAAACCACGTGATATATACAACTTTTATCCTTGACATCAATTCCTATCTACCGGGAAATCAACAGTTTCAATTCATCAAAATATTAAACAATATTTTTATTTTATTTTCCATTTTTGATTTTTTTTTTGGCTGCCTTTGTTATGAAGGAATAAAAAAAGATAGTTAAGGTAGATAATGAAGGGAAGAGTATTTGCTGTGTTTTGCAGACACAAGTTCTTGTGGAGGGAACCCCTGTGTGTTTGGCTGTTCCCCTTCGTCTCAAGGGTTTAGTTGTGGTTGTCCCAGTGGATATCAGCCCATTGGTCAAGGGTAAGAATTTGAAACTTAAAACCAATCATATCCTATGAAAAGTTTTTGATAATTATTAGGACATGACAGAAGCTGTTTGAAAGTTCGAAAATACAATTGATATTTGATGTAGCATATGTGAATACATGTACAGTCAGCTCTCGTTAATCCGACACTCGTTAATCCGACAATCACGTTAATCCGACAAAAAATTAGGGAACCATTTAAAACAGTGATAATTACTTTCGTTAATCCGACATTCTCGCATTCCGACTCCGACAGACCAATCTAGCAACCGATTGATGCAAATACACTGTAAAAGCATTCGTTAATCCGACAATCAACTTGGCCGGTCGGATTATCCGACCGTGAATAAACAGTAACACTCGAGTGGTAATTAGCGTGGGCTATACTGGCTGCTTGTTAATGATGCCGGTGAACATCACACTTGTTGTTTAGAAACACACGATAATTAATTGAGACGATTTAATTAACAACTAACAATAGATCGATGTGTATAAAATGTTTACAACTGACCTGAGTATTCATCACGACACAATGTCTGTCACGAGTACAACGCCCGCTAAGCGAGCTCGAGTAGAAGTCACACCCTTGATCAAGAAGGAAATCTGTCTTTTGAAGAAAGACAAACCCCAGTCAACCATGTATTTCTGATAAGCATGCAGCATTATCATGCCATTCAGTAAACATCGAGTCAATTATTTTCGATCAGCTCTCGTTAATCCGACCATCATGGTTGCAGAGAAATATGTCGGATTAACGAGAGCTGACTGTATATACATTGAAACAGTAACATTTTCCTTACTTTTGGTCAAGATTACATGTTTAGAATCATGGGCGTCAATTACATAAGCAAGTTGTAACTACAAATAGTTTGCGATATGTTTCTATAGTTAAAAGAATTAGAGCTTTATAATCCAGCATGACATATCACACCAACATAAGAAGGTATTGAAAAGTTAATTGGTACATTGTATTTTAATACTATCTCATAACACCATGTTCTCCACTGTACTTGGTGACCAGTACTATAAGAGGTACAAAACAATAATCAAGTGCAGTTTGAATGACAATGTACTGTTTTGAAGCATATTATTCAATCACTACTTTTCAAGCAGTGAAACAGTACACCAAATGTTATGTTCATTTCATTCATAGTTTCGTACAGAACGATTTGATTAACTCTAATAACAAAAGAACGCATTTCCCCTTGAAAATTGACAGAAGAAAAAAAGGGAAAATTAAAATGACCAAAAAATTTAATTTGATTTTTTAATAATGTTTTATGGCATAAAATATGGCATTCAGACACTTTGAACCCATAAGCAAAATACAGGGACTTAGATACTGTAAATGTGAACTGTCTCCCCTCTAGTATCTCATCTTTCTTGTATGGTAATATGGAAGTTAGGAACAATACCAACTATGTTTGCAGACACTGCATCTCCACCATCAACCAGCCCGGAGGAGGATCTGAGCGCACGTTCCCAGAAGGAGTGGAACTGCCCCACGAGGCCGGTGATGGCAAACTGCCCAAGGGGGAAGGATGTTACGATTGTGATCATGACTTTGGGGATCTGCCACTCACAAAGCGAAACAAACGCAGTCTTCCTGAGTTTGTTGATGATGAAGAAGATTTGGACATGCTTATCAAGAATGCTGATAAAAACATTGAAATTGTGAAGACTAGACAAAAGAGAGATGTCTTCCTGCAGCGGAAGAAGCGAAGACACGTAAGACATATCACTAAATTCATTATCTTTAATCTTTGAAAGAATTATATCACATTTCAGCATTTTCTTTGCAAAGATAGTTTTTCAGTAACCTTCAGAATCAAAAACTTTCAATTTTGGGTGATGTTAACCTTATATTATAAACTGGTACCAACATCAATGTTTATGATCCTCTAACTCTGTGTTCTCTACTTTCAGCATAAGCACCGTCATTTGGCTTATAACTCATCATTGAGCACTGAGGAGTTGAAACAATCCAAAACCCAACCCTTAGTTATATACTTGAAGAGGAAACAAACTCGACCCAAGGCCAGAGTGATCAAAGTTATCCCATCAATGAAGGCCCTCCTCGACAACATTGAATATACAATTAAAAGTGGAAACCAAGAAGAAATTTTCTCAATGCATAAAAGGAAGGGCATAAGTTCTCTACATTTCGTGCGTAAATTACATGAAAAGGGAGTTTACAGACTTGAAATACAATGTAAGCCTCTTCATTCTGAGATGGATGTTAACGGAAACAGTGTACATTTAGAACCATACAGCATTTACATTGAGATTCATGTACTTTGAATCTGAGCAAGACTCAACATGGATTTCAAATCAAACTAATGGCAATTGAACGTTGATATTAATATCACTTTATGTACTCATAAAGAGTTTATATGCCATAAATATATTATGGCATATTCCTATACTCTTATTTGTTGATTTTAAAACACTGCCAGACATATTCATATCTTTGTATACAAACACTGCCATTTTAAATTGCACAATTATTGAAATCGTGATAATGAACTTGTAGTTTCATAAATCAATTCAGCTTTAGGGATGGCATGAGACTTATAATTAATCAACATGTATCTACAGCATATAGGCCTATCTGCCTTTTCAAAAGTACTAGAAAAGCATGAAATGAAATCGTCAGAAATGGATTTCCTCATTATACTGCTGATTGTGAACGTTTATCAAAATGATGATAATACAAAAATGCTAAATATCTAGTTTAGAGCCAGCTTTGCTTTTCACTTAATCATGGATGTCACCTTTCACGACTTCCTTCACACCAACAGGGCACAATTCATGTACCATTCTAACTAAGAGTTGATTGCATAGATATTATTGTAGTTGTATCACATATATGTCAACATACAAGGATAATGTTTGTGATTTTATGAAACAAATGCTGCCCAAACGACTTGATACAGACCCTACTGTTGGTTTTCAGTATCCCTCTCATGTGGCCATGCATCATACTCATGCATTAGAAATCTCATGTACGCAAGTGTTCTTGTACTCAAAGACAAGAGCAGTCTGTACAGTAGGCACCTTGTATAAATATGCTTCATTGTATATTTCTTCCAAGAAATGACAACTTTCAAAACTGTAGTATTGTCCCTTTATATATCTTTTACAAGATTGTACATATATGTTTGCTTGAACATTATGTATAGTGTGTAGGTTTTGTACTTTGTTAGTTTTGATATAATGCATCAACATAAAGATCCTTTTAAGACTAGTTGAGAGCAGTTATTACATGTTATACATGCATTTATTAGCATATTTGTGTTTGAATGGTAATATATATATATGTATTTTATGAATACCCTGACAAATATATATGTAGTTTTCATATACATACGAGTGCTAATTGTTAACGACACCTTAGTAACAAGTTTGAATTTATGTTTCCTATAAAATCATCTGTGATATAATAATTTGTTGTGAGTTTTTTCAAATAATTGAACCATCCTTGAAAGTAATTAGATTTGAATAAATGTGCTTTAAACAGGGAAATTTTATAAAAAATGATAAATTGTTGTTAAACATACAATTGCAAAGTGGTTTAACTACACCACAGCATTCCATCAACTTGTTAATTGATGTAGCTAATGGACCAAATAAGTAAAAAAGCTTTAATTGATCCTTGTGATGATGTCATGGGTGCGACTCCAAGCCATAATCAAATGTTATCAGTTTGTTGGACTAGTGATATAAAAGGAATGTGTGCTAACCTACATGGTAATGCTAATAAATATTATCACATTATCATATGTTGTCTCTTTTTTCATTGGGGTGAGATAAGGTGATATGGAGTTTATCACTTATATCACAGCTGCTAGTATCATTGCAGGGAGAAAGCCCTCAACACTATAGTGGCTATGCATTGCCGTGAAGCCTGTGAGCATTGGCTGGAACTAGCGAACCAAGGGTGGTACTGCACTGAAATTCAGTGTAGCATTGCACCCAAACCTGACTGCATGTAGAACAGTTCTCTACTACAGATAAAGTTGCCGAGCCCCTGGCAGGATTCGAATCACACACCTTCCAAAACTGAACATGCCACAGCACTATCCCGGCCAATTGTTGGTGCGCTTCATGGTTGTTGTTAGTATTGATTTTTTAACTTTCAGTATAACAATTTATGTCAACAGGAAATAAGTTCGTTTGCAGAATTGGAAGTTTGCTGTCAAACACCTTTCTTATGTAATTTTATCACATATGAAAAATAAGAATCCCAACATTACTGTACATTTGGAACAGGGGTGTTCACTGGATCCAGCAATGGTATACATATCTCATATGGTCAACTGAATGGCGCATATATTTCCAAAAAAGGTCTTCTGAACGGTGTACGTACTTATTTCCTTATATTTGGCCGTAAATTTATATATCCTTATATGGAACACTTTCTGTGTACCAAATTTACCTTTTGAGTTAGTGTTATATTCAGATAAAGTCGATATGCACTTTTATAATAAATATCTTCAAAACATTAAACCTTTTGAATTTACCATTTTTATAACTTAGGGTAATGTCGGAGTAATTCTCCATTTCCTGAAAAGATTTGGGCTGAGGCCCCCTTGGTCCAAAGGCCATTATTTTCAAGGAATGGTGAGTTACAAGGATATTACCTGACTTAATTTACAATAAATGCTTATTCGACTACCGTACGTGAAAATTTTGAAGTAAAAATATTCCATTACAGAAAAATAATGGAACGAGAGAACAATAGACAAAGCCGCAAGTTTGATTAAATTCTAATATGTCATACATAGGCCTAATCATAAATACAGACTCTTTCGCTTACCTTATTAGACTGGTGTTTGCAAATTTGTCGACAGCTTTAACATTTTACCCAAAAGATTCAAATTAATTGTTTTTTAAATCAGGTTTGTAGTTCTGACTGGCATTTCCTGGAGTAAGTGACAATTAAACGTCTTTATTATAGGTTTTATGTTTATCACTGAATTTGGACGATATGCTAATCTTAAGAAAAAAGGGACCACTTCGACCATGATAAGGCATGCACGTGCATTTAGACAACCCGGAAAAAAACGTTTTGGACAACATATCTTGAGGCCTTTGTGAGGTGAATTCTGACAAACACAACGTGTTCGTATTTTTCATTGTTTTATGGTTAATTTATCAAAGTATAAAATTGTTATCCATGTTTTTTTATTTCCATATTCCCAGTTAATTTTGACCCCCACCATTCTTCTTTGCCAATTTGTATGATAATTCGAAGATTATTCTTTTATTGTAAAGGTTATACATTGTTCCTTATAAATCTGGGCCTACAATACCGACCATGTGGTACCTTTTCCGGTAGCCTTCCCCAAATATTACATTCCATTACATAAAAATAATGAAGCGAGAGAACAATAGACTAAACTCACAAGTGTAGTTACATTTAATAAGTCATAAATACTCTTACGCTTACCTTAAAAGACTGGTGTTTGGAAATTTGTGGACAGGACAGCATCTTTCGTTAAGAGTTTACTGGTATGTCTTGCTAAAGTTTATTGAGGCCGCTCACTGAAGCTTAAAAATTAAACAACGCGGGCCTCGAACTTGCTGTGCGTGAAAAGCGTGCAAAGTGCGTGCTATTTTGATTGGTCGGCGTTTATGTATATATCCTTATACGGTCTACTGAAAGGCGCATGTATTTCCAAATACGGCATTCTGAACAGCGTATTTATCTCCTTATATGGGTCATGTCCTACCTCAAATATATATCCAAATATGGACCACTTTCTGGCATAGATCTCATAACATGGCGCATATATCTCTTTATATGATATAAACCATGGCCCTCTTATGTGTATACTATACAAGTATAGATAAGGGATCTCTGGTAGTGGGGTCCATGGATATCACCGAACGACGAACCACAGTTTGATTTATGTTCAATATTAGCGGTCCGACAAATTACATAGACTATTCCTTCGGGGTACCAGTCGAATTGCCCCACCTACAAATTGTCCCAGTCAGTTTGGTCAAATTGCCCCACACTTTTGGTCAAATTGCCCCAGGGGGGTAGTCAAATTGCCCCAATACTTTTTAAATTATTATTTATGCACAATGCATACATCTTTATATCTCTTATACTTAGTTGATGTCATTATGTATACTTTATACATATGTTTCATTTAATTGGTCATAAGGAATCAATCTGATAACTCAGCAAGACGTATAGCAATAGAAATAGGAATAGTATAAATGAAAGAATGAACATTTAGATTTTTCGTTTAGGTTCTATTTCAAGAATTTGAAAATTGAAAATGTTCAAATAATCAATGTTTTAATTGATTGCATTGCCCACTTTTATTTTACATGTAGTAGTAGTAGTATGTAAGAAATTCCATGTTAATTCAAGGCTTTCATGATGTTGATAAGATAAGATTTTCACCAAGAAATTATATTATATATACAAATGGAATTTGAATAGAAATAATTTCTTTGCATTGTATTTCAATTAGATAAAGTTAAATCAATTCAGAAATTCATATCAATTTACTTGTCCAATCCACAAGAGCATGCCGCATGTAGATCTTGCTTGTATGGCTAGTTATCCTATTATCTACGATGATTATCTATATTTGTAAAGCACATAATAGATAAATACACTAAATACGGAGCATGTAAAACAACCAAATGTTTAATTATAATTTTAAACATTCAATCTTCAGTATTATTTGCATCTATAAAGTATCTATTGCATATGCATTAATATGAAAAACAATCATGTCTTGACAAGATATTGTCCGATTTATTTCTGAATAGTTGAATAGATAACAATTAGAAATGTTTGAAAGGAAAATTTATGAAATATTGATGGTTTCACAAGATTCGGCTCATGAGAACCAAGTTGTTCTTTCTCCACCTTTGGTTAAAATTAAGTTAGGGTGTTTGTTCTCAATGTTAAGGAGGGTTTATTCTATCTTCAAACAAGATTCCAAGGCATAATATAGCTTAGAAAATGTTTTTCTTGCTGTCTTCTGGGTTCTACCTCCTGCATGTCCATGAAACTGTTTAGTTTCAAATTGTTTTATTTGTTTTTACTTAATCTTGTGAGTTCATTTGATCATAGAAAATTGAGAACTAAGGAAATCAGCTAATAAAACTGCTTCTATTTTAGTTCTCTGCATGCAGGGTACTCTATTCACTCAAAAATAAGATCACTGAGATCTCTACATAAAATATATATCTTAATGTTCAAATAAAATTTTAAAAAAATGTAAGCATTGTTTTAAGTCACACAAAAAATGAATCTAAAGACAAGATACACCTATTTTCGAAACCAAGCTAATTGTTTAACTCAAAAGGCACCACTTTTATACATGCCTGCCAATTTGTTTGAAATAAAATAATGTAAAAATATATTATAAGCAATAGAAGTTTGAACTACGATCGATAATAGGAATCATCTTTGTATCACGACTCACGTTGATCTACCCTGAAAATTTCACAATATTGTCACCAGAGTCAGATCCTTGTAAATAACAAGTATCAAAGTAATAATCAAGGTTCGTAGGTTTGTCTTAATTAAACAGTAATGACCAAGCAGTAATCTTGATTGCTAATCCTATTACCCCGGCAATGTTACAGCTCGTTAAACAAAGGTAGCCTACGCCTTGAGGCAATTTGCAGATAATCCTCTAAAACCTCAGTAAAAATAAGGAAATTCTTGTTGATTTTGTAAACAGTTTAAAAATTAGGTTCAGAAAACTTTCAATTATAAGTTAAGAGAACATACCACATACGATTTAGGAGGAACGAATATGTTCCTATCATAGCAAAACAACATGTGATGGAAATCATGAAATGGCTTCTGAACGTTGTTCTTGATGTTATCACCTGCATCAAAATATACTAAAAGCCTTTACCTGTAATCAAATACCCAGTGAAGAAATGGGTTCAACTGGTCATTTATCTTCCTTCGAAAAATGTCAACTTCTTCTATGGCAGTCACGACAGTGTGTAGTCAGGACATATATAGGTGTATTTTGCTGGCCTGTACCAAACAATCTTGGAATAAAAATTATCTTAAGATTTGTCCTTTGTGTCAAGAGAACATGGTACAGACCTACTGCATAGTATTCAGAGAAATAAAGAACAATGTTACAGTCTAATTGTGTGATTTCAAAAAATTATGTTGAGATTTCAAATTTTATTATTAAGAATGTAAACTTTCCCATACATCTATCTGATAATCTCCATTGATTATTTCCATCATTAATGTTACTTAATTTCGAAGACAACTCAAATCACTTATGGAAGATTTATCTTATGAAAATAACAAGTGTATACTTCAATGAATTGAATGACTTATTTCAAAGGGAGGTTGCATACATATAGAATGTATTGCATCCCCGCTGTTTATTGAGTGTCATGCATATAATGTAATACATGTATAGGCCTACATGTGTAGCAACTGGAGAAACACAACTTAGCAGTATCTGTCGAAAAATGTCAACTTTCCAATCAATTTTGATAACCACTGGGTAAAATATGACATCTAGACATATAACAAAAATAATACTTTAAAAAGTATTGGGACACTTTGACCAAAATTTATGGGGCGATTTGTAGGTGGGGCAATTCGACTGGTACACTTCCTTCGTACTTGGCCAATTTTGTTTAGGACGTCTAAGCTTGGTCATAATTGTACAAACAATGGACGATTTGCTAGAATAGCGCTGATTGGGTGTCCTCAAAATTTCAATTGACCAGTGCGGAAAAAAATACTATTTGGTTATACTTTATTACGACAAGGAAAATGAAATTAAGCCCTAAGAAATCTATTATCACAACGAATGTCAATTCAACTTGATTTATCAAATATAACATCGAAATATTCTTTGAATACCAGTTGGAAGCAAGAAACCAGAATCACATCCTAGTTCACAAAACATCACACAAGCATGAAGGAATGAATGAAAGTGACACACGTATATCATCTGAATAATATAAGCTGAAAGTGCGTTGTTTTTATCACAATTGCTGAAATAAGTTTAGTGTATTTGTACTTTTTTTAATGTATAGTTTCCTATATAACACTAATTTTGGATATAAGATATCAACGCCGATGTTTTTTTGTTGTTATCAGTTGTAATAAGTATAGAATGAAGTAATAAAGAAATCAAAACGAAATGTAAACCCTTGAAAATATAAATCTAATGAATGTGAAGAAATTCACTTCCATTGAAGCAAATGTGTAAATTTAGAAAATGGTAAAGACGGGAGCACTCTCTTCCCACAAGTAAAAGATAGTAAAAATAAATAGCTGGGGGGACGTGTTTCTGTTTCAAAAACAATACTGTGGTAACGGGTTAGTAGAAAAGAAAATAAGAAAAAGTGCCTCATGAAAGACAGTAAACATATCACATATGATAGGTTTCGAACTCGCTTATTATCGTTCGATAGAAGATGCTGCGGACTAAAAAACATCTTAGTAGAGTTATGCCCCTTACCGGAAGTTTACAGTTTTGGTAACCCACGTGTGAAATGTCTGCGAACGTTGAAAATGTTGATGTTGTTCTTGACACAGAAGGGTTTGATGTTCCCCAATGTCCCCATGGTAATAATAATAACTAGTTCATTTAAAACCAATAATGTCACTTGAGATTTTTCAAATTCACTCTTACATTCTGAAAAAGAACAGAAGCACCTAGCTGTTTTCGTGGTTGCGAGTAGGTCGAGAGGCTCTTTATACCTGCAAAGCCACTAGATAGCAGGTAGAGAGCGACTATGGTAACAACACAGTGGGAAACGATAGAGATTTTTGATGTCACTAAACGTTATGTATATCAACAGGTAGTTCGTCTAATATAAACTCGTATTCTGGCTACTGCCTATGAAGGCAGTAGCCGGAATACGAGTTTATATTAGATGAACTAATGATCAGGTAATGATTTGCGACAGTTTAAGTTGCCTGCCACTTCAAAATAAAAAATTAGATTTCCACCCAGTTTTAACCCGGTTCGGGACACCACCGAAAACAGGTATAATCTCTATTATAGGTGATAATCACCGAAAACAGGGTGTAAAAAGATCCAGACTAGACATAAAAAACATTGTTTTTCATGGCTGCGCTCTTCTGTAAAACTGGCGACAGTTGACCCATGCACGTGTGTACCTGTTGTCACATAGTATGCCTTAGACGTCTGGAATTCGCCGCTTTTTCTGCGCCTTGCAAAAAACAACTATTGGCAATCTCACCATTTTTGTAGCTTTTCTAAATTAACAAGCTTACCAACAATTAACCAAGTTTGTGTCGCAATCATACCTCTCGCCATTCCAATCGGAAGTACTTCTGATGACGCCCTCTAACTGCCAGGAGGGGAGGCAATGTAATGTTAGGGTTAGGAATTGCCGATAATCTACGGTGGCCAGTTGATGCTATAAAGCCAACTGTTTGAAGTCGCAAATACTGAACTACATATGATATACTTATACTTACACTTCAACTTCATTCAGAAAAGGAATTATAGCCTATATTAAGTTATCTCAAACTTTACTTAATCATTAAAAAATAATTAAAAACCACTAACATAATCTTTACCGTTTTGAAAATAAATTTGAGACATAGCCCTTCATAGGATCAATATAATTTGTTCTAAACATAAAATATGACAATAAATATTATTACCTGAAGATATGGCATAGTGGAAAGAAGAAGAAAAATAACTGGGAAGTTAGGAGAAAATGGTTTGAAAACAATAAGACTTTCTTTCCTTTAGGAATCAGTATTAATTAATTTCCTTGATAAAGTGATGTTTTTTTGTAGTTCTTATTATAGCCCATTGTAGATTCAAAAAATACTAAAAAGCCTGATAATGGCCCATTGTCAAAGATGTCTTTCCAAATTCCTGCCTTAATTATTATGTGAATGGATTTTTCTTTATCTTGACAGTTTTTCTTTTTTCTTCATTATCAAACAACAATAAGGATATTGAGCAAAATGATCTATTTTATTCAAAATAACAATATATGGCTACCCATGACAATTTTAATATGTTATTTGATTTCTACAAAGGTCCAGCCTTGTTATTCACAAGATATGACAGAAAGGGGAAGGAACCAGGAGGTCAGCGACAGTTCTTTGCTTGTTCTGCCTTCCGAGATCGCAAACAGTGCAGATTTTTTCAGTATGCTGATGTGAAAGTTTCGAAGGCAAATTCTGAAAAACGACCTGTAGATTCTTCCTTTTCTCCGAAGCACACACATGAAGAATTCTGGAAAAGGTTTGTAGTCTTCTCCTTCTAAGCAAATATCTTATCTTTCTGAAGTTAAACAATATACACCTTGTCGTCAACTTACTAAAACAGGTTTGATGAAGAATTGTTTCTCAATAAATCTTTATCAATTGTATTGAGTTGTGAATATGATAATCTCAAATTATGTTACTGCAGGAATCTGGCAATCATAACAATAATAGTAAATACAGAAATAAATGGAATTCAATGAAATCTTAACTGATAATGATTGGAAATGAAGTAATAAAATACCAATCCGGATACTCTTTAATGCCAAACATCTATGGTTTCAATATAGCATTATCCTTACCAACCATTAAAATCTTATCAAAGTTGAAACTGATCGTAAGCAGTGCTTGAACATTCTGTCAATACAGAGTGGAAACCATTGTACATATATTTTATAAGTGATATCGTAAAAGAGAAATGGAATAGGGTCATTATAATTGGATTCATCATAAAACAGGCAATTTCTCCACTTTATTAAGAAGAAACAATTATTTGGATATCCAAAGAAGAGAAATGATGTGCTAAATCATATAATGATTATCACAAAATACAACATTTTCAAATTGAGATTAACATCCAAATATGTTGTATGTTAAAAATAAGGTCAAGACATTCATATAATTTAGATAAATGTAACTCCAAGCTAGAATGTCATACAACACCATTTGTCCAATTTCGGTCTTCATGTCATACCGGTTCTTTGTTTAGCTGATGTTGTTATATGTCTTACTTTAAAACCGATGTTTTGAAGATCGTAACTGAAATTCCATGATTTATGTTGAATTTCACTTGGATGTTGAAATTGTTGACTTTGTAGCAAAATGAACCCAACCAAATTTTAGCATTTAAAAGAAAAGTTTTTTAAAACAAAGCATAAATGTGGTACCCATACATACAATGTCCAGTTAAGCTACATGAATCTGTTTCCTACCCGAATGAGTGAAAGGTACTAACACAAAAATGGCTACCAGTTGTTTTTGCTTGATACTGATCATTTACTTATACCAAACATGATTGTTTTCATCAATAAAAACCACATCAAGATTGTACATTTTGTATACACTAATATTTATTTTTGAAAACTTAAAGAAATAAAATTTCCATTAAAAATGTCAATGATACATATTACAAAACTGAGAATTTATCACGATACATATTTAGAGGATATTTGTCTTTTCTTGACAAATACCATGTTTATCTTATCGAGTGAGGAAGAAAGTTTATATTTTCATGAGTGGCGCAGTCAAGAAAAAATAAATTTTCTATTTATTTTATGATTTAATTGTTGTATTTCAATTAATATTGAAGCTCATTTACGTTGAGTCGGCTCCAAAGAACCTAAGCAACAACATGATGTCATGAGCGTGTTATTGCGTCAGAGCATTGTTCCATGACGTCAGATCCTTGTTATTGTGACTGATGACACAGTTTATTTTCATTGATAGATCTCGGTATTTCACCTCACATCATATAATAAATATGCATATTGTCATAACTAGAATAATGGCCGCTATATGCATCCAACAATTTGAATACTTTCTTGCTCTTCTAAACTTTGATCTCATAAAATGGAAACATAATGAAAACCCTTTTCTTGAAAAATAACTTTATAGTAATCCTGTGCATAATAAATGAAATTGCTAGATTCCAGAGAGTGACCTCCCCTGGAGTGGAGGACGATGACCGCATGTTCTGTGACACATGTCAGCTGCTGCTTGTGGCGGGTGAGGAGACAGACCACGGGGGACACAAAGTGAGGGGGGACCTGTCTGTTAGCACCCTCCTCCACCCCTCCACACTCCTCCAGCCTCGAGACGACAACAAGACATATGCTGTGAGTCAGCACAACTTGATCGTTTGCTATTCATATTTCAACTCTCATTTGAAATGAAACATTGAAGAGACAGATTTATGAGTTTAAGTAGGCCAAGGATTTCATTGATTTGTGTCAGTGCCGTTGACTATTGTTCATTTAAGTTGCTGTGTCAGCAATATCTTTTGTATTCACTTGAAAGTAAGACCTTCATGTATTAAAGCCAACCTTGATATATCATTTGTAAGTTCAAATCAAAAGTTTGATGAGCAAGCTATTGGCAATAAAAAAAATTAGACCTATTATTTGATGTATTAGTCAAAAATCTAAGAGTAATGAGTAATGGAATTTCTGGATATATATGAAGCAATAAGAGAGGTAAATAAATTATGATTGTCCTGTCAGCTAACTTAACCACTTGTTTCACTGCCAAATGTGCAAATGGTGTTCAAACTTATACGTTTAAATGTCAAATAATGCAACAAAAAAACGTGAACATATTGAAAAATGCAAATATGTTTTTAGCAAACAATATCAAAAGAAATTATGTAGTAAGATCAGATTGTGAAATAAGTGAAATCTTTGAATTATTTAGACCATGATACATTATTGTATGTTGCAGCAATACCTATTCTCCCCATCCACTGTAGCCCTGACAGTTGAGAACCTCCTGAAGCTTGGAGTGACACATGTATTGTGTGTGGGAGCTCCCAGGTGGGTGTCATCTTCTTCTACTTCCCGACAGTAAGCTGAGACTCTGATGCTCGTCTGACATGAGACTGTCTGATCTCAAGCATTGGAAATACTCTTATTACTCAACCCACACAGTTGCGAATCTGTGATTTTAGAATGGGGATGTCACCTTTCATAAAGATCAACTTTTCAATTTTTCTACCGTCTATCATAAAATATGTCCAAAGGGGGAAAATTGATGAAACCCCTAAACATCCCCACCCCCATCTTGATCTGCCGCCACTGACAGAAGATGCTGCACAATCATATGTGTATGGCGTATATTCAATAGTGTTAACTTGTGCAGCTATATGAATGATGTCACAATTGTGATTTAGTTGTGATGTCACAGTTTCAGTACCTTCATGAAAATATCACATATTTTTACACATCCGGATTGATTAAAAATTGATTTAAAATGGAACTTAGCGAAGATCCTTATGAATTATTTTAAGAGAAAACTAACGGTGGTTAAATATCTTTTATTAGCTCCTCACGCCTGTTGCATTTCATGTCATCAAGTCTCTTCACATTTTCATTTAACAGTGTACTTTGAACAACGAACTATTTGGTCCTATATTTGTCTCCAAATCTGTGTTAATTAACATGAGATATTATTTTCCAAGACTTTCACTTTGACATTTTGATATTTGAGAAAATACAATGATAGTTTCTGTAATTAAATTTATTTGTTTTTACGCTTAAAGTGTTTGTAAATGATTCTTTATGTTTTGGTCTGAATTGATGGATGTATATTGTGATTGATTTATCAACTTCCGCCACAAAATGGAAGGGAGATATAGGTTTCAGCGCCATTCTACTGTCTTTGTGTGTGCGTGCATATGAATCCCATCATTCTTTCACCAATTCAGATAGGATAACCAAATTTGGTGTGTGCCTTACAGGTATCAATACCTTGATGAAGAATGAGAAGCTTGCAATTATTTTTACAGCCTTTATTCAGTGTTTTTAGCTCACCTTTACAAAGTAAATGTGAGCTTATGTCATGGCGCTTCGTCCGTCGTCCGTCTGTCTGTCCGTCCGTCCGTCCGTCCGTCCGTCCGTAAACTTTCACGAAAAAGACTACTCCTCCTAAACGAATTCAGATATCATTCTGAAATTGTAGTATGTTATACCCATGGTGATTCCCCACAGAAAGGTAGACGTTTCAGTTTTGAGAATCCAAGATGGCCGCCATGACAGCCATATTGAATTTTCAATTAGATTTCATGAAAAAGACTACTCCTTCTAAACGAATACAGATATTATTCTGAAATTGTAGTATGTTATACCCATGGTGATTCCTCACAGAAAGGTAGACGTTTCAGTTTTGAGAATCCAAATTGGCCGCCATGACAGCCATATTGAATTTTCAATTAGATTTCATGAAAAAGACTACTCCTTCTAAACGAATACAGATATCATTCTGAAATTGTAGTATGTTATACCCATGGTGATTCCCCACAGAAAGGTAGACGTTTCAGTTTTGAGAATCCAAGATGGCCGCCATGACAGCCATATTGAATTTTCAATTAGATTTCATCTAAAAGACTACTCCTTCTAAACGAATACAGATATCATTCTGAAATTGTAGTATGTTATACCCATGGTGATTCCTCACAGAAAGGTAGACGTTTCAGTTTTGAGAATCCAAGATGGCCGCCATGACAGCCATATTGAATTTTCAATTAGATTTCATGAAAAAGACTACTCCTTCTAAACGAATACAGATATCATTCTGAAATTGTAGTATGTTATACCCATGGTGATTCCTCACAGAAAGGTAGACGTTTCAGTTTTGAGAATCCAAGATGGCCGCCATGACAGCCATATTGAATTTTCAATTAGATTTCATGAAAAAGACTACTCCTTCTAAACGAATACAGATATCATTCTGAAATTGTAGTATGTTATACCTATGGTGATTCCGCACAGAAAGGTAGACGTTAAAGTTTTGAGAATCCAATATGGCCGCCATGGCAGCCATATTGAATTTTCAATTAGATTTCATGACAAAGACTATTTCTCCTAAACCAATCTAGATATCATTTTTATATTGTAGTATGATATACCAAAGTGATTCCGCACAGAAAGGTAGACGTTTCAGTTTTTAGAAACCAAGATGGCCTCAATAGCAGCCATATTGACTTTTCAGCTGCAGATGTCAGATGACACATCATTATTATTAAATTTTAAGCTTTCATCAAGTGATCACTGGCACCATATAAATTCTCTAATTTGAACTTACTAATCATAATATTATCTTAAATATGGAATATTTAAGATTGTCGTGCAAGTTGTTCTATATTTTTAAGTGTTTCTAAAAAAAATTAAGATGAAAGACAAACATAATTGATTAATTTGTTTAAAATCTTTATGGCAACTAGCTGCAAAAACCAAATCACATTAAACATGTTAAATTTTAAACAATGGTATCTCCCTTATATTCCTTTAAATACCACACATAAGGGGTCAACCAGAGTTCAGATATTCCACTATGCTGTCTAATACACATCCCAAGGCAGGCTGCTAGCATCACAGTGTCAGCTGCTAGTCTGTTGCATAATTAACCTGACCCAATTGATATGGTAGAGCATTATGCTATATGGCCATGGCCCATGTGTATGCAATAAAAGTTATGGACTTGTATTCTCATGACAGTGATATGTTCTTTCTAAGAATAACAACTTACACAAAACTTGTCTCGATTAAGCTTTGTGTTTAGCAATCTACATGATAAGTTGATGTGGAATAAATATGCAGATGAAAATCGAAAAGGGTTTAGTAAGAAAAGTAAGGAAATTTGATTTGTCATATCTCTCTGTTGATTTGACAATGCAAAAATGTTTACCATTATAGTACTGTATGAGTGTTAAATAAATTGATACTTTAATGAAAGACATCTCATGGTCACTTGACATGTAAATATTATGTGAACAAAATAAACGTGTCTTATGCATTGCTGTGTTTATGACTTTCCTCTCAATCAGTCATTCATTTTCCTTGAAAAATCTGTACTTTTGGGATTCTCAATATCCCATGCAGCATAACCATCAGTGAAATAATCTTGAAATCAATTTAATAATTTTACTACAAAACAAATGTAAGTGCCCACCATCCTGTAAGTAATGAATGACATTTAAATGGATACACCTAAACCAATCAAGATATCATAATGAAATTAATACGGATGCCCACATAAAAGTAGCATTTTGAAGATTAAAAAGTACAAGATGGTCACCAATTCAGCCATAGATATACAAAAAAGTTATACAAAAACCTACTGCTTGTTAACTTATCATGATTATATCATTCGTGTATTAATGTTTGTTCAAGCTCTAGTCGTTTCCAAAAGAAGACTAGTATTTTAAAAGATAAAAAAATCATGATGGCAGCCATAATCAATTATATAAAAGATGGTTACATGTATAATTAAACCATTTTACCACATCATTCATTTTAAGGTGAGCTTCTGTACCCTCGGTACTTTTATTAACTCTGTTTGGCTGCATTTTCAAAAAGGAACTTTTCAAAGAAACGGTTTAGCAAAGAATATGTATATATATATATATGTAATATAGTTTTTGTGTATCTTTTGGATATCGATTCATTATATTTGTTCCAAAGATATTACCCTTGTTCTGTATTTTTTCACTAAGTTTTGACATAGCTCATAGTAAACTTATTTGGGGAATGTTGATGACTATGCCAAAGCAACAACTTAATCACTATTAAACTAATAAAACTATTAAACTTCAATTTTTTTGTAGAGTATTTAGATAAAATAATTCCATAAACTATAGTATCTTATCTGGTCTTTCTAGCCCCTTTCAGTGCTTTTTAGACTTTTGTGGTGATGTGAGGATTTACTTTGAGCTCAGTTACCAGTAAAAATATCTTTAATAGAGATAAAAGAGGTCTCAAAATTTAGATCTATTAGTGATTATTTCTCAGAAAGCAGGGTCTAAGATGTTTACATTTTGCGTAGGCATACCTTTACCAATTAGGAATAATGCTTTAAGGTTGACATCTTTTTAATTCATTTGATGTGTTTGTCTTCAACTTTTTTCAACAAGATTTTGAATAATGCAATTTTCATGATTACATGTATTCTTTAACCTTTTTTCTACAGTCATTTTGCTCCATTCTTACTTGTTCATTCTTTATAACACAGAATCCATGAAGGCATTGTTGACAAAGGAAGTTCAAACAAAAGGAAGTTAAAATCTCTTCTTATGGACCTTGATCATAGATATGTAAGTTTAAAATTCATTTCATTATAAAGATCAATTTAAAAAATGTACATTATTTATAAAGAGTTGATCAATAGAGTTTTCCCTCTTAAAAATAAAATGTCTAAAATACCATTGCTGATAATAATCTTTTGTAGGATAATTTTATTTACTTATAATCAAACTTTGTGTATTAGAGCTTCTGTTTTCCTGTAAGTTGCCTCTGTCAGAGTTTTGCTAAGAACAAGATTTATCTCTCCAGTTTTGAAAAATCTTTGATGGACCTAAGTTCTAAATCCAAATTATCTATGTTGTGTTTTTCAGATGCAAATGCTTCCTCCAGATCAATTCTGCCATTTCAACATGTTCAACTTTCATTTCTTTGACTCTAAGAAAGGTGAAAAAACATATATGGACTTTGTCTCGCCAAAACCAGGGAAAAAGGTTGCCATAGTTACGGATCCACCATTTGGTGGAATGGTAGAGGTTTTAGCTGCATCCTTGAAACAAATGCTTGCAGATTGTTCTGCACAAGATTTAAAAAGTATGTAACATTCCTGTTTTAAAATAGATTTTAACTTTTAATTTATTTTTACACATTTACATTTTTAGCTCATCTGGCCTGTAAGGCCCGATGGGCTTATGGCATGGCATGGTGTCCGGCGTCCGTCCGTCCGTCCGTCCATCCGTCCGTCCATCCGTCCGTAAACTTTGTGGAATTTCGACTTCTTCTCCAGAACCATAAGGCCTAGAAACCTAAAACTTTGTGTACATACTCCTTGGCTAGTGAGGATTAAAAATTGTAGCTTTGGTGGCCATGTGACCCCTAATAAGGGCCACAGGGGCCACACCCTAAAAACCTATTTTGATCTTCTTCCCCAGAAAAATGAGGCCAAGAAAGCTAAAACTTTGTGTACAGACTCCTTGACTAGTAAGGATTATAAATTGTAGCTTTGGTGGCCCTGTGACCCCTAATAAGGGCCAAAGGGACCACTCCCTAAAAACCTATTTTCATCTTCTTCTCCAAAACCATGAGGCCTAGAAAGCTGAAATTGTGTGTACAGACTCCTTGACTAGTGAGGATTATAAATTGTAGCTTTGGTGGTCCTGTGACCCCTAATAAGGGCCACAGGGGCCGCGCCCTAAAAACCTATTTTCATCTTCTTCTCCAGAACCATGAGGCCTAGAAAGCTGAAATTGTGTGTACAGACTCCTTGACTAGTGAGCATTTTGAATTATAGCTTTGATGGCCCTGTGACCCCTAATAAGAGCCAAAGGGACCAAGCCCTAAAAACCTATTTTCATCTTCTTCTCCAGAACCACAAGGCCCAGAACGTTGAAACTTTGTGTACAGACTCCTTGACTAGTGAGGATTTTAAACTGAAGCTTTGGTAGCCCTGTGGTGCCTAATAAGGGCCCAAGGGACCACACCCTAAAAACCTATTTTCATCTTTGTTCTGTCGAAAACAGGTAATCCTGGCCATGGAATGGCTTCTTAAGGGGTAAAACACTGCAAAGTAAAGAAAATACCCAAATTAGGAAAATATTACACTTAAAATAGCATAATCAAAGATCAAAGAGTTAAAAACTACCAGCAGAAGTCACAAGTATCAATTTTAAGAGATATTTTATGTGTGCTTCCCTAGAAAATTTCTGACAAGGAAAGGTTTACTGTTGAAAGATTATATTTTAAGGCAGCTTCAATCAATGTCAAGTGTCTACACAAGTATGGCGAAATAAGTCTTCACATAAAGAACACAATGGGCTTTCATTGCAAACTAAGTTTACAGTTAAAATATAATCCCAATATCCTGATATGAAATATTTCCATTTCTGTATTGATTACAGGTATCTGAAATCACATCACATATAGTTTAGAATTTGAGACTTTTTGGCCCCTACAAATGGGAAACCACATTGGCCAGCGCAAAATTAAATATGAAGCCTGATGAGCTACAGAGCCAATGGCTCTATTTTTTATAGTTTAATTTTGATGGTGCTCCTAAAAAAATATCAATACATGCTTATTTTAAACTTTTATTTTATTTTTATTTTTTTCATAAGCATTTTTCCTGATTTTTTCAATCAGACATTTCCACAAGCTTAAATATTACTCAAGCCTAGTAAAATCTCCAACTCACTCGCCCCTTTCAACTCAACCTCTGTAACAAATTGACATTTATTCTGAGCTGCCACAAGATCCCTTGTCAGCATAGGCATTATCTTTTTTCTCCTATAAACATTTTGACTCTGATTGAACACACAAATGTTTTAATATGTCCCTAATTTTACATAAACTTTATTTATCTTACACACAAGCTTACTTATCTATTTTATTATTTAAAAAGGGTTAAATCTCCACAAATGATGACAGTCATGTTTTCGAGACGTGTGTGCACCATGACTACAAAAAATGTTAAAGTTTAAATAAAGAAACAAGTTATTTAAAGCGTTGTAAATGTTTACTTTTGATACTAAATTCTTTTTATACACAACTGAAGAGAGGTGGCATGAGGTAGAGAGACCTTTAGAGACACTGTGGAGACAGAATGAGCTGTTTATAAGACTACTCACACAAACTACTTGCTCTCCACAGAGGATGAAACGACTCCGGTGCTGTGGTTCTTCCCCTACTTCATGGAACACAGAGTCACACAGGCCCTGCCCTCACTACACATGATCGACTACAAGGTGGGTCTCTGATGGATCTCTAGATTATGTAGATAGTTTCATTCATGTTATATTACTGCTATCAGTTGTAAGTAACACTTTTACATCAACAGGTCAACTGCGTGAATGGCATTGTAGAACTTGGTTGTATATCATACAGGGTTCATACACTTGAAAGCAACACTAATTCCATGACTTTTACATGGTTTATCAATTATGCTGCTTCAGTTTTCCATGATCAACCAAACAAGGTTTTAGTGTGCAAACGAATGTCACAAAATTTGGAAAAAATAAGACATTTAAAGAAGATAAAGATTTAAGAATTTGTTAAGTGCCATCAATAACTGGGGTTGGTCGTTTAGAAAATACAACTAAGGAAAGTAATTCGACCCAAAATTTTCAAAAGATTTTCAGATATGTGATATTATTGCACGAAGGTTTTAAAGATGACCATAATATAATAATGGCAATCTTATCATAATCACAATATTTCAAATAGATTACAGCAGAAGCAAAGATTACACTTTGCAGTCATTATTTTTAATTTTTGCAAATTAAACATTTATTTCAGCCATGGTTGAATCAAAGGAGCTTTAACTTTCGGCACTTGGTTGAAATTTTAAAAAGCATTGAATTTGTTTCCTCAAAAATTTATCATGTGGTGGAATAATTGGAGATGGAGAAATTGTGGTAGTTGTCTCTGTCCAACTCTCTATTAACACATGTTTTCCATATACAGTATAATAAATTTATTATATTGGCACCAACATGAAAAATATTAAAAAATAAGTCAACTTACATATTCTCTTTGAAGGCATATATTTGAAGTTAGTTTTTTCACATTATCTCTGAATAATACGACTTACTGCAATTCATTAGCACGATTACCTGAAGCTGTCATCCTCCTCTTTTTCAAACTTCCCACGTACAATTATTCTTATTCAAAACATTCGCCCTTTGCATTTGTTCTCTGACATAACCAGGAAGCTCATAAAAAGTATGTTTCTGTTCTTGAGTATTTATGTGGCTATAAAGCTTAAAATAGCCTATATATGATCTTCAACACATTTTGTTTTGCTATGAAACAATTGTGGATGGCATAATAACGTAGCGTTAAAAAGTTGTAACCTAAGATATCTCCCTTATTTGCAGCCAATGAAAACACTTTTTAGATATCCATGACTTGGGAAGTTCTTAACGGTCGTATAGTGACATGGAAAATATCATGCCTTTATGGTTTTATTTCATTAACAGTGTGATAGGGAAAATATTTGAAAATCAGATATGGATAGGGGTTTTCATTAGATAAAAACTGTTTTATAATTGTGTAATTATTATGTGTTATATGATAGATTATATTATACTAATTAACCAAATAAAAACTAATGAGAAGGTAAAAAGCGATGTTTTGTAAAAGGAAGAGTTATTTCCCCTGGATGTTAAATTTCAACGACAGCTTTGCCAAACCACACAGAAATGGCTGAGGTTTTGCAGATAACCACTTTTGAAACGGCGTCGCTGATTGCACAACTAATTTCAAATGCCTCCCAATCAGATTTCTACCTTTCTATCCCATGTATTAGCCGTAATAGAACAGAGGCTAACTCGGGTATGACTGAGTTGCCTCTGTGGGGAGAGAATGTAATAAATGCTGTAAATTCAAAACATGTCACACATTCATCCCGAAATAGCAACTATATGATAAATTCTTGTTTTCAATGAAAAACTTATAACAATCACATTTATTTGAGGAAGCCAATTTCAGATGTCCAATATACATGAATTCTTGTACAAACAATATCAAATCACAACTGTCATTCTGACTGCTGTAGATAAGTTTCCAAAATTACGTTTCACTGATTGGCATGCATCATTGTCCATTTTTCATTCATTATCACGACTTCACGTTTTCGTAATATTATTGTACAAAGTTTACTGGCTCTAAAATGATACATTCCTATAACAGTCAATACTTCTCAATCAAATGACACTATAGAGTTTGGCATATGTGACCCCCAACAACTCACCGAGAGCTCTATAAAGAAAGATGAAATGATCAATGTGCTGTAGGTGATCTGTATTACATGTCCTGTATGTGCCGCAGGTTGACTACGACAACCACTTACTGTTCTCTGTATGTGCTGTAGGTGATCTGTATTACATGTCCTGTATGTGCCGCAGGTTGACTACGACAACCACTCGCTGTTCTCGGTGAAGAAGAAGGGCAAGAAGGGGTCCCCTGTGAGGATCTTCACCAACCTCGACCCCCCGCAATTCCCCTTACCTGCGCACGAGGGATACAGGTAATCAGCAACTCGTTAGTGTAAATAGGATGTACCTGTAGATAAAATGTAGGTTAAAACCTACACCCTCCATAAAGTTTGGATTTTTTTTTAACTTTGAAAACTGTAGTCTTCATAGTTCAGCAGAAATTGGCTAAAAACATAATGACAAAGAGAATCAGTGAAACAGCATCTGAACAATTTGTTGAACAATTTGTTTTAAAAATAAAATGTATTTGATATTTTGGTAGAATTTCTGTGACTTTGTTGTCATTTTGTTGCCAATATATTTGATTATGAAAAGTTTTTATGTCCCCGAATCAGAGATTCCTGGGGTATACTGTTTTTGCCCTGTCTGTGTGTCTGTCTGTCTGTTGTCACAAAAAACTTTAACCTTACTCATAACATTTGTTTGCTTGAGGGTAGACCTTTGATATTTCATGTCTGCATCTATCATGATAAAACCTATCAGATGAGGTTATGACTTTGGACCTTGTGACCTTGACCTTGGCGTCAGGAGAATCAGTGTTTCACAAACAGCTTGTTAAACTACTTTTTTTGTGCAGATGGTGCAAGAAGTGTAGCCAATATTCATCATCGGAGAACAAGCACTGTGACAAGTGTGGCAAGTGTACTTCTAAGGTGAGCTCTTTTCTTTTCTTTCTTCATTACCATTGATCTAGTATCAGATCTGTTGTCATAAGTATAATCCTAGCTCAAATGGATGGAATTGTTATGAAAACGGCCTCTTGTTAAAGGAAATGAGAAGGCTGCTGCAAAAGATAAATTCATGGTAAACTCTGACAATTTTATGGGCAAAAAAAGAAATTCATTTAAATTATGATAATGGTAGGCATTGTCATCATGGGCTTCTGCAAATGAAAATGCCCTGAAAGACATAGATATCCTATCAACTTCAAAAGATAATGCGATGAAAATAAAATTTCTGTTGCATGAAATCATTTGACAAAATGTTAATGCAATATTTGATATTTTCCCATGTTCCAGGATGGTAGCAGCTACGTGCACTGTGGGCGGTGCGGGAGGTGTGTGAAGCCCTCCTGGGTGCACTGTGACACCTGCGGGGCGTGTCAGCTGCAGGACCATAGGTGTGGGGCACCTGCTCGCTCAGGTCGGTCATTATCTCGTCACTCTGTCTCTGGTATCTTAAGTATCAATGCTTTATATGATGCATTCTGCTACATTATCAACATAGCTCATACACATATAGTATACATAGAGATATATAGAAAAAACAAGTTGTTTAAGAAACTTCGATGAGTTTATAGATATATATATATATTTGTATATATGTTGACATAGCAGGATGAAAGTTATGAAGATGAATATGTACCTTGTAATGATTTAGGGATAGGGACAAGTTAACTAAATCATTGTAAGGAAAACATGTATTTGCAAAAGGATAGTCACTCACTCACTATCTCGACCAAAATCTTACCCATTCTCTCACTATTTTGCTCTTATTCTATCTCACTCTTTCACTCATACTCTTCTCACCTTGCATGCAATAGTCTATGGCATTTATCTAAGATGTTGTTTTCCTATGGTGGCTGCAGGTTGTCATATCTGTGGAGAGTTGGGCCACAAGAGGAGAGAATGTCCACAGAAGGACTCTCAGTCAAGGTACATTTCTTGAATTCTGAATTCTCATGAATAGAGAGTAAATATTGATCCTTGATGCCCTCATAAAATCCTCCAATTTTGGGTTCTTCACTTTCAAGAACATTGGGTGTCATATGTTCAGATATACACCTGGGCCTACTTTCACAAAGCAACCTTTAGACCTTAACTGAATCTATAACATTGTACTATGGTTACCTAAGGACTTTTGATCACCTTAAGCCTTTGTTAAAAAAGGGCCTGACCTTCTTATACCATCTTAAATCAGCAAAGATTGCTATAATGACTTCCATGAGATGACTTCATCTTTTAAGTAAAGTAAAAACGGACTATAAGCCCATCGTCCAATATCATACAGACTTGTTACATGTGGAGACTTGACAGTGAATCCTTACATTACCGGTATGTTGCTTTGAAGTAAATATCTTGATAAGATAAGGTAAATGTCTTTGTCAAGATAGTTCATTCTTCTTTGTTTTTGAATTAATTGCAAATGAAACTTATTTGCATGAAAAGAAAGCAGACTTCTATGTCCATTAAAGTAGAAAGCTTAAAATGATTAAAATTATACCATTTTGCTAGATGCCATAATCTATAATTACTTTATTCTTTTATTCCTCATAGGAAGCGACCACTTGAAAAGAAAGTGTCTTCAACACCAGGTCTTCCCTCTAAAAAGCAACGAAAAAAGAATGGAAAAGCAAAGTCACAGTAAATAAATGTTATCAGAATAATTGTTGTTTTATTGTAATTCTTTGGTTAAATATGATGTAAGAATAAAAAAAGCAGGTATCATCCAAAACTGTTGAGATATTTTAACTTCTTTGAGAGGCATTTTAGAAGTTGGAATGACAATAATGCTGAGGAATATATGGATGACAACTTCTTTGTTCATTGTATGCGACGTTTCGACACAGATTCATGAGATATTGTTCAAACAGTGGATTTTGAACAATGTACTTTAGACGGTAAGATCATGACATCACAAATGTTTTCCATGATAAGCAAATCCAATTTTAGTCTTTAGTCATCAGTTTTGGACCTGTTTCCACTGCTGCCGCAATCACATGTTTTTTCCAAATTAGCTTTTTCAAACTCTTATCCATAATTTACACCTCACACCATGGCGGATTTATTTTGACATGTTCACATTCAAAGTCAAAAGGCAAGGTCACAAGATATAATATCAATAAAATAAGTTTTGTAAACACAGTTAAAAGTTTTTGTATTATGGAGCTCTCATTTGGTGAATATGATCTTTGGAGAATTACCAAGACCCAAAAGCTGAGTTTCTGACTTTGTTCAATTTTTTTCAGAAATATCAGTTTTAAAAGGACCAAATTTCTTACTTTAAGTTGTCAAAGCATAATTTGAAAAATATTTGACAAAGAACTTCATGTACCAAATGTGAGATTTCCATTTAAATTCATTTAATTTCAATTCCTACCATTTTCAAATTATGACCAAAATTATAGCAGGGGTATGTGAGCTGTACTCACTTTTGCAGGTCCTAACCTTGAACTGACCTTAACCTTTGATAAATTCAACCTTTTCAATTCAGAGTAATTCTCCATAGTTGATTTATTCCAAATAAGAGCCAGATGGCACAAAAATGTTTTAAGTAATTGTCTTTACAAAGATTTTTAAAGATTTTAAAGCTTTTTACCTTGATCTTTGACCTTGAATGTTGACATGTCAAAATATTTTCTGTATGTTAAAAGAAGGAATATTATGTGAATGGGTTCTGAAATCCTTAATGAGTAAAAGTGATAGCCAAACAGGGTCTACACGGGGAAAACAAATATGTCGTGACCTTGATCTTGACATTCAAGGTCATGCAATGAGCAAATCGCTCACTTTTTACTGAATATGAAAATCTTGCAATGATTAAAAGTTTAAGTGATTTATATTAAGCATTTTCACAATACCCTGGTTGATTCAAGACCTTGCTGACTTTACAAACCAACAACCAGTACTCTACACCTGTGTACTGTGAGAACATAACTAGAGCAAGGTAATCCATGCAAAACACTTCCTGTTTGTATATAAACTGCAATATTGTACTATGACAACACATGACTAGGCATGAGGAAAATATGAACAGGAACATTAATAACTTCATAGTATCCTTCATGCTTGGGTCATATCTCACACCTTTGATACAAATGGTTAGCTTGTAAGCAGCTCGTTGTAGAGTAAATGTTGAAAAGTTTGAAGAGAGAAATGTTTCTATGAAAAATTCTTTGGGTTTAGTCTCTTCAAATAGTGCTGCTTGCATGCTCCAAGGAACCGAACATCATGGATACTGTGTTCAGTTGAGGAAAGTAAGTGTACTTTTTCTACTTCATTGTAAGACATGATTGCTTTATTTGACAAACAAATATCAATTTGTAAATACAACATGAGCCTATTGCCAACACCTTGGGTCTTACATAAAAGGGTAAACATAATATTTTAAATGATGGAAGGCATTTTATGATTTATTTTTATTCAGTATCATTTATTTGTCTGGAAACTGAATCTTAAAGATTTAACAGTAAACTTGTATGAATACCTAACCAATTGGACGCAAAAGATTATTTTATTTACACAACAATGTGGGTGACTAAATATTAGTTTAAAGATTAAGGCCCATCGTGATTTCTAAATTTGATATCAACAACTTGCTGGTTCTTATTCGAACTCTGCTTGGTTTACTTAAACTTGAGTAATGTAGATAGTTTAAGAAAAAAAAAACAATGAGGTTAAAGCTATTTCGCCAGTCCTAAATTGCTTCCAAAAAAACATTATTCTACATTTTTATCATTCTGAAAACAAGTAAATAGTAGAAACGTCAGGTTAGTTCAGATGACGACGTTAAGAACCACCTTAGTTAAACGCACATCGTGGTTGTTCTACAGTAATTACTGGTCCTTTATGTGTACAAGTGGCTTTTAAATGAACCCACATTCTGTTTTCCACAACAAATTTGGAAAAAAAACGTGAGTGTCGGATCTTCTTCTGTACTAAGCGAGGGAAGGCAAATGTAGCAGGTCAACCAAAGATCGTGGTCTATCCTCTCCCGTATATACAACAGGGGGTTTTGAGAGACCAAAGTGACAATGTTTTAAACCATTGTAAACGAGTCGGGATGAAGGGTAAACAAAAGCCTTGGATACACGCGTGATGATTTCACGAAGACACGAGAGAACACTTACTGTTGAAATTGTTCGTCTCTCGCGTCATCTCGATACATACTTGCACACAGTGTTGTGGTGGGGACCTCTTGTTTTAGTCGTACACTGTTGGTCTCCGTCAGTACCTTCTTTCTTAATGAGCGGGAGACGTTATGTTTATTATAATGTAAACATGTTCGTGGATGAGTTGACCATTAAAACAAGAATGATCATTCCAACATCATACTCATTTCAGACGTATTTGTGATATCGTTGAATTGTAATGGTATCTCAAATTAAAAGGGGCGGTAGCATTTGAACATTTTATATACATACGGAAAAAAGTTAAGCACCCCTAAATTCGAAAACTAAAAAATGATGCCATGACAAAGAAAGATCGTCCATGTAGACATTTTATGAAATTACGATTGAATTTGTAATGGAACCGAAATTTCTCCCAAACTAAGTATGGCTGTAGTGCCAAAACTAGGCAATAGATAATGGGTTCCAAACATCAAAAATAATATTTATGTTACCAATTTGACTTTTACACATCAAATCATCTCTTAACTTACAAAATAAGGAAATAACTGGTCGTTGAAATGGCATCCCTTTTTTCAACAGGTATGTCAATTATTGACGAAATGGCTGGAATCATACGATTTTGGAATAATCTTTGTATTCTTTTGAGTTCAATCTGTTAATCAAATACTTCTCATTGATTTCTAGGGGTCATTACAGTTGACACTGACCACTGTTATTAAACCATGTTCCTTGAATTTTCGTTTTTGGAGAATTTGAGACTTCGAAGGTGATTAGAGGTCTAAATAGTGATTTTTGATATTAAAGTTTGACTGGAGGGCTGGAAAGAATTGAATTACCCACATCACAACCACAAATAACAACTTTCTTTTTTCAGAATAATGTTACTTGTTTTTTGACATAAAACTACAACAATTTTATGAATGCAAATAATGCGAAACGTTATCAAGATGAAACGTTCTTCCCTTAACTGCTACATTATGGTTCTATCATACCATACGGTTATTTCTACAACCACATCGGTTCTTTCTTATCAGGCAACTTTTGCAGCTGAAAAATCGTGGGGTGCTTAACTTTTTTCCATATGTATATTTTAAATTTTTCACTGATTATTGTATGTCAATGCTAAATGTTTTATATTGATAGTGTCAGCACATTCATTAAACAAACCAATCATCCATCATCAGAGAACAAACCATAACGATTCACATTAAATATATTGGCTGCCATTTTTATGTGAACACCTTTTATTCATTTTGTACCTCACTTAACATTATATATTTATTACTGCTTCATTTAGTTAAAATACATTGTCTTTCAATTGGAACCATTTATTTCCATTTTCCTGACATCACCTTATGTTCCCCCTAAAAACGTGCTACTGTCCCTTTAAGTCAAAACACGAGGAAAACTTGTATTCTTTGTAAAATACGTCACTGAGGGTGTTATAAATTTCAAAGGGTATCCTACAGCTTTTATCTTTATTTTGATTTGAGAGACATCGTAGTGCCTTTTAGAACGAATGTGCAGGTTTATACATACCAGAAGGCTCGTCCATAAGATTGGGATAGATGGTGGGGTGTCTCATCTACACAAATACTGTCTGTGGCGTTGCCTTGAAATTATTCTTTACTGCAGCATGGTTTCTAAGCATTATCAGTCATTAATCAGGTTTACACGGCTTGTATAAATATGTACTCTTTATTTTAAGGAACATTATTCCATTATCTCGGAAAGTATGCTCCTAACATAGCGGTAAATGGGGATACAGGTTGGACTCCAGTAATTGTAAGGCAGTGGACATGTGTTGTCAGACACTGGTGTTGTCTTCGTAACATGGATAACAGACTCAATAAGAATGTTTTCGAGTGGGCGGAGCGTTCAGCGAGCTCCTCAAGGAACTGGAATCGCAGAGTATCTACTAAACTATCAACCCTTGGAATGAAAGAAATGGTATCTTCAACCACCCCAGTACGGAAGCAACGGGTTTGCTCTATGGTGCATAATCGTTTATTTGCAGATTATATAGCAAAGTGGCATGCTGACCTATGTTCGGAGACTAGACGTCAGGGAAGAAGTAAACTGCGCACTTATAACAAGTTCAAAGTTTCGTATGGAGTGGAGCCTTATCTTTTACGATCAATGCCTAAGTCCTACAGATCAGCTCTTGCCAAATTTAGATGCGGGGTAGCACCTCTAAGGATTGAAACCGGCCGTTATGAAAATATCCCCAGTGAAAACCGCTTCTGCTTCAAATGTGATAATACTGTGGAAGATGAGCTGCATGTACTTCTCCACTGTCCACTATATACAGATATTCGACAGATCCTATTCAACATATGTGAGAAGATGATTACAGGTTTTAATACACTAAATGATAGAGGTAAATTGACCACAATTATGCATGATGATAAGATATGCTATTATACAGCCAAAGCCTGCCATGAGATATTGATACTTCGGCGTTCAACGCTATATGGGTAATTTTTTCTGTATTTGCAGAATTGTGTTTTATTGCTATAATCATGTACTACCATAATATATTATTGACTATATATATTGTTATATATAGTCTCTCATAGCTCTTTTAGAGCCGCACTGATGATGATTTTATGTATATTTTAAAGATGTAATGTATATATATGAAGTGGTGAGACTCATATAAATTATTGTCTGTCTGTCTGTCTGTCTGTCCATCATCAGAGAACAAACCATAACGATTCACATTAAATATATTGGCTGCCATTTTTATGTGAACACCTTTTATTCATTTTTTACCTAACTTAACATTATATATTTATTACTGCTTCATTTAGTTAAAATACACTGTCTTTCAATTGGAACCATTTATTTCCATTTTCCTGACATCACCCTATGTTCCCCCTAAAAACGTGCTACTGTCCCTTTAAGTCAAAACACGAGGAAAACTTTTATTCTTTGTAAAATACGTCACTGAGGGTGTTATAAATTTCAAAGGGTATCCTACAGCTTTTATCTTTATTTTGATTTGAGAGACATCGTAGTGCCTTTTAGAACGAATGTGCAGGTTTATACATACCAGAAGGCTCGTCCATAAGATTGGGATAGATGGTGGGGTGTCTCATCTACACAAATACTGTCTGCGGCGTTGCCTTGAAAATAGTTCTTTACTGCAGCATGGTTTCTAAGCATTATCAGTCATTAATCAGGTTTGCACGGCTTGTATAAATATGTACTCTTTATTTTAAGGAACATTATTCCATTTAAGATAAGATAAACATTGCACCCACTGTGATCCAGAGATCACCCTAGAGATCTAGTTGTCTAGGGTATTCCGGTATGCTGGTGGCAGACTGACATCCCCATGCACTTGTCCTGTGCTTCTGTACCAAACCCCTGATGACCGACAAATAATGAATTTTACAGTTACTTATTCAATATAACTGTACTAAGAATAATATTTTGAATCATTAACCACCGATCACTGCCTCGTATAGCCATAATTTATATTCGGTATTATGTAGAGTTTGTTTCAGTCATATGGAAGTCAACCATGCGTGTTAAAATTGATACATGTTTTGGATATGATTATGAGCGATTTTAGCTCTTACGTTTTATCTTCTGCTTGTATTGATACGTTTTTTTGCAAAATATCGGCAATAATACAATGTAAAGATCCACACCCTTTGTTCGGTCCAGTTAAGAGGGTTGAGATGACATACCAAACAAAATAGATATATAAGTAAAAAGGTAAACTGGCAATAAGAGGCTCGACTTTAAGAAAACATCGGTTGTTCACGCATCGTATAACCCATCAAAGAATAGGTGCACTGGCTGAAAATAGGTGTACATAGCGTTCTAACAATACGTATTTACCCCCTAATAGGAATGAAGGTGAGTTATATATTTTCAGTCTAATGGTAACGCAAGTACCCCTTTCTGTTTAAACTTTATTGATCATTTGAACAAGAGGTGGTAAGAGTTATTTTCCTTTCCAATTGAAATGAGCATCAATTTTCATTTCTTAATTGTAACATATTATTGAATTTACACCCTATAAATGTGGAAACACTGTGTCTTGTACAAGAGTGTCTGCATAGATCAACTTCGCAATAATTGAACTACCTGCATCATCAGTATTTTCCAATAAAATCAATGTAAACGTTTCAAGTTTATAGGATATGGTAAAGATTCGCAGTACGCAGTTTGAATCAAGACCGGTCTCATTCAATGAGAAGATAGGCCACGTCTCATTCGGAATTGGATATTCTTTTAAAAACGATTCAAACGCGAATAAACGCAACAGAGTTAGATCAAGTCATTAAGATCTGCGCTAACCTCTGTTAAATACGCACATTTCTTCGGCTAAAGGTGGTCTGATTGGATGTGATTAAAGTCACCTGTACAATCAGCGACGCCGTTACAAAGTAATCATTCAAAAGCCTCAGTCACTGACATCAGTATGAAGGCCTACAATGAGGATTTTTTCGCAGTGATAACGTGATATATCGTTAATTTCTTTTCTACCTATGTTGAATTTTTCCCTATGTTCATTAGCAAACAAATTTATGAAATTAAAAAACCGCGCCATCGTATCACTTTAGTTTGTTAGTAAAGATTAGTAATATTTATTTATTTTGTACATATAAGTACATGCATGGCCACATATAACGCACCTCTACTGGTTTCGATATTGCAATATCCTTATCACAAATACTTGATAATCCTACCGTTAGAGGGTCACAAGGTATACAGTGAGCTCTACTTCCTGGCCTCTTACCACGATGATTGATTCGTTATCGATCTGTCACTATAGGTTCATTTCTTTAACCCTATGACTGTTGATGGAAGCGTCGTGTCCAACGTTTTAGAGCGAAGACAGATAATGAATAGGACCGACACAATTAAGATTAAAATTAGTATTTTAAAATCAAAGGTTACAGTGAATGTGTGATGAGCAAGTGCGCTATTTCAGTCTAACCTCGGCCACATCGTGTGATAGAGATCGCAGTGTAGTCTAAAGCTGACGGGTATCAGTGTTCTTATGGAAAACTGATTCCATTGATTTGAGTAAATATGTATCGCATTATTCATCTGCACACACACACATATTTACTTATATATATTTCAATCGACATTTTAAGAACAAGGTCTATTAATAGGAATTTTAAATATCATTTTGTATCTAATTGGTTAATGGCTTCCTAGTAATATCAAAGGGTATATTTTTAAAAATTTAAATAGGAATATTCTATTACTAACGGAATTCACGAGACCATATTTTGCTTGAGGCCGAGTGATCAATCAAACCACCACCCCATGTTTCCCAACAACACACCTTATGATGTAAAATAATGTTTCTAATCTATAATGATAGCAGTAGTTACCGTAGAACCGTGTTATTGGGTCGATAGATAGTCAACATTGCGCATAGCTATACATATATATACATGCGTGATTAACACTGAATTTCTTGTTAAGTATTAACTTGATGTTACGTCTCAAATGCCTTGGAGGAGTTACTTATGAGTGCTTTGAGATGGTTCCGCTTCAGCGCACAGAAACTGAGATGATATGACATGTAACACTTTGGACAGTGGACGTTGACAAGGCTGTGTCCTCTCTCCAATCGCTTTACTACAGTCACGAGTTTCAACTGTCCAGTCGGTGTCATTGACGTAACGCTATACCTGTCTCCACCTGTGCTGTGTCCAGGTATTCCTCTACCTGATCAGGTGGGAAACAAGCGAGAGATCTATTTAAAGCATTGACTTCCTGGTTAGCGGTGCACGTTTGTTGGGACTGTGTAGTCACACAGGAAGGCTATGCTGGAGATAGCAGTGGTGTTAACGGAGCTGTCGTACCTCTGGGATATGTGAACTGGACAATAAACTGAAAACATGGCTAATTATGTCAACGTTACCTCCCAACCTTTCAAACTTATCGAGGGCTGGTTACAGCATAAAGGCTCGCAGGTAAGATTCAAGATCTGACATGACTTGTCTATGTCACCAACGCGTTGACAGCGGAATAACCAAATGTGCTCTAACTGTCGACACAGGCGCAATAAATTGTCATTCCAGTTATATCCTCGGAAAGTGTATAAGGTTTCAACTGATTTAAAGAAAATATACACCCTCCCTATTTTAACCATGTAGAACAACCGTTTTCAGTTTATTGCAGAATTTCACTTTGTATGGATTAATTACAACTGTATTCAAGTGTAAAGAACATTTTGGGTATGTCTGCCAATACCGTAAAAATTCAGTAATTTACTCCAGTTTCACGTGTACTGAATACCATATTGTGTGTCGCTTTGACATGTGTATAATATGTACGTGTATGTATAATGTTATCATTACGAAATTAAACACATTTACATTCTTCAAATTCATCCATACCATACGTAAACACATTTCCCACGATTTAAAATACATTTTAAGAATGTGAAGTATTGCCTCCGGTGGAAAGGACGAGGGTTGGAGACGTATTTGATAAGCCTTTTCAAGCCGTCTCGCTCACAGTCTGCTATAATAGGACCCATTGCTACTTATATACATACCATTGTTGAAACCAGAGAAGTATGTGTAACCTTGAGCCTTTACATATAAAACACTGTTCGATAACAAGCACATAACTACCTTTGTAAATATTACCTTTTGTGTGCTTTGAAGTACTGGACTTGTATGAGGACAGTTAAAACTTAATGTTTTTCGTTCAAACTTATGTTCTGTTCAGAGGTATAGATATTGCTTCGGTTTAATGTATTCAACAGATGTAATGTTATTATTGATTCAAATATTTATTATGACGAGTGAAAGGAGAAATTCAAGGCATGTGCATACAACATTTATTTTATGATGTGCCTCTACAGTAAGGACTTCTGCATGTTTTACTGAGGTACAATAGATTTCTGAGACAAAGTTGAATCACGAAGTTATTTTTGTTCCACTTTTATCTAACAAGAAAGAAAGAAATAGCTATACAACAGTTATACAAATCGAATGTTATAATTTGACTATATAATTGATATTTATCACGACATGATGCCACAAGCTCCAATTATAACAATATCTGACAAGATCGCCTTGCAATAACCTTCATTAAATCACCATGTAACATAAATGTGAGATTTGTAATAAATCGTCATGTGTATGTGTTGGTAAGTATGCATTTTAATATATCATTTCATTTCAGTTTTAAAACATAAAAAATATGAATTACAAAATGCAAGTTGTATGAATTGTTCCTGAATACGAGCTTCACCAATACTAAATTTCACCAGTATGCCTTAACATGGATCTATACATGATAATAGGACTTTCTCGGCGGACAACTGATAGACACTGCCATTAATTATCTACACTAAATGATTACCCAACAGTTAGAAGGCAGTACACGAGAGACAAGTTGTAATAAGTAACAGAGACCCCCGAGGGTGACGGGCTCTAACTAGCGAGGATTAGTGGATCTATACTATGATTGATTACCTGTATGGCTAACCCTTACAGGGATGGATATACATTTGAAGTTTTTATTTTTATATTAGATCCAAAACGAAACTTGCTATATGATATATAAGTTTAAAATTACAGATAGCTTGCTTTCCCTCCGGTTAATATCCAGTGGTTAATGACTATGTCAGGCTTCACCACGAAGCTTTCTAAATATTGGTCTAGCAAATATCTTCGAACGTGTGATGGTTTTGGTCATTATCGATGAATATATTTATCGGCTCCAACTTACACCTGATGATCAGGTCACACATTGTAATAGAAGAGGCATTCTCTCCCCACAGAGGCAACTCAGTCATACCTCAGTTAGCCTCTGTTCCATTACTCCAAAATCCTGGGGTTCCGGCAGATCGCCCTAGCGGCAAAAATTTGTAACTTGAGATATCTCCCTTACTTGCAGCCAATGAAAACACCTTTTGGATGTCCACGACTTCGGGAATACTCAACGGTCGCTCAGTGACTTTCAAAAGAATCATGCCTTTAGGTTTCTTTTTCATTAATAGTGTGAGTCTCATAGAGGGAAACTATTTCAAAATCATATATGTATAGGGTTTTTCATTAGAAACATATTGTTTTATAATTGTGTAAATTGTTCTTCGTTTTATGATTATTTTAATTCTAATAATTCACCAAATAAAAACCAATGCGAAGGTAAAAAGTGATTGTTTTGTAGAAGGAAGAGTTATCTCCCTTTGACACGGGAATAGCCGAACTTTTGCGAATGACCACTTTTGAAACGGCGTCGCTGATTGCACAACTAACTTCGATTGCCTCCAATCAGATTTCTACCTTTCTATCCCGTATGTTAGCCGTAATAGAACAGAGGCTAATTCAGGTATGACTGAGTTGCCTCTGTGGGGAGAGAATGTAGAAGAGGATGACTGTCATTTTCCTTACCTGTACCTTATATAGTAGTCGTTTTGACTTTGGGTTCGAATTTGTACAGCTCCCTGTTTTAAACGTTACCAGTATTTTATTCGATAGTTCCTCGAGCCATGATCGCATGACTTGTGTATTAACATTTTGTGATCTTACACAATTGCGTTAATAGTAACTAGATGATTTTTAGGGTAAACAAATTCACAGAGAAAGTTTCAATATGGCTAATTAAATTTTATGTAAAAAGCATACCAAGCGTCGCTTAGTTCCTTACAGTACCGAATTCGGCTTCCATCGAACAAGTTCTGGGTGACTTATCCCTTATTAAAATAAACAGAAATCAGTATTTTTGGCATAGTGATCATGCGACCATTCATTTAGAATTTTCAGCGGAAGAGACATTTCATTTTGGCATGTGACGTTTTGGCTATAAGTGCCAGATTCCAGTACTTAATATGTCGCATGTCATATCTTATGCAAACATGTTCTGCAGGCCATAATTGAATCGAGAGTTTTTACCCAAAAAAATCCTTTTCGAATAACACGAATCTGAAAATGAGGCTGACATATTTCCATCGAGTCATAGCAACACGTGTGTGCAAAGTACTTGAATGATAATAGAAAAGTGAGCTTGAATATACGGACGAAACAGATAATGACACCACAAGTACTAGTAGTGCAAATGATACTGCACTTTGATAACCTTTCTTCATCCTATCTAGCTACGTACATCATGTTTTACTTATCAGTCATAATCTTAACACTCCTTACTCATTTACCGAAAATCATGGATGTAAAATCGTCCAAATGTGAATTTAATTTGAATGTCGTATTTCCTCATTACACAAGCCGGGTGGTCTTAGATAAACATAGACGAACATAAATTAAATAATCGACCTTGCAACAAATGGTATCGAATAAAACCAAAGGAAGAAGCATGTGGAAAAATTACCCGGACATGTATTCGACTAAACACGGTAAAATGTTAAAACATAACTAAAAAAATTCACGTGTCAAATAATGCCATATTTTTATGCAACAGATATTACCCAATCCGAATAACACAGATCACATTTCCTATATACTGTTTAACACAACATAAAGGCTTGCAAAACCATTGTTGGCGAAATACAGCACTATGTACATACAGTTAGACTCTGCATTCAATATACACGTGTTATCATTGAAATACCGCGTTCCAATCGCTAATCAAACAGAACGCACGTATTCACTGAAGTTATGTTTATCAATAAATGTTTTGCGAGACTGTCTTGTTAGAATCAACTCCATGCAAAAACCTTAACTTCCTATCAATCAATATTTAAATCAATCATCCATGTATCTCCCTGCAATGTAGACCAATGAATTGTTTCTTTAGATGTACTTATTGACTGATACTGTTCAGCAAAAAAATGCATTCTAATAAGGCTTTTAGCATAAGAATACATTGCCACCTGAGTGAACGACTCTTTATCTTCCATTTGAATTGAAGAGCACTTATAAAGTAAATATTACTAAAGATATTTATCCCTGTTATATTGACGAAATATGTTCTTAGTAGATGTAACCATAAATGATATGTGATAAAAGATAGTATTATCACCTTTTGAATACGTGTATTCTTTGAAAATTTTATTGTAAAAAATGAATATCAAACATGAGCACACGCCACAAATCCAATATTACCTGTATTGCTAGTTAAACTTGGCCATATTGACAGAGACTGTTAAACGCTAGAAATGCTTACTCGGGTGTAACCTTGTTGAACAAGTAGAAGTGATGCGGGGGCAGGTGGTTGCTCTAGAAGTATGTTGAGATATGCACCAGGATATTGGGATAAAACAGGACCCTGAATCCAGTCTTTATCTACCATGAAATCAGGTGAAGTAATAGTTATTTTCCTGTATGTTTTTTCTTGACGGAAAAGTGTGACGTAAGGCTTGATATTCATATTTACAGACGACTATGTCAATCCTGTGTTATGTCAGATTAACGTTCATATTTAATGTCGTATAGGCAATGTCCGAGTAATTCTCCATTCCTTGAAAATAATGTATATCCGAGGCCCCCAAAGGCCGAGGTCCATTATTTTAAAGGAATGGAGAGTAACAAGGATATTACCCAACTTAAGTTACACTCAACTTAATGCTTATTTAGCACCAAACCTTAACATCTTTATAAATATCAAAAGATGAGTGAAAAAACCTGGTGTCAAATGCAACGCTCTAGAACTGAAAAATAATTGAACGAGAGAACAATAGGCTGACGTCACAAGTGTAATTTAATGTGCATGAGACTCCGCAGGTTAATTGAGACACATTTGCAACATGGTGTCAATGTTCACGTTAAACTCTCTTATAATTGGAGCTTGTGATTTCATCCCCTGGAATTATATATAAGATTTAAACTATATGTGACCTATATTTGACATTTAGTGATGAAATTGTAAGATTATTTATCTATCATCACCATAATTTCGTGTGAATGATATGTCACGAAAATCGGTGATTTTAATTTTTGTATTAATAGTTGCATTCATAATTAACAAATATGATTTAAACTGTATACAATTGAGTTGAGTAAAAGACAGAAATCAAATGGTATTATAAATGGGTTCTTGTTGCTTAATTGAAAACGATGCTGATAGCAGAAACTAGAAAACCGTTAACCTCTAAACGGCAAAAAATGAAATTTTAAATACAAATAAATATTAGATTTAGATGTAATTATGATAATAGCATAATTGATAAATAAGAAATTTAAAATATTTTATTGAATAAAATGATATCACATAATGTTAAACATCAATTTTAAAGAAAACTTCGCGATCTCATATTCTCCTCCCAATTCATTGAACTTCATTTTCCTATATGGTTCAATATCAACATTTATCACAAATCCATTATCTCAATTGACCTTAAAATCATGAAATGGAATTTTCCTTAAATCTTAATACACCGAAACTCGATCGTGTATATTGGGCGTGTATGTAAGTCTTCCGTTATAGAGCCACAGTTGAGAGGGTATATAGCTTGCAAACAAAAGTGACCTACATCACATTATAAACTTCCTCAATCTGCAGGTCAGTTCGCAGTAGAAATATGCCCTTTCTGCGTGTTGCCCTTGGTTTTCTTTATCTAATCGGGTAAAGTCTGTTTGCTGTAGGTTTTCATTGTGATTGTGAAATGTCCATATAAACTTCCCCATCAAAAGTTTCCAGGTCACGTCGAGTGATTTATTTTTTGTATTGAGGGTCAGACTTACATAATACACTTGATGCAACATATAATCTTTTTCTCTATTCGTGCATTGTACTTGATTGCCATCATCTCTAGCTTCTGGTTCGAATTTGTGTATGTGACAATAAATGTGCCTTTGTCTTTCGTTTTCATCATATAGTATTCATTTTCTACATTTTGATGATCTGGATATTCAAAATTGTCTTGACATCAGTTGCTGATATCCCGAATATCTGATTTTACCTAAGTATGCATATACTTAATGCAAGTAAGCTGTATACTCCCCAGGGTGTTGCTATTTCTTGTGAAGCTGTCCTCTTAATGACGTGTAAGTAGAACATATAGCCTAGCCTATATCAAGCTTTAATCATTATTGTATGACATTATCAATATCTTCTGAAATAATAACATTAACGCCTTCAAGAGAGTACAAACATGATGGAATTGTGCATGTATAGAGCAGACTACGTTACATTATATATCAAACACGTGTATAAATTATTATGAATATACCCCAGGATCACATATCCACAATGCAGAACGATCTTATTTGAATATATAATTTACACTAACGGCCACCTTTAAATCAGTTTGAAACGCTGTTATTCAGCGCACCTGCTAGATAAAACCCGGCTAAATTTTAATCAGAATGATTTCAAAGGGTTGCACGCCTTACCCGACATTTATATATGCCACTTTACAAATGTCCTCGTTCCTTTTTATAGTTTAAGAGTTACATTCAAGACAGCTCAAAAAGACGTGTAAACTAAGTAAAGATGGGTGTTCAGTTTATATTATTATGTATGTCTAACCGGACAGAGTTTGCTAAGAATCAAACTGATAAACTGCCAGGCAAAAGAAAGTACACACCGCAGTTTGTTTAAATAGAGTTAATATCTAAGAGACATGTGATGTATTAAGTTACGGCACGTTAACAATACCACATATTTGCAGTAGTTTGAATGAAATATTGATGTCTGGTAAATGTCTTGTTAAAAGATCTGTTTTTTAATGTAGGCAAGGCTAATAAATGGAATTTACACTATCGTGACCCCTACCTTGTCCTAAAGGTTGTCAATATGTGCACAAAAAGCGCGTTTGTTGATTTTCACATAGAATATATCTCTCTTGTTGATGAACCTTTGTGTTTTTTCAGACTTAATTTTGGAACACTTTTTAACATTAAATTTCATGTTTTGCAAAAACTGAAAACACTTAAAACTATTCTTTCAACGATGACTAAATTCTTGTTCTTGTCTGTTTGAGAATAGGACATTAGAACTCGAAATTTTGGATTTAAAATTCTTATTTAACCTTGGTGTGTACTTTCTTTCGCCGTTCAGTTTAATAAAGACGATTACGCTAGTCAAGTTACAACTGCAGTAAGCTGAGTACAAAGGGCAGGTCATGGAGGTATCATGCTACCCCTGCACTTCATGAATCACAATCTTCTATTGATAATGTTGCTTAGTCAGCTAGCTTATTCGTGATATTAAACATTGTCAGTCAGTGGCTCCATACCCATGTTCAGTTGCCTTACATTTGTATAATGAAATAAATACTCTGTATTACTTATTCAATGGTAATTACATCATTTCATCATGAACCCATTGAATGAGCCTTAAGTTTTATTTTTATTTTCTCTAGCAGCATCAGTTGTTTATCATTAGCATATTTTTATCCAATATTTATGGATTGGTTTTTATCTTATCTTTATATTTGATTTTTTCGCTTAATTACATATTTCATCATATTTTAAAACATGAACATATTTTTCATTCTCCTTGCGTTGATTCGACAATATAACGCCTAATTAAAACTTATCGTGCAGTAAAAGTTTATCAGTAGTAACTTAAGAATTTTTATTTGCAGGGAGACACACATTTGTTTTCCTAACGCATGTAATTTACAGATTGAAAATATTAACGTTTCTAGGATTAATGTTATTGTCAAATACTGTAGGGATTGCATTCCCATGTTCCTAGGACACAGAGAAATGGGAAGCTGATAACAAGGCAACTTTTGGACTGTTGTCGTAATGAACACATTACTGGTCATGGTTAAACATTCAGCATTTACATACACTATTATAGTTGTATCATAATGTAGGTTAACAAAGTTGATGTTTCTATTTAACACAGCTTCTCTTTAATGTTACGATTAGTTTGATGTACAGAAGTAAAGATGATATGATTTCATATATACACTTGCAAACATCAGTCTATATAATTTGCAAAAGTCGTATTCTAATGAATACAAGAAAGTGACTTATACAGTTTCTACATCTGTCTTCTTGTGTTAAAATGACATAAGATGATCAAACGCTAGACCAACATGTTATGACGTGGGCTACCTTTGTGTGAGAATGCCTTAAAGGGGCAGTAGCACGTTTTTTGACAATTTTATATTTTAAATTTTTCACTGATAATTGTACGTTAATGTTAAATATATTACATTGATAGTGTCAAAAATCTCATTACACAAACCAATCATCCATAGTCAGAGAACAAATTATAAAGATTCACTTAAAATCCATTGGCAGCCATTTTTGTGTGAACACCTTTAATTCATTTTGTGTAAGAAAATATATCGTATGGCTTAACTTTACATTACATATTTGACTTATTACTGCTTCATTCAGTTTAAATACATTGTCTTTAGATTGGAACCATTTATTTTAATTTTCCTGACATCACCTAATATTCCCCCTTAAAACGTGCTACTGCCCCTTTAACAGGGGACATGACATTCGGAGACTTGTCGAGACTACTGAACATGATACTTATACATTCATTTGTCACTCATTGCATTTTATTGATATCTCACTGACTAATAATCATAAGAAGATATCGTCGTGAATCCATGTTAATCCCAATCAATCAATCAATCAATATCGTTTGATACACTTCTTTCGATCTTACTGAAACATTGGCACGTTTTCTATATTGTTCTTATGGTAACAATTTGTGAAATTATGTCATTAATTTGATCATTACTATCTGTAAATACAATATATATAAAATGAAGCTACAGGAAAATATTCCAAACTTTAAACATGTAAAAGAAGAAATTAAGACAGCATATTACATTGACCGCTTTAATTCCTATTCAAGGTGCAATTATGAACGCTTTCTCAAATTCTGGTCAGTTTGCCATAACCTTTTTTGATACCATTCTACTTACTTGTATATTCAAATGTACCTATCTGATCACATATTTGCTTATTTATCAAACCTTTTTGTTAATGCAATGTTGTTATGTACTGAGTTGACTTTGTGTATTGTATTGTATGGAGATTCAAAAATTAAAAATTAAAAAATTGTGTTCTGGCCTTTACACTTGGTTGTAATGATTTATCTTATCACTCCAGCTTAAACAAATGTTCATGAAGTATCCTTTATTTAGAATCATAAACGATTTGTCTATCAATCGTTTACATTAAAAGCTTGTACAGAGGAGGTAACTGACCAGTTCACCAGTCACTACATATGAATGATCATATTTGAAATATGAATCATAATTTATCAGTGTCAAACATGTGCCACGGCAATCAATCGTGTATTCGTTGTTTAAGAGTTCACCACACTGCCGTCTTGTCACTGAGACATTCGAATGATTTGTTTTAGATGATCCATTCTCTTTCCAAAAGTGTTGCTAAAGAAATTAACCACTTAGTAGGCTTGAAAAAAAGAATCTCGATTAAACTGTTATGTGCAATCAACGATGTCGGTTGTAGTGCAGTACTAATTGATGACACAGAAGTTTCTTCTCCCTTGATTTATACCTGTAAATCATTCATACCAAATAAATGAAAACGATACTATTTTGGAGTGCGTGAAGCTGAACGGTCAACAAATGTTTTAACAGGTGTGAAACATGGCTTGTCTATAACTGTAGATTTTGATGGATGGTTTGTTATATTTATTCAAAACACCTATGCTCTGTTCACATTCAAAGTTCATTCACAAAAGTTTAAACATTCGATCTTCAAATCCCATCCACACAATCCATCACCCCCTACCCCTTACTCGGTGACCTCTAACATGTCCGTTTCCTCCAGGTAACCGTGTCACATGAGACATTGTGCTAGTTTGAACCGTGAGCAACAAACAGAACAATTTCTTTTCGTAGATAAATCATATTCAATCACAACCTACCACTCAGACCTCTGGTCACCTAGACGGACTTTCTCTGGCCTGACTGACCTCGAGGTTAGTTGTGGGCATTGTACATGATGTAACAGTGTTACAGTTGACAGTTTACACTTGGAGCGCGAGTTTACACCGTTGTAACATGTGTTACACCTCGGTGAAGAATGTCACGGGTTGTACCACGAGGAAAACTCATTTCAATGCCAGTGAGGCGTGATGTATTACATGTTTGCGTTTAGAGAATGTATTCAAAATAAAAACAAAATTTTCTTATTATAAACGCATGGCCAGTGAGGCGTAAAGGGCGAAACACTGATGTTATCAATACTGATATTGTCAATGGTTCACTAAATACTTTTTAAAATGCTTTTGAAAAAAATATCGAGAGAAAAGTGCCATGAAATATTCTTAAATAAGATAAGCTACCATTATTATTTATTAACATCAAAATTCAAATTATTCATTGAATTTCAGGACACAAAATGGTCAAACTTCTGGTGTGTCCTCAAGGATTACGTCATATACATCTTCAAGACCGACGACACAACTAGAGACAATGTAAGTATGGACATTGTTACACAGGCAACAAGGGTCTATTGGGTGGAGTTTTCTGTACGGGTTTACCTCTTTGGATTCAGCAGCTTCATCTGAAATTATACTGAAAATAGTTGGGTTTGAGTATGACGCTGAAATTCTGTAATGTGTACTTCCATCCACTGAGTGAAAAACACAGTCGAGTTTCGTACTTTCTTTCTGCACTAAATTGGTCATTTTGATTTCAGTGACTTACAGTCTTAAGTGTTATAATCTTCAAGTCACCATTGCATACCTATGTTCCTTCTCATGATCGATGCCATTTCCTCAGCGTTTCACTATATATGCACAACACTGTAACTAAAAACATGTTGAATTCGTCGTTATTGTCGAATCATATACAGTTGAATTATATACTAGTTATGAATATTAAGTAAATTTCACATGGTGTGGTTATCAATAGTGGTATCTAGGTCGTTATCCTGGATAACCAACCCATGGTTTGGTTGATTATCAGAGAGAAAGCATGGACGACAATACGTGAACAGTTGCCTCGGCCCGATACGGCAGGTCTTCGGCTTTCGCCTCAGACCTTGCCGTATCGTCCCTCGGAAAAAAACTTCCCCTTGACGTGATTTCTAAACACATCTCGAAATAATTGCTCAAAGTAAACGCCAAAAAATGTTGTTTTATTCTTGTCAATTGTTACCCAAAAAATCCTTAATTGTACAGTCCAATTTACAAAATTGCAAGGATCACAATTGAAAGAGCTAATCACCCGATACTTTACGATAAAACCCAATTCGTCCTGAGAATACCTTAAAACACAGATATAATATTGTTTGAAGCAGGACAAAGCTCCAATTTCCCAAACATCTTTGAACACCATGTGCTTTCGATGTTTTGCTGCATCGATGGTTTGCACGTGAAATTCATGAATTCCGTGCAGCTCAAGGTGAAATGTACAACATCCGCGCAGCGTCACGTAAATTTGTTTGTTACATACGGATACATTGGATAGACTGAATGTCGGCTTAATTTAGGAATATCCTGAGACATTAAACAGATTTTATGTGTCATTTTTACAAATTGTTTTTGACATATTTCATTTTAATTCAAGATTGAGAATGTTAGTTTTTTAGGAACTCTCTCAACACGGTAAGTTAGTATAAGTTACTGGTTAAGAATTGTCTGACAACCAAGTCAGGACACTGTCAATCTGCACGTGAAATGCGTGTTTATGAGAATGCAAACGATAATGAAGTAATGTTAAGGAGCGGAGCTCACTCAACTATTACACCATAACACCAACTTTTAAAACTTTTTATTTGATTAACACTAACACTTATTATGAAGGAAATAACTAACAAATATTGCCATTTGGTGTATATGAAATAATGACCTTGACCTTGTGAATATCTGTAATAACCATCTCGCTGATCGCTCGATGGTTATCACAGATATTCACTCAGTCACAGGTCATTATTTCAACCATAATAGTGTCGGTGTTTCACTACTGATAATCCAACTCCTCAATATTTCCTGCAAAAACAAATATACCAAATCTATTTATCATTTACCAGTTCACTTCGTTCTACTCTTACTTAGGTTATCTAAGTCTGCATATGGTTTAAGTCTAAATGAACTCAAATCTACGCTTCGTTGCATAGTTATACTTTTGAAGTCATTTACTAATATTGTTGAACGAGACAATCAAGAGACAACCTGTCCACTTCCTTGTACATTTTCTCTCTCGGTCAGAGCACTTACGTGATTTCTTTCAAAGTTACACATGGAGTGACTGGCAAAATATAATCTCGATATAAGCTTTTCAAGGCGACATTGTCTCAATTCGAGCATTCGGCAAGTTAAGTTAGCCTCAGGCTTCTGCCTTCCTTACGCACATATATCTCACAAGATAGATGTCAGATATGGACGATATATCGCTGCCAAAAATACGTGAGAGAATAGTAAGATTGGAATCCCTGTCTGAAAGAACACTTATTAACAAAGAATTGACGTCCCTTAATAAATGCATATGCATAATCAGATTTGATGAATGAACAGTAACGCCCGTCAGATAAACGTAACGTTGGTCTGATTATGAAGCCGTTATTACGAGAAGTTCTTATCGAGTATTATTCCTTAACGACAGTATGTCTTTATACAATGAATGTCAGATTAACATCCACTATACTGCTTGTCGACACTGACTATTGTGTTGTAACCCCTGTTCTACAGATACAGGTAACGCTTCATTAGAGCTTAACAATAGCAGGACACCTCTCATGACACGTCCTTGCGTAGTCAACAGTGGACAAAGGCTCGAATAGTATGCTATAATGCACCGAATAAGATAGAATAACCGAATAAGGCATACCCTTGTTAAGATTCAAACTAGTCGCGGTGTCACGAACATAATGCCAAAAAGAGTTCTGAATAAAAGAATATGCTATATAAAGTAAGGATGAAGAATAGTATTGCATTCTATTTTCAGACGTTGATTACTACTATTAGATACAAATACGGTTTTAAGAACATAGTGTGTGTTTAAGTTTTAGCAAGCTACTAAGCATTAAAATGATACATGTGTAATGGATAAGATGGCCAAGTTCCTGGAACCCATCAGCCTTTACATGTACATATGTACATTGGATAGTAGCAAGAAAATAAGGTGATGGTAATTGGGATAGATTTAGGAGAAGATAATTCACTGAGTTATGGTTGACTTGTACACATACTCAGTCCATTACATCGTGTAGACGTACAAGAACATATTACCCTTCAGAACCAACAGGGCTAAGATGAAAGAAAATGAAAATTATCGTGATATGTACCAAATGCATTCACTTCATAAAAGATCTTGACAAAGCATTAAAGGGAATATTTCATGATTGGTGTTGTCAATGAGTCAAACGATACACCCATGCCCTTTCATACAAACAGATTTGAAAAATATTGATAACCTTGTCACCTATATAAACCATTGACTAAAGTAAGGGTACATAACAACATGACCCTAGAGACGACTGGGGACAGTCTATCCACTGATACACTGGCATACCGACTAGACAGGTTTTGAGCTTCTTTTGAAGTCAGTGGGGCATATCAGTTTCAATTGTTATACCCGACAGTGTCTCCATCAAAGGGTATGTTTACAGGGTATGCGAGTTCGGTGATGACCTTTAAACCCTGGACACATATATGTACGGATTCATACAGGATACATGTAAAAGGATAACATAATTCTCAGTGATGGAACTTCATCAAAGTAGGTCATATTTATAAAATGAGTACGTGTATGACGCGGGTTCATTACCGCCAATAGTATGACACAATACCGGTTGTCGTGAATATTTGTCTCTTTCTCATAGAGGTATGTCATGTGCTGGTACATCTATGTATTCCTTATTTTTGATGTGTTGTCAGTTATAAAATGTGATGTTTACCGAAGAGCAATACAATTTTATCTAATATGTAATCTTGCTTTTATTACCGCCAACACAAGGACACAATAGAGATTGTTGTGGAGATGGGATGTAATCTGATACACAATGTCATGTATGTGTATCTATGTATCAGCACATCCGTGTACTCATACCATCTTCTAAAAAAAAGATACCAAATTTACCAAAATCACAAAATAATGCAAATTCCCTCTACTATGTAATCCGGTTCATTACTGCAGTATCGATAATGACTCATTAGTGATGGCAGTTGAATGGGTCGTGTAACAACGCCTTGCATTTAGATAACCGACAGACAGACACAATTTTTTATTTACGTCTCACCATATATACATATAAAACTCGTACATACTTAACTACACATTAATGGCAATAGTATATATGCCACTCCTATATGGAGTTATGAGAGACGAGATATACAGCATAAAATTGACATAATAAAATAATATAATTAAGAAACGTAATAGCATGAGATTTTTTTCTAAAACCCTAACCTTTGTATCTTCATGAGAATTGCTATTGCTATATTCATGTTTATCACCCATGTCTTTATCAATTCGATACCAGGAAGTGATCAGTTAGCTTCTACCACATGAAACACGTTTGTCATATATTTCAGAATTGCAAGTAATGTGATTTTTATGATTCAAAGAGGCAGTAGAGGGAATAGGTGATGTCAGGAAAATGAAAATAAATGGTTCCAATTGAAAGACAATGTATTAGAATTAAATAAAGCAGTAATAAATCAAATAAACTACTCGGCAAAAGAAAGTTATCACTCAATTAAAATGTCTCTCATTAAATAACGAAAAGCCCTAGAAGGTTGAAATAAAGGCATTTAAGTATATCAACATATCTCTAAATCATTGAACAACAGAAAATGATATTTGACATAAACCGTAGTGCGCTCAAAAAAATTTAAGTGACAAGGGGTCAAAAACTAAAATTACAGACCATCATTTGGATATTTTTTCACTCTAAAATCATGAATATTGGAAAGAAAACACTGGATCAGACTTAAATATGCCCAAGACAAGTGTAAGCAAACAAAAAATAATAATTGATCAAAAATTAGAAGGATTGGGTGACGTCACCTTATGGCTCTTTCAGTAGTGCTGTTTAACTTTAAACGTGGCTTTTTCATTAATTAATAAATCAGAATTGACTCAATCATTTTTTTTTGAAAGACTTAGTGTTTTTCAATCAGTGACAACAAGGCATATGACCTTTACAATAGCTGTATATTTTTAAAATTCAAGGATTTTCGTGCCATTTAGCATTTGCAATAAATCAAAGTTGAGTGGTTGATGTAGGACCATTGAGGAATCGAAGAGCTCTGATTTCACTTGTCCTTGGTCTCTCAGTATACATACGTCCAAAATGCAATACACACTTATAGTATTTGGCGTTCATGACGTCACTTTAAGAAAGTGTTGACAATGATCAAAAGCAAACGATTGTAAATCTTCATATGGTAAAAATACACTTGTTTTTGCTGTTTTGAGATTGTCCAGCATCTTGACATCTTATCTGTATTGAGAAAAGAAAGTGTAAACATAAATCAAGGAACTATGGCAATTCTTCAAAAGTTGGTAACCGTGGACAGTATTTGTCAACTTTCAAAGGTTTCTCGTGGCTTTATGGTCAGACTTTTGATGGTTTTTATGTGTTCTTTCTACATTGTGATGATAATGATCCATTATGATCATTTGTTTGACATTTTTTTCACGTGACTTGGCGCCAATGGCAAAGTCACGTGATTTTCACCTTTTTTCATTTTTTCCCATAATGCATCAACATTTGTTCTTTACAAGTTAAAATAAACAAATATAGGGATAATGTGATTTCATTGCGATGATAACTGTCAATTTCTATATAAAATATGTTTTCATGATTTCAGTTCAAAAGTGATAACTTTCTTTTGCCGATGAGTTTATATAACGTAAAGTTCTGCCATGCGATTCTCTTTTCTTATACACAAAGAGATTAAAGGTGTTCACATAAAAATGGCAGCCAATGGACTTTATGTGAAACGTCAGAATATGTTCTCTGACTATGGATGATTGGTTTGTGTAATGATATTATTGACACTATCAAAATAATACATTTAGCATTGTCGTACAATTATCGCGGGTGAAAAAATGGAAAAATAAAATTTAAAAAACGCTTGCTACTGCCCCTTTAACACTCGGTTATCACAATGAAAGAGGATATTCATGTGCCTGTCATGGGGAGACGAATTCATGTAGCATTTGTTTAATCGGGTTTCAGTCGTATATTCAAATTATATATCATTCGACATTATAATAATGATCATCTTAAAGTGTTTTGATCCAAAGAAGTTACACAAAAAAACTTATCACTTGTCACAAATATGCCTTACACATTTCACCTGTACATGTTTTAATGAGATCATCTTTTTACAAGTCAATATCAGCCTGAATAATTAAAAGAAAACATATTTACATACAGGTAATTTGACCCATAGTTGAAGCGTTAAATTGGTGTTCCGTGTTACTGTTGTTTGCACGACAGGGTGTCATTTCATTTAAATATTGTTTGTGGTGTCAATGGGCCATTTCATTGAGGTATTTAGATTTTAAGTTTTAAGTTAATATTATTTACAACAAAAATAGTACTCAAAGAAATAGGAATATTATGGGCTTATTGGTTTTTTATATCTCGAATTTGAATGCAATAAAGTGTTAACTTAAATTGAAAGTGAATCGTGTAAATAACACACCTTGAAATACTTCTTAAATGTAAACGTTTCTGGAGAAGGTAATGGTATATAAATGAGCTGTCGTAACGCGTCCACAGAGAATACCCACTCTATTTGATATGAATAAAATGAATAAGCTATCATACTGTACTTTCGTAACCGTCATTGGTGCCATGTCAATTGTTAAATGAAATCTTTGATTTACATTGTTTTTAGTGATTGGACAGTATCAAAGTTTCACCCTTTTACCAGTTTGTGCGTAATTTTGATTGTAATTGCCTGAACAACGAATTTCATGATTTTTTTTCTTTTTTGGCACCTTATTGTGACATTATTTTAAAAAGCTTTTTTAAGCTGTATATTTCTCTCTATATAAAAATGTTTGAAATCCTGTGTATACTTTTTCTTCTTCTCTGGTAGAGCGTATAATGAAAAACAATTATAATTAGTTTATTATACGCCTTTATTGACACCATGCTATCTCGACAAAAAACAATATGTGCATGTGGATCGGTTTATCATATTTCATATATTTCTACAATACATAGGAATTCAAACATTTTGATAGCTTAAACATTTTCTGGACCCCTGTGTAATGTGACATCACCTTCAGCACCTTTATGCAAACATATTTATTCTTTCATAATTGATTTCCGAACACGTCTACTACTTGGTTGTGTCTCAACACACTTCATTGATACACTCCCATTTCATCCTATTTGTATTTGATAAGAGTTTTGTTAAGTTTGATCAAGAACTATTTCGCCATATCGCAAGAATATTTGAGTTCTTGACGTCAATAAGATTCGTTACATTTTTTACTTGGGTAGATAACATTTATTTTCAGGAATTATTTATATTGGTAGTAAGTAACAAGTAACGACACCAGAAACTGGGGCTACTTAAGCTTTATAGTCATGTTATATTCTCAAAATATTACCATTGGCGGTTGATATAGACGACTCTGTCTGCTTGTTTGCTTTGGAATTGTAAATCAATTCAATTGAAAACTATTTTGCAAACCATCTGATGTTCTATATTGCAGACAGACTGATTGTTTATTAAAGTCTCACCTCAACATGAAAATACATACAATACATTTGATAAAACAGTAAAAAGTATAAGGCATTATGAGAGACTAATGTCAGTAAAATATTTACAAGGAGCAAAATAATTGCCTAAAGTAATAGTTATAACATTTATAAATATTTCATTGCATATTTTATAAATAATTTATTGCAGCATATCGGCGTGCTGTCGGTGGGTTCTGACACCCAGGTGAAGACTGGAGACAGTGACCCGAAGAAAGGCTACAGGTTTGATCTCCTTACAGCAAAGAAGTTGAATAAGTTCAAAGTAAGTATATTGCTTGTATGCATACATATGTTAGATTTAACATGATTGAAAAGAACAAGAATAAAATATGAAGGGAAAATGAAAAGAAATAACTAGTGTAGTTTTGTTAAACAAAACACATTTACACTCATAACTCATCAATGATTATGACAATAATATGGATATCAACTCATTTATAGTTATGAATATACGTTGAGAAACTTAAATCGTTAACGGTAAAGGTAAAAGTAAAAGGTACAGATTTGTCTTATATTGGTGTTTTAATACAACAAAACGTTGAGTTAATTGTTAACTCAGAAAGTTAAATGAAAAACATAACGTAAGCGTTTAGGTGTAAATGTTATCTGTTATGCAGCACATGGTTTGCTATTGTCAGATGAAGTACTTTGATATGACAACCTTCTCTATGTCCTCATCTTAAAAGTCCCAAGACCTCAGCTGCATGTCTACCATACTTTGTACTTGACACTTCTGACACTCATAAATTAAAGTTTAGCTCACTTGAAATTCAGTATCATATCTTACAGCTTTTTGGATTATAAACTAACAATTTTTCCATCTAACAAATAAATCAACCCGAAAAAAACCCAAATGAAACGTTTCCTTACTTGGACTGTACTTTCGTTTAACAGGCTATAGATTTACGTATGTGTTAAATGTATTATATATTTATTGATATAAAACCCTTCATATTTGCTTAATTCAGTTATATGGTAACATCAGTCACCTCTCACTTTTTTTTCCACTTTCTATTGGCTCATCTTTCCAACACAAGTTTGGAAAAGTCTCTGGTCACATTTTTATCTCAATAAAACTGACACCTGTTCTCCTGTTCACCTTTCTTTTAAAACTGTTATAACACGTTGATTTAGGCAGAGTGGTCTCGTCCTATATACTGAGTCAGTTTTTTCACCTGGAGTACTTAGTCAGCTTTACATAAAAGGATGCATAATCTCCACATCTGCAGTGCATTTAACACAGAAACATACCAGTGTATTCAATGACAAGAGATCGTCTTTTTGATAGTGTACTTACCGCTCTTTGTGTTTACAATAGGTATATCAGACCTTTTAATGGTGAAAGTTGTTGATGATATTGTAGATATCCCTTTATGACTTAAAAGCGAGTTATTATCATCAGAGAACATGTGTTCATCTGTGTGAGTGGCTATCTGAAAAAAACATTCGCTATCAATGTATTGTAATAAGTTTTGTTAACATTTTGAATTAAAACATATACTGTATTTATAGTTGAAAGATGTGTATTGTATGCATAATGTTACTATCGAGAATAAGTAAGCTAGTGTATACTATATTTTGATGTTTATTTTATATCGAAATGATAATTTATATTGTGTGTCGTTTTACCATATAAACTTACTTACGTTACGTTAACATGGCATATAATCAAAATACACAAAATCAATGGTTAAGGGATCACAGCTATGTGTCATTAAGGATAACCTAAGGTAATATCGTCTATATGATATATCAAACTGGTTCATTGAAAAGACATCTAAATATCACATGGACTCTATTTTTATATATCAATCGTAATGGACATTATACTATAGTGACAACGCTTCGTTTGATACGTTAAGGATACCATCACTCCACCATACAGATTTACTTTAAAAAAATTATTATTCCATTTTAATATAATTCTGAAAAATACATACTAATTGTAAAGGAATTAATTTCAACATTAAAAAACCCACCTATTCTTCTATTCGTGTTAGCATACAATTCTTTTACTTACAAATGATTCATATTACACTATTTAAATACACGTGGGTATATTTCAGCTGTGATGTTAATCTAAATTACGGAGCAAACACAGACACAAAACCTGCTCAAAGGCATTGTATGGTCAAATGTACATGATGATAGTGCCTCTCGAAGTAGAAAATGTACATATATAGTGCTTACCAATTGCAAAGGCTTTTCGTGTTAATTTATCGAAATGTTCCGTGATACAAACCATTTACAATAACGTTGTACCACCTTACATCACATTTACATTGCAATATCTGTAATGTTATGATCTAATGCAATTTACACAACAACATTGTAAGGACTGATACGTTTAAACTACAATGTACTTGAACATCTACATATCTTGCATCGCATCTTAACACTTGTCAACACAGTTTGCGCACTTCCGTTTTGATAAGCCATTAATCTTAATGTAACAAAATCTAGTGAGAAAAGTGTTTATATGTAGTGATGCATACCATCGTGTTACAGGTGAATATGTAGGTGACGGCACGATAGACGACAAGGAAGTATATACTACAACTTTATTACTATAAAGTACTTAAAAAGGTGATCTTTGTTTCAAATCGACCATGGCCGAAAACATTTCATTTCGTGATGGCTTGACAAAGAGCTTAGAAAAATATAATGTCTTCAATACCATATGCTCATGTACATGTAATATTGTCTTTTATAACCAGAGTTGCATAGAAAGGAATCGGTTTTTTTTTATTTTTTGTAAAAAATCTGCTTATTTGGTAAATGTTTGAACAAAGGTAATGATAACCACAGTTGAAATATATACTTACATAAGATGTAAAAACTATACACAAATTTCCCTTTTTAATCATGTTTGTATTGTTTGAATGAATGAATTACCTGTTGTGTTACTTTAATTTCAATATGTACCAAAAAGATGCGTTCGAGTTCAACGCACTCCTTTCATCACGTGCAATGTATACTATTCTCCAGGAGGCAGGTGATCTACCAGGAAGTAGTTAGAGCATTACGTATATGCAGATACCATACCTATCTTATAGATATATCTTCTATCGGGAAGTTAACGCTAACTGGTTGTTTACAGACAGTTGCTTCAAACCAGGAAGGTTATAGGTTAGACAGTAGCTCGTAAACACTGAAATATGCATTCACTCTTAATAGACACAGACATTATGCAAGTATAAATGGTGCATAGCAGGGTAGTAGTACAACTAAATCGTTGGCTATATCATTTAAAAACCCTTCTCCAATTTCAATACATGATCGACTTCTCTTTAAAATTTCGTCCCCCTTTCTTGTTAAAACATGGTTGTTTTGGGGTATTTAACTGAATGGTGTAATATTTACCGTGTTGATCGCAACAACAAAACCTTTAATGTCATCTTCTAGATGCATACCAATATACTATGGATAGTACCCGGTGTTCTATCGTACTTTAAAAAAGGGATTATTGTCTGGTGAACAGTTACACTTGAATTACTACATACAAAGAAGAATAGTTTTTTACCAGTTCCTGGTCGATGAAATAGAAGAAGACGTTTGAACAACAAACTGTAAACTCGACAAATCAAATGTTCTTGTGAAAGGAGTCACGGATACATAAACGCAGTCGTCATTAATCAAGGAATACGAATTCGTATCCTTTTATTAATTGATTAATGATGGTATCGTCCAGTCCGGAGAATTCTAGGCTTGATCTTATAAGATTTTCGTCATTGCTGAGGTTTCATTTGACAGAAAGAGAGTCAAAGAAGTATTCTTAAAAACGTGTGCTCAGTATGGTGTTAGAAGTTAATATTTCTGAATGTTCTACTTACAGACTACCAAGTTTATAGAACGCGAGCTATGGAAGGCTTACCTGATCGGGCTGACTGAGGTAAACATTCCCTTTTCTGTAATATTCCTGAACCTGAACAGCTTTCTGTATTAGTCCCTCTGCTGTAAGATATTAGTTGACGTTTAGAACTGATTATTATTTCCAAACGATTCATGTTGACATACGTTGTTGATAACTCTCAATAAGTTATAAACAAAACATGAAAGGCTGAAGAAATTATTACAAAATTTAGACCATTCCTTTGTAGCACAGGAAGGCACTCTTATTGATCGAGAAATGTGTGTAAAATAAAGAAACAATGTTAACTTAAGAATAAATGATATATTGAAAAGCATGAAGCACTACAGAGGCAGCGCGATTTAAAAGAATACTTGCATGTGTTATATGAGCGGGTAGTTACAAGCTGTAAAGCAGGATTCTACCCTTCTGGGTCCCTCAAACGTTAGACATATGGATTCATGAAGGTTTAATCATTTCAGGGCGACATCTCTGACAACTTGGACCTGACCCCTGACCAGATCCAGAAGGTGCGGAGTGACGTCCAGAGGGTGATATCAGGCTCCAGCAGACCGCCCCTCCCCGTCTCCCCCCGGGGTGCCCTGGACAGCTCCAGTGTGGGGACAGGCTTCTCCTCACCAGACAACAGCATCTCCTCCATCTTCGCATCAGACAACACCATGGACGACGGGGGACCTACCATTGTAAGTTTGCTGTTGAGATACCTTTTGGTCAAAATTAATAATGGAATCGAGGATCTATAAGTGTTAGTTTCCTCTGGTACTGCGCCATGCTTGATACATGGCCTATGGATTAAAGTTGGACCTACGAAATGATGGTTTTGGTACAATATTGAGATCGAGGATGTAACATTTACTTTTCTTCGGGGCTGTGTCACATATTGCACACCCATCGACGACCAGGGACCTACCACAGTTAGTAGATAATAGACACTATAAGTTTGGAACAAGACAAAAGATTTAATTTCCATTTTGGTCTGTATGATACTTGTTTCACCAAGACAAATGGACGATTGAGACTGTTAGAATTTGAACGCAAACTCGGTAAAGTGATACATCATCGTGGTTTACTTTTTTTAAAAGAGTTAATATTCAATGGCAAGAAAAAGATAAGCGTCAACCGAAATCATTCTTTGATTAAAACAGACGATGATGGCAATGGCAGTGTGACATTAAGCTAAGACTACGTCCATGGTGTACCGCGTCCCTTAGTTGATGAATGTGTCAGTAAGAAATGCTTGGCGATATCAAATGACAATTGAATAGAGTTGTCTATCATACAACATTTCACTGCGTCTTGTACTGTATACAAAATCAACATTGTTATAACGCCTATACTCAGTTCAGGTAATGCATAATGCAGAGTTGCACAAGTCGACAGACATTTTACACGAATAATAAGTTTAAAGCAAATTTAAACAAAGACACGGTTAACAATTGTAATGATGTTTGTCCCATTTGCAAATGCATCATTCAAAATATTGAGTTGATGTTTTAGTTTATCGACAATGCGACTTAAGTTCCTTATTTTAAACTTCTTTACACTACATTGCAAGATAGCCGAAAAATTATGTCTTATTTCTTTTGAAATGAAAATATGTAACAAATACCGACACGAAAATACACCCTTTGGATATAAAGAAAGCATATCTCTGTATAATACTATTGAATATCAGGGGATCTACCATACATTGTAAATCAATCTAAATAAATTTAGATCAACAGTTTTTTTTATTAGGTCATACTGTTGGTATGGTCATAATTTAAAACCTGTTGATCTAAAATGTATTTAGATTGATTGTAAATACAAAATGTTCGTATTGCGATTATGATGCTAAGTAACGTTTGAGAAATTATAACTCTGATGAAAACTACTGCCGTGACTTACTTACTGACAAACATATATAATATAGTGATGTAAAATATATAAAATAGCTATACTCCTCACACAAAAATCAACCAACACGAATATTTTTAAGAAGATATGTTTATCATATAGGTAGCCATACATCTGGAAATAATGAAGGCAGAAAATCTTTAGGATCAAAATGTGCTTGTGTTACAAATTTCGTAATTTTTTTGGAGGAGTATATGTAGAACCAGGTTGTTTAAACTACCCTAATATTCCAACACCGTCGGTGAACGTATTGAAGCATTGAATATAGCACTGGTAATCTCAGTTTGTCATGGACATTTGTCTAGAAGTTCAAACCTTTTGTGAAAGATAAATATCTGGTGAATGTGTGTCTTGTTGAGTGATTGATGTGGCATACTGTAATTCAGTCAAGTGGTAACGAATATCCCACTTTTATAACTTTGGAGAGTGACATAACATAAAAAGATATATGTTAGTGGCAAGATATTACATGATAACCAGTGACAATTTAGAAGGTCAGTAGGAAGAGATAAATTTTATGTGCATGTCTTGAACATTTGCCAGAAGCCTGTGATCAGGTCATTGGCTCTTTTGAATTCGCCCCGTTCTGTAAAACATTTGCTAGTCGAAGTTTTGGCAATTTTTCAAGTCTTTGTAACGTGATATATGTTCCCCAACAGAGATCGTGATGTATAAATACATAGCTGTCATTGATCTAAGCTTTTATCTTAGTCTACTTTGCTAGCATATTTGTCCATTTGTCAATTCATGTTTACCTATTACTTATGATTGCCAATTCTATAGGTAGAATTTTGCATGACATATAGACGCCACGCTGGGAAATGCGAAACCAGCGTTAAAGGGACAGTAGCACGTTTTAAGGGTAATATGAGGTGAAGTCAGGAAAATGAAAATAAATGGCTCCAATTAAAAGACAAGGTATTTAAACTAAATGGAGCACTAATAATTCAAATATATAATATAAAGTTTAGCCATGAGATTCCCTTTTCTTACAGAAAATGAATTAAAGGTGTTCACACAAAAATGGCCGCCAATGGATTTTATGTGAATCTTCACATTTTGTCCTCTGACTATGGATGATTGGCTTGTGTAATGAGAATTATTACACAATCAAAATAATATATTAAGCAATAACATACAATTAGTAGTGAAAATTTTGAAATATAAAATTATCAAAAAACGTAATATAAGGTGAAGTCAGGAAAATGAAAATAAATCGTTCAATTGAAAGGAAATGTATTAAAACTAAATGAAGTTGAAATAAATCAAATATGTAATGTACAGTTCAGCTATGCGATTTCTTTTTCTTACACAAATCGAATTAAAGGTATTCACACAAAAAAGGCAGCCAATGTGAAACCTCACAATATGTTCACTAAATATGGATGATTTGTTTTTGAAGAGATTTTTGACACTATCAAAATAATACATTCAGCATAAACGTACAATTATCAATGGAAAAAAATATATAAAATTTTAAAAAAACGTGCTACTGCCCCTTCAATGAAACAGTTTGAGAGTTGACTTTCCAAAAGCTTTTTCCTAGAATGATATTTGGTGTGATATTTCGATACCGTAATGAAGATTATCAAAATATAATTGTAGCTAGCCAATCTTAATGCATGATTTTGATTAAAGCAGGTTGATTTATTGCACAATAAATGAAAAAGGATCTGTGACATTGTTGCCATAAACATAACAAGTAATTGAAAATGCCTATCAGTCAAAGGTTTTACAAATGACACAAACATACTTAAGTTGTTTGGCCTCTGGAAAGAGGTTAGTTTCTTATCGTGCATACCTATCAATGAAGTGCCAGGTTCTATCTTACCTGACTAAAATTACCTGCGATCGGGAATTCGTTTTCATTACTGGTTCTAAGACTACAGTAACAATAATGATTCAGAAGTGCTTCTCAATTTGCATTTAATATATGTAGCGGATTTGAACTTTTTTCTTAATTTTTTAATTGAAGAATAAGGGTTAGTTAATGATAGAAATGACATGTTTGGATTGTACTAATCAAATAAGATCTTATTACATTTATCTCACCTATAGAACATTGTTAATGAATGTTCAATTACACTCATTTCATTTCAGAGACACAGATTTTGGCCGAACCCTGATAAAACAGATGTACCGAGGTTTGTATGAATTTGAGAAATACATTCTGTGAGTGTTTCTTTACAACATCGTTATACAATATGAAATGTTACATCGTTAGAATCTAATTATAATCAGACATATATTGAAGACCTTCTTAAACTCTTCTGACCAACTAACCAAAGTTTTAGAACGTTTCCCTATAGCAGATGTTTAACTACTTGCTGGTTATGTTCGTGAATTTATTTAAGAACAATGTGGCAAGTTAAGAAACATGAATTTTAAAGTGTCTTTAAGTTTATTGTTTTTAAACACAGACTTGCTCCTGAAGTGATGCTTTTAATATTATGCCTTTACGTTATTTTTACATTAGGACATTTTAATCTTGTTTTCTCTTTTATCAACATTTGGGTTTTGCTGAATGTAGTACGTAAATCGTAGCTTATTAATGTGTGTTCCTTGCAGTTAAATTACTTAGACGAATGGCTTATATGTATTGATTGCTTAATACCATCTAACAATCAGACCTGATTGAACGCCAACTGCATGTTTCGCTTAAAGATACTAACAAGAATATGCGATTTATCCGTGTACCGTCTTGAAATAAGCTTGATGGTAGCTCAATGCGTGTTGCAGCTGGTTCTTCACGTCCATAACCCGGGACACGGCCGAGTCTATCCTGACGACTGGCAAGGACTTCGGCAACAGTCTGATGAGGGAGAGCGTCACCTTCAGAGATACTGGCAGCTACGTCATCACCAAGAAGATGGAGCACAGCAGGTATATGCACCTTTGTTTCTTGTAATGCAACTGTAGTGCACGCTAGGCAAATAGTTCATTACTTACATCCAACCTTCCTCTGATGTTTGCAACAATTTATCTTTTGTTACCAGTTAAATAAATATGGTGATGCAGGCTCTTTGGTGTCTCTAACTTTCTGAAAGTCAAATCTTTAAGTATGATATAATAGAGTCTAGTAACTACAAAGCCGATACCTATGATATATCTTATACTTATAAGACTTACGCCTAAGGCTTCATATGCTTTTTGTATATGAAAAGTGTCTTTTTATAACATTTAAGCTGTATTTTTCATGTTATTTATGTCACTTTTGGGAATGACGTAAGGAGGTTTGTCATACGACCTTGATTGGGGTAACAGTTGTATAGTTTGATATTTGGAGCTGAAATGTACGCAAAATTCAGAACATTATTGTGCAATTCGGAGGAAAGATCGGCTTTAAGACTTTTAGACTGCCGGATGTGCATCTTAAATGTGTCTATTATTTTTGTGTAAAGTACTTGTACATTAATTTGATACTGATACTTCGAAGTGATGTTTTGCATAAATTATTTTTTTTTAACGACAAATATAAAATTAATGAATGCCCTTGGCGAGTATTATGTTAATATTTTACTTATCACATTTCAGAGGTCCGCCTTTTAACCACTTCGAGGTCATTAGAGGTGCAGAAGGTTTCAAGATTAACGTGGAGAATGCAGTATGTAGTAACACAAATACCTGAATTGCATAAATTATTAATTTCTTTTATTAATGACCGAGCTGTCGATTTTTGCTTTGCTAATGGTATTGAATTTACATTTCATTGCCCATTCACCAATCGCATTATAAGTTCATATTGTACGCCTCGGAGGTACTCAGTATTATGATGTATTGTGCATATGCGTAACAATATATTCATATACCGCTAACTTAATCTGGAAATTATTCTTAATAATGAAATTATCGTTAGTTAACGTTCGTTTATTACGACAATCATTTCAATTAAATGTGTACCATGAACGCCCCGTTTAAGTGAGTGTATTGTATTTGACATCTATCTTTCCTGTTTCTCCAGTCCATACCCATCGTGCCAATGTTTGCCTTAGTATAACCCATACAGTGCTTCAATGAAGTGTATTACATATTGGAGCAAGTTATTTTTTATGGACAACAGAAGACTACCAAAACAGACCTATCACATGCTATATACTATTGATCTTTCTAAACGTACTTCATGGGTAACATTTTTAAAGCACATTTTATATGAACTTGGATTTGGGAGCGTTTGGATTACTCAAGATTTTGGAAGCCGTGAAGATTTTTTTTTAGAAGTCAAACAGCGTATAAAGGATATCGACATGCAACAATGGCGCTCAAATATTGCTGAAAACTCACGTCTTGGTTCATACAACATCTTTAAATCTCTATTAAATGTGGAATCATATCTTATTAATATTCAAGAGCAATTATATCGACATGCCTTACTTCGTTTTAGATGTGGTAATCATAACTTAATGATAGAAATAGGACGCAGAAATGGTGTTGATATTGAATGTAGATTATGTACTCATTGTTCACGTTATGGTTTAGATTATGTTGAAAATGAATTTCATTTCCTATTGGTATGTACCGCTTTTAACGATTTACGTAAAAAATATATCAAAAGTAATTATACTGTAAATCCGACAAGGGAAACTTTTCGAAACATAATGAATTCCAATTGTCAATCAACTATTGTAAATCTTGGTAAATATATATATTTTGCATTTAAGCTTTATCCTTCGCTTCATAAATGAATTACATTAGAAGTAAAATGGTTATCACTATCAATTGTACATACACAATGTAGTATGAAATGTTGATATGCATATATGTAATTATTCAACGGGACGAATGTTCACATGATTATTTTCAAAAAAAACATATGTATTTTGCAAATTTATGTTATGTATGTTATGTCCTATGGGCCTGTGGCCTCTTTGACAGAAATAAACTATCTATCTATACAGTGCTTCACTACGTTCTCCAATGTAAATGATTTTACTCCGTTTCTTGTACATTTCTGTAAGTCTGTATTGAAAAATTCGTTGGATAGTAAATGCAGCATGAATTCTATTATTATTTTCAGTGTCGTGACTGCTAATCTGTAATTCATTCGAATTCATAATTTTACCACAAGTTATTCCAGAGAATGGTTAGAGCATGTTTTATGTATGCATCTCCCTGCAGCACAAGAACATGCTGTGCCTGTCGGAAGTGATGGAGTACTTCGTGAGGATGTCCGGCTCGGCAGTGACTCGTCCCCTGGTCACCAACGACTTCAAGGTCCTCGGACTCGACATGCCCGCCTATCAAACAAAGATATGGAAAAGTGTGTATTTATTGTTATCTATCGTATTCTACGCCGTTTATAGATGGACTTTAATCAAACCCGCTTTAAAAAAAATTACTTACTATTGATAATTCAAATAAAATCATCAATTTAATATTTAATAATTAAATGGACCTCTAGTGATTGACAGATGAAAAGACATGTAAGTATTCATAATCAGTGTATTTCTTGGTTTTGCACAATCCTCTTTACCGCCCTTGACTTTTATCAAACAAAAATGTGGGAAAATGTGTGTTAATTTCTTACCTTTTGTTATTCAAATATGTTTGTTGTATTCATCGTTCAATGGAAGTCTACTGGTTGGATTAAAGTATTCATAATCAATGTATTTATTGCTTTCGCAATTGTTTTTTGGTTTTGGTCTATAAAACAAACATATGGGGAACTGTGACTTTATTTCTATGTATCATTAATTCAAATTTAAGAGGCTTATTCAATATTCAAAGTGAATTCTAGTGATTAAAAAGTGTATTTCTTGGTTTTATTTTAACATTGCCGGTTTCTTGCAAAATTATGCAAACGTGTATTTTCATTTCAATTTCACTGTTGTTAATGATTAGGTATTCACAATCAATGTATTTCTTGGTTTGGTACCTTGCATACCTTGACTATTGCAGCTCAAACTAACGCGGAGAGTGGCGAGGACGACCAAGACTACCCAAAGGAGGGTGAGTAACATTATCCTTCCAAATATAAACTTGTTTTATCATATTATGATTTCAAATAACAGAGGAAAGGTATATATTTTGAATTAATTCACTTTACCAAAATGCCTATATGAAATCTTCAACGACATATAATATAAGATTTATTCTATGTGAAAATCAATAAATGTTCCTTATTCTTCACATATTTACGAACATGGTGGAGACACGTTAGTGTAAATTTTACTTATTTCCCAAGCCTTTATCTAAAGAAGTTTATATAACAAAATGTAAACAGACATTAATTCAACTACTGAAAACATATGTTTTTGTATTCGAGTCATAATCAATTGCATCACGTGTCTGTTTGATATTGATTAAATCGACATTACCTTTGATGTGTTTATCAGTTTCCATAATTTGCATGCACATTATTTTATTTTATTTAATCTACTGTTGGTTTACCCTTTTTTCACATTTATTTTTGCAATGATATATCTTATATATACCATATGTTCCAAAGTATCTTTAGGCCGCGCTTTAACGGCTTGTATAATCATACAGGATAAAATGTTTGATTTTTTTTTGGTTACCTGTTTCAGCTTACGAAGAACCATCACCGACATACCCATCTAACAGTAAGACCTGGGGCCCATCTACTAGAAGACCTAACAGTGAGTACAAGTAGTGATACCTACATTACATGTATACATAGAGGATAGTAAAAGGGTGCACATGGCATACTATGCTTACGAAGCATGTGTCGAAATATAAGTATTCCCTTGCGAAAGCTATGACCATGAACATAATATTCTGATTATAACCCTTGGGGTGAAAATTATGAAAATGCCAAAAATTTACTTCACAATGATGGTGGACTAGCCGCCACCAGTTCATATAGAACACAGAATAGGCGAACCTTGACGTCAAAGCATCAAGGAGATAGTGATATTTTGCCCTAGATCATTGTATGAAAATTATGAACTTGAAGTAATAAATCAGATTAATTCGCAAGGAGAGTTGACAGACGAAATTCCACTACATAATGCTTTTTCGATAACGGTTTATGGACACAATGTTTATATTTACGATAAAGAGACCCATATCCAGAGATCAATCTAAATAAATTTAGATCAACAGGTTTTATATTTGGTCGTACTGTATGACAAAACAAAAAATCTGTTGATCTAAATTTATATAGATTGATCAACAGCAAACTGATCCAGAGATATTCATAACAAACAAATAAAATATGGAGGGTATGTGCCTGTCGTTGAGTGATCTGTGGTAAGTTGTGATTTATTTAATAATTTATTGCACATAATAGCGTAATTTACCAATGCAAACCACTGAATCCGCTGTTCAGAGAGATTTTCGTCAACATCAAGATACTTTCGTAATCCCTTCAGCTTCTGTTAATGCCTATGCAACTAACAAACAACTGTTGCATTTAGGCCTACCTCATATTAATTCACTTCCATAGCTTCCTAGATAGCCACCGCTTGTATAGTTAACATAGCACATGTAGGCTGTATATATTATTTCAGGTTACTTCTCAGACAACAGGGGTGGTCAGACACTCAGTACCGGTCAGCAGAGGCCCAGACCACGGGTCAATGATCCTCACACCCGCAAAAGTTTACCCGCAGGCCGTAAGAGAGACTTTAAACTTTAACAGTGTGTCAAAGAAATCCGTCATTAGAATGCATTAGTTCAGCTTATTGACTGTATATTTATAAAGCTTAAATCTATAAGTCTGTGAAATGAAAAGCCTAAAGAAACAAAATAATAAATGAAGATGAAGTAATTATTCTGAGAAAATTTAAGTCCAAGAATGCATCTATTGTGATCATTTAACTCGTTCGATTGACCTCAAAATTGTTTACATTTTAGAATAGTTTTTTCGTGAACAATATTTTAATATTAACCTTTCATGAATGCACTCACTTAAAGCTTTGGTAGCTATCACGTACATCTTATTGCTTACGCCGTAGATCACATACTAATCTCTTTATCATGAGGTAGCAATCGGGGCAATTATTCCTTGCTATATTATCACCTGAAATGAAATATTGTCAACTATTCTGGGGCGAATATTCAAGTATATGAGCTCCGAAAGATATATCTACCTTCTGAGTTGCATCAAAAATTCATAGCAATTATTTTCGATATTGGATGTTTTTCCTTGTCAGATGTTATGGATCAACTTGATAAAAAATGGGACAGACTTGACATTGGCTCACATGGAACCCCTTCTCCAGGTAACCCTTCACACCTCAACACTCCTTATGATCATTTCAAAGACAATTTAATTATAGAATGTTAATGATTTAATTTGTTAAATGATTTCTCTTAAAAACCGTTTGCTGAAAAAAAATGAGATAAATAATTTGAAACAAGACTTGATGAAGTCTAAATTTCGATTTCTTTAACACTTGGACAAACAGTTTTGAAGATGAGGAATGTAAAACTCATAAAATCCTGTGTTGTGTTACTAGAATGTTTCTGTTGATCAGGTCACCCTAAGGTGTCGAGGGACCCCAGCAGTGAATCAGCTATATGTGAGTACCTTAGTGACTCTAGCTCTAGAAGTGATTGGTGTTGTACCTTGAGAGATACCTTGCTCTTATACGGGACGGGACCGGACCATGGACACATAGTGTATACGTGTAGAGAGTCATGTGCATTTGAGGTATTTAGATGGCATCACTAGTTGTCAACCTTGTCAATGACCAGCCTAGCCACGTGGCTACAGTATGAGGTTTGATAAAGTTGTAAACTGTATGCTCCACTATTCACGAAACTGCAGGTTTTAGTCCTTATATTAAACCGCATTCTTTTGTTGTAACCTTCATTTAACCATTTACCATGTCTAGTTTACTGATGATGAGATCATTGGTTAGATTGTCAAAACAATTTCGAACCATACTGAAAATTGTTGATTAAATTTCAATCATTCATAGATAACAATTCACATTTTCACGTGAAGATAAGCTTCGTTGACTTCAATATACGCATTGCAACAGTTCACATACATTTTATGCTGAAAGGTTTTCAGAATCACACATATACGATGATGAGTCAAGAGTGCAATTAACCAGCTAACTTTGTACCATGAACGATTTATTATAACTTCCAAGAAGCTGAAACTAAGCTAATTCAAACTTTGGATAAATGATACTCGTGGTTGATGGTATGTTGTGTGTTACATCATGTCTTGTCCCTTGTGTCAATGTGGGAAGTAGTTAAAACAATGAAAATGTCGAAACGACGAATAATTCACCCCGTTCACTAAATATAATAATATAGCATGATATAGATATGCCACGTAATGAACTTAGACTAAGGTTATTTGTTCTCTCATATTCCATTTAATCAATAGTGTATTGTTTAATTATACAGAAAACTTAACAATTTATACCGTCATGCTACTGACTCGAAGCACAGTTTTATGAAAAGCTGTCATCATGTCTTCTCATGATGTAGTGTCGTGTTATGATAAACGATTCTATGAAATCAAACACAAATCTAAGATAAGAGTAAACACACCTATGACAACTGAATGACGGTTTGCAAACAGAGAAATGGAGTTCTCATGGAACAAACATTTTTTATCAGGAGTTTTGTAACTTAACGACTTCTACAGCGTCATCTTTCAAATCTTTATACACTATTACAACATACTAGAACCAATTTGCCTGTTATTTCTTCAGCTTTAACTTCACCCTTATAAATTTACAAGGAATGAATTATGCATTGTATTTAACAAATATAAGTTTACTTGTCCAGTTTAGATAGTTATGTATGAAAATGTACATGTGTTAACATTGATGTTGTACTGCACTTGATGTGCTTTGTTGTTGCGATACACTATATCAAGGACATTGTCGGACATTATAGGATTATCAATGAATTTTTACCCTACTTTTATCATAAATGAACGCAATTAATAAATTTCAAAACCACAACACTGTCTTCTTTCATTACATCAAGATACGGAGTTGGACTTCTGTCCCGTTTGGAATGTAATGTTCATGTTTTCAGATGAGATGCTTTCTAATGCATTTCTAAAATATAATTTTTTTTTTAAATTCATAACCTTAGAATTGGAAATATCTCATTGATCACAATTAAGAGAGGAATAGGTCCTCTCCATAAAATGTTAATATATATTCCAAATGCCTGTAAGTAAAACCATACATTGTAAAGAATAATCCTGCATCTCTCCGACCCTGTCCTTGGTTCACTGCTTGTTTGTGCTGTGTATGCGAGTCACTAACCGAGCCGCTGGCTGCACTCTTTCAGTAGATGGGTTGGGTGATGCGCCTCCTCCTCCCTGCCCTCAAGGTAAGCCTGGGTAGAACGCGGACACACCTGTATACCTGATAGAACGAGTGTCATCTGTATACCTGAGATACCGAGTGTACACCTGTATTCCTGAGATAACGAGTGTACACTTGTATACCTGAGAGTGTATACCTGAATACCTGAGAGTGAGAACCTGTATACCTGTGATTGATAACAATTGTACACCTGTATACCTGTGATAACAATTGTACACCTGTATACCTGAGATAGCCAGTGTACACCTGTATACCTGAGAGTGTACACCTGGCTAGTTATCTTCTTATGTCGTAGAACCAGGGTCAACATTTACCAAACTATTACTGGCACTATTTTGAGTGATTCTAAAATTAAGCTCTTGTATCAAGTCTTTGAGGTGTAGTTTGAAGTTGTATACACAAGAACAGCAAGGTATGTGTCTGTGACTTGAGTCGACAAATTCCTCTAACTTGTTTATGTCGTAGATTGTAATTCCTGAAATTAGTTTCATTGATGACAGTTCTGAAAAGCAGAGCAGAAAAAGAATAATATGGACTTTTAAGGAGCTTACATTTATAGTCAAATATTCTGACTTTCTAATTTCTAAACATACATGTATTATTCATATGAATCAGTAACATGTAATAATACTTATACTACTAAATCTTTTGTATCCGTATACAAGTTGACAAGTACATGTATATGGATCATTCATCGTTTCCATTGTTGTAATGTGGAGGATTCGCAAAATATGTATAAACTATATCTGAATCAAAACACGTTAATATCAAAACATTATCGAATATATTATAAATAGTTTGATTTGAATAGTTCATTGAATTAGTTTGTAAAATACATTTAATTTTCTCACCTCTAAAACCATATTTAAAACAAACCACTGGCAGGATATGGCGGGTACTATTTGGAGATACAATACATACAAAAATATACTTATACTTATACGGTTCTGTTCGTTTGGAGTTTCATGTTTGTAAATACTTGAACAAACAAATCCCGACGTAAAAGAATATCTCTAAAGCTGAAAAGTGATTGCTACTTACATGTGTAAATAAACAAACAACATGGAAATGTCAATCTTCAGTTTGATAACAGAGAGCAAGGTTGATCCAGTATACTATTCAGACAAAAACTCCATATGATCGAAAAGCATAATTATCTGAATTAAAAGAAATATAAGTACCAAATTGTCAGTGTCCATGTTTATCTGTTTGAAATATATACGTAAATTATTGTAATTGAGTATTTCCACATGAATGTTATATTTAAAACTTACTTACTACTGTGATAAAGGTCCTATATGACCTTAAAACACAGAATAAAGTACCTGTCTTGTTTTTGAAAACCAAGGTATAGGTCAGGGCTCGGTGAGCCTTCTATGATCGTAACACGACATTGTTACTAAGATCTAATGGCTTCCTTATCAGTAGCAAAACTAAAACATTTTAGTGATTTGTTACTTTATATGAATGTCAATAATGAGCATCCTTGTCTTTTATTTGTGTGATGATACGAGTTTAAAGATTTTCCCGCGAAACCAAATAAATTAATAACGATGTCTATTTCTTCTTATAAATAATTTTTTGAAAACCAATTTTTTACCCTAAAAGTTAAAAGTGATAGGTATGTGTTATGATATATTTTAACAAATAATTATTTTAGATACAATGTTTATCCAAAGTGAAACATTATGTTTATTGTTATGTTGCCCAGGGAGACGACCTTCTGAGAGTGGTATTGAAGGTAGCGACTAGTTACTTAACTTAGGGAGTAGATACTAACATCACCTTACCTCAAACTGATCTCATTCAAGTACTCTGGGTGACCACTAACTGATTTGGTCTTAGACCAATCTAAATAAATTTAGATCAACGGGTTTTTATATTGAGTCATACTTGTTAACAAATCTGGAACTGTCGATCTTCATTTACTTAGATTGGTATTAGACAATTGTTTAAGAGACATGTCGTGATGTCCCTGGTTATCTTTCTTACATGTCAAAACAGCAGTTATATTGATATTAATTAAAAATATCTCAAATATTCATAAAAAAGTGGCATGTGCACCATAAGCAGTTTTCAGTGAAACATTCACGAAGACCTAATAGAGGCTTACCGTGTCCCCTACAATTTGATATAACACTTAGACGATGTCATTGCTTTGTTGATGAAGGCTTGAACGTTTACCTAGAAGTGCGCCCAGAGTACTTGACTAATCTAGTATTTCATTCAGTTTTATCACTCTATAGACAAACACTCACAAACTGTTTTACATTTTACTTCAGTTTACACACTTAAAGTTTTTAAGTAATTCACACTTATTGTATCAACGCTTCTCTGTGATGATGTAAATCTATCAGATGGAGGAATTATATTATAGCTTCTTTGTGATGATGTAATACTATCAGATGGAAGTGATTATATTGACGCATCGGTATGATCATGTAATATTACCAGATGGAGGAAGTTTCAGTGTCATCTTGTAGTACTATCTCAGTATCTGATTGGGTGGAGGATACTTGTTAGATAATGTGTTTTGGTACGATCAGGAAAGACGTATGGAATTAAACTAATATTTACATTGTTTTTAATGCAAAAATTAAAAGGCATTGTTAAAATTAATTGGTGGTTCGGTTAGAAATATGTTGCACTTTTGACAAGTGAATAGTCATCATGCTAACGACATCTTTTTGGGGTTTAACTTTTTTAACATTATATCAAACTTTACCTACTTTTGCCGCACTTTCGTTATTAAACAGTAGCCCATCTGCCTACACGGCTAGATGGGCTTCCGGCAGTGGTCGTCTCTCGTTCGTTTAGACTGATTTACAGTTGAAATTGTTGGAACGTTAATGAAACAAAGCTTGATGAACAACAGAGCTCTTTTTACTTTTCCTTTTTTCAACTTTTTTATCTGCATATTTTTGTTCGTCGCCATCTAATCTGATGTAGGTTTTTATCGCGTTAATCAAATCAAGTATGAATGATTTAAAGATATAACAAAATAATGAAGGAACTAACAGATTTAAAAATGATTAATTGATTTTGTATTTTGTATCATGTCATGTTTACAAAAAAGCAACAAAAACAACAAAAAACTTAATCCTAATTTCCTAACTTTATGTTATATGTCAATATGTTCTCTATATAAATCTATTATATTAATTTAGTTTTTCATTTTATCGCCATCTAATTGTACACAGTATTACAGTTTGGTTCATTTATTATCCCCCGCCACGAAGTGGAAGGGGGATATAGGTTTGAGCTCCGTCCGTGCGTGCGTGCGTCCGTCCGTGTGTGCGTGCGTGCGTCCGTCCGTCCGAGTTAAAGGAGCCAATTTTTCTCAGAAAACGTTAAAGGTAGGATTATCAAATTTTGTGTGTGCCTTCAGGGTATCAATACCTTGATGGAGTTCGAAAATCAGAACCGTGCAAATATTTTTTCCGGAGTTATTGCCCTTGTTACGTTTTTTGGGACTCTGTTCGAGGTGTCTTCAAAGGAGCCAATTTTTCTCAGAAACTGTTACAGATAGGATCATCAAATTTTGTGTGTGCCTTCAGGGTATCAATACCTTGATGGAGTTCGAAAATCAGAACCGCACAAATATTTTTTCCGGAGTTATTGCCCTTGTTACGTTTTTTGGGACTCTGTTCGAGGTGTCTTCAAAGGAGCCAATTTTTCTCAGAAACCGTTAAAGGTAGGATTATCAAATTTTGTGTGTGCCTTCAGGGTATCAATACCTTGATGGAGTTCGAAAATCAGAACCGCGCAAATATTTTTTCCGGAGTTATTGCCCTTGTTACGTTTTTTGGGACTCTGTTCGAGGTGTCTTCAAAGGAGCCAATTTTTCTCAGAAACTGTTACAGATAGGATCATCAAATTTTGTGTGTACCTTCAGGGTATCAATACCTTGATGGAGTTCGAAAATCAGAACCGCACAAATATTTTTTCCGGAGTTATTGCCCTTGTTACGTTTTTTGGGACTCTGTTCGAGGTGTCTTCAAAGGAGCCAATTTTTCTCAGAAACCGTTAAAGGTAGGATTATCAAATTTTGTGTGTGCCTTCAGGGTATCAATACCTTGATGGAGTTCGAAAATCAGAACCGCGCAAATATTTTTTCCGGAGTTATTGCCCTTGTTACATTTTTTGGGACTCTGTGCAAGGTGTCTTCAAAGGAGCCAATTTTTCTCAGAAACTGTTACAGATAGGATCATCAAATTTGATGTGTGCCTTCAGGGTATCAATACCTTGATTGAGTTCGAAAATCAGAACTGCGCAAATATTTTTCCGGAGTTTGGTGTCATGATATTTTTGAGTACACTCAAGTATTAAGGAGAAGGTTCTGACTTAATTTAAAATAAGAACAAATCTGGCGGGGGATGTTGATGACTATGTCTTCTTGTTCAATTTCAATTATAATTGTACACATGTATATGAATAACAAGATATATATATTATTATTATTATATATTAGTATTAGTATCATATTACATATTATAGATTTATGTAATCATATTTCAGTACCTCCATCCATCCATTCGCGCTGGCAAACTCGAGCTAAGTCAGTGCCCATCATTCAAATACCACCCAACCTAGAACAGGAAGGTCTGTGCGGGCATGGTGTTTCTCTTGACTTCTTCAGATCACCTAACGCATGTTGGCACCTATTAGAGATTAACACAGATTTTAATCCTTAATCAAGCATTTTGCATGTTTTGTTTTGCATGTAGAACTAACACAGCATGATGGATTTAACACGCCCCCAGAGTTGTAGACCTATAGACACTGCTCGACATTATTTCATGGTTTGACCTAACATTCACAAGCAAGAACGTTCGAGTTATGCATGAAGTTTACTTTTACTTTTTAGTATTTTACTTTTACCTTTAGAATGCACAGAGGCTATAGCACGTCTCTGAGTTTTATAGAAACTGCTTTGCACCATTGCATGGCTTGACCAATGAAACCAACACAACACCTTGGTCTCCCTTCAAGGAGCGTACGTCGCCAGGAATGCTTTTGATTCATCTGTAATTCTGGTGTTATGGAGAAGACGAGATTAATGGATCATCAATTTCAGTACTGTCAATTATACAACGTTTAACTACCATTGCAACCACACAAAAACACGTTTTAAATGTTGTATCCTTTGACGTATTCTCCTTTTAAGTTGATAACATTATTTTGACCCAAAAACATTTTTTGTTAATGATAATGATCAACATATGCTATTTTCTCAAAAATGCTTGAAAATTGTATATGGACGTATTACCGATACGTTGCCAAAAGAAAGTTGATCAGCAAGAGTATTCTCGTCTCCTCACCACCTAACATTGCTTGATTTTAATAGGGCACATTTATGGTCATGAATTGTCACATTTCAGTCAAGTCTGTTTAAATTGTTTGAGTGCATGAGAAGAGATTAACACTTCCCTGGACCGATGAACCATTAACCATGAACTGGAAGGGTTTTATTCATGCCGTACAATTTGCTTTTTACCTTTATCCTTATTTTTTTAAAGGGTTTTAAACATGTTACATGGTGTGATTGGTAGTCCTTAATTCTGAAACTAACACTTGGACATATTGTAACACATGAGTACGGTTATTTCATGCTTTTCATGTAATAAGAATATTTTTTATATATTTATATATTTTTTACATTTTCTCCACTCTCTACTCTGAGATTTTGTTTATTTAAATCTACTACCCATATCACAAGATTTATCCATAAAATCCTTGAATTTAATTTTTGAGGATATATTCTGCAAAAAGAAACAACCGTGTCAAGCCGAATTCATAATAAAATTAATGAGTTAATGAATGCTTTTGTCAAAATATTGATCAAATTATATAAAAACTCTTTATCAAGCATTGAATCACTCTTCCATACATAAGTGAACGTGCATTAAACATACACAGTATATATACCTTTACATTTATACTTTTGATACAAATCTTTATCGAATGTAAATATAATTTTTCAGTGAAACAGTTGCTGTAAGGTCACCTGCTGAAAGGGTTATAGATATTACTATTGATTGAATTGATTTTGAAGCAAATCTATTCATTGATATTTCAGTTCGGGTGAATGACCCAGTGCCCACGTTAGTGAAACCATCTAAAACACCCCCGCGAGTTCTCCCCAAACCCCCCAGCACAGGTGATCTACCAACGGAAGGCTCCAACCCCTTCTTGCAGCAACTACAGGCGGGGAGACACAATTTAAAGAAAGACTCCGATGGAGGAAAACGTACGTATCATATAAAATTAGCAGTTCTCGGAAAGTTGTATAAACTGTCCTTCTTATACAAGTATTTTAATGACATATATAAGAATTTATACTATGTTTTGCAATTCGGAAATATAATCAAATTGATTTCAATGACAATTCAACTTTCAAAGAGATTTCATATGGATTTGTTTTTAAAGTTTTTCATTGCGGTGTTTTAACTGGTAATGGTAAGTTTTATAAAAATGGAATCACAAGATTTATCAAAGGAAACTTTCTGTGGATTCAGCGACAGTGCTGAATGTGTTTGATGCTATAATTGAACATTATTTCTAGTTCCAATTATTATTTTATAAGTGTGTTGAATGGGACGCTTACCTACAGATTTAAAAGTACCGACAACATTCACCTATGACGATAAATATAGATGAGGTAGTGACTGTTATTACTTCTGACCATCACTGTAGCTGAGGTAGTGATCGTTATTACTTCTGACAATCACTGTTGTTGATGTAGTGACCGTTATTAGTTCTGGCCATCACTGTAGTTGGGGTAGTGACCGTTATTACTTCTGACAATCACTGTAGCAGATGAAAAAAAATGCACTTACTTCTGACGATCACTGTAGTTGAGGTAGCAACAGAACTAGCTGTTGTACTAACTGATTTTTTCTTAACAAGCTTCATATTAAAGATGCATAATCAAATTGTGAAATGTGTAAACCTGATTATGTATCTTTGATACTTGTTTTTGTCGTCGTTGCTCGTCACGTAGTAGTTTATCAATTGGTAAAATAATATTTTATTTAAATAGGAATCAAATGAAGTAAAGGTTATTTTAAAATATCCTCAAAAGGGCAATAGTACATTGAAATAATTTGCAAATTCTCTTGATAATTAAATGTTTAACTCAAATTCGTAACACTATAGTCATTTAATTTCCTTAAAAGAGCAAACTTCCTTAGAAATGGTGCATTTTTCAACTGAGAGTTAAGTACTTTTGTGATATTGAATGACGGAGTAAGCATAGTTACAATTTCTTTGCAAAGAAATAAATGCTGGCTAACTGGATGTCCATATGTAAAATTGATTTTATTGGATAAAATTTGAAACATTTTCAGGGAAATATGATGTAATACAAACATACTATATGGCGATCTAATGGAGACAAAAATTATAATGTGTTCCTAATGCTGTTTCAAAGCCACTCTTGAAATTTTAAGGAAATTCTACAGTAACTTATATAAACGGTATAAACAAAATTCTATTTTCTCTTGAATTCGTTGAGTGTTTTTTAATTTTAATGAATTCAAAATTTTATTATTTATAACAATTGATGTGCACACATGCTATCTTTCTCAACTGTGTTTCTTTTCTTACGAATTGGCTATTTACAGTAAAGGTGACGTCCTCAATAGGGCAATTTTAGCAGTTGACAAAGATCTAAACTTTGTTAGTTTTAGTCAGTATTATATCAACGATTAAGTGTCAGTTTTTCAAGGTAAAATCAAAGAGACATTTCTGATGTGACGTGGTCTGCATTGGCTTAAGCCGAATTCCATGGACGATGAGGTTTGAAACTCAGTATTGTGGGGAAGAATGCAGGCACATTGATGCAAACAGTAGTGAACCAAAGTTCCAAAAAAGATATTTGCCTGAAAAACTGACACAAATACTCTAACGTTTAGTTAAGTACTATATATACAATGCAGCTTTCTGTATCTGATGTAACGGACTTTGTATCACGTTTGTAACCTGTTTAACACATGGTTATTTGAATTTGTTTATTCTATACAATGTATTCCAATTATCAGTTGGATGTTATGTGTTGTGATTTTAGACAGCAAGAGTAGCAGTTTCTAACTTATTTGTTGATGTTTTCAAATGCTTATTACTAAATTGAATGTGCAATCATTGATATGATTACCTCCATGTTGCATGCTTGTCACAGGTCTATCTGTCCGTCTGTCCGTCTGTCCATCTGTCCGTCCTCTGTAAAGTTAATGGCCAACATTGATAAAAGTATGCAAAATAATTCCGGAGGCAGAACTGATATGCTGGGAAACCCTCCCATGACAACGATCAATGGCTTTGATTTGTTCATCGATCCGTTCGATAAAGGGAGGCAATATTCGATAAATCACTTTACACTTGAGGGGTTGTTGTAAGGTTATATCGTTAACTGGGTGAAAAGAAAGGATCTCTTGGAGTATACGAAAGAGGTAGATGCCTGTGACTAGTACTAGTTTTAGTAGCCTACTTGAGATGCCTGTTTGTTGTCAGTAGTGGATTATAGATGCTCGTCTCTAGCCTGTATTGCACTGTTCTAACAGCACTAACCAGCTTGGCCTATCGTAACACATGGCACCCTCGACAACGTCTTCCACCGCGTAGTAGCAGCACGTCCTTTGACATGTCACGTGACACATCTAGAGACCACCTGACGTCACGTGACCGTAGTTACTCCGAGTCTGAGACTACTGACGAATATTACGATGATGCTGTTGGTCTAACCCTTACAGACGTCACATTCGAAGACATCCAGTCAACAAGGGCACAGACACAGACACAGACGGCGGCGGACGATGAAGGTATGACGTCAGCATACTATGACGTTTTTGAGGGCTTTGTTCACAAGAGTGGGAGACATCGAAAAGTACTCCCTTATAGTGTAATAAAAGATAGTTTGCAGGTTAAACACATATACAGTAATCTTGGTTTTAAAATCCCAATTTCTTATAGTCCCACCACAATTGTATTCCATGCAATTATAATAGATGGGTAAACATGTTTTCTTTGTACGTTATTAAATTATAAAACACATTTATGAAGAGTATGAAAATATTAGGTATACATCGTGAATAATCTATCATTCTTTGATTTTAGACTTCAAAACCGCAATATTTAAAGCAGAGAACACACATAGATCTATACTTTCCAAAAAAGTAACAATAAAATCAACAGTGTAACCAACAAACTCATGCAATGGGTGCTGACAATGGTTCAACAAACATGAATGCTCTTCCATATCTTACTTCAGAGCAGATCTAATCATTTTCATATTGGTTGAACAGGGGCTTTGGACAGAGATGCTTTAAAGAAGAAGTTGAACTTGATGCTTGGAGGGGGAGGAGGAGCAACCCCTTTCCTGAAACCCGTGACCCCGACATCTCCCCCTGCCCCTCACCTTCAACAACCACTCCCGGAAGAGGAGGATGAGGAGGATTATGAAGAAATATATGATCATATCAACTGAACTTACTGAGCTTGATTTGTTGTTTGACAATCTAAACGTGATGTTTCAGTGATGTTTCAGTTAACATCAACACTGTATAAATCAGGAGACCACTTATAAAAGATATAACAATTAGTTTTGTTATATGACGTTTTAAAGTATATAACGTTTATGCATTCGAAATTTAAAAAAACAAGGCCTTTACAATTGCATTTCCTGAAAAAACAAGCTTTTACAATTGCATTGCATGTGCTAAGCTAATGTCAACCTTTGGCAAGACGACAGACTGGTGCATTCACAGAGTACAAGAAAATAACTGTTTTGAAAGTGTTACAGTGAAATAAGAACATACCAAACAGTAAAGATATCTCCTGCTTGATGAATATAACCAGTTGGAGTATGACAAGGAGGAAGTTTCCCTTCTTCTTCATTTCTTCGTACTGCCTTTTCTTGGACCAACATCATCCACATGGCTTAACGATGGACAGTCGAACCTCGTTTATACAGACGTTTTGGTTGACTGTATTGTCGCTGTACTTTGCAGCAACTTTATTTTCGTCTGCCAAAAATCGGTATAACTATTGCTATCATCATACTAAGTAAAACCGGCAAAGAATTATTTACATTGTTTGTATGGTATGACGACGCAATTTGAAAAGAAACCCTTGATTACATAGCATTAACGGATAGAAGATTGCGGTTTCAAGTTATTCGGTTTCAGAATTTCATAACAGCCATTGTCTGAATAAAACCGTTCTGAATCATTTTGGCATCAGTTTAACAACTGATTGAACAGTTTGAACTGATGAAGCTTCTCCGGGAGAAGATCGTAAATGATAACAGGAGCACGCCCGTTCAAAGGTTGAGATTTACTGAATGTACTGATCGATGTTGACAACAGAAAGATTGAATTACAAGAAGGTTGATCTTGTGACAAAATGAATTGACTGAGACAAGCTTAGACAAAATATTTGCTTTCTTATCGATCAACATCAGACATGAGATTTGAATCTGTGGTCATTGAAACATTTCGAAATAAAGTTGAAAGGAGCATAAATGACATTAGTTCATGAGCTTTAAGGAGGATGTCTTAGTGTGGAAGTTGATATAACCGGTGAAACTCAGAAGGCAATGGATCTAATAGCAGTGCTGCCTTTCTACACAAGGGAACTCTCTTAGATATACTGAGCTATAATGTAAGGGACCATGGGAATTTTCGATTTTAGTAAATTTATATAACATTTAGTACGGTCAGGTAAAACCATCCAAAAAGGAAGATGTAAATGTAGCTTATCAGGATACAGACAGTAATGTTTCTTAGATGCTTGGTCATTTTGTTCATAACCATTTTTGTACATGAAATGTGTCTTCTTAAATGCATTTGGTACATTTAAAGAGGTTCTTCCCGAACAGGCATCACTTTAACTTTATATCTTGAGGTTGTGTTATGAGTATGTGTGAAGTTTCCATGTACTTCAATCAATATGTACATATATGTAAGATAACCAGTGTATATATTCAATGCAAGATATCTGTGATAAATCTATGAAAACTTGTTGTTGAGTCAAGTATTTAATATGCATTAGTTGATTCAAATAATGTATTGAAAAAGAATCGTTCATGAACTGCATATATTATGTGTCATAATTTCTCAGATGTTATTTTTTATGTAGCCCCCATTTACAAAAGTTAACAATTATTCAAAGCATTTTGTACAAATTACGATTATATTTTTTCAAATATATGTGAAAAGTAAAACCCAACTTGTTCTAGACACTTAAAAATACTTGTAATAAAAAGACTATTATGAATATTTTATATAACAATCATTGATGCCTTGTAGCTCATGGATTCAAGGTTTATGGTACAACAACAGTTCAAAACTTGAGGGGAAACATTAATCATGCTAATGATTACTCATGTATGTGACCTTTTCAATAAGATATTTATAACTTGTATACATTGTTTTTCAAAAAGGTCGACATCCAGGAACTTCTTGAGATAAAGTTTTAAAATATACGATTCATATAATCTATTTGTATATATGGACTTTACATGAATAAATATCAATACAAAACTTTGGGGTTTTTTAACATCTAAGAAGTACCACTATTATATCTGAAAGCACTGAAATACAAAGCTGCAGATGATTCTTAACTTTTTAAACTTCAGCCAGACTAATCAAACAATAAATACAATTTATAGAATACATCGAAAGAAGTTTTAAAGTATTCCCGACTTTTAGTTCTACAAAAATGTGCTGAGTCACCTTGTTGTTGAATGGAATGCAATCTCCTTTTGCTGACAGTGGGCAGAAAACTTGTCAGTACGTCCAATAGTATGGTATTTATACAACATATACAGTCTAAACCATACGATTTGGCAACTGGGCCAACACAGGAAAACATGAGCCAATACAGGAACAACTGGGCCAATACGAGTCAAACTGAGCTGATAAGACAATGAGCATGCACTGAGAGATAAATTGTGAAAAAAATGCTTTGAAAATTTCAACATTTTACATCTAACATTGTAATTTCTAAAATGCAATTAAAACATAAAAAAGTTTCGGTCTCCTGTATTGGCACTTGGCTTTTACCTTGGACCAATACAGCAGACCTTGTACCTGTAACTCATCCTCAAGAGAAAACTTGATTAATTACATAATAATACATGCCTCTCAACCTTATATTGCTTCATGTCATATCTGGTCAGGTCCAGGATCTACATTTGCTAACTTTTTTGAGAGGCATTTTAGAAGTTGGAATGACAATAATGCTGAGGAATATATAGACGACAACTTCTTTGTTCATTGTATGCGACGTTTTGACACAGATTCACAGATTCCTGTGTCGTTACTGCTTGAGAACGATAGAAGAATCTGTGTCGAAACGTCGCATACAATGAACAAAGAAGTTGTCATCCATATATTCCTCAGCATTACATTTGCTAAGTTCTCCAAGTGAAAATATGGTGTTGTGAATATTCTAAATCAGCTTACAACTGTGGAGTTTTGAAGATCTTGACTCTGGTCATTGTTCACTATGGTACATACAATTCAGGTCCTGCCTGAATGTTGAAGATGCTAGGTTAAGTTTCCAGATAAGAAACTGTCAATAAATGTGCATTTGAATATTGAGGTAAATTGAGCAAAACTTGGAACACAATTGGTACAAATTGTGCACCATATGTTGCACAGAATACATCCTGAAAATTAGTGACCATACAATCAAAATAAATATAGATCAAACTTTGTATTCATATAATATAGGATTGTTATCTATATTAATGTAGATTCCATTTTCTGAACCCTGCTAAAACTGAATGGAAGAGGTATTTGACATATATTGACTAGCACTTAGCTGAAACTGCAACTTCCACATATGCCAAATTGTAGAAAGTTTCTTAGCTCTGTTGGTTTTAAATACACAGGCTTTCATTACATACACTTGGGGTTTTAAGTTTCACATTTTCCCTTATTCTTATGTGTCCTAAAGTAGTAAACAAACACAAAGTGATATTCACATCTGATATTATTGGTTTGAAAGAAGACATTATTTTTGAAAGCATGGTTGTTTTAAACACAACAAGAAGACATGGTCATCAACATCCCCCACCAAAAAGGTTTTCATTAAAACTCCCAATATATTCCTACATGGGCCGTTACTCTCTAATAAGTAATTGCATTTACTTCATTTTTTAACTCCATCAAGGTTTTGATACCTTGAAGGCACATGACAAATCTGGTTATCCTATCTTAAATAGTTTCTGAGAAAAAATTTCCAATTTGATGACACCCTTGAACAGAGTAAAAAAAAACAGAACAAGAACAATAACTCTGTAAAAAATAATTGTGCGGTACTGATTTTCGAACTCCATCAAGGTATTGATACAATGAAGACACAAAGCAAATTTGGTTTCTGAGAAAAGCTGTCCCCTTTAACTCCGACGAACGCACGGACGGAGCTCAAAACTATATCCCCCTTCCACTTTGTGGCGGGGGATAATAAAGGGCTTTCATTACATACACTTTGGGTTTTAATTTTTCTAATATCTACTTATTCCGCAGTATTCTGAAATAATAAACAAACACAAAGTGATATTCATATCTGATTTATTGGTTTGAAAGAAGACATGATTTTTAAAAAGATGGATGATTTATCGATACACTCTTTTTTTTAAATGGCTTTTACTGGCTAGGATAACACTAAATAATTTCAACCTATCCGAAGAAATATAACTCCTGTACATGAAGTTAGTCCATTTCATTAAATTTCAAGTACAACAAAACATTTTGATTGTATTAGGCACAGTTCTTGAATATATTAACTATAGAAAGTTGCACATTTCAATTATTTGACTTTTCTTTCTTAAAACAAATTTAAAATCTAAACACAAATTTCAATCTTGTCAAAAGGTTCACTTCAAGGCAGAAGAAAAAACTCTCAAAGCAATAAAACCTTTAAATGTTTATTTTATGACTACAAATTACTGACACATAAACCTTAACTGTCGGATATTCAAGCAGTCATTTGATACTAAATGCCTCAAATATAGATCATTATTACATTCTGTCTAGGTTCTTATATTACCAAAAGTGACAAAATGTCAATAAAGATGTTCTTGACCTACTTAAATGTTTGTTGGCATACTTACAAGAATAAAACTTATACTACTCAAAAACTTTAAAGATAATTAAAACATTTGAAAACACAGCTATTAATAACATGGTCAGACTATCATAGTGAATGCAATTTCTAAAAGATTTAAGATTGAACTTAAAAGATTATTCTTTATTTAAGAAGGAAAATAAATAATTTTTGTAAAAATTCTTCAAAAGAAATATAAAACTACTGGTATACATTTTTTTTTGGATAAGAGCATTAAATACAAGATAGTTTCTTGTTCTAAGTTTAAGACCATCAGTATCATTGTTTCTCATCTTTTTAGTCCTTATGCAAGTGAGCAGAGGGTCAAAAAATAAAAAAAAGTGGTGTGGATTTGTAGACGTCATGTTAAGGTGATGTAAGTGAAAGCCAAATGAGAAAGAGGAATTCCTGGTTGAGATAGTGTGCAGATTTGTCATGGATCTGTCCAAAAAAAAAAAAGATTTTTATCAGAGCTTGGTAACTTAGTATATGGAGACGGACAGACTTTCTTATATTATGTCTGGATGGTAAATCAGGGTCAGCGAGAAATGAGAAACACAAAACATATATGATCGGCCTAACACTAGGACTGTCTGAATGTTATAAATTGACATGAAAGAATTCCTGTTGGCCGGACTACTAGTCTTCTTCAGGTAACATGGACACGGAGGACAGATAGAAACAGGCTTATATTACCGTATATGACCGGGTATAAGCCGAGAATTTGACACCAGAAATTAGGGGGTCAAAGAGGGGAGTTGGCCTATACCTATATTACACAATACCTATAGACGACTTATTAATGACCTCAACAAGAATTTCCTGTGATTTTCTCTCCATGATTTCAAAGATTTTTACCAATATAGATTAGAACATAACACAAGACTCTAAGTGCTAAAATTCTACACCAAGATAATAGAATAAGTTTTGCACGCAAATTGAATTTAAGAGAATATGATCCAATAAAAATGTTATTCTTTCTTTAAGGCCTGCAATAACAAATGAAACATTGGCCGAAGTCACTAAGAGATGTAAAACTTACAAAAGTTGGTTTGCACAATAACTACATTGTTGTAAACAGATGTTCTAGGAAGGTGAAATGCAAATCTTTAAATTCATAACTTAATATTATACATATTTTCAAAACAAGTTATGTGGTATATATATACTTATAAAATTACTTAGATGAAATATTGGTGTGTCCGAGTGCCTCTTAATCTCCTAGCTGACAAAACATATTGCTGTTAATTAATTTGTTTAGGAGCAAAAACACAGACTGGTATATTTTCACATGCCAGTTTGGCACAAATGATTGCACATAGATATTCAACCTTGTATCAACAGTTATATATTAGCTGAATATGTCAAAGACGAGCATTGATCTCCAAAGAATGTTCCAAGCTGTCACGTGATATACCGTAATTTCTCTATTGATTCAACCCTCAAATTTTCAAAAGCATTTAAGAAAATGTCTATGGTTGAGGTGAGGCAAGGTGAATTGGGGTATAACGTCGCTTTCAAGAGTAGTTCACTTTTATCATGGCTGCTAGTATTATTGCAGACAGAAAGCCTACAACACTGAAATTGCTATGCAATATGGTGAAACCTGCAAGGATCGGCTGGAGCTAGCGAACCATGGGTCGTACTGCGCTTAATTTCAATATAGCATTGCACCCTAGCAGACAAAGTTGCTGAGAACCTGGCGGGACTTGAACCACGACCCCTCGATCCGAAGCCAAACGAGCTATCCACTCCGCTATCGCACCACGTCTATGGTCGAACTATTTTTCAATATATTCTAATGCTTAGTTCTGATAGATGTAGTCATGCAATGTATTCATTATTCAGATATTTTAAATTGTTAACTGCAGTTGAGAAAAAACATCAATCATAGGAGCATCAACTTAAGTTTTAGCACTTTATTGAATATTATGTGGTGGAATTATTTGAGAAATTGAATCAATGGAGAAATTACGGGTAGCACTAAGAAAACAATTCAAATGGTAACAAGTTTCTAAACATGGGGTTATACATGTATATAGATCTCACAGGCAATGCAATTATGATCCAATATATTCTTGAGCTAATGTTATTTTTCCTCCAAAATATTAATCTCTTCTCAAACAACAAAAACAACAGAGTAAATAACTCATCCTTCAAATGAAAACAAAACAATATAACCAGCACTTATATCACAGAAATTATGCCATAGAATTATCTGTTCTTATATCACACGAGGCATTCATGTAGCATTGTATATTATGGGACTACTAAAGCTATAAACTATATATATTTTAGGAAAAAATCCATCAGAATTTAAGAAAATCTAGACATTGATATAGAAAGATCACAAATAGATAACACTGGCATTGTTGTGATATTAGAAATTCAAAGTTTCTTCAGTTGAAGTTGTTTTTATTGACAGTTTTAGTGGCTGCCATTGAGTTGAGGGCGGCATTTGACACTTATGTTTGAATCTTTAAACCATTGATTACCATATTTGAAACTAAAATATGCCATAGGAGAATTCCAAATTCTAAAGGGTGACTGTATGTGACAGAGCTTTAGTTTGCAATATATTAACTTGGGATATATGATACATGTTAGGAATGGTTATTAAACACAAGAAATGTTTTTTCTATTTTAAAAATATCACTTTTATCAAATACTTCCATTTCACATACAAACACTACACAAAAACAGAATTTGGTATATTGGTTGTCTACAAGTTACATTTTAAACATTTGATTCAACTGTGTTTTTTACCTGTACAAAATTCATAATATACAATATTCTGACAATGAAATAGCATTTCGACAACTTAATTCCAAGTTTTGTACTCATTCATATTGCATGATGTCCTTAAAAAAAATATTAATATAGAAATTAGGGGTTGACATGATTTCTTCTTTCATAAACCACAATATAATTTACACTGCCCCAAAAAAGATAACACAGCCATCACATGCACACTAATTAAATGAATGTTGTTGTTGGACAAATCTAGATATAATAATAATTATACTGGTCCATCATCATAAGCCCAAGTAGTATCTGATAGGGGGGCCGGGGATATCCTCGTCCTGGTCGTCTGTGAAGGACACGATGAGATCCACATACTTCTGGCCTGGCACGGGCTTCAGCAGCTTCATCATCCTGGAGATACATCAACATCTTTATCACTCAACAGCTTACTCTCACACTCACGCTTTGGATGCTTCATATAGTCAGTGGGACAGTAGCTGTGAACTATGGTTTGCAAACATTCAACAGAAGTCATATCCTCATTGAATTTATGCTTAATCTATGTATGAGGAAATAGTCAGAACGGATCTTTCTACCAATTATCTTATCATAAGGTCCCCGGAATGCTTGCAGCTAAAAGTTCCACTTAAGTTCTAATGATCTGCGAGCTTCAGTGGTGATCTAGGACTTTGTTTGAGTTGGGTGATAATTTAATATCGAAGATCAACCTAGGACTGATATTGGAGACTGACATGGTGTGAGACGGGTTTCGTTTCTTTTGTAGGTAATCTCTGGAAAATGTTCAGATAGTCAAATCTTGCAATTCCTTATGGACTTGCCCACATATTGTTTCTTGCAAGTTTGGCAAGTACCGGTAAGCAAATACTGGTTTTGTTTGGGTATTTGTGACCCGTAGGTGTATTATGTTATTCTATTAAAGATGCTGTATCATACTTGCAAGCGGTTCAGGATGAAACTTAGCTATTGAGAAATGAAATACATCACTTTGTAGAACAATCTTTCGTCGAAATTTTGATATCATATTTAGATTGTTTAATCAAAAATAACATACTTATTTCGACGCTTCAAGCACAATACCCATCGTAGAAAGGGCATGTCATTTTACGAACCCGCTTTCCGTGACGTAATCATTATGCTTGTAGGATTTACACCGTGTCTCAACTACCGTAATTGCGTTCGATGGGTATCAACTTTGACAGCAATGAATACCTAATTCAGAGAAAAAGAATATAAAATCTAATTGAGCGCGACAAAGACGGTTTTCAAGCGTACATTTAGAAACCGGAAGTTGTGAAATGGCCACACTTGATTCGCCCTTATGTCGACTGCCGTTTCGGTATTTTTTGGTAAATTATCTCCTATTTGATGAATTTTGGACCGATTTTCTCAAGGTTGGTCGCAAAAGTTTTCTAAAAATACAACGTATACATTAAAAATACTTTAAAAAATATTGCAAGTATGATATAGCATCTTTAATGATTAAGTTATCCCACTGAAACAAATTATTAATCTGCATTATTACTGAAAAAAGACATCCTAATCACAGAGATAGAAGCTGTAGACATTTAATATTTTCATCAGCTGAGGAGGTTATTGTTGCACCCGTGATCTGGATCTAGTACCATTCATAGAGCCAGTTGCTGAAGGTTATGGTTTGTAGAACAAACTAACATTCATATTATGCTTATTCTATGAATGATGGAAACAGTCCGACTGAAACATTCTGTTAATGATCATTATCATGAGCATAATTTGTGAAAACCATCATAATTCCACAAAATAATTTTCCTGGTTACACTCCCTACAAGAAGAACAATTGGACTGAATAAATTTACTGCAAGCAACAGAACATCCCACAAGATACCTACCAAGGCCTTGGAATATCTTCAAATGTATAAAACAAGGCAACACTCTTATTGCAAAACACACAAGGCATAACCATATCCTAGTTGGACAAGGGGGATTGGAACGTCAAATGTGGAAAAGGGAGTAATACCTTGTCCCCCTGCCATATCACATATGAAATTTTTTTTTTATTCCCTTTTGGTATTCTTTTAGGTTATCAAGTAAAATAACTCAATTCAAAATATTGAAAATGTAATTCCACATGAATTTTAATGAAGAGAATGAAGTGAGTTTAAACATACGTCATTTTGAGTCTCTTGCCATGTGTAGGTATAACCGGCATGTAGACCATCTTGGATCCGTGAATCACAGAGGAGCCAGCAAAGCCGTACTTGGTCTGGAGAGAGAATACACGTCATGGTGTCTTAGACAGCTTTCTCTTGATTTCATATCAATGATGAAGAATATATCATTCAATTAACTATGGATAAATAACAGTTTAATACAAACATTCACAACAACGCACATTTAAGTGTACAAATCACATGCACAGTTTTCAGATTTCATTAGAAGTTTCATTTGAATTGTTATGATTTGAAGTATACAGGCAGGCTTGGTCAAACATCAAACAGCCCAGTGAAAGTAAAACAACGTTACCGCAATCAATATGATCAAAAGGATGTGTTAACTTAAATATGAAAACCATTCCTTTCCACGAATGCTTTATCATATTTTAATTTAATGAAAATTTCAATAGGTTTTTCATTCTAATTCTAGTATCTTAAACTACAGAGATAATTAAATAAACTTCTGATTCTTCTAGAATTTATTCTATTAATTTTGAGCCACTACACAATGTTTGAAATTGGATTTCATGTTTAATTGAAGGTCAAATTACTTGATATTAGAGAGGATTGATTGTGTGAATGTTTAAAAAATCAAAATTTACAAGTTTTAACAATTTCTTATTTGAAAGGTCAGACAAAGGAGCCAGACTTACAAGATGGCCGACACATACCTTGAAGTAGTTGATGAACTCCAGCATGGTCATGTCCTTGTTTCCCTGGACCTCCCACTTGTCCCACATAGTGAACGTTAGGTCCTCTCTGTACACAGACAACACATTAATAATAATAATAACACTTTATTGTCTTCAAATCCATTTGTGCTAAAGCACCTGGCAGCCATATTGAAGCGCCAGTTAATGCAGTACATGTTTTGCCTTAATATTTTTGTCAAGCAGGACAGCAACAACTTCCATCTTTTAACATCTTTTGGTATGATGAAACCGGGAATCAAGCCCTGGTCTGCTGGGTGACGAGCAGACACCTACCAACTGAGCTATGTCCCTGGTGTAATTGTGTAATTACTCACAAAACTAACATGGAAAGCTGCTTACAAATAAATTCATAGGCCATTAAACCCTTTTTTGTTTTTGTTGGCAAATTTATAATTACCCATGCAGAGAAGCAAACCATGAATAAATACAGGTTTGACCATGTACATCTTTAGAGTAGTATAACTGTACCTGATGACGGTGGTCTCGGTGGGTCCAGGTTCCGAGAGCAGCATGAGAGGTAGCGCCAGGTTGATGAAGCAGTTCTTGTACTTCTCTATCCCCGGCTTCTGCAGCAGTTTGATCAGCTCTACTGACACCAGCCCAGACACTGCTGCTGTTGTCGTGGCGATAGCAGGAACTATCCGTCCAGCGATACGTTTGATCTTCAACCGGTCTCCCATCTCTATGTGATACATCTGGGCTCGCAGGTTCTGGACAAGGATATCATAGAGGAACATATACTTGATAAAAGTTTCAGATTACAAAGAATTTATTAACAAAGAGAACTGATGTCACCTTTATGGTCATGCGATGCACTAAGCAGCTATATGGCAAGATTTAAATCTCTGTGACATTATGAAAACACAATATATCTAGCAACAATGCAGCAATGGAAAAACTGTATTTATTCATGTATTCATACAGAAATAAGAAATCGAACAAACCTGTAGAGGTTTCAGATTCTTTGAAGGGGATCCTCCTTGGGGTACTATTGCATAAAAATCTGTATTTTTTGCTACTATGACAGGTTGTGACTATTTTTGAATAAAAAATATACAAAAAACAACATTTGGAAAATGTGTTGTCGTTTGTCCTACCACCTCGTATAGAGCCCCATCCCTGGCCGTCACTATGACACCAGGGGCAGATAACTCTAATCTCACCACTTATCAATCTAACAAAGCAGACTGAAGAAGGGGAGGAGGGTGGCCGTACCCCAAGGAGGATCCCCTTCAAAGAATCTGAAACCTCTACAGGTTTGTTCGATTCTTTTTCAGAAGGGATCCTCCTTGGGGTACTATTGCATAAGTCAGACTCCCAGAGATGGAGACCCTGGGTGCGGTAGACAGTCTGCTATTAACTATACCCTAATGCCGTAATAAAGCTAAAAGAGTAAATGAGAAAGAAGCGTACACCCACCTGACCAAACACTTGAGATGTCTTGGCTCCGGTGCATGGCTCTGACCCATGGGGACTAATATTCGAAGCAGGAATGAAACCCTGCACAGAAATTAATTTAAAAATTAACCCTCTCCCTCCCTTTTCGTTACCAAAAAGGCTCTACAGGGGAAAGTAACTAAAAGGAGTACCCACTCAAAAAAGGCGATAACCCTCCGGGTGTCCTCCACTAGAGTCCGTATAAACATAAACATGAGATGTTAGTGGGTAAGTATTAATCCCGCTAATAAGATCTCAACTAAAAACTTAAATAACTAAGTCAAATAACGACTTAACTAACCGGGCCCCGAAGATACAATCAATTCGGGGGACCCTGGCTCTGCCCACTGGAAAGAACAGTCCTGCCAAACCGAGCACGCTCACTAGAGTGCTTGTCGAGTTGGTAGTGTTTAATGAACGTGCTCGGTCGGCTCCATATAGCCGCTGAGCAAATCTCCTCAATGGGCAGAGCCGCTGCATATGCCTTAGAGGTTGCCACCGCCCTCACCGAATGAGCCTTTAGGCCCTCCGGGGGCTGGTGACCCTTATAGAAATAACCCATACAGATGGCCGAAACAATCCATCTGGATATCGTTTGCTTAGAAGCGGGAACGCCCGACTTCCCTCCGCCATAGCAACAAAAAAGCTGTTTGTCCTTACGAATGCTTTTTGTTCTTTGGACATACTTCTTTAAGGTCCTACGCACATCCAGGATGTGCGGGATCGTGGACCTAGCCCCAGAGGACGCCGGCTGTGACATAGCCGGGAGCTCTATGGGAGCTGAAACATGAAAGGAGTGGGCTACCTTGGGACGATATGAGTCCGGCAGTCTAATGCTGACTCTGTCCTTATGGAAGACAGTCAGCTCGGGATCAGCAGACATCGCATGGATGTCGCCTACCCGCCTGCCAGACGTAATCGCCACCAAAAAGGCAGCCTTCCAGGTTAACAACTGAAGAGACAAGGAATCAAGGTCCCTAAAAGACGGACCTGACAGCCAGTCCAAGACGTAGGATAGATCCCACAAGGGGCTGATCCGCCGCACAGGGGGGCGGATCCTGTCCACGCCTGCTAGAAAACGCTGCACCAGAGGGTGGCCACCTAGAACGGTACCATCCACCGGAATGTGGAACGCAGAAATGGCCGTAGAGTAACCTCTCACTGTGGACGCGGCCAAGCCGTCATCCAGCCGAGACTGTAAAAACTCGAGAACCGGCACTAGCCCTGCAGAAAAGGGATCGAGAAGCCCTCGACTTCCACACCAGCGCGCATAACATGCCCATCTATCCTCGTACTGAATGTTCGTCGAATCCCTCCTCGAAGCCAGTATTGTGTCTGCAACTCGTGCAGGAATACCGCTCTCCTGGAGGCGATTCCGGACAGTGGCCAGGCCACCCACTGAATCCTGGGATTCGGGTGGGGCATTCCCTCCTGGGATAGAAGGCCCCGCCGACACGGTAATAGTACAGGAGGCCGTACCAGAAATCTGAGCACCGACGGGAACCAGCTCTGAGCCGTCCACAATGGGGTCACCAACACCAGAAGTCTGGGAGGTTGACTGCCCATCTGCGATAGAACTCTGGGAATGAGGGGCAAGGGTGGGAACGCCCACAGCACCCTGTCGGTCCAGTCTATCGCGAAGGCGTCTGAGGCCAGAGCTGCCGGGTCCGGGATTTTGGAGCAAAAGACCGGGGTCTGTCTCGTTGTCACGGACGCAAACAGATCCACCTGGAACGATCCGTACAACTGGGAGATAGTGTCGAATGTCCCCCGGTGGAGCATCCATTCGTGCGGGGCCAGAATGCGACGAGATAGCGCATCTGCCCGGACGTTGTCTATCCCTGGAAGATACTCCGGCATCACCTTGATGTCGAGGTGATCGCACCACAGTAGAAACTGCCAGGCTTCCTCTAGAAGGGAAGGTGACACTGTCCCTCCTTGCTTGAGAATGTAGGTCATTGCCGTCTGATTGTCCATCTCTAGACGCACGACCTGGCCCTGAAACAGCGGTCAGGAGAGTGTTCAGTCGATTCAGTCCTGAACACTCTCCTGACCGCCCGAAGTTCCAACACATTGATGTGCAACTTGGACTCCTCTGCAGACCACAGGCCTGAGGCCAAGTGATCGCCCATGACCCCTCCCCAGCCTGAGAGGGAGGCATCGGTCTGGATCGTAACTGAGGGTCTCGGGACCTCCAAGGGAATGCCCCTGGATAGATTGTCCCTGTTCAGCCACCACTCGAGATGAGCCGGGAGCCACCCTGGAATGGGGACTTGCCGCTCGAGATCGTCCGCATGAGACCACAGACCGGCTAGAGCCTGCTGAACTGGTCTCATCCTGAGGCGGGCTCTCCACACTATGTCTACCGTGGCCGCCATATTCCCCAACAGCCGAAGCCAAGACCTGGCCGGCTGAGACGGAGACTGAAGGAAATGGGAGACGGCCAGGGAAACCTTGATCACCCTGTCCGGAGCCAGGGAAACTAGTCCCTCCGCGGTCCGGAACCTGGCCCCCAGAAAGACAAGGTCTTGTGATGGGGCAAGGTCTGACTTCTTCAGGTTGATGATCCAACCCAGGCGAACAAGAATGTTCATAATCTCCTGGGTGGCTTCCTGGTTCAGCTGACGTGAAAGGGCCCTGATTAGCCAGTCGTCCAGGTACGGGTGGCAACACCTACCCCTCGATCTGGCCACTTGGGCTGGAACCAGCATCAGTTTGGTGAACACCCTTGGCGCCGTCGAGATGCCGAAGGGGAGCACACGAAACTGGTAGCACACCCCGTCGAAAGCGAAGCGAAGATACTTCTTGAACTGGGGGTGCATCGGGACATGAAGATACGCATCCTTGAGGTCGATTGAGGAGAGCCAATCTCCCGACCCTACTGATGCTATCACAGACCTGAGAGTCTCCATCCTGAACGATGGTATCTCCAGCATTCTGTTCAGATACTTCAAATTGAGGATGGGCCTGAATCCTCCGTCTTTCTTGGTGACCAGGAAGTACGTCGAGTAATACCCGACTTCCTCCTGGCCCACCGGAACGACTTCTATAGCTGCCTTGTCCAGCAGAGCTGTGACCTCGGCGCGTAGAACCTGCGCTTTTTCCGGGGAGGCTGGCACAGGTGTGCTCCTCACTCCGGTAAAAGGCGGTGGCCCATCTTTCCAGAGTGGCAAGTGACCATCCCTGAGTGTGGACAGGACCCAGGGATTCGAAGAAACTACTTCCCACTCCTCCAGGAACCGAGACAGACGGCCCCCGACTGGAACGTCTGGGAGAAGACAGTGGATTCCCGCCTCCGGCGACACTCCGGTCCCCTGGCGGTCCTCCAGAACAACTGGGAGAAGGCAGTGGATTCCCGCCTCCGGCGACACTCCGGTCCCCTGGCGGTCCTCCAGACTGGGCAGGAAGAGGCTTAAGGGCCCTTGTTGGCGCCCTTTTTGCCCCGAAAAGACGACTGCTTGCCCTTGGCGCGCTGTCGGTTTTTCCCCTGGCCTTTCCCCTTCCCTTGCTGTTGACCTGAGCGTCCCTCGTATGGCTCGTTCCATGACGAATAGGACTTGGCCGGTGGCCCAGTGCTCAGGTTGTCAAGGGGGGAGGACTTCCGCTTACCAGATGAGCCAAGGGCGCCTTTGACGTCCCTAACTCGTGAAATCTGGTCCGCGGTGTCCTTGATGATGGTAGCGGACCCGGGAAACAGGGTGGAACCCAGTTCGTACGGGAGCTCCATCAGCATGTCTCGGGTGGGCTGCGGGAAGGAAGAGAAATTAAGCCACACCCGGCGCAGCCCCATCACTGCGCACATCACCTGGCTAGAAGCGCTACGGATGGCGTCCCTTGCCAGGTGACCACTCACCTCAGCCAGTTGCCTCTGGAGCATAGCCGGAAGGCTACGGTCCTTTCCCTCGTCCAACGACGTGGCCTGGAGCGAAGCCAGGTACGCCTGATGAACTGCAATACGGAGCGCCTGACAGCCATTCCTGTAGGAGTCTTCCGACGTCCTGAATAGCTTCTTCAGGAACGCATCCTGCTTAAAGGGGGGCACACACCGGCCCTGGGCTCCAAGGGAGTCCAGGCTGACTGAGGCCAACACATCCGAGTCACAGACCGGTACCTCAAATAACCCCGCCTCCCCCAAAGGATACCGCTTGTTTAACTCCGGCAGGGAGAAGCGTGTTCTAGTACCCTTCAGAAGAGGCGCGATCATATCAGTGCGGACTGAATCCAAGATGCGGAGGCGCACCTGAGGAGTCTTGCGTTGAGCAAAAGCTCCTCCGGGAAGCCGGAACTCCTCCCCTACCTCCTTCTCGGGAACGGCAACCTGAGGGATGGCCTCTGCCACCTTGGCACGGATCTCCCTCAAGGCAACAGAGATGGGTAAGTCTAGTGGATCAGGATTCCCATCCCCCTCGACGTCCATCTCCGTCTCCGATCGCTCCCCCGACACCTCGGAATCCTCTACCGAGGACAAGGCATCAGAGGGAACGACCGAAGACACAGAAGGAGGAAGACGAGGGATGCGGAACGCCGAGCCACCAGACTCACGCCGTTCGAGAGAAGGGGGCGGAAGGAGAAGTCCAGGTGCGAGCCCCGGCGGCGAAGCGTCGGGACCCAGCCTCTCTGGGGAACCGGCACCGACCGTCACACCAGCGGAGCCGGAGGAAGACGGGGGAGGCCGTATGGTATTGCCCACCATGGCCCGGGAAGTACCGGGCACTTGGGCGTCGGGAACCTGTGCGACACCTGGGCCCCTGCCCAGGCTTGCGTCGGCACCGACGTCGGACGCGGTGCCCGAAGCACCGGCCGACGGAGCATCCAGGCATGGGGGGACCGACGTCCTCAGCTCCTGCCGGAGCTGCGACATCAGGTCTCCCAGCATGCCCTTCATCTGCCCCTTAATAATGGCGTTAATGGTGTCAATAGATTGTGTAATTGGACGGACCCTAGCGGAGGACAGCCGTTCCCCCACCTCCGAATCTGAACTCGGAGAGTCAGAAGGGAGAGCGGGGGTGGCCTGCTTACCCTTACGCTTACGCTTGGAGGGGGGGGTCGCCTTGCGGAGATCCTCGCCCGCGTCTTTGAGGCTCCGGAAGAAAGCCGTGTCCAGTGCCCTTCTCTTCTTGGTACGGTTGGAAAACCCCGAGCAGGTAGAACACGCTGAATCATCATGGTCGTCCTCGACCAGGCAGACGATGCACAACTCGTGTGCATCGGCCTGAGGGATGTTAGACCCGCAGTTGAAACATCGTTTGAACGACTGCAAAATCATCCAAAAAGATATTTCAACCGTGCATGCGTGGAAGAATGTAAACATGTGTATCAAAGTGTACATGCGCCTATTCTAAGCATGACATAAATTGGCAAATTCGGCTGCCAAAGTAATGAAATTGCAACTTATGAAGCAAGCCAAAAACATAGCAGCCTGAAATGGAAAAGAGCATGTCAAAAAAACATGGCTTGCCCGTTCCACAAAAATAAAAATCACAACGAACTTTCGAAGTGAAATTTATTCAAAGGAACGAAAGGTTGCTTAAATATTATGACCTAACATAACAACAAGCACCAAAGAAAGACGAACTCCATACGAAAAGATACAATTTTCCACTAGCAGGAAAAGTCTAATCGGGAAGTCGCCATCTTTGTCGAATTCTCGCCCCACAACGCGAGCACATGGCCGCGCTGGGTTTGAGAAACCTAGTCTACAACGCGAGAAATGCGAGAATGCGAACCTATTCTAAGAATAAAAGGTTACCACACATACAATTTCTTTGTCCATAGTACGTTTTCTTAGGAAACTTCACAAGAAACTTAGCAAAAGTCGACAGAAGAACGAAGATGTCCAGCTGGCTCAATGACAGATTGATAAGTGGTGAGATTAGAGTTATCTGCCCCTGGTGTCATAGTGACGGCCAGGGATGGGGCTCTATACGAGGTGGTAGGACAAACGACAACACATTTTCCAAATGTTGTTTTTTGTATATTTTTTATTCAAAAATAGTCACAACCTGTCATAGTAGCAAAAAATACAGATTTTTATGCAATAGTACCCCAAGGAGGATCCCTTCTGAAAAAGAAACTTTAATTATGGCTTATGATGAAATATATTGTTCACACAAAATTGACAACAGCTCAGTGATGTGTCCTAGTCTGCTTGTCATATATGGATAGACTACTATATAATCCGCACAGACTTTTTACCCTCAAGTTCCATTTAAATCCCCAAAGAGCAAATTACAACAAAATAGCAATCACAACAGATCAGAGTTTTTTTCAGGACTTGCTTAGTATACAATAGTAGACAGTAGACTATAATAAAGATTGTCAAGACAACTGATGACTGCTACTTACTGCAGACGATGCGATGAAGTCGATGTGACTGTTGCTATCGTCATCCTTCTCAAAGTCCAGGGGATGCATGTTAGCTAGTGCTGCAATAGACAACAAATAGGAGCTCTATGACAAGTGTTATTTAATTCATAGGAACTACTTGTTGCAAACTTACTTTTTAAAAAATATTTAATTGAGTTAAGAGACAATATAAAGTGAACAAGATTTTTCTCATCCTTCCCCAGTTCTGGTTCTACTTTTATAGCATATAAGACCTTTAAATTTAAACTGCCAGTTCAACCGCGTTTTCACCGATAAGCTTAGGCTGCTAACGAAGCTATTTTTAGATACAGCGCGTCATTTGTTTAGCAGATCTATAAAAAGAATGAGAAATGTCCCTTCCCATAATGCAATGTAGTGTGCAGGGAATTCTGGGTGGCACCTATGTTTTCAGTGCCCATCAAAATTCGACAATGGCCCTTTGTTTTTTAAAAACAGTCACTACGTTATTATCATGGAATTTACATTGTTATAAGTGTAAAAGGGTCATTTCATCCTTAGAAAAATCTTTGTCGTGTGAACAACAGTAAAATCAGTTGTATTTAGGAATCTTGCAGTGACATGTCAACTCATGATTGGAAAGCAAATTTTAAAAATGTTTATCCAGTTAAAAATCCGTAAATTTAATGTAGATTTCAGTTTGTTTCATTTTGGGGCAACGTCTCCCAAATAAATCCGCTTAACATTTCTCTCGTGTCTTCTCGCATGCGAATTTCCATCGTACTTTCGCAGTTTTAGGTGTTATATGTAGATTTCAATAAACAATCTGTCTGTCTGTCATATTTTCTTATGCAAACATTATTAACAAATCTCCTACAATTTAAACATCCAAGTAACTACAACACCGACCAAACAATCAGCTGACAATAATCCTAGTGGCCGCCATGATCAAGGCTTCGAGTTCGATCGGCTTTCCTCCGCCATTTTGAATTGTTAGCATTGCGAGAAAACAAATATACTGTATCATGCTAATTCATTGAGTAAATCAAGAAAAAAATAATTGATTGATAGAAGAGGTACATGTTTACACGTGATTCATAATAAAATTTATCAGTAAAGACAATGTTTTGTGGCAGTAAATGCCAGTAATGCATCTCACGCTCGTAGCTCCGATGATTGGCTTCATTTCACGATGTTTTTCTTTTTTTTTTATTCTTTGTCAAATTGTTAAATCATGAACAACTGAAATGATAACCTCATGAACATATTTGAAATTAAGTGTGAAATAATCATGTAAAAATCGTATATATAGAGAAAGTCCTCCTGAATTTCGTTTCCACAAAAAATACACCGCTCGAAATGCTTGTCAGTGGCTTTAATTATTTTAGCTATTTTTTTGTTTTGAAGGGCGGACAAGAACTAATTACCAAACTTAACATAGTTATTAACATAAAAAATATAAAACAAATCGAATATATGAAATTTGACGAGTCGTGTGCAAAAGGGAATTCCCTCCCGAATATTTGTGGAACAAAAAATACCCGGTCGAACTCGCCGTTTAAAGAATCGAGAACTAGCTTGGATATGACGCTACATTTTGATATTCCGATCAACATATACATAAAATCATAAATCAAATATTTCAAACTATCAAATCTATTTCTTCATGAATAATTTGTGTCCTTGTTTTGGACATCATGAATGTCTTACATAGATCAGTTAAACATAACTCACCTTTAACAACTTTACCATCATGGCATATACACTTCAACTTCTGACCTGATGATACCAGCTCATCCTCCCCCAGTTCTGGTTCTACAGACGGTTCTTTTTCTCCTTCTTCTGTTTCAATTTTCTGGAGAAAAACAAGATAAACAATGGAAATATTGCAGACAATTGCCTACCCTTACATGAATGACATTATTGAGGTATTACTTCAGAAGTTACAGTTCAAATTGAGCTCATTAACTGTTTAGAACTCCATTGCTTCCTACATAACATCATGACTTGAAGAAACTTTAATTTTTCTCCTGAATGAATAGATGTACAATTTGTAACATTGATATATTTCATCAAATGTATGCCTATCATGTGAACAAATATTTCAAAATAGTACAAATAGGCAGTCATGCACGGCATAGGGAATTTATCAAAGGGAGGTAACTCTTCTGACCTTGTTGGTTGGCCTGAACTGTGGAACAACAACATGATCCAACAAAGGGAGAATACTCTCACTCCTTAGATCCTGTAAAGAGAGAGGAAGATGGTATCAGCTAGGATAAGACCCAGTTCTAGACAACGATTAAATCTCTTTAGTGAAAATATGACTAAAATGCAACTTTTTAGAAAAAAAAAAGAAAATATTTTCAGAGACAGTGAGCTATACATAGGTGTAGAAAATTAGGGAATAAACCGGTTTTATAACACATATTAGAACTGAAGCCCAAGTTACAACAGACGGGAAAGCTTTTGGGCATCAATATTGAGGTAACAGCGAACTATTAAGCCCTTTCTAATCCTACTCCACCCCCATATCAAAAGTGATGGAGCTTTGTGAAGATGTAATCATTGCTTAGTTTGTCTCTGTGGAGACAACATGACTAGCTACACGATTTCATATTTGTACATATAGATTTATCTCTTATGGTGTGTGGGATTTTCTAATTTCTACCCTTAACCCTTGACTTAACAACACCTCTGATATTCAATATTTCCAATAAGTTGATAGAATTAGAAGACACCATATACCTCTTGTGTCCATGGAACGTTGCTGATGTCTGCAAGAAGGCGAGCAGTGCTGACTATAAACTGGAAATGTCTGCAAAATATAGAAATAGTTAAATAACATCATCATTTGATAATCAATAAGAAATTTTTATCATCATAATGATTTTGATTACATAAGGGTTAGTAAAGGGTTAGTAACGATTGTTTTTGGAATTCTGATTATGTATTCTTGCCTGAAATGAATACTGTACAATATTCCTAAAGTGAACTCACACTTCATTATGAGGACTGAAATCAACGGGTGCCGGGGGACGCTTGGGAGACTGCCAGAACATACCTGCAATAGAGATCAATATATTTAGTTATTGAAATGAAAGATTATTGGTGAATACATGTATATAATAACGTTAGTCATATCTTGCAACGTGGCGCTGATCCAATATAAATCATGACATAGATTTAGCTTGTTAACATAGGTATAAGAACAAGTGTAAAATAAGAAGCATGATTCCAAGTTGAATTCCAAGTTCCAAACAATGTCATGAAGATAAATGATTATGTCAGTGCCCTAAATAGCTACTGATTACAGAGTGAAGAGGAGGGTTACAAGACTTATTAACTATAGAATACATGATTTAGATCATTTCTCCTGAGCATGGGAGAATATCTTTGTATACAAATTTGTTGGTATTAGGAGTGAAGTAATATCTATCTATTGATCTGTAACATCAAACTCCAAAAGACTAAAATCCCCTCCTTATTACCGAAACTTCTAAACCCCCTTCTCCTAAAAGAAATACACACTTACTTCCATCCTGCAGTTTTGTGTCCAGTGGAAATGCATGCAAAAGCTGCTTTGCCTGGGGAAAAAAATCACATTTTAATAGCATATTCGTTTCATACTTGGTAAAGACACTCTTGTTTTGTTTGATACATTTATCACAAGTCAAGAACAATAATTAATTTATATTTGAATGTTGATATTATGTAATTATCAAGGATGTTTCTACTTCAATATTCTTTCATTACATCTGGCCGTGTCGTTTCTTGTTAGTTTGTCTATCTGCATACTAGAGTTAGGCTTTACTTGTCAAATAAGGAATTAATTGTTCACAAAACACGATCACAACCTACTTTATGATTGTAGTATTTCTCAAACTTGATTCGAGCCTGTCTGACACAGTCTTTCCACGTGTAGGGACGGTGCTCCGCTAGTTTGGCTACCTTCACAGCGCCATCTATATTGTTGCCGTTCAAGAGGGCCTGAAAATACAGAATGGACTTGCTCAGAGAGAGATAGCATTCAGAAGGGAGTCAATTTGGTATTAAAGAAAAAGTTCAAAAAGATAAAATGGAAGGTTATTCTAGGTGCATTAATGTGAAATTGTATGTCATATATCTATAACTTATTTTTGGATAACCAGCAATACTTTTACCAACTTACTTTACTACTTATACATTGACTAAGTTGCAAAGCATGGTTATCAATTTAATTGGCCATTGCACTGGACTGTAATCTTATCATAAAGAATGGTTCTCAATCGTAGACATACATTATCAAGATTCTTCATCTTTATCAGTGTTAAACTTGATCTCTGATAAATTGATAATCACATGCAAGTGCTTTCACATATCAAATATATCATGAGTTGATAAATGTTATACAGTATCTCCTAAACAATTGTCTGATCTTCCAAAAGGTAAATCCCCTGTGGAAGACAATTTGAATGAGATTGAAAATGATGTTGAAGTCCAACCTGTGTTACTTGTTCCACGTTGGTGTTCATAGACCAGAACTTGTTGAAGTGGTTCGGTTTTTGTACAAAATGCTGCTCAAACTGAAAAGAATAACATAATATAATCTTGATGTGACCATATGCATCAAACTGTACAGATATTTAATTTGTTGGCCTTTTCTACAGAGTTTGCTCTGATGCAGAATACTCGAGTATTTGACAAGCAAATATTTCAATGACTCAATGACTGTAGCAGTCTGACTCACAATTGATGCAATGAAAATACTGAAAATCTAAATTATATTCAAACTCCTTGATCTATCTGAACTTGCTTATGTGTTTTGTCTCTTTCCAACTTGATTTTGAAGGAGTTGTAGTTATACACATGCTGCTATTGTTTCCTCAAGGAAATTAGTATTACTAACTGACTTAACTGACGCCCCAAAACATGTTCATAACTCCCTCTTTCACAGTAAGGGGTCATGATGACCCTTAGATGTTTACAGCTAGAGCCTACACTGATGGAAGCTGACGTACCTTGTCTCTAGCCCACTGTATGCAGTGTTCTATGGTGGCAGGGAAGGACTTGAGGGTGCAGTACGGGACCTCCTCATCTGGCGGGTCTCTCTGTAACAGATACAGATATATATATAGGTAAAAAGGTGAAGAAGTCTCCCGTGAAGTAAATATAGATATGATAAATAAAATACTTCAGACAATACTTGCTGTAGGTATCATTTTAATGATGACTGGATGCGTTGCATTTTGACTTGTCGGAATGCGACCTACAGCAAGTGTCGTCTGAAGTATTTTATACACACACGCGACCTACAGCAAGTGTCGTCTGAAGTATTTTATTTCATGATTTATCATACATACGTACACACAACACAACCACACATGCTTCAATCTTATTAAAAACTGAAATAATTTTTTTATTAAGTTAATTACATCATGATTGGTACATTTAACATAAGGTTTACAGAGAATCTCAACTCCGTCCTCTATAGGATCACACAACCCTTCTGACCTCCAGGAAAGGACATCTCATTTCTGAGAGTTGTTTTACACAATAATAAGTAGTATTTTCATGCTACATGGGTTAACAAAAAACCTCCTTGACTTATCCTCTCTAAGATTAGAGCAGGTATGAAGAGAGGCACTACCTGACTCCCGTAAGACTCTGTGAGGTGGGGCACTATGACCTGCACGTGACCCTTGGTTCCCATGGTACCCGACTCCAACAGAGGCCTCTGATTGGTCACACACCGACTGTTCGTAACAGAAATTTGGATCATTCGGAGAACAAGAATCATGTAAAATATCAAAAAAGTTGACATCCTTTTTATTTGAATATCATCTGTAAGACTGTAAGACTGTAACTAGCATACTGTCACTATGTAGAGCCCAGGGACTTTACAAATCTTTACTGTTCTTCTCGTGTTCTTACACAGATAGATATTGTTCTTCATGTGAATTGAAAATTGTTTAATAAAATATGGACTGGTTACTGAAACTTGATGCACAAAAATAATCAAATTCAGAATTATTCCACATCAGACAGGAAGTGAAAGCCCTGAAATTTTTAAAACAGCTACAATTATTTTCTTTTAAAGATGCACATCATTTTTCTCATCTTAAGAAAGCATACCTATCAATGTAGCGTCTTGCCTCTACGTTGTCCAGTGCATTCACTATGATGTCCTGACACTCGAAAAAGTGGTCGTGATAGACCTTGTCTTCTGTTTGCGGACACACTGTGAATACAGGAGATATATATATTGATACAGGAGCCACAGTCATTTGAAAATTGGAAAAAACTTTCCTTGTTTATGGGGTATAAGTCCAGTGTGAAAGCTGACACAAGGGGTCTAAGGAGTGAGTGAGTGAGTTATTGTTTTACGCTGCTTGGGCAATATTTCAGCCATTAGCGACGTGGGGGTACAAGGAAGGGGCTTTTATCAAAGGTCTATGGTTCATAAAAAAATAAAAGTACCGAGGGTACAGAAGCTCACCTTAAAATGAATGATGTGGTTATATGGTTGAATTGTGTAACCATCTTTTATATGATAATTGATTATGGCTGCCATCATGTTTTTTAGGAGAGTGTAGCAATTTGTGTATTTGGAGAAGCATAGTGTGCTGAGCATGTAAACCCGAACTCCTGCTAATATAAGCTCTTATGTGTGGTATTTAAAGACTTGACGGGAGAGAACATGCATTGTTGTGAAAAGTATATATAATTTCACAAAACATAGTTAGCTTATGTCCTAAATTGTTATTCTTAGAAAGAACATTATCACTGTCGTAAGAATACAAGTCTAATTTCCATAACTCTTATTGCATACACATGGCCATATAGCATAATGCTCTACCATATCAATTGGGTCAGGTTGATTATGCAACAGACTAGCAGCTGACACTGTGATGCTAGCAGCCTGTATTGGGATGTGTATTAGAAAAGCATATTCAACAGGAATATCTGAACTCTGGTTGACCCCTTATGTGTGGTATTTAAAGGAATAAAGGAATAAAGGAATTGTTTAAAATTTAACATGATGTTTAATGTGATTGGGTTTTAGCAGCTAGTTGCCATAAAGATTTTAAACAAATTAATTAATTATGTTTGTCTTTCATCATAATTTATTTTAGAAACACTTAAAATATAGAACAACTTGCATGACAATCTTAAATATTCCTTATTCAAGATAATATTATGATTAGTAAGTTCAAATTAGAGAATTTATATGGTGCGAGTGATCACTTGATGAAAGCTTAAAATCTAATAATAATGATGTGGCATCTGCAGCTGAAAAGTCAATATGGCTGCTATCGCAGCCATCTTGGATTCTCAAAACTGAAACATCTACCTTTTCAGTGCGGAATCACTAAAGGTATAACATACTACAATTTAAAAATGATATCTAGATTGGTTTAGGAGAAGTAGTCCTTTTCATGAAATCTAATTGAAAAGTCAATATGGCTGCCATGGCGGCCATATTGGATTCTCAAAACTGAAACGTCTACCTTTCTGTGCGGAATCACCATATGTATAACATAATACAATTTCAGAATGATATCTATATTGGTTTAGAAGGGGTGGTCCTTTTCATGAAATCTAATTGAAAATTCAATACGGCTGCCATGGCGGCCATCTTGGATTTTCAAAACTTAAACGTCTACCTTTCTGTGAGGAATCAGCATGGGTATAACATAATACAATTTCAGAATGATATCTGAATTCGTTTAGGAGGAGTAGTATTTTTTTGTAAGGTTTACGGACTGACGGATGGACAGACAGACAGACGGACGAAGCGCCATGACATAAGCTCACATTTACTTTGTATTGGTGAGCTAAAAATCTAGAGGCCAAGTGGATATCTTCCAGCCCAGTATATCAGGCGAGTTGATTTTACACCAGAAGCTAATTGCACAATCATGTGTTAAATGTTATTGCAATATATAATCATGTAAAGCTAGTAAAACATCTTAGATTACACATGAATATTACCAAGGATGTGAAGCTTACCTTTATGTTGCTGAGCCATAATCTTCAAAGCTGAAATGGAAAAACGACCATTTCATAAGAGCAATAATGACATTTAAAAAAATGGGCTCTTTAGCTCATCAGACTATTTAATGGAAACAGTTTTTTTAAGGTTTTGACCACTGTGACCCCATTTGGGGTCATGGGGTAACCAAATCTACAATATAAAATCTACATTGGCCAAAGAGTCTACACACAACTTTTCAACTCTCTAGACCTTTTGGAACTGGAGGAGAAGATGAAAATAGGTTTTTAAGGTTTTGACCCCTGTGACCCCATTTGGGGTCATGAAGTCACGAAATTTTTTCAATTTAGAATCCCCATTAGCCAAGGAGTCTACTCACAACTTTTCAGCTCTCTAGACCTTTTTGATCTGGAGGAGAAGACAAAAATAGGGTTTTAAAGTTTTGACCCCTGTGACCCCATTTGGGGTCATGGAGTCACGAAATCTACAATTTAGAATCCCCATTGGCCAAGGAGTCTACTCACAACTTTTCAGCTCTCTAGACCTTTTAGAACTTGAGAAGAAGATGAAAATAGGTTTTGAAAGTTTTAACCCCTGTGACCCCATTTGGGGTCATGGGGTCACAACATTTTTAATTTAGAATCCCCATTGGCCAAGGAGTATGCACATCAAATTTCAGCTCCCTAGAGTCATTGGTTCTGGAGAAGAAGTCTAAAAATGTGAAAAGTTTACGGACGGACGCAATGCCATGCCATAAGCCCATCGGACCTGATGAGTTAAAAACCAAGAAAAACCTTTATTTCTAATTATTTTACTTTATTTTAAGGAGGAGAAGTTCTATGATTATATTTGTACATATATCACAAGCTTGAAAGATTTAACTTCGATTTTAATTGATTTAAGTCTTAAGTTCTTAATAAAAAAAATCATTGATATTATTCATAGAGGGTATACCTGGGTTTATTTCACGCACTGATTCTGCTGCTGTTGTTGATTTAGGTTTCTTTAAAAAAAAACAAGCACAAAATTACTTTTAAGCAAGTGATTGAATACAACCTCAAAGCCATTTGCTCCCCACAGAGGCAGATCAAGTCATAAAATGTTGACATAGCCTCTGTTCTATTACGCCGAGTTTGTGGGATGGAATGGGAGACGCCTGATTGGAGGCAATCAAAGTTAGTTATGCAATCAGCAACGCTGTTCATAAATCATCATTATGGCTACTGAATCATGGCAAAGGCATTGTGATATGAACCACCCTTTCCATGCGAGAATTCAAATGGATGGTGGTGCAAATTTTGTCTCATTAGAACAGAGGTATTATCAACATTTTTGACTTGATCTATCTCTGTGGGGAGAAAATGCTTTCAAGCAACAGTCGCATTGTTTCCACAATGACATTACAAACATTCACTTGAATAAATTTAAATGAAATAAAACAGTGTTTAAGCACAACGACTGTAAATTTGCAATGATTCAAATTCTCAATACCAAGGCTCCTTTGAAAACTCCGTCCCGATTTCTTGTTATAAGGGGATATTCAGTTCAGTCGTTCATATTCTACTACTCGTCAAAACTGTTACAACAAATGGGGAGTACAAAACAAAATTCTAGAAAACTTTCACCATCCTCAATTGGTAACTCATTCAACCTGTATAATGAAAATTATTCCAGATAACATTCTTGGTTTTCATAAATGGTAACTCATTCAATCATTAATAATTATTCAATATTTGAGTGATAATGGCTAGAAATGCTCCCACATTAAATGTGAAATATCATTTTCCAAATCAATTGAGTATACAGTTCACAAATGACTGAAGAACAAAAATCATGATGCTTTGAAATAGGAACATACAAGAGAAGAATTGACGCCGTGACTCACTCACCCTGATATGTCGTGGACGGAAGAGGAACTGTCTGTTGAGGTTAGACTTCTCTATCAGATCATTGTCTGTGATCACCAGCTGGGGACACAACATCACATGGTCTACTTTTTTTAGTCATTTTAGAAGTTGAAATTACAATAATGAAGAGGAATATATGGATGACAACTTCCTTGTTCATGGTATGTGTCATTCTTGTATCGTTGCATACCACCAACAAAGAAGTTACTTTCATTCAATCTATGTTAATCCATTATCCTCACTCATCAAACAGAAATGTCTTTAACCTACATGGCAAAAATGGCCCAAAAATGTATTCCATAACAGAGGCATGGGCTATAGCTCATAAGACTAAGATGGTTCAGGACTAAAATCTTAACACTGTGCATTAAATGTTTCCTCTTGCAAAGCAAAGTCCCATGCATATCAAAATCAAATTGACAAACTTCAGTCTTAGTTAATTAATGATGTAATTATGAAAATATGTGCTCTCGATGTCAACTGGTTTGTGAGAAGAAAATTATAGAAGATCTTAATGATAATACTTCTCACACCAATAATTAGGCTCGTAGGTAAAGAACTTAACATTTTGATATCCTTGGTGCAAGGTAACTCTCCACAAAATTAAGGCTTGTTGGTGAACCAGTTCTGGATAAGAAGTTGAAAACAAGAGAATTTACTGGATGGGAGACACTCGCAAGGATATGGACAGATACGAGACGGTTGGCCAGATCAAAAACTCATCTGCCCTTATAGGTCTGATAAGCTAACAATGGAAAGATTCACCGCCCCCAATTGAGCTAATGTCTGATTACCGTACCTGACCCTGGTCCCCGGCTCCTACACCCATCAGTGCATAGTTCTTGAGCATCTCACAGCCGATAGCTCCACACCCCACCTGTAACAAGGAGATGGGTCAGGTGATAGAGGAACACAATAGGGAGCTTTCTACATAGGTTTCTTACTGTCCAGATACATACAATTGTGACATGTTAATTGAACTGGTTAAATCTCAAAATGAATAACCAATACTGCAAAAATTATCATCTTATATTTCATTTCTCCAACATTACTATGTTTGTTTTGCAATCTGCTGCACCATCAGCCTACAAATATCATTGGACTGACGCCTGGTGGCACAGTATGGCAGCTAATTCTTATTCTTGCATTAATCAGCAATCAGCAATAAGAACAATCTATTCAATCAAAATAAATTGAACAATGACCCCCTTTTTTGAAACTGAGCGTGTAAGATGTGACAGACAAAAGAACAGCTACATTATCTGGATAACAACTTCTTAATGGTTAAATCCCACTAAGTGTCAAATATATAGAGGATACTTAATGTAGTTTTCCAAATACCAGGTTAATTTCATCGAGTGTCATGGGTAAAGTTTATATTTCACGAGTGGCGCAAACTACATTAAGTATTCTATTTATTATATGATTTTTTAATGAATTGTGTAATTAAATGACTTTAAAACTGGAAAGTTGCCCCCTTTTGTTCACATGGCTGAAAGTAGTTCCGGCACCTGACCAGTGACGATATAATATATCGTCACTGGTCACAATGAAAATATAATATATCATCACTGTTGCCTGATAGACAGTTTATTTCACTGATAAAACCCAGTATTTCATCGCTGATGCTTAGTCCTTCATGAGGTGGAAATAGGAAAAGATAAAAGTATGAAGTAATATCATCACAGGTGAGTAGTTTCTGTGAATTGCCCTGTACCTACCATAAAGAGGTTGACGTTGGCTATCTTCCGACACATCTCCTCCCCGACACACGCCCGCAGCTGGTCGTACCGGTCTCCCCTGTAACAGTCGTTATCAAACACCTTAAAGGGGCAGTAGAACGTTTTTTGAAAATTTTATATTTTCAATTTTTCACTGATAATTGTACCTACCGGGTAACTGCTAAATGGATAATTTTGATAATGTCAAAAATATCATTTCACACAACAACCATCCATAGTCAAAAAACAAATTGTGAAGTTTCACATAAAGTGCATTGGATGCCATTTTTGTGTGAACCCCTTTAATTCATTTTGTGTAAGAAAAAGAAATAGCATGTCTGAACTTTACATAATATATTTGATTTATTACTGCTTCATTTATTTTTAATACATTGTCTTTCAATTGGAACCATTTATTTTCATTTTCCTGACATCACCCTGTATTCTCTCAAAAACGTGCTACTGCCCCTTTAATACTGACCAATTGAATAAACAAACCTTACCGGGGTTTCCGAAAGCAAGCCCAGGGCTTCTATGCGGAAAATAGGGTTTTTGACAAGTGAACTTTGGGGCTAAATAGAAGCCCGGGCTTATATTCGGAAACATGGGCTTGTATTCGGAATATTTTAGATTCAGATTGACAATCATACTGAATAAAACTCACAAAAACATGGCATGGCATTACTTTAATATATGTAACAGAAATATGACTTTTGCAATGAGTTAAGAAAAGGTAGCGCATGGGAACTCTTGTAATGAAAAACTTTACAGTTTAAGAATTGAATGACTATACTCGGCCCTTAAGAACCACGTTGTTTTAACTTTAAAAAGTTAGGTTTCGAGATACAGGGGTTCGAAAGTTTGTATGTTGTACATATATTAGTTTATAACATCATTTGTTTTTAAACCGATTTGACATGCATGTATAAAAATGGTTCGATCAAGTATTAACATAAAATGTAAAAACTTATATCTTGTCTAAAAAATACTACTAAATAGACTTTGGACAATGTTTTCCAAAAAAAGAGTGTTATATAGATTGTATACACATGAAATTTCTGAACATTGTAATCTTGTTCTAGTCCTGCGTAGAAAGATGTAAATGGAAATTAAAGCTGTTTATTGTTATTAATTCCTTAGTTTCACGCTGTTCTGTGGGCATCTTACATGATCATATGTACTCAAATGATTGGGAAAGACAAATGGAACAATTTGCAACTAAAACGTTTCATGAATATGTTGGAGATAAAATCCATAAAATAGAAATAAAAACACTTTATAAGCTATATTATGCCTTGAATTCTCTTCTGAAAAAAGAAAAGAACCTCTGAAATATTGAGAACACTCAATCTTGATCAAAATGGAGTTGAACCACCTGGTTCTCATTGGACGAACTATCTAAATGTTCTTTGTACTTGGAACCCGCTGATAACTCTTTCCACAGAGCAAACAGATACCATTTGTAATGTCATATTACATATCTTTTATGATGGCAAAAATTTATAGGTGAGTAGGCCAATCATGACATTAACTATTGGTGTTGTAGAAAGGGAAGGCCACTTTTGTTTGACGCACTTTGGAATATAATAGAAGCCCATGGGCTTCTAAATGGAAATATTTTCAAAATAGTAGCCCATTTGCTTCTAAACGAGAGGGCTTGCTTTTGGAAAACCCCGGTACAATGAAATCTTTATCTAGGGTTGATGATTGGGAATGACACCATGGTATATTATGGCTTAGATTAGCCATCAACATTCTTATTTCTTAGCAGACTTCTCGGAATTCATATATATTTTTTTATGTATAAGACAAACAAGCAATAATGATTAAATTCTCTTAAATTGGAAATTTTAAGGTATTCAAAAACACAACACATTCTTACCTTGACTGAAATTGTTGTTTATCAGAATCAAGACTTGGCAAAATTTCTGTTGAGTCCAAATATAACTGAAAAAAAGAATGATATTAAGACGTTAGAAACAAACAGAAATTGTTGAATTAATAGCTTGAATCCTTCCTAATGAGTTTCTGTCATTGTTTAGGCAAACTGCAATATTTGGGTATGATTTTCCACAAAAATGTATGAAATAACTTGAAATAGTAAGCCTATTGAATAATGCAAATGAAAACTCAAGAAATTATTATGGAATAGCAAAATAGCTATATTAGGAACGATTATCCTAGCCTTATTTACTTGTAAGGTATTTAGTTATGCTGGTCAAATAGAGTACTTTCATACAAACCATTTGATTTAGAGGTGTGAATTTCCCAGTGAGAGCCTTGAGCCCCTCCTGAGCCACGAAGCCCCCGAGAGTTGCACACATAGGTACGAGTGATCCGCGCGATGTGAAAGAGAGGCTCCGCAGCATGTCATTGTCAATCTCCTCAACCTGTGGCAGTGAGAGGGTTAAAGTATCTCATAGTTTTATTAGTCAAGCCTACTCATTGTATTTCTGATAAAATAACATTGTTAAAATATTTGTGTCGATCGCCTCCACATGTGGCAGTTGGAGGGTTAAATTTACTGGTATCTTTCTTTGGAATATAACTACGGTATTTGACGTAATAAGCACCAAGGGTGCTTAAAACATTGACTTGGGTGGGTGTTTATTAAAGTGGTGTGAATGACGATCGAAAATTAAAGACTACTGAAGTGAAACTTTGTTTAGGTTGTCTTTGATAACTGATACATGCGTTCAAAATATACTTACTCAGTACTGAGTAGAAAATAAAACATTAATTTCTCATGAAACAATGTGAATACGTAAATTTATTATTTTAGTACCCCTGGTATATGGGCGGTTATTAGACCTTTAATTACAAAACCCTTTTTGGCAGCGCTTATTGGAGCAGGGCGCTTATTAGGTCGAAAACGATACTATCAATTTGAAAGAAGCAGTATAAGACCTGATCTGTGCACATAATATACCATAATGTACGAGTAAGCAGTCCTGATTAATGTTGCATTGGTTTATATACCGTATTTCCTCTAATAAGTGTCCAACGCTTATTTTCTCAACTACCCATAACCCCCGGCGCTTATTAGAGGTAATACGGTGTGTATTTTTTCACTATGACATTGTGTTTAAATGCAGGGGTAGTGGGTGGCCACCCTGAGTAACATAAAAATACTATATTTGTGTCTACTATGTTTTGAAAGGTGAGTCTGAATATCTCGGAGATAAACATACTGTGTTTGGAAATCTGCGGCATATAACAGAATTATTATAGTTACAAATTTAATGTAAAGTCGAACGCGTATAACATGCTCTTGCTAGGAAAATACTGACGTTCTTCCACTCATGTTTTAATCAAAGAATGAAATAAAGACTCGTATAAAATCATCTATATCTCTCATGAGGAAAACATTTGATCTGTTTACCTTTGTATCAAGCTGATTGTTGAGATCTGTTGCCATGGAAATGAGTTGACTTGCATCAGTGGCACACCTGTGCATTGTGACATTTGTGGAAAATAAGTAATTAAATAGTCAGAATGGTCTGCACATTTCAATTCATTTGTAACTCTGAACTCTGTCCCAATACATTTATGAAAGGATATATGACAAAATAATTAAAGCTTATTTTCCATTTGGTGAAAGATAATCAGTGACATTTATCATTTTCAAATGTGTAAAATGTACATAACAGTCTTGTCTTGTGTTTACTTTTTGTATATGTTCACATATTTTGATATACATGAAAACAATTTTTATGACTTAAAAATGTCTTTAAGCAGACTATCAAGACAAGTAGGCAGTTTTCAAGTTATCTTTATTGTGCCAAACTGCAAAATCTTGTTAAACATCAGCAATGAATAGCTGGTCATTCAAAACCAAATATTCCTGACTCAAGATAATTATATAATTGAGAAACTAAAGCCAGAATCCCTGTCACTCTGCAGCATGCAAGAACGTACCAGACGTGAGGTAGGCGCCGGTTGGTCTCCAGGAACTTGTCTAGCGCCAGGAAGGACAGGTGAAGACATGGCGGCGCCTGCGGAACACACATTCATAAACAGACGAACCTGACATTTGTACTTCTATAAGTATTTCCATTATCACTAATTTGTACTTCCTGAACTATTTGCTTTAATAAAGGCCCAGGCTTTTTTGCCTTTCAATCACTATAGATATGAGTTATTAGATGCTATGGATATTGTCAGAATCTCTTCTCTTTCACTTAAATCAATTTCAAGATAAAATTTTACCACTATGCAATTGGATTCATCTAAGCAAAATATTTTATTAATCATCTAAAAATCTTATCAGAATTTGTTGATCTAATTCAATGTTAATTTTTCTTTATTTCAAAATCATCAAGCTTTGCCATAGCAAAGACAACTTAAATCATTCATTGTTCAGTCATCTGTCATTCTGGTACAATACTGATAGTTCAAGAGGAAATGACGCTGAGATAGCTTGAACCTAGCAGGCTGCATGTCAAGAAGACTGTGTTCGCGTCTCTTGCACCAATATGTTCCCTTCTTTTGAATATTCCAGGATACTCTTTTCTAAACCAGGTACCAACCTGGATGATTAATTTATTAATGACTGTGGTTCTCGTGAATTGGTTTTGGTTTCTAGATGAGTTATCATGTAGTTTAGGTAAAAGGTTTCTACTTATCATTTCATTTTGAAATCAGGTTTATCATTTCAGGCTTTAAGAGTTGTACTCGGGACTTACAGAATCTTAGATTATCGAAATCTTTGTTTTTTGGATATTTTCTTTCAATGCAAACATGAGAGACGAATTCAGAGTCCTATATAAGTGCCTTGTATGGCCATAAAGGTCCAAACTATCCCAGTTTTCTGGTACGTGTTGTACAGCTGGGTGAACTGAGTGCAATGTGGATGAAGTGCCTTAGTCAAGGGCAGAAGACAATGTTCACAAAGTTTTGGTCCCTGCAGGAATCAAACCTGGGCATGACAAGCCAGCATGCAACAATTATGCCCCACAATTCACTAAGACTCTTTTCAATGTATTTGAATAAAAGGGTACCGTTGAAATTTTACTATTCTGAAACCTTGTAAATCTGATCTTATCAGAGGGATTTTAAATTCTGTGGATATTCATATATCATACCCTCAAAGTAAATGTTTTTTAAGGCAATAAGTAAGTCTAGTGCTAATCTTTCTCTCTCTGGGTCATTCTGACCTTCTGATTATTGATTTTTGATATAACTCGTCTTATATGCCAAATCCAGACATTTGAAACTAGTCGACTTTCTATAACTATCTCAGAGGATCATGCCCACATTCTCCTGGTGTTTGAACATATCTCTATCTCTATATAACATATCAATATGATAGCTTTTACAGATGTTTTGTTGAATTCAAAAACAGTTAATATTTCCTTCATGAAATAGATTTAACTATGAAATGTTTTGAATAAGAGAAATTGTAGTTTTGTGGCAGCAATAAATTGAGTTTTCTTTTCTATTTATCTAAATATTCATAAATAATTTACAGGCTTTCTTCCCTAAGGTTATGTGGTGGCATCAACTAATGAAATTTGTGAAAAGCTATCGATTTTAAAACTAATAACTTTACACTTTTTATAAACTTCTATCACCCAACAAGATTTGCGATTGCAAGACCGCAAAAAACTGAGGGTTTAGCCTACCCCTCCTTCGCCTTCTACAAAGCATCTGTAAATTGGGCATTTTCTAAAAAGTATGTAACAAAAGAGAATTGTAGTCTCAATGTTGAACTTTGATCTTAAATCACAACAAATTAAATGCGAATTAAACACTTATCTGTTGACCTTGAAGGGTCATTAATGAATGCAGTCCCCCCCTCCCCAAAAGACTATTTTCACAACCAGTAGATTTAGCTAAGATGACCTTAAAAAGCATTAAAAATACAGGTAAAGTTAGCTTCAATTATTGCTAAACTCCAACCCCCCTACCTTCGCCTCTCCCCCCCAATGGCCAATAGGAACATATACATGTATGTCTTGTTTTACTGCTTTCAAAATTTAGGAAAATGAGTTTCTCTCATCCTGCAATTAATGCCATTTTTCATCTTTACTTTGCTCATAGTGCCTTAGGGATTCAATATCAAACTGATTGACATTCTCCTTCTTTTCTTTGATTATAGTGGCTAGGACTTAGTATCAAACAGAATGACATTTCTCCACTGGCTAGGGAAGTCCTTGAGGATGGGAGCCTGTATATCAGCATTAGAAATATGAGCTATCACTGTACCTGGAACTTGCAGAGATCTGGAGTGATGAGAGTGGGAGATTTGAGCTGGTCCTCCAGGGGTTGCTGTAAGAAAAGAAGAGTCTTCATATAGTGATAAACCTACGTAAAGATGGATTAGACAATAAACATCCAAATCTGGGATCAAAATGTTAAAAACTTGGGATCAGTGTAACAGTACCTGGCTAATAAAATTGGTAACATTAAAGAATGTGTTAGTAAATTTGCATCCTGTCACATTTGTATCTATGTATCAGTGAACTCCTACACATTCCCTGGTATCCAACAGGTTTAGTATTGGTGGGTGGTATTCAACAATGTTTATAACCAATACTTTATGAGCCAATGAGTCCAGGAGATGGAACGTTATTTATCGGCCATTATTTACTTTGCATCATTGTCATGGGGTGCCTATTTTGGAAATGTTACAGCACACTACTTGTGAGCTTGCAGCTGCAATCAGTGCTGTAAATGGATAATTTGTTTGAGACTGGTATGTCTCTTCATAAGTTTGGTGCATCTAAAACTGAATGTTAGTCATTTCATTAGCTCCCTATATATAGTGAAACTTGGATTTTTGGCTGACGGATTTCAGGGTATGTGAAGGAGCTATGCAGATACATAAACAATGTCGAAGCAGGATTGTAAGATTAAAGAATGTGCACTAGACTGATGAAGAGAGAGTTTGTATGTAGAGAGTCTGAAAGAGAGAGATAGATGAGGACAATAGGCTGCTTCTGTCTCTAGATGTAGGTGATCAGACCAGTTGGATACTAGACGAGACGGGACGGGACTCCGTGCAGTTCCATAACAGTTACCAGTTAACAGAAATTGCTAATATTGGAATTTCTTATTACAGGAAATATGTTTGAACATCTTTAAATGTCATTTCCATGTTAAGATGAAACAGAGTTATTTACTAGCAAGGATTGAAAGTTAACTTTCAATTAATAAACTGGACAGATTTTCAACAAAAATCTCAACATGAACAACTTCATTTGCATTCCTTGATATCCAATAACCTTGATTGATGAAACAAAAACATTTTTGCCATCGAATATTTGACAATTATCGCAAATCTACCAACAAATATCTATATCAAGTATTGTGCCAAATCAATTGTGATACATTTCTTCTTTTGCAATAAACTGCAACATCTTGACAATAAATCATAGCGGGAGACATGTAGGGGAATTGATCTGACGGAACCCGACTCGAGGAGGGAACGCCTTACTCCACTTTCCGTCTCAGATAACTTAATAAACCCAGCAAACTTTCTCTAACTTCCAAATTGAAACATTTCCTTTGCAGTGATTTTTATTGATTTCTATGTTTCCTCGAGTCACTAAATATTTTGGAACTCATTTGAAGTTTTCGAACAACTTAAACATTTAAACACAAATTCTTTCCTCTTATTTGACATTTCCAGTATTTCACCTTGAAATTTTGAGGTCTAAATTGAAAGACTTATCTTTCGGGAGACAAGGTTGTCCTGTGTTGCTTGTTATTCTTATAAACTATGCTCTAACTGATTCATTCACAATATATAAATGAAAGTTTACCGTTTTGTTGTACTCAAGAACTGAATAGGGCTTCCACGGGTCCTAAATATTGGACTCGAGTACTCAAGGGGTCAGACTTGACTCGGACCCGAGTACCCGACATGTTATCCTTACCTTAAAGATTTTTGGATTTTTATAGCCGCTGAGTCTTTGGCTTACCTAAAGAACCTTGAATTGTTGTAAGCCTAGATTTTATAACATATAATTCGACTTTAAAATGGTCATATATAGAATAGGTTTGACATCAACACTTGAAATAGTAATGTTGATCATATGTCTTCACACAATACAGACAAACAGACTGAAATAACTTAAATAATTAACAGTTTTCGAGTCCTCTAGTCCCAAAAAATTGACTTGAGTCCAGCTGGACCCGACTCTGGTTCGAGTACTTGAGTACAAGAGAAAGCCCTAACCCTGAAGTTATCAGTGAGTTCAGCTTAGTGCTGCTTGGACAATTATCACATCCATTAGTGGAATACAAGAGAAGATAGAATGTGACTTACGTAGTGAGTCTTCTTGGGCACCTTGACAGGTATGATGATTCCTCCGTTGTCATAGGGCATGTACTCCTCTCCTGTAGTGTCACAGATTGAGAAGGCGTACGGGGTCAACACTGAAACAAGTGGACATATAGGACTTAGTCAGGCATTGTGTTCACTATTTACTTAAGATGATTTGAGAGACTGCTTTGAAAGTAAAACTCTATCTGGGAAATAATTGTGAGAAGTGCCTTGAGCATGTCTTGTGTTTGGAACTTGTGTAATATAGACAACAACATTATATTTCATCCATGACAATAAACCTGCTTATAAAATAAATCTAGACCTAATAAAACATCCCCCAACACAAAAGCACAAGGCTGACCTTTGACCTGCACCCTGGTACCGTTGAGTGCAGCCATCCCTCCGATCTCCTTGAAGGTGACGGTGTCTCCAGACTCCAGACCGTGCATCCGGTTGTCCAGGGAGGTCACCACACCGGGGTTAGCCTGCAACATACAGGGCACATTCACATCTCTGAAATGATCAAATACTTTCAATCCAATTGGACATCTTCTTTAAGGTTTGAACATAAAACAATAACCTGCTCCAAATGGTGATGTTCATGATAACCAAGCCTGTAACAGTAACTTCATTTTGAAATTGTTTTAGGTGCAATTCTCTTGAACCTAACAAATCTTTCTGTATATGCACATAGATACATAAGAGTCATCAGAAGATGACATATCCCACCGGTCCCCATTAAAATTACCTGGTAAGTTTCCACGGAAACTGCAATAATCTGAAGAAGTTGAAAATACCAAAAGGCACATCTTCACATGCTGACTAATCCACATACAAACTTCTATTGGGCTAGGTGTAACAGTTTTTGAGTTCTGCTGCAGAAACCAAATTCTAAGTTACGTTTCCATGGAGACCCGCCAAAAATCAAAATCTGAAGATGTTGAAAATATTGAAAGGCACATCTACACATGCTGACTAATCAATGTACCAAGTTTCATTGAACTAGGTCTAACAGTTTTTTAGTTTTGCTCTGGAAACAGAAGGACAGCCTGGGCCGATTCATGTACATTTTTCCCTGTACTTTGACAGACATACAACAGATAAATTTTAATTGAATAATGGTTAATATATTTGACTAGTGATGTTTAAATGCAAACTATGGTAAACATATCTTCTAAGGAAGAAGGTACCTGTCAAGTACCAGTCACTTAGAACACTGTTACACTTAAAGGTTCTGTAACTCAAGCTCAAATAAGCAAACATAAATTATCTGCTTCTCAGCTACTTGAAAACTTGAATTATAAGGAGATAAACAGCATAACCAGTTCCTCTGACCATTTGGTAACTTTTTTAGTGCCTTTGAATATAACTGTTCCTTAAGAATTTATAGTAGAAAATATGACAATCAGAGACTTTGTACAGAAAGAAGAGGTGGTTATGAACTTTTATAGCACATAAAGTACTTCACAAATATACGCCAACAAATTCTTTATTTCTTATACAGGATACTCTAATAAACCAAATGGTCCCTTGTTTGATAGTTTTCCCCATACCGTATTCGACGTAATAAACGCCCTGCTCCAATAAACGCCCTCCCCCCAAAGGTTTAGTAATTATAAGTGTAATAACCGCCCATGAAAACCAGCTATACTAAAATAATAAATTCAATGTATTCACTTTGTTTCAAACAAAATTAATGGATACAATAGCGGCAATATGTGTTATTTTCTACTGAATAATGTGTAAGTATGTTTTGAACGTCTGTATCAGTTATCAAAACACAGTTTCATTTGAATAGTCTTTATTTTTCGTTTGTCATTCACATCATTTTAATAAGCGCCCACCCGTGTCAATTTTTTAAGCGCCCTGGGCGCTTATCACGTCGAATACGGTATGTCATTACAAAAACATATCTCCGGCTAACGCATTTTTTGAAAGCCTACCATGTGATAGTTGACAAAAAAAGCATGTGACGTCACTCCTGAATATGAACGATGCATAATTGACTTGATTCCTTATCAAAATGTGATGACATCAACACTTTTTATAGAACAACACTTTTGTTATCTTCATCTCATTTGCTCATATTCTAAACAATCCATTCTTTTTCTTTTTATCTATCTCTTATTTTGATGTAAATACATTTTCACAAACAGTTATGCACTGATCAATTTGGTCAGTAGCTATTTTTATGACCTCAGGAGCAAACAATATTGACAAATATTTTCCTCTTTCAAAGTTTTTATCCTCTGAATTTAGGAATGCCTATTTCAAAAGACCAGTTATATTAGAACTGAATGAAATGTGACAAAACTGAGTCATCGAACATAACAAGTATGAGCGGAGCAATATCACATCCTGATCCACAATGAGTAATCCCTCGAATATCTGTGCTGTGACACACGACATCTATCTCTCAAAGCATCATTGTTGGGTATTTTTTCAAATTAAACTTAAATATTGAAATTAAACCACACCCTATTATTCTAAATGCAATCCTAGTCTTTGGTTACTTACAAAAACTATTAGCTCACTTAATATTTCAGATTCTTTATATCAAACTTGTATCATATATTTGCAAATTATAAAGTCTATAGGCAAGTTGCCCTTACATAAAATGTTGAAATTAAATTAAAGGCATTGAAAAAATAAAACTGCCAAACTTGGAATGAATTCAATTCATCTAAAAGAATATTGGCTTGAGTCCAAATAGACTTGTACATAACCTTAACCAGGCTGTGGAATCAATAACCTTCCTGGAGATACACATACAGTATCAAATTCAACTGCCAACCCACCAAGATAGCTCTTAAATTATATGGACAAAGTCTTATCATCCGAAATCTTTCGCACAAATAGAGAATTCAGTCTCATCAGCAGAAATGCTGATAAGAAAAATTGTCCATGAAATATTCATGAGAATGATTGGTCTAATATTGTCTTTGCTTCTCCTTAGTAAAACAGTAGAGATGGGTCGGTACGCATACACCACTGTCATTTGGACTTGGAATACATACAGTCATAAGCAAGTTGTTTGACAGAGAGAAAACAGACAGACAGACAGATAGAGGGAATGAAACGAACAGACAGACAGATTTTGTTTGAACAGAGGTTGCCATGAGGGTATTGGTCCGGTTCATGTGTAAGATGTTAGTTAAACATATATTGCAAAACCTATAAAGAATTTTGACTGCAGATGAAAGAATCAAATTGCTAAGAGGAATGTTCTTTAATAGTTCCTCTTTTCAAAGAAATCCAAAGAAGTTTAAAATCCCACAAGGGACAAGTATACACATATTGACTGATACCAAGTTTCGATGAGCTAGGTCATATACTATGGGAGTTATGCTCCGGAAATGAATAAGAATGATAATGGACGGATGGACAAGGCGAAAAACATATCTGTATATCTTTTTTATATTTCTAACTTGTTGACAACTTCCCAGGAAAAGAAACATTATCTTTGGTCGGGAAAAGTACAACCACCGTTGATGCTTGAAAAATAAAATCTCTGCTGGAACTATTCAATCTCATTTAAATCCTATTGAACCTATCACTTGTACCTAATTGACTTTCTGACATACAGTGTACTGCAGACTTAAGTGTTTTTTCCATGAATGAAAATTCTATACTCCACCAAAATAAACGGATACATTATTATACAAAATGAGAACTTGCAGGACAATGATACCACAAGTGAGCTCTTTTTTTGGGTACTATATATCCTAATGTTAACTTCTACCTTCGACTGGGGATGTAGCTAAGTTGGTTCTTTCGTCATTGGGTTGGATTTCCTGCAGTGTCATACCAAAGACATCACAGATGTTGATTCCTTGCTTTCTCAGCATTATAAGGACGGAACTTAGTTTGATTGGGTGCCATAGGCACAATTAATTTTAAGACATTATACTTAGTATATTTAAGAAATAGAGTAGCCCTAACCATTATGCGTTTTGCAATAAAGTATAGTTTTGCCCTGAATTATTATAGTTAAAGAACGAGGTTAGGGCTACTCTATTACTTTTCTAGTACATGTCGATTTTAACTCGTTTAAGCTATTTCTACTCAAAAATAAATATATTTTATAAATCACATTCGGCCGCGAATTGAAAATTTTCGATCAGGGTCAGGACTAGTGACGTCATAGCCGATTGTTATTGACATCATGGGAAATTGTTTCGTGACGTCACCCAAAAACTATACTTTATTGCTGAATAAAGGGTTGGTGGCGCCTTTGATCTTTACGGGAACAATACTAGAAAGGACAATAAAGAGTTATCATTATTACTTTGTACGGATTGAGAGTGACATTAACTTGGTACGTCACCTGACTGCATGTGTTGTATGATCCCCAGGGATGTGAGATGGTATTAGATGATGTGTCATGAAGACTGACATCCAATGATAGGGAAAAGCAAAGCACCTTGCACAGGATATTGGCGCTACACAAATATATAGTATAGAGTATATAGTATTGTATTATTATTATCATCATAAACTATAATTCTCTTTCTACTAAACTGATAACTTGCAGATTTATATGCATGACCTTTGATGAACCCTGCTTAAAACCTTTTCAACCTACATGACTTTTAACCATGAATTGATTAAAACAGATTGTCCCAGGATATTCCTCACACGAAAGCCAGGACTAGTTGGGAGACAAGGAATTAATCATGTCTGGCTTCAGAAATATTATTGATCCAGTCATATTTATTGTGTTTTGAAAGGAAACACAACACATTAATATCAAGTAAAATGTCATTGAGCGGAAATAATTCACAGACTACATTTGAATATTGTTGAGAGAGAGAACAATAAAACTTGCTTTTGAAAATGTCATCTTATGGATACGCTGAGAATACGCATTAAAATACATAATTTTCTTAAAAGTACCTTATAACATAATGTAGGATCTTGAATTGTCATAACTTTTCAGACAAACTTTTGAGTAGTCATAGCAACTAAATGAGAAGGATTGATAAGGATGAGGATAATAAATCTTTAATCAACACAGGATATCATTCATCATAGGAGGTCAGGATTTTCAGAATAAGGTGTTTTCACTGATATCATTTTGATATCTAAGCTTTGATAAACAACATATCTTTAAGGTACTTGATGTTATATTTTCAATGAGGGTCAAAATTGAAATCCAAACAAACCATGTTTCATCCAAATAAAGACAAGCATTTAACAAAAACACAAACCAAAAATTTTGTTTTAATTTTTTATGTGTGCCATTTGAAGGCAAACTATATCAGCACAGACTATCAATAAGCAGAATTATTCTTCAAAGAGACCGGTAAGTACAGCGAGACCTCCCAGTGTTGATAGCGGAGTTGACAGGTGAGTCACGGCTGGAGGCCACTCTCGACGGGGGACAACATGACACGTACCTCCAGCAGACACGTAACTATATACATTGTACATGGGCAAACTTGTTAAAACCACTCTCTGCAATTGAACACATCAAAGTTTTTGAGAAAGGGTTCCAAAATATTTCCTATAGACAGTCATTCGTTGTTTACTTCCATATAGGAACAAAAGAACTTGGTTGTTTTTTAAGATAAAACTAAAAAAAATACTTTTTGTTTTGTATTTATTGGGATATGTTCATTTGAGATAGACATTTATTTTAGTTGTTGTTCTTGGTTCCATTGGCAGTATTTCAGCCATTAGCAGTGTCATGCTTTCTTGAGGAAGTACTTTCTAATAAATAAATAAAAATTATCAGAAACCCCTTAATCAATCAATCAATCAAAGAGTTTTCATTCAGTGTTATAAATGTTTTCCTTGTATCAAATGTCACTTCTTTAGATTGGGAATGTAAACACTTGCCTACCATAAATGAAATTGAAGTTGCATAAGTGTGGATCAATACCTGAAAAGACTAATTTGATCATAAAGTGTTTGCAAGGGATTCAAGAATCTACAAAGTTCACACTCAGGCAAGCCAGTAATTGAGGGCAAGGTTTGGATTTAATCCCAAGTGATTGAAACACGCTTGTATGGGTTGAAGAGTCCAGGAAGTGTTTGCCGTCTTCATCAATGTCTTCAATCAGAGTGTTTGAAAAACATTCAGGAATGTCAGAACAACAGTTTATCAGCTAACTTCCATAGTATTCTCTATTAGAAACATTGGCTTCAAGTATATTTCAGCAAGAGCTACCGGCACTTATCTGTTTCCTTAGATGAAGCCATACTTTCTCATAACTACTTCCCATTTATATTGAACCCAATGAAATCATTTACAGATGAAACAGTGGGAATATTGGCAATACCAACCAACAACTTGACTGAGTTCATAGCTTCACTTCTCACAGGACAACACACTCAAACAAAATAAAAATAAACTAACAAAGGCCACTGGCTAAGAATATGTGTTCCCTAAACAATCTGTAATAAATCAAACCTTAACCAGACTGTATTTAAAGAAATGTTGAGACAGAGGAGTGAGTGAGTGAGTTATTGTTTGATGCCACTTGGGCAATATTTCAGCCATTTAGACAAAGGAGTGAAGTCACTTTAGTAGCCCTAAAGCATGAGCCAAATCAACTATTGTCTATTATGAAATAATGCCAGTTATTGCAACACCATATGAATCAGGATCTTCTTGCTGTGACACCAAGACTCGGGTGTATTGTAACATTAGTAATGATGGAAGATGTTCTCAAGTTACAGATGAGACAGAATAACTTTCAAATGATTGTTAACAACCATCAGGACATTCAAGATCCAAAATGCCATTTGAGATAAGTTGAATAAATTGCAATAAAGGTTGATCAAGGCCAGAGCTGATGAAATCTTGCTGACTTTGCAAAATATAAAATTCACAGTTGTAACATGATACCTTTGTTTAGGCTATCTTTGAATCTCAAAATCCAAACCATAATGACACTTTTTCTGTAATTTATTTTAAACCATATTATTTTGACACAAGGTATCAGTAATGTTGATCCTTTACTAAAACAATCATCTAATAGGAACACCGTGAGACATGAAGCTGTCAAGCCTGGACAAATGTGTCTAGTCAGCAGAATTAAAGCCAGTGTGGAGGACAGCAGTATTGATCTAGTGAAGCAATGATGCAGCTGGTTGGAGGAAGCATCTTCTGGCGGGGTGGGTTGTAGTCTCTGGTCTGTACAGTGTTGCACTAGAGAGTTCACTGTCTTACTGATAGGTGAGTGGTGGTGTCAGCACCAGAGAGAGGGTCATTAGTGGTACTGTCTCACTGGATGGGTGGGAGTTGGCATCAGGACGAAGTGTGGGTCACTGAAGGGTTTTACTTACAGGATGAGTGGGAGGTGGTACGATGACCAAGGTGTCAATCTTACAGATGTGGGTGATGCAGTAAATGATATTGATAATAGAATAAGATACTATATCATGCATATATCCATGCACATTGCATGCTTAAAGCAAAGCAAATCACAAACATAACAGTCCTGTGAATTAAACAGAAGTTCATTATGGTATGGTATACCCATGCATATGATATGTCCATGACCATTCAGTGGTTTAATTATAAAGGAATCAAACAGACAGATTTGGTGGTTTGTGGTACCATGACCAAAGAGTGGGACATAAATGGTATCAAACAGACAGATTAACTGGGCGGTGGTACCAAGACCATATAGTGAAATGGTTAATTGAATGATAATAATAATATTGAATAATTTAACAAGTGTTACAAATTGGAGCAATTGATTAATCTCCGAGTTGGAGGAAGACATTCGAAGTATTCAACTTTAAAACTTATTTCATGGCTAGCACTCATCCTAAATGCAACTTAAAGGGGGTCTGCAACCTGAATTTTTAACTTCCAGAGTTTTATTAGCAGTGCCCCGAAAGAGTTGAAAATGCTAGGTGGGGACGATATCGTTTGGTTACGAACCGCTTACAGCTGACAGTCAGCAAGTTTTTGTCATGTAACCCTCCTTACCCATCTGGATGCTCTCATTAACAATGGTCAATTAGATTTCACAAGCTAGGTTGTTGATCCCCTTTAAGTATTTGTCTTTGAAATTGAATTGATGAAATAAGTTCAGCTGGAAAATCAAAATACAACTTATGAAAAAAAAATATAGCGAAATAATTTTTGGTTCAAGATAAAATTTCAAAATTTACCTTTAAGGAAATTGATTTTTTATTTTTTTTTAAATTTATTTAAATATTGATACTGATGAGTTGCCGTCCAAAATGATTTATCAAGACTTAGAATTTGACATAGAAATATTTCTGTGCAGCATCAGAGATGCAGAATTCTGAAAGTTGGTCCAGAAGACACATTACCCCTTAGCTGTACATCTTTCCTCATAGATTCATTCAGTCAGTTTTACAGAATACTGTGACCATTGTTTCAATCCCTCAGGGTTTACACATTCTCAGACTTTGGTTATGGGGTGCTAACATGGCAACATCAAACATAAACGCCTACCCTCGTCTATAATAACTATTGATCCCAATGGAATAAGATTTCATTCAATAACTAGTTCCGTGGAAAGGGTTGACGCGGAATAGTTGATGGAGTCATAAAAAGTAGTTCATTAACTGTGGAGGCCACCACACTAGGGGAGGCAGGAGGGAAGGGGAGGGGCAAGGGAGGTTCTACAACAGTTATAGATTGTCAGATACACCATCTGAGTATGTGAGGCTCAACTGAAGCATCTTTTGTTCACTTCAGAATTTCCTCTTTGGATAATATCAAACAAAATTTTTATGCACACTGAATTTGTCTCCTTACAACAGATTTGCTAATTCGTATAACTGGTGACATTCCCGATGATAGGATGTCAATGGTTGTGAACTTATGGATCTTGAAAATCATATCTTAGAATGTTCTGTAATGAGAGAGACATAGCCTGAAAACACTTAGAAATATACCAATCATTCTCAGGTGTATCATTTCATCTTTCAACATTGATACAACAACTGATCAATGTGTCAAATTCTACTGTAACACATGCTACAGCTTATAGAATTTTTTAAATTGTATGTATGTGATATTGTAGCATCTCATGTAAATCTCTGTTTATGGTTGATGAGGCTCAAAATCATATTTGCCCGATCTGCATAAAGCACAAAGAAGAACAGTTGATGCTTTGCTTTGCGTATTTCTGCAACACTCTCTACTGGCAATGGGCACTCACAGTGAGGTTCTCTGGGGACAGATTCTAAAGCTGATCCATGTTCCAGAGCATGGCACCAATTACTGTCAGACACTCCAACACTCATCCACACTTCATTCTTTTCAAAGAAAATATTTTGTTTACATGTATTTGATATGATGGCCTTAGACATAAAGGTTCAATTTTTTTACTTCTCTGTGTGATTCAAAGCCAGGATAATCCTTTTTTAGTTTATGTGTGTCTTTCCTCTTTTTCAACACTTTGTTGTCATCTTTCAAATTGTTTGATACAGGCTGAAGTTTTTCTGGTGATTGAAAATCAACCCTTTCTGCAGGTCCCTGATTTTTGTGGAATAACACAATTTACAAACTGTTCTGTCAACAAATTTGCAATTCCTATGAAGTGAGCAATCAGGATTTTTTAGCACAAGACCAACTTAACAAGGAAAACAGAATGTGTCAGCAGCTTAAGTGTTGAAAGTCTACGTATTATTCTGAACATACAAGATAACGTAAAGAAGGATAGATCAATATTTCTTTGTTAATGACTAAATTTGCCTCGCTGGAAATCCATCAATTTCATCGTTAATGATCTTAATGATGTTTTTGACATCAACTAAAAGTTATTTTTGATAAAGGTCAATATCACGATAAACAGATTTATTAAGCAAAATAAATTATCTTGTAAATAAAAGATAATTAAGATAATGAGTTTGTGTGAAATTCAATAAGCAATTCATCACGATTGTTCAATTAAACAGATCACATATTCACATATTCTCATTAAAATTTACATCAGCTACTTTTGAAGTTGAAAGTATTTCAAAGTCAATTGTGAAATCTTTTGTAAATATCAGTTATCAAATTATTGATTTTGTTCAACTAATTTCAATAATTATCTGACAATCTTTTTTGTGTTCCATTCTGTGTGCAATATGTAAATGATAAAAGAACTCTTACTTATATTTCATAACTTAATAATGATCAAATATATATATCTTCACTTATGCAAAGTTCACCACATATCCATCGGTTTTATGCAAATATAAACTGGTTTATCTGTTTGAGACATCTCATGTGATCATACCCCCCCCAAATACATACTTGTATCATGAGGGCAAAATAAAATGAGACATCATCATACAAGCATTATTCAGACAGGGTTCATAAAAATGTTCAAGACCCAAATTTAAGGTTTTCAAGGCCATTTCAAGGCTTTTCGGGGGAAAATTAAAGTCAATGATTCAAGCAAATGAGATCAAGCATGCATGAATCCTCGAAAACACAAAGTATCAGACCTTGCGCAATAGACTTAGCAGACAATTAGATTTCTGACACAAGCAAAATTTAATTTTGAATTTAAGGGTTTTTCAAACTTTTTAGTTTTATTCAAGGCTTTCTAAGACTAAAAACGTTTTTTAAGGCTTTTTAAGGCCAAGTAATCATATTCGAGCCTTTTCTTGTCTCTAAGATTTTTGGTACTATCTTTCTGAAGTCTATTTACACCAAAATGAGAAACCAAGAATTGAAAGGACCTTGCAGGAAAAATCTCAATCCCTTGTCATGCATTGTTTATCAGAGATTACTCCTCTTGTTAAGGTGTTTTGATTCCTGTAGTGCAGACACCCAGGAATGGTTTCAATCCAGACAAACATTTTGATAATCCATAAGGTCGTGACCACCCAGATTTGACCCGCTACCAACACAGATATTGATTCCTCCATCAAAGAGACGGAGATTGCTTCACTGATTAACTGAAGCCATACACTGAAGCTTGGAACACAACCAACGTTCCAACGTTCCAACATTACAACAATGTAACGCCATGTCTCTCTTATATAACTCACTCGTTAGTTCTGGAATCAATAGTGTTGTACATGACTTCAAGGTTTGAAATGAAATGAAAACATCACTTGGTTAATGTTAGGTCGTACCAGTTGATTTTTACCACCTTAACTGTAAATTCATAATGCCGTGTATAACATTATTATTTGTCCAATGTAAAATATATTATGTAAATTGTTGTATGTTTCACGTCATGCTCTTTTTGGGAAATAAAGTTATAATCTTATCTTATTTTTCAGAACTTGGAATAATCTTTGAAAAGTATAAGAGGTATAGCCCCATCCATCATAGGTTTTCAATAAAATCCAATTTTACCATGAATTGGTTTAAGCAGAGATTGTAGGTCTGAACTAAATTAATGAATACTTTCCACTTTTTCGTTAAAGTTCTGATCCAGGGTCAAAGTGAACATGATACACAAGATATCAAATACACTGCTCTACTGCAGAAAAAGGGATGAGCGTTGCCTTTTGTCTTTGCTAATATGATACCAGAATGTCCTGAAGTTAAGCCACTGCAGAAAGGCTTAGCAAAGATGAGTTTGGGAGTTAAACTGAAACCATCTTATGGATATCCTAAAACAGTCAACTATCAATGATAGTCAGAAAATATTCAACTAACCATACATGAATACAATAAAGCTCTCTCTATAGACAAGGTTGAAAGTCTCTGGCAGAAGACCTCAAATGAAATCAACAATCACCTGTAGATATCAACCATTGAGAAATATACACATTTCAAGATATTCCAGTTGTCATAAGGTTCAAAATGGTAGAAATCTGATTAGATTGCTGTCAAACCTTACTGTTGACATTTTCTTCTTTGAAGGAATATCAAAGCATGTTTCTTGTACAAAGGGTTTCTTTCTAAGGTATGAAAGGAAATGTTCAATACAACTTGCTGATCAAACATACCTGAACACTATTATACTTGTTTTTAAATCTAACATCATCTTGCATGTATTCTTATACATTTAATATCTGTTGACAAATCTAAACACGACCAACCTTATAAAACACTTTTAAAGGGGCAGTAGCAAGTTTTTTGATAATTTTATATTTTAAATTTGTCACTGATAATTGTAAGTTAATGCTAAATGTATTATTTTTACAGTGCCCAAAATCTCATTATGCCAATCCAATCATCCATAGTCAAAGGACAAAGTATGAAGATTCACATAAAATCCATTGGCGGCCATTTTGTGTGAACACCTTTAATTCATTTTGTGTAAGAAAAAGCAATCGCATTTCTAAACGTAACGTTATATATTTGAATTATTACTGCTCCATTTAGTTTTAATATATTGTCTTTCAATTGGAACCGTTAAGTTTCATTATCCTGACATCACCTTGTATTCCCAATAAAAACGTGCTCCTGCCCCTTTAAAACATAATCCAGTGATGTTTCATTATTACCACATCATCAAACATCAAATCAAATTACTAGCTCTGTATCATATCAAGGATAATAGCAGCAGTTTAAATTGTACATCAAGGTTTTGTTAAGCATGGCCCATAAAGGCAATATTTATTTCATATATCTTTATTACATCAACAGAATGCATTTTGATAAACAACAATTAAATATTGACATTTATTTTATACTCATAACAACTTGATATTGTAAAAGGGCAACAAGACAAAAATAAGATAAAACTTCATTTAATAATTTTTCATTATTCTAGAAACATGTTTTGACAGATGAGAAATCATTGTTGACTTTTAATCTCCTTGATAAGTAGATTAACTCGAAAGCTTGAAAGCTTTCTATAACATCTGAAACATTTGTTATTGAAGGAACCAAGTGAATTGGTTCTATTGGTAACCTTTATATTGTTTACATATTAAATATAGTATTGTTGATAATCATCTTAATGTAATATTGAGGTAAAAGGAAAGCTGATGACTAACAGTGTTTCTTTAAGTTGTGTTATCATTGATGAACTGATAAAAAATATACATAATATTTCAAATGAGTTGAATATAACTTATGAATGTAGAAATAAAGCATTGAGTCAAGCTACTAAGCGCCTCGCGCGACCATATAGGTCCGTACTTTCCCCATGTTCAGGTACCCATTTATACAGCTGGGTGAACTGAGTGCAATGTGGATGAAGTGCCTTGCCCGTGGACACAACACAGTGTTAAGCCCAGGTTACAAATTTTTGGTGTCTCCACCGGGATTTGGACCCGGGCCTTCGGCGTGACAGGCCAACACGCTAACCACTACACTACCGTCATTCCTAGAAACCAAATTCTAAGTTGTGTGTCCATGAAAACAGTCAAGATTATTAGTTGGAAGTGAGTGAGTTAATGTTTAACACGGCTTGGGCAATATTTCAGCCATTAGAACTTGCTGATTTTTCAAACACTAAGCCTGCTTGTTTGTAGGGAGTAAAACATTTTTCAAACATTTGAACTATAAGATACTGTCAGTTTGCCCTGAACAGCTGTAGTCATAATAGTCATAACATTTGGTTGACTGATTTTGAAATGGTTATATTATCTTGTTTACTGGTTACCTTGGTGATGCTGCTGATGAAGACTTCCTTCGGCTCCTCTCCGGTTGGATCATTCACCTCAAACTCATCTCCGAAGTCGACAAACACCTTCCCAAACACTCCAAACACGTCTGATGAAATGAACTGAAACATGCAAGTAGGGAAATGAATTCAGTTTTCCTTGGATAGATTTAAATACTATACTTCCGAAAAAAGTTAAGCATCCCCTAAATTCAAAAAATAAAAAAATGATGTTATGGCAAAGTTACGGTACCGTGAATAAATTTATGACCTTTAACAAAAACATGTAGATTTTGTTAATAATTTTTTCAAAGAAAGATCGTCCATGTAGACATTTTATGAAATTACGATTGAATTTGTAATGGTACTGAAATTTCACCAAAAATAAGTATGGCTGTAATGCCAAAACTAGGCAACAGACAATGGGTTTCAGATATCAAAAATAACATTTGTGTTACCAACTTGACTTCCACACATCAAATCATCTCTTATCTTACAAAATATGGAAGTAACTGGTCATTAAAATGGCATCCCTTTTTTCAACAGTTATTGTCAATTATTGACAAAATGGCTGGAATCACACGATTTTGGAATAATCTTTGGATTCTTTTGAGTTCAATCTGTTAACCAAACACTTCTCATTGATTTCTTGGGGTCATAACAGTTGACACTGACCATCTTTTGATATTTGATCATTTTCCTTGAATTTTGGTTTTTGGAGAATTTGAGACTTCGATTATTATTAGAGGTCTAAATAGTGACTATTGACTAAAATATTGATACTAAAGTTTGACTGGAGGGCTTGAAAGATTTGAATTACCCACATAACAACTACCAATAACAACTTTCTTTTCTCAGATTAATGTTACTTGTTTTTGGACATAAAACTACAAAAGTTTATGAATGCAAATATCCAAAAGATGCGAAACGTTATCAGGATGAAACGTTCTTCCCATAACTGCTACATTATGGTTCTATCATACCATACAGTAATTTCTACAACCACATCGCCTTCTTTCTTATCAGGCAGCTTTTGCAGCTGAAAAAACGTGGGGGTGCTTAACTTTTATCCATATGTATAATTTTGTTGAGTAAACAGAGGAAATCTTTCATAAAGTTGTTTTTATTCTTCTTCCCTGAATATTGTTTTAAATATTACTGGTATATCAAACTACCAAAACATTAAAAGATTTAACTCATAGAAACTGAATTAGTCAAACCATCTTTTACATTTGCATTCTTGCAAGAAAGAGGAAAAACCTATTAAAGATTGCATGATCTGTACAAGTTCATTATTTGTAAAGAATATGAGTTTGCTGTGGTTTACTCACACAGATTTGTGGGTCCTGCTCCCGACAGAACTTGTTGACCTTGAGCTGGACAGACAGAGGACATTCCGTCAGGATCACACACTGCAAGGAGAAGAATCACCATTAATATTTGACAGTAAGCTTTCATATTTGGCTCATTCTCATGAAAAGGGTACAATTCTTGTCCCGAAGACTTTGTAAATAAATGTATTGTTTTATCTTCGAAAAACATCCATATCCTTGTAGATTACACCTACTTTTAACCTGTTGATGGCTTAAACGGTGTTAATATTGTGTTTTTCAATGATTTTTTTCCCACTAAAATGCAACAAAATACTAAATTTTTGCTGTCCCACACACCAACTGCTTATATTCAAAAGCTTAGAAAATCTATTTGTAATTGCTTTTATGTATATATTTACATGTTTTGATACAAAATGAACTTGTAAGAATGCATTGTTGGTTAAAACCTATTTCATTTCTATTATTTGAGTACTTTTTGTGACAAAAATATGCCTGTCCCTCGAGTTCATGTCTCTGGTGTTACCAACATATAAAAGTGGGCAATAAATGTTCCCTTTCAAGGGTATAACCCATATTTGGCAATGATTTCACTTCTTGTCATAGGGTTGAAAAGGTGCCATGAGGTTTGAGAGGTACTAAAGAGGGAAAGACTCCAAAGTTGCTGATGAAGAGATGTGATTAGAAACTCATAACCTTAAATTTCTGTCGTGTGGTGTTACCAAGCATTTTAGCAAAACGATGCAATAATAATTTTTTATTTTTGTTCTGGGAATGTCTAAAAACATGGAAACAATCGCCAAACACTGTGTCAGCATGATTTAGGAAACAATCATTTCATTCAAATGGAAAAATGTAAGTTTTTGTCTATGGTGTTACCGTCTCTGGTGTTACCATCAAACATGGTAACACCATAGACCCATTTTAGTAACACCATAGACAAATTGTGAGATAAATTTGTTAAAATGATGCATCTAAAATAAATTGTTGCAAACTAATTTACTATACACTTTCAACACATGTTTCCCATAAGAATGGTGCTTGTATTTTATTAGTTGCTTACATAGAAAGATGACAATGTATGAAATTTGTCAGCTGTAACACCATAGACAAAATTCAGTAACACCACAGACAAAATTCAGTAACACCACAGGCAAAATCCAGTAACACCACAGACAAAATCCAGTAACACCACAGAAAATGCACTCTCAGATTCTTTTTTATATACTCAACAAATGTATTTAAAAGATAAAATATACATATATATACTTTGTGTTCATCCGGATACTTAGTTTAGACATAAAGAATTTAATCAAACTCAACATATAGATTATATTAATAAGAAAAGGTTAAACCAGAGATATATCTATTTACCAATGTCTGTGGTGTTACTGGTTTTTTTCCATCATTTTAGCATATAATAGTTATCAAAATAAATATATGAATTAGAAAATTTCTAAAATGGCATGATCATTCCTTTTAACGTTTATCCTAAAAACTGAAAGGAGGAAAAACAAATTTTGATGTTTAAAATGAAATTTAGGATTGTAACACCAGAGACATTTTATTTTCAAAGTGTTATTATTTACTAATTTTTTTTTTTAAATTAAAAACGGTTGTTATGCTCTGATTGAATCTTTTCTAGATACTTCAATGTTTACTCTTTAAAGTTCATAAAATAATGTTCTGTAATGGTTAATTTTGCTGTTTTTGTACTCCTGAAAATGTGCCCTTTTCATGAGAATGACCCATTTGTTCTTGGTAGGTTTGAAGAGGGTATTATTTTTGGTCATCTAGCAGCTGGGGACATTACCATGGTAGTGACAAACACTTGTTTCAAAGGTAATGGCATTGATTTTTGTTACATCTTGAGAAATGTGTTTTCATTGCTGACTTGCAACTTCGAACCATTCAAAACTTATTAAGATAAGATACTTCTTTATTGCCCATAAGGGAATTTTTGGTACATTTAAGTGAGCATGAAATTCAAAATTGTATACATAATAAATAAAACACATATATATATATAAATATTTACAAATGAACAAATAGTGTGATAATTAGCAATTTCTGATTATAGAGAATGGAAATGGACAATGGCACAAATGACATTTAATAACGTTTGCTCTTGCATAATCTCAAGGTTACACAATGACTGTTGATAAAGTCTTCTATTAATTCTAACAAAATCAATGAAAAAAAAATTCACTGTCAAAAATCATTTAGATTAAAATCTTGAATAAGTTTTTGATTGTTAGATAATGATTTAATCCAGACAACTGGTTGAAGTGGCAACGGACCTGGAACTGTTTGAGGTAGGTGAGGTCAGTCTCGAGGTCCAGACCGTGGGTCAGGGTGGTCACACTCACATACGGGTTCAACTCCGCTAGCTGCGGACAACTCGCCTCAGCCCTGAAACAAACAGTTTATGGTAAATCTTGATGTTTGGTTTACTTTCAGATACAGAATCTTGCTATGAAAAAATATGATTTAACAATCTGATGTCTTGATAACCTCCCTAAACTTTACTGTTTTGTTACTCAAAAATACAGCTCTCAAAATATGTTTTAGCAATATTGCAAACAGCTCAACATAAAACTTTACCCTTACAAATAGAAAATGACAACGTGTGACTCGCTCAAAGGGGTCCACATATAAGGGCTGAAATACATAAGCTAGAGGTTTTTAACACCCAAATCAGTTGAATTGAAATTGATTGCCACTAAAAATAATCTGGGGGTCAGAGCACACAAATGATATCAATAACATGATAAATCAAATAACTAAAATCCAAATAGAAAATCATGCAAATTAAAGAATTACCATGGATCATATTTGTTATCTCTGCGTATAAAACCCAGCTGATGATAATAAGATGATAATTGACCTTGTTACTACCCTATGGGTGCCACATGGCTTTTATTATGGATTTTGAATAAAAAGATAATCCTTGAAGACAATTTAGACCTAGCCAGAAGTATTAATTACTACTTGATTAGGACAGGAATAGACTCAAGAAAAAAATTTTTTTTATGGACAGTGCCCAGTGTTATTACTGGGTCTATCAGTCACCCATTACTGTCTTGCAAGAAGGTTTTAACTGCTTACTTAGAAAAACTAAGAAGTTCTATGATTTTTGTGAAAACACTATTCTAGAGTTCAATACAAAATCAATTTATTTGAAAATGACAAACAATTCCAATGAATGACCATTTTCTCCACCACCACATAACGCTACCACAAACCAAGTTCAAAAACCTTTTTTAAATATGTTAAGATTAAAGCCATGAGAAGTTAAGACTATGCTTAAGTTTTTTAATTGAGAAGTTTTCAAAAATACATTGTACTTCAATAACTAACTTAAAATAGTGAGTGAATGAGTTGGAGTTTATCGCTGATTGGGCGATTATCTTTGTACCTAAGCTAAAACGAAAGCTAAGTCAACACAGTCATTTTTTTTTTTAAATAAACATTTTCTTTCAAAATGAAATATTTTGACAATGTTTTCCAAAAAGTTGACATGCAAACACCTTCGCAGGACCTTTCAAGTAAAACTGACATGAAGGATGAAAATGTCAACAACTTGCTAACAGCCTCAGAATCAGCTCATGGCTTCCAGGACATTCTGTCCCCACAAAGAGACTTGATTCAACCGTGTAATTGATGACATTCACGTGTCTAGACACTCTTACAACGGCGCTCAATAAATCTATTGATGCCTTAATATGCCAAGATTTCACCCAAGGGATGCAATTTGTTATATCCGGAGGGTCCCCAGATTAAAGGAAGGATGCTATTGCAAGTTTCTTCTCAAGACATTTAGTCTGCTTCTTTATCTTGGAAATAATCCTTGGTAGGTAAATGTGATATTGGTGGTAAATGTTACATAAAGAATATTCACAGTTTTCCTTTCACTTGCTGAATACATTGATATATAGGTTTGCATTACTTAATTCTGCAAACCAACTCAAAATTAAAATTTTGTAAGTTGGGAAAAACGATTTTAACATACTGTATTTCCTATGCTATGTAGCATTGAAAGTGCGCTCAAGAAATAGACTATTATTATTATTATTATTATAATAAGCACCCGGGCGCTTATTTTTTCAGCAACCCTTTACCCCCTGGTGCTTACATAGAAAATTGAATTTGTTTGAAGTTGTCTTTTACAATGAATATCTGTAAAATGTTACTAAAGGGCTTAACTCAATGATTAGGACCCTGCCCTTATTAGAGGCCCGGCGCTAATTTTCTCAACTACCTATGACCCCCGGTGCTTATTAGAGGCCGGCCCTTATTGGCGACCCGGCGCTTATTAGAGGAAATACGGTATTGACAGCTGGATAACTCTGCGATAGCACAATACTTTTTGTGAGGAGTGGAGTCTTGGATTTGAAGAGTCAAGTATTCAAAGATATATTGTTGACGTTTTGACAAGGTCTAGTCTAGTCTAGTCAACTTCCATATTCCAATAAATTTAATCTTTTTGTATTCTTTTATCTTTACATCTTCAGAACACAAGAGCACTAGAAGAAAACAAAATTGTATTGAATTGAAAGTTTGCAACATGAAAAGAGTCCATAGTTCTATCCAATCAAAACGCACAGGACAATGACATCAATTACCCGTGGCAAAGAATGGTTTATGCTGGGCAATTCAAATCTGCTGGACAGTGTACTATCTTATCTTGCTTAATTCTGAGGTGAATTTAAAGAGAACCTTACACGTATTCCATCTTTACATAACGAGAATGAATCTACAACAATCACAGTTAACTAGGGACAGAAAGCTTTTCAAAGCTATTCGAGCCATATCTATTGATATATAAGGTAGGTTTGCCACTAAAGCCCTATTCTATACTAGCATTACGGTGATTTCTTATGCCATGTTCCTTGGATTATAGATAATCTTTAAACACTGATATAAGTGTGTTCAACATCTATCAATGATATTATTATTTTCAATCGTATATTCAACGTAAACATGATTGTTTTTAAGTGTTTCGCTTAAATCTTAATCAAGGTATGAAGATAAACAAGTTTTAACTTTCCATCAAGTCCATGTGTGTTCACCATATCACAAGTTCATTAAATCAGAGATCATTCACACTGACTATGAGAGTTACTTTATTATCAGTTTATTTGTTTTTCCTTATCTCTTTTGTATCTCTACATAATTATCATTCATAAAGTGGCTTTTCTGGTCAGAGCAACCAATAAAGCCTTTAATTGATAAACATCTGGCAACATCACATCCGTAAGTAAACAGTGTCACCGAGATGGCCCAAAAAGATCCACCATTGATCCCGTCACCATAATGATACACTAGACACACATCATATGACACGAGCACATAGATTACCATATCGCTCCCGCTATTGTTTGTGAGCGAAGTCTAATACCCAATAATTATCATCATAATTAACGACCTAATGGAGAGGGAAGCATTAAGCTCAATGCATTACCCTTGGACTGAGTGGGCTGAAATAATCACATGATGGGTGACCGTTATTCCCAGACTGAAACCATTCTGTTGTTTTGGCGCTGATCCAAGTCTCTGGGATTTGGTTCCATTGACAAGAGTTGGTTCTTATCTACTTGATGATAGCCATAGGTCTATAAATATCTCACCTCCCGGTACAATCAATAAACTATATTCCCTATTGTCATCTTTTCAACAAAACTTACACGCAGTTCGTGTATAGTTGAGTGGCTTTTACTGTTTGATTCCACTTTTCTTTCTATTGAAATGTCAGTTTTTCTAAACATTGCAGTGTTATTCTCATGATGATTGTTGTGACAATCATAGTATGATAGAGCCATGGTCCATGCAGCTCAACAGGCTTATCATTTTTTTTTTTGTGTGAACCTATCAGTGTAAAAGTCTATACCAAAGTTTTCAGTATATTTATTATTTGTATTGGAGATGAATATAGCTTTAAATGAGTGGTCCTTGTAGCTCTTAATTTGGGCTACAAAGTCACCAGATCTAAAACTCCCAATCACCGTCAATCAAAAATTATTCAAAGTCTCCACAGGCCAAAAAACATGTACACAAGCTTTCAGCTCTCTTGGGTTTTAGTTTCTTGAGGGTTGAAATTACAAAAGGGTTAAAAAGGATGAATAAAGAGATGTCCGATACTGTGACATTAGCCCATTGGACCTATTATAAACAGGACTGATGATCTTCTAGAAAACAATTTTGAATGATATACAAATCAAATGGCTTTGAAATCATACAATAAAACAAAATATCAATAACAACATAATCATAAACCGGGTGATTATTTGTTGGTTTGGAGAGTGGGACTTTTCTTGTGGCCCGCTACAGTTATAATTTACAAGCAGAAGGGTATAGCTGATATCGCATATAGCAATATAACACTATGAAGGATATTAAAGATTACAATCTAATATTTGCATTATAGCAGTATTAAATTTATCAGCTGCATCATCTCTTTAATTTAAAATATTATAGTGTTCAAATAAGAATTAGTATTTTAGAGTAATTATCTTTCTTTTAATAAGTGCTTCAACTCTTTTGTTTGCTAACTGTCCGAAATTTTATAGAAATTCATTAATAGAAATGATACGAGTTCAGACAGTATGCTGCAAGATAACTTCCTCTTGAGTAGATACAATAAAGACAACAGAGGCGAGCAATGTCTGTAATATAAGCATAGACGTACTACAGCATGGTGTTCCGTGTCAACATCAGCATATCATCTCTGGGTTCATCATGATATTGAATTTCATTTATGTAACGTATCATAGCTTGATTTCACCTATAAAGCAAGATCACAGAGTTAAACATGACACCATGACTATCATAAAACCTATGTTCCACGCCTACATCAAAGTATCTATTGACATTACACACAAAGGATGCAGTATTTTAATGAAATACAATCTGGAGAAACCAGGACAAATTCTCATAAGCAGAAACTCATTGAGTTGCTAACTTTGCAAAAATATTGATGAGTTGTGCAGCCCACACATCTTTATTTGAGGCCGTGGAATATCAACAATAAATCATGGTACATATTTATGCTGAAGAGTGCCCTAAGTAACTTTGATTTAAAGAAGTACTTACAAGTTGAGAAATTTGCAGAGTTAACTTGCACAACAGGTACACAATAAATGAATTATTATTAAAAAATCATTGCAATAGACCATGATATGTATAATCAGTTATTGTGTAAACATTAAAAACTAATGAGCTATCTAGTCTATTGGCAAACATGAGACATTAACCGTGAGATCAAACGGGCATCCACAACAATGTAGACTCAGTCAATGTACAATGTGTACAAGTGCATCCTACATTTACCAGGATCACAGCTACATATGCTGCTCATTTTTTTGCTATTTTTGTTGTTTCTTGAGTCATAATAGCTCTGGTTCTGTAAGAGAGAGCTGTGCACATATACACAGTGACGTATCTAAAATGTGCTCAATGAGGTTAAGATGAAAACTCAAAGCTTACAGTCATGTTTCTCCACAGCTTTCAAACGGATAAAGTTAGTCACCAGGTGGAACACTTATCATCCATGACCATTGCCTACAGGTAAAGCACCACCTGGATCAGCCTGGATGTACATGATACTATCCCTATCATTGGAGGGTCCAGCAAGCAATCAAGTAAACAGAACCCCGAAACAATCACCCCATCACACTGGGAAGAATACGCTATATTTTCAAAATCTGGGAGAATTAGTATTGTTATAGACACAGATTCCTCTTGACCATCTCAGCATGCATATTTAGTATATCTGAGTCCAAGACTTCAGATTCCAGTTCCTTTACATTGATACCCATTTAATGGTCGTTTATCTATACTAAACACCTACTAAACGCAGATCTGATGTGACCAAGCATCCAATGATGCCTCAGGAAAGTACTGCATGCTAGAAGTCAGTCTCTGCACCAAGCGCCCTGTCCTCACAGTGTGACCATATTGACTTGGAGAGTCCTTCCCTTCATGACTCGGACCAACTTTCTGATTGGTCTGCTCTTTGCTGCTGACTAATAATTCAGATCTTAGCACTTGAGACAATCTTCCAGTGCAGGAGAACAAGCACTTTCATTTCTGGAATTTTCTTGGATGAGCATAAGTTTGTGAATTACTGTAGGTCATCAGAGAAATGTGCAGGGTTTGTTTTCTTGTGTTGTCACGATATTCATTTTACAGCAAAAGTCAATATAAGAGACTAACAGGTACCGGTACTTTCACGCAATAAGGCTAAAACTTACGTTGAAACATTGCCTCCCCTAAACACCATTTCAGCAGAAGTTTGTTTTTGAAATTCCTTAAAGTTTTTTTAAACTCAAATAAAAACCATATTTTTTCTACAAAAAACATTAACTGTAAATTTTTGTTCTTTTTATAGGAATTTGTTAATAAACATCTACCTAGTTTGTCATGCTTGACAAAATACTAAAATCAAAACTGTTGCAATGGATACCAAAAAACATAAAATTGAAAAGAAGTTGGAACTCCCAAAAGGCAAATCTACATGATATGAAGAGGATGCATACAAAGTTTGATGAACATTTGTAGAGCAGTTTCAGAGCTAACACGGTGGACATGAACTCAACCAAAACCAAAAGCCTCCCGGGTCTACCCATAACTTTAAATGGTAAGGATTGTAAGAGAAATCCAAAGTTTGACATCCAGCTTGAGAGTCACCAGAGAATATTCCACCTGGATTGGTTCACTCATACATTAATCAGATGCAGGCTAAAATAAGGTCAGTTTTCTATGGAGCAGGAGGAAACTAATCATCGAGATCATCTGGTACATCATTTGCATAATGCTGACACAGCAAAATGTGAAACATATGAGCACAGGTGTCTGGAAATGTAGCATCCTATTCAATGAATATTGAACTAACAGGTAAAATCATCCATCAGTGCTTGTTTCCAGTTCAACTTTAATCACTAGCGGTCCATCTAGGCAGATGTTGTTTATTGTGAATTGTTTCATGACTCTGGACTCATTTTTTAAAGGATACAAACAAAAAACAAAATCAGAAGAAGCTGAAAATCCCAAAAGGCACATCTATACATAATGACTGATCCACCTTGAGGTTTTAGGTTATGCTCCCAGAACAAAATTCAAAGTTCAGCTTCCATGGAAACTACCAAAAGAAAATTTGTGTTAAAGTTGAAAATCTTAGTTTTGGAGCTCCAGCAAATAAAATTGTATTTATATTTGTATCCATATATTCCATGTTTTACATACATTAAATTTAACAAAGGTGACAACAGTATGCATATAAAAATGTAGGACAATAGTAGAAAATACAAATACAAACATTGAATAGGTAATATGAAGGTACACCTACAGAATACCGGATACCTTGCAGCCATTTTGTATAGTGTCACGTGCAGTTCCTATAATAGGAAGGCACGAGCAGTAAAATTCTAAAAAAGAAAGCATAATTAAAAGTTGAAAAAGACCCCAAAATCGGATTCCTTGAAGCTATTTCCGGTTAGTAAAACTAACCATCGTTTTTGAAAGGGAAAGGTAAGTTGCCACAAATAAAAAAAATAATGGTCTTTTAAAAAACGGAGCTGTGGAATTCTGGGAGTTGGAACAAATGAGCGTTGGAAAGCTCTTACAGGTAAGTGTCCATCGATTGGTCAATTTTACTCTAACGTCACGCCCTAGTAACAGCCATATTTGGAGGTATAGTACAAATGTAACTTTCTCTGCGTTCAGAATATGAGATTGTGGGACGTTTTTAAGATTTCTGAAGATAAAGAAGAACTTTTTAGATTTTTAAGGAACAAGGAACTAATCGGAAACTGGGAGGGAAAAACTTGTGTTAAATGTTTCGTTGGAAAGTTTTATTTGTGCAAAGACAGGAGCTATAGTAAGGACGGATTTTGCTGGAAGTGCTGTAAAAAATCGTGCGGAAAGAAAATTTCCATCCGTCACAATTCATGGTTTGAAAACAGCAAATTGGATTGTGGTAAGATTTTGCTTCTTACGTATTGTTGGGTGTGGAAATTGTCACAAGACTATGTTCGACGGGAACTTGACATAACATCGTGCAATACATCGGTTGACTGCTACCATTTCTGTCGAGAGGTTTGTGTGTGTATTGTGGACAGGGACAGTGCTAAGATCGGTGGGGTGGGAACGATTTGGGAAAAGAAAGTTTAATCGGGGGAAAAAAGTCAGTGGGTTTTTGGGGGA